>HG995299.1:4488532-5098121 GCA_905332915.2 Hecatera dysodea
ATAATCGTACCTCTGACGTCAGTCACACCTAACGTGACCATATTGACGGTTTTGAACGGGATTGTCCGGTATTTGTCAACCGTCCCGGACTCTGGAACCCGGACAGGTTGCGAGGAAAGATTCGAGACACATTGTCTCGTATTTCGTTGCAACACACTTAAAACCTGTGTATTATGTGATTGTACTATACTTTCTATTAAAATAAGGTTTGTTTCATTAGTTTAACTATTGCTTATCGAAATAAAAATTTTCTTTGTCAATAAAAAAATTGTAAACGCGAGTTGTGCACGGGTTGTTATGTGCGCGTGTTGTGTGTGTTGAGTTGTGTGTTGTTGTTGTTTGTTGTGTGTTGTTATTGTGTTGTGCGTTGTTTTGTAAACTTTTCTCTATTTTTGATATTTAATTAATCAATCGTTATCGAAAAATCGAATAAAATAACTTAGAATTGACTGTTGCCGTTGTTTTGACTCAGTCCCGTTTTAAAAGAAATAAAAAATGGTCACGTTACTCAAAAAGTACGTAGTTATATGGAGCCTGTTTCGGATCTCGATGTTTTGTACTGTTGTGTTTTGTTTATCTAATATTGCCCCGTTTAGGTTGTTTGGTCTGAGAATAGTTGTTGCTGGTATAGGGGGCTGTATTGTGTCGTATGCCGTCTTGTCGACTAAAATTTCTAAATTGGAACAGAGTACCGATTTACCGAGATAATTGTGGCTTTTTTGACAGATTGCAACGGACGAATGCGAACGTTGCTTAAAAATGTGTAGAATTGGCACTCAGATTTGTGAATGAGTTAGAGTATGCGCGAACGCAAAAGAATTTATATGTAGGAATAAAAAAAAGGAAATTTCAAGAGCGCTTACTCCTCGCGGTATTTCATACAAACTCTCAAGTATTCCTGAAAATTCATGAATCGATTTTAATTAAACTAGATAGTTACGCACACACAAAATTCTTGCATTATAAAGAATTCATTGAAGTTTGCAGTACTTACGCATTTTTTTACTAGTTTTAGGCACGCGTTTGACCACTATCTTACCTGCTGATAAGCGTTGACGTAGTTGAAGATGAAGCACGCTTACCTAGAAGTAACCTATTCACTCTTGACTTAAACACTCGGGTTGTAGCTATCAGGAAACACAGACTCTGGCAGGGAATTCCAGTCCTTAGCTGTACGCACAATGTATGTGTTCCCATTGCGTCCCAACCCATCCCTCTAAAGGAGCACGCTTGCCTTACCCTATTGATTAAATCAAGGAGCAATGATGAACTGATTCATTAGATTTAGCATAATCAATAAACCTAGAAACACAAGCCTGTAGTCCAGCGGACCTAATGTAACGATCCGAATCACGCACCTAATCAGATTGGGAATGCGGTCGCTCGCTTATCCAATATTCGGCCTAATGTCAGCTGACCTGTTAACTAAGGTAAACTGTTGCTGTATCATGACCTGTATTATTAGAATAAGGCATAGATATTAGCCTTGTTTGGAAGAGACTCTCTATTTTTTATTTGTCATTGTGCTAGCTTAAAATAATAATAGAAGTTTCTCGTGAAAGCCGAGAAAGATAAGCAAATTAAATATTTTGACTTGGCTCGCCAGGTTGTCGGCATGTGGGATGTGGTGTGTCAGGTTTAATAGCTAAGAGCCTCGGCTCTCGTTAAGAAGCTTGATCGAGGGATCCAGAAAGACCGCTTTCTGGATCAAGTCCTCCAAGTCCAAGACTTCTGGATACGGCTTGCATTGTTAGGAGGTTCCTCTCCTTGGAGCCCTGACCTAGCTTGGGCCCTGTTCCCGATACCGGTGAGCTGCTATCTATACTAATATTATAAAGAGGAAATATTTGTATTTTTGTATGTAAAGAATCAACTCAAAAACTACCGGACCAACTTCAAAAATTCTTTCACCATTAGAAAGCTACATTCATCCTGAGTAATATAGGCTATATTTTATCCCGATATTCCCACGGGAACAGGAACTACGCGCATTTTTTGAATGTTTTTTTTTTTAAATAAATATTTAAGCATCTTAATTATGTGTACGTATAAAGTTGAATAAAGGAAACAATAATACAAGCTTTGCTTCGGACACAGAAAATTTATATTTTACAATAGTTTCATTCTTAGTCTTGTGCTAGCTTGCTTGAGTCATAGGTTACCTAAATACTAGAGCAGACTCATTTGCTAAATCAATCCTGGGATACTTAACTCCTGCAACAAAAATGATAATTATGGTGCTAGTTAGCAACTGAAGTACCGAAAATGTCAGAAAAAGAGAAAAACCGCTCCAAACCTTACAAGGAAACTTAGGTTTTTGTGTCGGGGTTTTTTAATTTTATACTTTTTATAGGTATGTACATACTTATAAGAACACTCTCGATTAATTCATCATCAATATTTTGTTTCAGTGCGCTTTCATTTGAGACCACGCCACTCACCACGAGTATATTTGCAGACATTAAGTTATTCTTCCCCGCTTTTACCCCCCACAACTTTTAAACGGCTCAACCGATTTTCATCAAACATGTTTAAGAACACTCGCCCGTAATGCACCTTTCATACAAAAAAAAAAAACTTAATAGAAATCGCTTCATCCGTTCGCGAACTACGGAGCCAACAGACAGACAGACAACCAGACAGACAGACTCGTCAAACTTATAACACCCCTCTTTTTACGTCGGTGGTTAAAAAATAGTGCGCTATATAAGAACTAGTCCCCAATTGGTTCGTGTTCCCAGCACTTAAACGAACGATTTCGCTTCGACAAGCTAGAGGAGGCCTGTTACCGTTCTCAATACGTACCGAGGGAATCAATTCCATTACTGAATGCCTATTCTGTTCGCAGTATGTGCTTCTAAATATCACGTAAGTATTTGGATTGTTTTGTGTAAGCCTTGGATGGGTGGATCAGGGAATACTGTAGGTACTACCATTTTTTGTCATTTGCATAGTTATAACAAGAAAAGACATTTATTTGAGGAAACATGAGTATACATACAATGAAATCAGGGTAAAAAAAATACAATAAGATCCGACGTGTTCAGTCTTTGTCTATATCTATACTTCTATACTTAATATTATAAAGAGGAAAGATTTGTATTTTTGTATGTAACGAATAAATTCAAAAACTACTTGACCGATTTGAACAATTCTTCACAATCACAAGGTACATTCACCTTGAGTAACATAGGCTATATTTTATCCCCATATTCCCACGGGAACGGGAACTACGCGGGTAAAATCGCGGGGCGCTGCTAGTGGCATATAAGATTAGGTATTTAAACAAAGCTTAAATCACATTATAAATTGAATTATATAATAAATACGACTTAAATATTTGCTAAATTAATTATATTACTCTTTTCCATTGAAAAAATCTAAAATACTGTATTTGCTTTCCCAACTAAATGTAATTTTAGCCGCTTTTTTAGTATGTGTGCGCTTAGTTCCCTCCATCCCTTTAGAAGTTTATTAAATATGGCAGCGCCCCGCGGTGTCACCCGCGTAGTTCCCGTTCCCGTGGGAACGGGAACTTCGTGACGGGACCTTCTTGGGATAGTGCAGCTTCCAGACAGTGAAAGATATTTTCAAATCGGTTCAGTAGTTTCGGAGCCTATTGAATACAAACAAACAATCAAATCTTTCCCCTTTATAATATTAGTATAAACTAGTTGACACGCGCAAGTTCGTTCGTGTCACATTTTTCATGACTGTTTTCTGTTCCTATTGATCTTAGCATAATGATATATATGGCCTATAGCCTTCCTCGATAAATGGGCTATCTAACACTGAAAGGTTTTTTAAATCGGACCAGTAGCTCCTGAGATTAGCGCGTTCAAGCAAGCAAACAAACGAACAAACTCTTCAGCTTTATATTTTAAGTATAGACTAAAGATTCCATGCAAAAATTGCAAAATACACATTTCCGCATTAATGCCGTTTTGGAACCATGTGGGCAAAGTATAGTATTGTCACGGATGTTTGATATTGTCACAAATATTAACGCTAAAAGTACTAGTAAATAATTATCCCACCAAAAACATTCTGTAAGAAACTAGCCAAGTCTCGATGGAGCTGCTTATTTATCTCTAAAAAGTAATGAAATCTAGACAAAGTCGTGCCAAGGCTAAGGTTCCTTCCTGCGATTTCTTTATTATTATAGTTAATGTTGTGTGACTATATATGTATATGTATAAGACTTTTGATGGATTATCTGGAGGATTCCCCCAGAAGATGACTAAGTAGGAAGTTATTTGATTGTAATCGATCAGCGGTCGTTCACCCCGTAGTCAACTGTTGTTACGAAATTATCTATTTGTCCAGCATATTTCGTCCCACTGCTGGGGAATGTTCTCCCTCTCCCTTTTCCATACAACTCTGTCCTTTGCTAGGCAGTCTTCGGTAGGAGGTTTTAAATTTAGGCTTATTTATTTAAACTTTATGTACAATAGTGGTACATGGGCGGACTTAATGCAACAAGGCATTCTCTACCAGTCAACCTTTGAGTAAAAAAGACAACACTGTGGTAGGTTTAAAACAAATATATAAAATACAAAATAAATTTTACAAGTAATATACATATATGATAAACTAATAAATATGATGTTTTGCAATATTTTTTATGTCTAAGAGAACTTACAATTATTATGACGAAGACCAAACTTCACAGGTTTTAAGTAATGTTTACGGATTTAACGCTTATCCTCATAGCTAGTCACTAATACCATCAAGTCATTCATTTGTTTAAATCTATAGAACTAGTGGGCACGTTAATAATTTGGTACAGTTAAAAAAGTATCAATTAATATAAAATTAAAAAAAAAAAAACGAAATTCCTTGCAATCCTCAGGGCGGCAAGCCATTCCCCGATCCGCTCCTGTAATTAGGTCGTAACATTCTTTATTTAATCCAATTTAATGAAAGGTATCATTAGAGATGCTCAAGCTACACAACGGTTCTTGTTATCCCTACTTTGCTGTCCTTTGCTTTTGCATAAGCTGAAAAAAAAAACCATAAATACATACATAGTATATTTTGATACAAATTGACGAAGTTTGGTTCGAGGTAGTTTTCAAATATTAAATGGAAAATAGGAGTCATCAGATATTCATCATCTTTAGGTTTTTTGAGGTGTAAATTTAGATTGCGAGGAATCCTAGGGTCTGGGAAAGTTTTTTTTTTTATAAGGATCTATAAGAATCATAGTTGCGTAGCATAAGCATAATCAGCCTTTTAATTTTCCCACTGCTGGGACACAGGCCTCCTCTCTAGGAGAGGGAATGGGCCGTATACACCACGCAGGCCCAGTGCGGGTTGGTGAATGTCACATGTCTTCGAATTTTTGGTTCATCATATTGAGAGCAGTGGTGATGAAATAAATTACACAGAGTAATGCGCCTAGCTGGGTTTGAACCCGCGACCTACAAATCGTAAGTCGGGGCCGTTACCACTCGGTCACCACTGCTTTCAGTTGCGTAGATTTGACTGAAACCTAATGCTGCTAAAATAATCTGAATATTAAAGTAGACGAGTGTGAAAATATACATTGCAACCTATGTACATAGAAGCAGTGCAGTATGGGCCAATTTCAAACAAGTGTGTTTAAAAAAATTACCATGCATTTTTGCAGAACTTTCCTGACATAACGGTCTGTAATGTATTCCGACAATATTAAACGGCGTGCCTCAGGTTGGCGAACCCTGCCTTAGACAAATGTCTCGCGCCACGAATGCAATTTGTTGTAGAAAACGGATGGCGTATTAATTCTTACCTTTTTAGGATGTATGTACATGAGGAGCTCGTGGCTAAAGAATAACAGCCGCATAGATCGATCTTCAAGGTTAAGCAACGCTTGCCAAGGTTGGTCTGTGGATGGGTGACCATCTTAACGTACCGAGGTTCCTCCATGCCTCGGAAAGCACGCTAAGCCGTTGGTCCCGGCTGCCATTTGTAGATCTTTGGCAGTCGTTACGGATTGTCAGAAGCCAGAAAATCTGACACCCAGTCTTGCTAAGAAGTACCGTGTTCCCCAGTTATTGGGTTGTGGAGGTCTAGTAGGCAACCGCTTCACTTTAAATACTGGTACTCAGCTAAATCCGGTATGACTAGAAGCCGACCCCAATATAGTTTGGAAAAGGCTAGGCAGATGATGAGGATGTTATGTGTACATACATACATATGTGCTTCAGTTACAATAAAAGCACCAATAATATTGGTGCTGTAAGTTGTAAGTACTAAAAGTTTTCATTTTTATTTATTTTATAAACTTTCTGTATAGATGTGGTTCATAGATGGACTTCATGAAACAAGACATTCCCTTGCAGCCAATCTTAAGGTTAGATGGACTACACTGTGGTAGATGAACAACAAATAAAAATATTTTAAATAGAAGGTAGTGATTAGTTTTTAACCGACTTCCAAAAAAGAAGGTTCTCAAGTCAACCGTATTTTTTTACAACACCAAGTTCCGAAATTAAAGCTATATTTTTTGTTGTATAGAAAACGGTAGTTTTTTGTTTTTTGGGAAGCGTTTTTTTATTTTAAAAAGGCGATTAGTTTCTTTTTTTGTAACCAACCGGTTATAAAAAAAAAAACTAATGATACTGATTTCACTAAGCACTGATTAAATTCTTAATTCGAATCGTCTGTAGAGTATTCGAATTTAAATCTGCTGATAAACATTCTATATATTAGCAAGAGCAGAAGAATATGATCCTCGCGAAAACATTTGACCTAATCTAACGTTCTTTTTCTGTTCGCTCATACAAGAAAAAAAAAGAAAGTTATACTTAGTTATACAATTTATTAAACAAGAAAGTTCCATCATTAAACACGAGTCCTTTCTTAATGTTTCCACCTTTGTTTATACCGTAAAGGTATCCTTTTTCGCTAAAGTTACCGTTAATGTGGCCATTCGTCACTTGTTGCATTATTACTCTCATTCGGGTGATTAATGAATCTAGATAAGAATTTAATATCTTTACTTAAGATCCTGAAAGATATAACTAACCAAATCGCCAATTATCCGAATTGGTGCTAAGCGTAATATAAAAAATTAAAACCAAGTTATTTTATAAAAGTAATTTATTTAGTAAGTAATTTATAAAATTAATTTGATAAATTTTAACCAAGTTATTGTAGAACTGTGTTTGTTAAACTTAATTAAGTTTATTCTATGTGATACAGTTCGTTTTTTTTTATTACCAGTCTATGTCCGATTATCCGAATCGACTCCTGTCCCAATTAATTCGGCGTTCTACTGTACATATATTACTGATATTTATTTGCATTTGGTTAGACGTGAGACCGACTTTAACATAGGAAAAGGCTAGGCAGCTTTACGTTACCTTATTTAACCAAATTTCTTCAACCACCCATCATATTTTATTGTACAGGTACATATACCAAAAGCTACATGTACTAGAAGATTAAACAAGGTATAATTAATTATAAACATTGTAGCCGGCTCGTATTAAGCTGTGCCGAGGGCACGCGGGGCTTCGGGAGGCTTCTCTCTATCCACTTATACAGCGGCTTTGCTTCGCCTACTTACCTATGTTTTATGGCTTGTTGCTACCTAGAGGCACCTACTTAGGGTATAACAATTAGGCCGCTCTAGTATTTAAATTGGATTGAGCAATTGGTGCAAGACAGAACCAGTGATGGACGAGTAATTTTCGTAATTTTAATAATGTTATTATGCATAAGCATAAGCATTATCAGCCTTTTAACGTTTCCACTGCTGGGACATAGGTCCCCTCTCTAGGAAAAGGAATGGGCCGTAATCCACCACGCGGGCTCAGTGCGGGTTGGTGAATGTCACATGTCTTCGGATTTTTGCTTCTAGGACATGCCGGTTTCCTCACGATGTTTTTCTTCACCGTTTTGAGAGCAGTGGTGATGAAATAAATTACACAGAGTAATGCGCCTAGCTGGGTTTGAACCCGCGACCTGCATTACGTAAATCGGGACCCTTACCACTCGGCCTCCACTGCTCTTGTGTTCAATGTTGTTATGAGTGGTGAATTATACCATCCTTGTAATTTTGCCTGTATTGTATCCGCCGACTACGGGGCAAAGCCTCCCTTCCCTTCAATGGGTAAGATCGCGAACAGGGCTTGACACCAATCGTTTGTCGTGTTTGGTCCATAGTGGCTCAAGATCAAATTGATTGCATATTTTTGTTTAATTATATTGTAAACTAGCGACCCGCCCCGGCTCCGCACGGTTGCAATGCTATCTCTATTATATTATGCATTTATTATACATATAAACCATCCTCTTCGATCACTCTATCTATTAAAAAACCGCATCATAATTCGTTGCGTAGTTTTAAAGATCTAAGCATACATATGGACAGACAGTTGGAAGTGACTTTGTATTATACTATGTAGTCATGATCTATTTAGGGTATTTTATTATTTTCTATGCTTTCCTAAGACCATAATTGTTACTGTGAAGGTATCCTAGTACGATACGTCATATTTGTTGTGCAAATAAATCTTATTTAAGCTTCTATTAAAACCGCAAAATTTGTAAAACAAAGTTTTCAATTAAAAAAGAATGGCCTTTTATTTTACCTAAGACCGCGTATTGTACACTTGTTTTATAAAGTTGTTTGTTTTTTAAAGTTTTTCCTGTTCCTATTATGAGATGTACAATAAAGTATATAATAAATAAGTAACTTCTTTTCGAACTTTTCAGACGTTCAGGTATTCACGATCTTATAAAAATAAAAACAGTGTGAGCATAATACAGAATTCTTCCCCATTTTCCTAAAATCAGTTTTAAATCCCAGAACTGACGTCCTTACTGAGTTAGGCAAACGATATCAATTTCCTGGATCCCGGCCTGGCAGGGAAATACGGTTGAGCTGCATCCTCCCGACGTTACTTTTAAATTGTTAAGAGACTTGGCTGGCTGAGCTTGATGGTCTATGTTTAGAGCCTGGATTTACGATTTCTTTGAGACTTTTGTAACGTTTTAGATGTCAGCTTCGTCTAGCTAGTTCGTAGTAAGGGATCCCACATAAAACCGCGGATTCGCATCGCATCGCAAATATCTGACTGCGATGTGGCATCGTATCGCGTCGCATCGTGGTTTTGTGTAGAAGCCCTTAGTTGGGCTCAAACATCCATCGTTTTTGTTGAAAACATTTTCGATAAATAGTGTTACAGTTAAATTAGACCCATTTTAAATTTTCCATACAAACATAAATTTCCAGTTATCTTTTTTTAAATAAGACATTTCGAAAATGTTTTTAACTCACTTTTTAGACCTATGTATGTATCCTGCTTATAGGTATGTGTGAAGTTTCATTAAAATCGGTTCTGTCATTTCGCATAATAGTGACTTGAAAATTTGTATGAAATGCTATACGGCGTATACGCTCCGGATTTCGATGCGATTTTCACTAATGGACGGCACGATAGACAAGGAAGATTTCATTATAGATTTAATTTGCATTCCGGGGCGCGTCGCTAGTCTATAATAATATTAATATTATAAAGAGGAAAGATTTGATTGTTTGTTTGTATTGAATAGGCTCCGAAACCACGGAACCGAATTGAAAAATTGTTTCACTGTTGGGAAGCTACACTATCCCCGGGTGACATAGGTTATATTTTATCCCCTTATTCCCACGGGTACGAGAATTATGCGGGTGAAACCGCGGGGCGCTGCTAGTAACAAATAAACTCAATGAATAATGTATCTCTTTCCTATTTCAAAAATTCTTTCACCATTACGATGCTACATTATCCCTGAGTAACCTAGACTATATTAAATAAATGACCGCCCCCGTGCGAAGCCGGGATATAGAATAGCAGCCCGTGCTATTCTATACTAATATTACAAAAAGGAAAGATTTGTATTTTTCTACATACATTATTACATATATTTGTAACAAATAAACTCGAAAACTGCAGAACCGATTTCAAAAATTCTTTCAACATTAGAATGCTACATTATCTCTGAGGCTATATTAATTAAAATTAATAAATATGCAACCCTGCGAAGTCGGGACGGGCCACTAGTATAAGAAAGAAAGAAATAAAAAAAAGAAAATGTATTTAATTGCTTGATTTGTCAATCTCAAAATAATAAACTCTGTATTTCTATAGTCTCAAGCTCCTAATAATGTCGAATACAGCTCCCCGACATATTACAAAGTAAAATACAAATTCATAAAACTATAACTACACACATACATATGTCCTAGAAAATAACAACAATACTATTAAACATTAGCCATTCTGTAGGTTTCAGTATTGTGTGGAACTAAGCGAAGTTTCAAGCTTACTCGACTCATTGTTAAACAATACGAGTAGACTTTGCTCATTTTGTGAACATTAAGTTCTAGAACTTAATTGGTTCATGTATAGAGGTCATTTTGGGTGAGATGATCGAAATATAGTAGCACTAGCAGCGCCCCGCGGTTTTACCCGCGTAGTTCCTGTTCCCGTGGGAATATGGGGATAAAATACAGCATATGTTAATCAGGTTGAATGTAGCTTTCTAATGGTGAAAGATTTTTTAAAATCGGTCCAGTGGTTTTTGAGTTTATTCGTTACATACAAAAATACAAATCTTTCTTCTTTATAATAATATATTAGTATAGATATATATTTCGATCATAGTTGTTTTAGGTCTAGGGTTTCTGCTATTTTAATTAAATGAAAATGTTGCTTCGGTCTGGCTATTGGAAATTAATAATTTAGAGACTGCCAAATTATAACGTCAACTAGGTGCTATTTGACTCGACGACACTGGTGGCGTAGTGCGTAGTGGTTGAGTGTACGGCTGCTACGCTGCGTGTCGCGGGTTTGATTCCCGCACGGATCAAATATTCGTATGGCCTACATTTGTTTCGGATCTGGCTATTTGTGTAGGTATGTGAGTTTGTATGTTTGTAAACGCACCTATAATAGAGATGTAATTCCTAATTTTGGGCAATTTTTTTTTTTATTTTTGATAGATATCTTGACAGGATAAAATATGTAGCTATGTATGTACTTATCAAGTCCTTAAGACAAGAGTGAATAGGTTAATTTTAGTCACCGCCCACCACTTTTCCATCAGAGGAGATTGTGGCCAAAAGCCTGTGTTCCGAACTCGCAAATCTTCTGCCGCTACGCCATGATTGATTTAAAAGCATGCAAATATTTGACAATACTAGTATGATATTTGGATTTCAAAATAAAAGAATCACTGATTGTGCTTGACAGCTAAAGGAATTAATAAACATATGTACCTACATTTTCGTTATACCAACAGCAACGTTAATTAAAACAATTTTAATTTAATCCAATCACGATACTGGATTTTATACGAACACGACCAACATGCCATTCCCGTCCATTCAGAAATTGGCACAGTGACAGGTTCCTATCAACATTCCCATCCTCGATACCATTCAACTGAATCAATAAAGGTTTAAAATTAATGGAAGCAATTACAACCAAAATCCATTCTTGTAAGTTAAGGCTCGCTGTAATGAAAAGGTTTTTGTTCTGGCTATTTCCTTTGGCTTGCAGGAATGGACTGAGTGTTACGGTTACGAAATTTTCTACTCTGTAGAAAAAGACCGAGTGATTCAGCGCCTTTCTCAATAAAAAAAAATTATTTTGGATAAATCTATGACAGTATAGAAAGATGAATAGTTAATCAGTAGTGATTTCATCGTTGACAGCAATATCTACCAGACGAGCTTTAGATGTTCTATCAGTACCGTTCATAAATAAATTATATCCTCTCATCTCAAAGAAAGCATTGATTGTGTGGAAATGTGGGTTATTGCAGTAGATTGCAGTGAACTACACATGTGGGGTAATCTTTGCAAAAGCCCTTTCTGCGGCTATGATAAAATTATCTAGCTTTTGGTGACAACGATGACACTCCAAGCCTGCGACATGGACCAATCTAAATTCAAGAAAAAGATAACTACTGGCCACACAACCGCTTTGTCTCTCACACTTTCCGTACATCTTTTCAAAGTTACAGGGAACGCTCAGTCCATACCTCTAGTTCTGGCTATTTCGGACCCCCGTCCGGTCCGTAATGCCCCTAAGTAATGAGCGATTAACAACACACTTCGAGGAACGTATTGACGAGGGATTAGCAGTGGTCCTCATGCCAAATGGTTAGAAAGCAAATGCGTAAATTGGATTATGTTGTGCTCCCTAATCGAGTTATTTACTTAGCTTATGAGCTAGTATTTTGTATTGAGGTGATGCCTGGTGTCGTCAAGGTTTTGCTAAAGGTTTGTGACTTTTAGCAACATATATTTTACAGCTTCTGCCCGCGACTTCGTCCGCGTGGAATAGTTACTTTACCCCCGATTTTGAAACTCTCAGCCCGATCGGTTTAAAATTGACAAAGTTTCATACAAACTTTCATCCCCTATTTTATCCCCTTGGGGGTAGAATTAATCAAAATCCTTTCTTAGCGGATGCCTATGTCATAACATCTACCTGCATGCCAAATTTCAGCCCGATCCGTTCAGTGGTTTGGGCTGTGCGTTGATAGACACTACTATGTCAGTCACTTTTGAGTTATATATATTTAGAGTCAATTGGTATCTATCTGTGGCAACCTTAGGGTACCTATTTTGCGCTCTTAAAGTATGATCGATATCGAACATCGCTTATAAAGTGGTGTTTTCATAAGCTATTTTACAATTAAATGGTAATATTGTAAGTTTGCATGGCTGGATGCACAGATGTTTTTTTGAGGATGGGATATCATTATATGACTTCTTTCGCTCTGGGCGGAGCGGAGGGATGTCAGATTCTTACTGACTATAATCCATTCATGTTCCTCCAAATGCCCTTTACTTTGCAGGGACGCCGTGAGTCTTTCGAACAAATTCCGCAACCCTGGTAGGGCTGGCACCATAAAAATATCTGTACCCAATTTACAGAGAATTTAAATTTTATCATATGAAACTACTGAAGGTGGACTGATGACCTGGTGGGATACCTTCAGTATCCACACGCTGCGAGACGCACAGGAAGGGTTGATGTGGGAGGCTTATGTCCAGCAGTAGAAGAAGAAGAGTAGGAGATTGTCAGTTGAAATTCTTTCAACCGACAACCGAGCCGAGATGATTAAGTTGATATACTAGAATGAAAATAATACCTCTCGTTATAAATTCAACGTTGATCGTGTACTAAGTTGCTTCTTAAATGATAAAGGTAACAAAAAAGTCCACAAAATAAGGTCGAAGGACTAAAACCATTAAAAGAAGTATCAATTTCAGGCCCCTGTTTTCCTCTCGACACCTTTTAATTCAGTAATCGATAGTCAAAGTTAATTCCTTAAAAATGTCCGCGGAACAAAATTAATGGTCTTTCTAACCCAGGGAATAGGGTTGGCAGTTGGCAGACGTTTGTCGCGTAAAATGCCGTGTTGTTTTTATCGACTCTGAATATTTTTGATTCCGTTCGAATTTTCACTGAGCGCAGCTTCACTTTCTGCACAGCAGATAAGTTACATATATAATGAGCGAATACCATGTGGTTCATGGGACTATGAACTGGTTAAATAGAAAAAAACTTTTTACAAAAAAATACAACCGACTTTTACACAAAAAATCAAAAAAGTGCAAAATAACTTTAATTTCGGAACTCGGTGTTGGTGGTTGCTTTTTCGTTTTTTGAACACCGACTTCCGAAATTAAAGTTATTTTGCACTTTTTTGATTTTTTGTGTAATAGTCGGTTGTATTTTTTTGTAAAAAGTTTTTTATTTTTCACTTTTTAGTGGTACCTACATCCCCTCCCCTCCCCCCACCTAAACGAACCAATCAGATTGGTGTAAAAAAAACGCACTGCTCCTTTGCAGAGTAAACTAAGAGGTCGTCAATGTAGACAATGTAGATATTTTTTTTTGATTTTTCGAAAACTACTTGGTCGATTTCGATAAAATTTTCATGGGACCATTTGGGAAGTATACCCTTTCCAACAAAAAAAGAATTTTTCAAATCGGTTGACAAGCGACGGAGTTATGCGCGAACAAACATAAAAAAAAAAAAAATACAAACATCCGAATTGAGAACCTCCTCCTTTTTTAGAAGTCGGTTAAAAAAAGCTTCATGAATGAAAATAACAAGTTTGTTTTTTGTATAAATATTATTATCAAAAAACCGGTGCGAGTTAGACGCCTGGACAAGTATGAATCTTAAATTTTTAGCTTGCTATTTAAAACAATATACTTTTTATAGATTTTCCTGTAATGTAAAAGCAAACAACTATTTTCAGTATTTGGGGAGGTTTGTTCCATCTATTTCCTGTAGCTGACTTTTTTGTAGGTTTTGTATATTCAAAACATGCAATATTGGAGACTCTTATAATAAGCCCTTTATTTAATCTCAAAAATTAATATTAATTTACATAACGCGTTTGCTAAATTTATCCTTTCTTTTTCAGGTAAGTTTGAGAATCCACAGTTCGTAAAATCTATGAAAAAGCAAAAAGCAACCTACCATTGGTGACAAATAGTGAGTACCTTTCTACATTCTACCTAATTGACAGCGAATGCGCTTCTATAAATTTATCTTAATATTAATATTCATAGTACTGCAGTTATCCAGGTATAATAAGGAATAGAAAAAAAGAGTTTATTTGCGCCAAACATGACGCATACCTACCATAAAAAAGGAAAAACGGTCCTCGATATATCCGCGAAAAACAAAGGAAGATCATGTGCATCTCTGTTGTAACGTGTTCGAACCAGTACCAACACTCAGTGTGTTCGAGATACTCTGATGATGCAGAGGCCGCGCTGAAGTGTAGCTGTATGTTTTAGTTTTATAGGTCTGCACTTAGTAACACTAGTTTTTAAAGTAAATTATCACTAACCCTATTCAATTTGTCTAAAACAAACCTTTTATTGCGATGTGCGAGACAGAGCCACAGAGCTTTTATAACTTCGTGAAATACATACAAAAATACACTCACGCCTTTATCTAAAGGGGAGGGGAGAGTATGCAAAAAATACACCAAGAACGCAACACGCTTCTCTAACTCATTTTGTTTAGTTTGTTTCCTTCTTTAACTTTATAAATATATTTAACTATGTAAGAGGCTTTAACACATGGTGAAATTATAACAGCCGCATGGGTCCATCTTCAAGCAACGCTTGCCGAGGTTGGTCTGTGGATGGGTGACCATTTTAGCATACCGAGACTCCTCCGTGCCTCTGAACGCTAAGCAGGTGTTCCCGGATGTCATTTGTAAATCTTTGCCAGTTGTTACGCATTGTCTGGAGTCAGAAAATCTAACTCCAGTCTTACAAAGAAGTTCTTACCGTTGTAACCAGTTAATGAGTTGTGGAGGTCTGGTTGGCAGCCGCGTAAAAACCACGTAAAATACTGGTGTCCCACTGAATCCGGTTTGACTGGAAGCCGACCCCAAACCTTTAAAAATGTGGCAACCCTATTCTCTGTCAAATTTAAATTAATCAAAGATCAAGGACCGGGTTCAGATACTCACGGTTCAAATCAATTTTGTTTATAATGGTCACTAGAGATGTCATCAATCCTTTGTACGCGGGTGAAACCGCTGGACGTTGTTAGTTATGTGTATTTTGTTAGCCACGATAGGAGAATATCTAATTTGTTTCCCCCGACTAACCCTAAAAAAGGGTCGTAACTGATTTTCCTGTTCCCAAAGTTATCTCGATCTTTCTCTCCCACGGCAAGAAAGATTAAAAGATTACAGTTTTAAAAGATGCCCTTCAATTCTCTTTAGAAAAGATCTCCCGAGCTTCCTTACAGTTTTATTTTGAAAGGAAAGAAAAAAAAAACATGTTTATTTGGCATACACAGATACCTAAACACAACAATATCGGAACAAATATAAGGAAAGTTAATTTAAAAATAACATTGTGCGATAAGTGTGATTCCTGTAATCATCTGTAATCAATTAACATGTAAAATATTGAAACATTAGCCAACAGTTCCTCACCAAACCAAACCATAGAACAAACGAAAATATTCACGCAAAACTGTAACGGTCAACGTTCGGCTAAAAGACAGACTTTCCTTTTTTGGATGAAAATCGACAGCCTGTCCCAGTTTATTTCCATCCATCATATTTTTTGGCAACGACACAAAAAGTTCGAGAGGAAAACATCGATATAAATATGTATTACCTGTCTTTTAGGGCTGTGAAGTTTCGACAAATATTTGGGTACGAGAGATGTGGCCCAATTGAGTTAAAATGTTATACAACTCTGAAAGTGCCTTCAAAGAATTTTCGCTCAGTCTTGTGTCCCTTCGCCGGAGATAGGACCTTTTGCAATATACTCTACGTGTGGAGTTCACTGCGATCTTCGGTAATAACACCCATAATTACTACACAGTCAATGGTGCCTTCCATTTTAACAATTACAAGAACCCAACTGAATAATTAATTGTCAATTTATAGTGTTTATAATATAATTTGACTATATGTACATACATTCTTGAAATTTTTATGTCATTGTTTTCTGATAACTGTGATTATTTTGTTTATTTTATTTTTAATTTTGTAGTCATTTTGATCTTATTAGCTCCCACTGTACCCAATATTTGTACCTTTAATTGATTTTGTTTTGTTACTTACCGGATATTTGTAATTTCGTTATGTTTTGTTTTTAACTTTGATTTGATTATTTGTAATTTTATGTCGTAACTCATTTGTTCGTATTTCAAATTTTAATAGCTAATAATAATTAAGTGTTATTTTACTCACTTAGAATGTTGGTTGACCTATAATTGGCGACTTTATAAGTCTGATGCTTTTGTTACTATTATTCTCATGTAATGCTGTATACTGCTGTTGTTGGTTTGCCTTTAATAAATAAATAAATAAACAATTGAACTTATATTCATTTCTTGCGTTCTTTATGCCGTGGCAGCAATAGATCTAACGATTGTGGCAAAAAGTTGATTGCCAAGCGCAGAGAATATTCAATTAACTTTTTTAAGATGATTAGCAGTGATTGGCTTTGTTACTTTTTCGTGGTAGATTCATCTTTCTGATCATTGTATAGGCCATAATTCCCTTCTCACCTTTGATAACAATATTTTTTTCTTAAAGCCCCAGTTTGGTAATAGAACTTGTCCAACCCTACCGCTGATGGATAGCATGCAAATTCGTTTTGTAATTCATCACAGCTATGTATCGGTAAACTGGTCGGTATTCCACCGTGTCTATAAAGGCTCTCGATTGTCGAACAATTTATTAATTTGTGTATGTCACTCTGCAGTTATTTAATTTTAGATTCAGTCAGCCAAATTCTTTATGCTTCGTTCGTAGTCTGAATATTTTTTTGTATATTTTTGGTAGCACGCCCCGCTTTTATAAAAAGGTTCATTTCATTCAGGTATTGTTAATTCGCGTTTTAAGAATTGAATTTTAGGATATTCGTCAAAAGTGTTCACGATTTCTTTATCATACAGTCCTCTTATTGATTCATTCGGTGCTTATTTCCATGATATTGCGACTAAGAAGCAATAACGCCAATTAAATCAATGCATTAACTGCGCACACAAAAACAATAGTTACACTATCCGTACATATAATTTCACATGTAATTCACAAACTTGTAAGGTGCTTTTTGTACATTCAATATTCCGCTTACCGTGAGTGTCCTTGAACCAGTTCCTCCCCTGTCCGACACGTTGCCCCAAATTCTCCGCTCTCCCCTATCTCCCCTGACGCGAAGCTAATGGTGTTGAACGTTCCCGGCAAAAATAGGGGAGAGTCTCCCTCAAAAATGTCACATCGGGAAAGTGTTCCAATTAATTTGAAGTAACGATTGTCACTCTTTGTTTACGGCGCTACATTTAGATTGCTTTGATGGGAGTTTATTGTATAATATTTTATGTACGGGTAGGTATACCTACTTGTAATATCTATTGACATTTATAAATTCTGTTGAATTTTAGCAGCAAGTCAAAGGTCGTCTTAAAGTTCAAGAATATAAAATTCAAGATTTGGTTCACCGCTTAATTATATCAAAGTTTTATTGAGGTTTTAGACAAATTCACAACATACCAACTTGCAAACCATCCCAAAAGCAGAACCTTTTATTCCCGAACCACGACACGGTTGGCGCAGTGGTTGAGTGTTCAGCTGCTGCGCTAAGTGTCGCGGGTTCGATCCCCGCACGGAACAAATGTTTGTATGGCCTACAGATAATTGTTCCGGGTCTGGATGCCTTGTGCTTGTGAGTTTATATGTTTGTGAACGCACGATACAGGAGTAAATCATAGTGTGGGGCAACGTTAAAAAAAAAAAAATTACGATGACGACCGATGTTTGCTCATTACTTATGTATAAAAACCTTTATGGCTTCTTCCCATTCCAGTAAAAATAACCGCCCTTAATTTTTAATGTCCGTATCCTGATATAGGGAAGGCATCCTCAACCATTTTATTTCGTCTTTACTCCGTAGTTATCGAAAATTCGTCGAACGTCGGCCACGCAGACTACAACTATTCGTCTTATTGGTACTGTAAGGCTGTGTAGTGGAACTGTGAAAGTTTTAGCGTCCCAAAGTTCTTGGGTCTACTGAAGTTGGGCATTCCGTGTTTAGCTGGGATGACAGTCGGAACGATTATATTGTCGTTTTGTTATTGATATTTTGGAGAATGTGTAAGCTAACGTGTTTAGACAAAGTTGGGAGTTTAAATGTACATAGTTTATGTGAAGATATATTGTGATACTATTTGACGTTTGCTTGTGTCTAAATATAGTGAATGCGACTGTTGTGAGGTGTATTTGTCTTAGCGACGAACGACGACGGCGAATTAATATAAACTGTGTAACGTGGACTAATTCGTCCACGTCGACAGTTTTTTCTGCCATGTGTACCTTTTCAACCGACTTCCAAAAAAGGAGGAGGTTCTCAATTCGACAGTATTTTTTTTATATGTTTGTTACCTCATAACTTTGTAGTGCGTGTACTGATTTTGATGATTCTTTTTATATTCGAAAGCTGGTGTTTGTCGTGTGGTCCCATTTGAATTTGATTGAGATCTGACTACTAGTATTTGAGTTATCCCTAATAATGCGTGGCTTAGTTTACATTGACGACGTTCTCATTCCCTCTAGTCGATGTAAAATGAAAAATAAAATTGTGCGTGCGATGGTTTGGAAGAGCATCTTAGTATTTCATCGTGGTTCCTTTCTAGATCGGTGAAGATCTGATGAAGAACAAAGATGATAGGAAACGGAACTCTTCAATAAATGATAGCAAATCGTTCGGGATTGCTGAAATCGCATGTTTGTTTATTGTTTACACCAAAGTGATTGGTACGTTTAGGTGGGGGGAGGTACCACTAAAAGTGAAAAAAAACTTTTTACAAAAAAATACAACCGACTTCTAAAAAACTAAAAAGTACAAAATAACTTTAATTTCAGAAGTCGGTGTTCAAAAAACGAAAAAGCTACCACAAACACCGAATTCCAAAATTAAAGTTATTTTGTACTTTTTAAGTTTTTTAGAAGTCGGTTGTATTTTTTTGTAAAAAGTTTTTAGTTAATAAGACTTTTTTGAAAGTCGGTTAAAAAACAACCAGGATACAGGAGAAATTCCTAGTGTGGGGCAAAGTATAAAAAATAAAAATTTTAATGAAATTCACATGTCCTATATTTCATGAACTAGTCTAAATATCTTAGCTCACTATACATACAAAACGATCGTCAACACTGATATACATATGTACACACCCAAGAGGTTATCCAGTATTACAATCGTAAATACACCCACGATTCGCCGAATCTCAATACCCTTTCAACACGGATCAATACACAAGCAAACAAAGCAAGATCCATACCTATATATTTATTCAATGGTCCCTCTTTGACACTTTAGAATTCGTAATAATGGACGAACAAATATCTTTTTATATCACCTTTGGGTCCGATCTCATTGTCAGTCATGCTGCCTATCTGACGCAACCCAGTAGCTGGTTAATCCTTACTAATAGGTATTATAAATGCGAAATTTTGCATGCATGGATGTTTGTTACTCTTTCAAGCAAAAACTACTGAACAGGTTTTAATGAATTTTGGCAAAAGTCAAAGTCAATTAATTTATTTCAACTAGACCATTAAACGGCACTTTTGAACGTCAAAAAACTGGCACTGAGGGAGATTATAGTCTGGAATAACACTTACACACTTTTTATCCCGGGAGTATGTACCCTTGGGATAACTTTCGAAATTCACGCGAGTGGGCAGCTCGTAAATAATAAGATACCCCTTGGCAAGACTGGTGCCAGTTTTTCTGGCTTTTGGCTACCCGTAACGACTGTCAAAAATTGTTACAACTGCTCAAATGACAGCCAGAAACAAGGGCTTTATGTGCTTTCCGAGGCTCGTAGGAAACTCAGGATGTTCTAAATGGGTTGCGGAATTTGTTCGAAAGAGTCACCGCGGCCCTGGAACGCAAAGGGCACAAGAAGGATGACGGGTGGGTTTTAGTCAGTAAAAGTCTGACAATCCCTACCGCTCCACCCAGGGCGGGAGGGGTCATTTGATGATTTCCCATCCAAAAAAAAAAGGATGTTCTAAATGGTTGCCCATCCATGGAACGACCAAACCTAAGTCCCATGTTCTGATTAATATTCCTCTCAAACAGCTGGAAGTTGTTTCTAAAAGAATATAATTTCATTAGCGAACTTTTGTTAATTGCATTACTGTTGAAGCGTCTTTTAATTTGTGTCGTGTCTTGACGGGAGTTTTCATCAGTTGTCTCTTAATAGTTAGATAATTTTCTTCGTTTAAGTTTTAAGACATTATTACTTGTTTGAATTTAATTATTTATGAATTTATATATTTTCTCTTATTACAATACTCACTTATGAACAAAACAACAAAAACATAAGCATCTCAAATCAAAGTACAACATCGAGAACTAGTACACAGATTACTCCGAGGTTTCTGAATCAATTTATGTGATTATTTTATAGTTCGATGCGAAATAATTATAATTTGGTTCCGTAAAAAAAATATTCAGTTTGACTTAGTAGTTTTTATTTTATGAGCATTTTTGCTTACTTGAACTATGTAATTTTTGCGTACTTGGATAAGTAAGCAAAATTATGTCGGTTAATTATACTTTTTGCGCTGGGCTTAGCTGTTATATCTACATATATTGAATTTTCATTGTACGTTGAACTACGAAGGTACACCAGTGACCTCCTCGAATTCAAATCAATAAAATCTTGGTGGTCGTGTAGACTGATTGTAGGAGTAATGACAATTAAAGGTAAAGTATTACCACTAGAAATGTATTATGATACAGCAGACTGAAATTAAAAACACTAACAAGAATAAAACAACTTTTATTTCTAAAGTAGTTGTCAAAAAACGAAGGGGCAAAACCAAAAACACCGACTTCCGAAACTACATCGCTGACTTAACTATCTAAAGACATTGTACTTTTTATGAATGTAGGTAGTATATTTACCTGTTTTTATTAGTGTTTTGAAGAAAGAAAATTTAAGGAACATAATTATGTTGTTACACACAATATCAAAAGACAGGAAGGAAATATCTTAATAACTATGAAAAAATAACTGATAAAAGATCAAATATTAAAATGAACGGAGATGTCTTCCATACTACTCTAGCCATATTATCTATCATGCAGTCCATCCATCTAATCCCTCCTTTTTTGGTTTGGAAGTCATCAAATAACTTTTTCTGCTCTGGATGGAGCGGAAGGGAGTGTCAGACTCTTAATGACTAAAACCCATCCATGTTCCTCCTAATGTCTTTTGCGTTCCAGGGCTGCAGTGACTGTTTCGAACAAATTCCGCAACATTGAATTCCTCCTAAGCATTTATTTTATAAGATTATTTCAGGTATGTTGCTTATATTTTCATAATGATGAACTGCCCAGCATTCCCGAGACGCCTCGTAGCTTAACGACCGAGAATAATAAAATTAATGAGGCCAAACCAGGATTCCTAGCGCGTATGGACCTTACGCCCACGCTCCTGGAAACTGGGGAACTCTCTGAACAAGAGCTGATTGTAAAAAAGTTTCAGTTCTTATGTTCTAAATGTAGGTAATTGAAACAGGTGGTGTTCCAACTTAAGTGTAGGTTTGTGAAGCCTATCCGTGAAATAACTTTAATACACGAGTTGTATTTTGTGAACAAACATTTAAAACTTGTACCAAAAACACTAATCAATGAATTTGTTTAGAGAAGTTTTGAAACCATTTTGACGAATTCTAGTTTTCGGAAATAAAAAAGCGTTAGCAATTATCCACACTAACCTGCTTCGTTAATGGATCTTTGCATTTATGAAAACCGTATCAAAATCCTTTGACCCGTTACGCAGAGGTCAGTAGATAAACAGACGGAGACATTAATTTATTCTATCTGGAGAAGAGATTTACAAATAAATATATAATAATAAATACGTTGCTGCATTTCAGTTTGAAGAATGCTAATTGTGCTATTAGTGTTCCTATACAACACATGATTGAAAAATCGAAAATAACCTCTTCCATAAAGGTGTTACGAACGTTGAACAATAATTACATTTAGCTAAATATTGATGCTAAGTATATAAGCTTAGAAACCTTACGTGAGACACTTGTCATGTAAGGTTTCCAATTGAATCATACCCTCTGTATCGAGTCCTGTTATGTCGACTTTATTCGACCACAATACAGGGTGAATTCTAATAGATCACTTATACTAATATCTAGACTTAATAAAAAACTCAAAACCTCAAATAATTTATTTCAATTAAACCCTTTACATGCACTTTTGAATTGGGTCGAAAGAAGTGAAGCTATCTGCATGTTCCAAAGCGTAGATCTCTATGGAAAAGAACGTGCAAGAAACTCCACAGACACTCTTTTAAATCAATAAATTGCGACAAAGTTGTGGATACATTGTTCTTCTTGATGTTATTCCTATATGTGAGAACGATGTAGAAAGACGTGTATGACACAGGTATCCAGAGCGAAAGGAACAATTTAAAGTACAAATAATTAAAATAAACCGTGGAAGCTGAGAGATGACCCGTCCCAGCTGACGGAGCCAAATGATGAATGAAACACATATGCCACCATCAGAGAGACTTTGGAGTGAGCATGACACTTCCAAATAAGTATGGATACTGGTGGATAGTGGTATTACTCTCAGAATGAAACTGGCTTTTTTTTTTTTTTTTTGATGGGAAATCATCAAATGACTTCTCCCGCTCTGGGCGGAGCGGAAGGGAGTGTCAGACTCTTACTGACTAAACCCACCCGTGTTCCTGCTTGTGCCCTTTGCGTTCCAGGGCCGCGGTGACTCTTTCGAACAAATTCCGCAACCCTAGCAGGCACTGACCCTATGGGGCCCCGTCTTCTTTGCTGACGGCTCTTTGAGGCGCGCGTGGAACACGACGCGCCGTCGACTCGGGCCTGGTTGCTATCGGACGGCGAGCCACCCATAGCTCGCCATCCGCAGGCCCACGCCTACGGTGGCCGGGAATCGCCCTGCGTTTCCCGACGCCCGGGGCGTCTTCTCCTGTTGCGGCGGCTGGAGAGAGGGGCTTCCCTCTCTCGCGCGTGCTCCGCCTCCTCCTTCGCTAGCATTACTGCTTCGCAGAAGGAGGCGGCCGCCTCCCATGCCTCCTCGCTCCCGACCATGGCTTGAACCAGGGCCGGACGCGAGAGGTCGCCGCCGCCGATCGCCTGGATGAGAACACGGCGGTGCTCCGCCCAGGCAGGGCAGACCTCCACCGTGTGCTCCACCGTGTCCTCCGGGCGATCCACACAGTGATGACACCCGGACGTGTCCTCCCGCTGGATCCGACACAGGTACCTCCCGAAACAGCCGTGTCCGGTGAGCACCTGTGTCAGGCGGAAGGTGAGGACGCCGTGGCGTCTCTCTAACCACTCCTCAAAGAGGGGACTTATCGCCGCAATGGCGGCGTGCCCAGCGCTGGGTTGCAGCAGTCGCTGTCTCCATACCTCCGTGAGATCCCGCCGGAGCTCCGTCCGCTGCGCAGCAATCTGCCGCGGCAGCAGAGTTTCGCCCCGGCGTAGCGCCTCCACGCGCAACGCGTAGACGTGCGCGAGGGCTCTCGCCTCTAGATCCCACGGCAGCAATCCGGCAAGGAGGTTCGCCGCCTCGCCGGAGACCGTGCGGTATCCCAGAATGAAACTGGCTGTATCAAATTTCATGTTACTTATAATTTTGCTATTAACTGAACGTAAACAACATTCTCTAAAATTCATTGATGAAAATGATTCCGCTGTACATAGGTATATTTGGGAGAGGGACGAGACAGATTATACATAGGATTTTAATTCTTGCTCATTTGTCAAACATTGCAATTTTTGAGTTAGATCCCTTTTATTCGAAGGGTGCGTTATCTATACTTCTATGCTGTTATAATCTATACTATATTATAAAGCTGAAGAGTATGTTTGAACGCTCTAACCTCAGGAACTACTGGTTTGAATTGAAACGTTATTTTAACGTTGGTTAGCCCATATATTGAGGAAGGCTGTAGGCCATAATTACGCGCAATAGGAGCGCAGCATCAATGAAAAAGTTGCAATAACGGTTTTTTATTTCGCTTATGTGACACATATTCTAAAGAGGTAAGGTTTGTGAGGTTGTAGGGAATCTTTGGATCTACTGAAGCAATTTCTTTTGCCAATTAAAAGTCACATTATTTGTGAGTGTCATAGGCTATATTTTGTACCCGTATTCCCGCGGGAACGTGAACTACGCGGGTGAAACCGCGGGGCGCTGCGGGTTGTGACTATTTCGGTTTCAGTTCAGTACATTTATGTTCGTTTGAGTCATGAAATGTAGACATAGTTTTTGTAATTTTTAATTTGGTTTAGTAATGAAAATTATTCATATTCTCAGGTATTTTTACCTGCTAAAAGATTGTCAAGGAATCCTACTTCCTATTTCTACTATTTGAACACGAAAGTTTATAATAAAGGATCGATGATTTTAACATTTCCACGCAAAAATTAGATACTGAACGGATTTTGATACCACCGTAATATAGCGTCATCAGAAAAACATTATAGCCTACATGTCGTGTAGGCTATAATTTGTGTAGGGTGGAAGAACTAATTCCATGCAATCGGCAGCTAATTAAAAGTAACCCTATATAATTACAGGTACTGCTGCATGTAATTATAAAGGATTGATTTCTTCAATCGAGACTTTTGCTCATCTATACAAATAATAAAATCGTAGTCTCGCCGTGTCTGTACATTGAAATTAATGAAATGTTAGAAATAGACAAAGAACACAAAAATGAATTTTTTGTCTGTTGTTGTTTGTCGGTTTATCTGTATGTTTGTGGGAGCATCCACAATAATTTATTTGACCAGTACAATTGTATGGACTTCAAAAGAGACCTTGACGGCTTGACCTCTGAGTTTGTTTCGGTGTTTCTTCTCAGGTTAGTCAGCTAGGAAACACCGGCCTCATCTAGTTTTATAACGGCCAAAAAAGATTGACGTATAAAAGTGTTTTTACAACCTAGGTACTTACAAAATAAAAATCATTTATCAATTACCACTGATTGAATTCAAAATCGAGATATACTTAGACATCATTTTGCCAAAATTGATGTCCTCTACCGCCACTTTCTGTGCCACGTTTTGAAGTTTACCAAATAAGTAATCATTTGTAGATCAGTTGGTTTATAATGACCAAATAAGTACTTCATTACAAGTATCGCCCCCATACGTTCGCTTCGTGGATATGGCCACATAATCCTGGTCCCCCGGGCATCAGCGTGTCACGCGAACCGCCTGGGCGATGTCATTACCGTAAATTAGAGCACGTTACGGGAAGATGGCCCGTTATTGGTTAATAGAGGATGATGGTGGAGATAAGGGTACATGTACTTATGCACGAAGTTTCATTTACTATTGTAGTTTGTTTTTGCATCTGTAATAGAGACACTTCTTCTGTAAGAAACTGGCAGTTCTTCTCCATAAGAATCTACCAACATTTGCAAATTGAAAACTAGAGTATTTTTTTTTTAAACAGTAACCGTAGAAGTTCAAAAGTGCCTTTGTAGATTATGATGTAATTGAAATAAATTAATTGAATTTCACTTTGTTATTTAGTTTTTGCGTACGAACAAAATTTTGCTTGGGAGTTGTTGCCAAATTCCGACTACAAACACTTTCGACTTCCGATTCGGCGTAGAGCATTTGATTGAAATATTTTAAAAGTTTAAATCATTACCAACATTTTTTCAGAAACCTTGATTTTTTTTCTTTTTTAAGAGTAAATTGTTTGGTGACATGACAATCTTCCAACACATAAAATATGCTTTCCAAAAGGACCGTGCATTATCACATATTTTGCAACCACATCATTTCCACACCACACACGGAACCAGAAATCCGCTAAAACCATCCCATAGCTTCCCTAATAACGGACGTCCGTTAGTAGTTACTGGCGCGGTGTAAATAGTATACTAAATACATTCCCCAGCGATTGTGGCGAGGCACGCGACCGGGCTGCCGCGAATTAGCGCGATGGATCGCCGCCATTTTGTGTTATACATTGTCAAATTGTTTTAATGAAACTGTTGGTTATGTCAATTATATGGGTCTTTTTGTTGGGCTTGTGATTAGCTAAAAGTATACGTATTTAAAACGCAATTTAAATATGTAATTGTGGTAGGTATGTAGTTAATTCGAATTCCTCATACAGTTAATTAAGGTTTTGTATAAAAAAAAATGGTTGTGTTGTGCAATTGTGCCCTTCAGTTTTTTTGGGACGTTACTTTACCATAACTCAGTGGTGTCTTAGACCTTAATCATTTGAAAGGTACGCTAGAGATTAATGAAGCCATGATTACTAAATTAAAAGAATAAAGCATAAGTTAATTCTTTGAACTGTTGACCCTCAAAATCTTTCAAGACTCGGCTCACATCAGTTTTAATTTATGATGATAAATTATGTCATTTGTAGATCTTTGACACTCGTTACGGATTGTCAGAAGCCAGAAAAGCTCGACACCAGTCTTGCCAAGAAGTACCGTGTTACCGAGTCAATGGTTACGTAGAGCGGCTGCCTACCAGATCTTGTGGAGGTCTGGTAGGCAGCCGATGTAAAATACTAGTATTCTGTGGAATCCGGTTTGACTGAAAGCTGACCTCAATATATTTGGGAAAAGCCTAAGAAGATCAGATGATGATTGACAAAACACACAATCAATATCCTTTTAAACCTTTAACCACTATGACTTTGTACGAACTTGTGTACTTCTTCAAGAGACCAAATCATTTGTAAACGTTGAATCGCAGGAATGTAGCAGCAAATGAAGAGATTCGTAAAGAAACTCATCGAACGTAAGTAATCGGAACATTTACCAAATGAGATGAAGAAGCAAATGGAACGATGTAATCTGTTGGAACAGGGTTGACATCTACTTGTTTGTTTTTAAATAGCCTTTATTTAACTTGAAAGTGTTTCTTTACTAGGTTGCTCGATAAGTGCCGCATCTTGCGTGAAATGTGATATATCATTTTTTTAGTCTCCTATAACGAAATGTGAAGATAGTTGACTAAAAAAATCGAATTAGTCCGTCAGATAGATATCCAAAAAACATTGGGCACGTTTTTCTTCATTTTCATGTAAACAAAAAACAAAGACGAAACAGTGCGCTGAAAAATCGTGTGATGTCACTACTCGCTAAGTACAGTTCTTACCACGACTTGACGTCACTAGCCCTCTCTCCTGAGCTTAGACGCTTTCTATCTTTTTATTTATTTAATAAAGAAAAAAAATACGTGTCACGATAGTTTAAATGACGGACTAAATAGAGTTATATTTTTTTACTTAAGAATCATTCCTATTTTGGCAAGAAATAAGGTAAATTTTTTTCTGAAACTTCGACCTCAACTAGCTCTTACTAATAGCAACTAACTAATTAGTCCACCGCTGAACAAGAGATAACAGATACATTAATGCCCAACTCATCATAATAAGAAAAAGCTTTCTGGGAAATAAAAGTTAATTCTCCCAAATAACGTCTATTGTACGTTGCTCCCGGCCCACTAATAAAGAAATTGCCCTATCATCATAATGTAACATTATTGAAACGGTACGACGACACGAAAACTTTATTATAATAATTCCAAAAGAATAATATTGTCGTTTACGTAATTAGAAGTAGTCTGTGCCAGCTTAGTAATATTAAAATACTAGCTGACCCGTGCAACTTCGTTTTTGTCACAATTTTCATGACTGCTCCCCTTCTATTGGCCTTAGCGTGATGATATATAGCCTTCGATAAATGGGATAAAAATGAAAGAATTTTTCATGAAGATTTCGTAAGATTGTAAATCTTTATTATAATTTCTATGTAAGTATATTTTATGAAAAAAAAAAAAAACGTTTTGTATATGACAACGGAAAATTGCAAACGCCGTAAGATTGTTAAATATAACGTAAAAGCGTAAACTGTTTTTTCATAACACGTATATATGTATATTCGAAACTACTGAATTTGTGTGGGATTAATATTACTCTAAAAGATTTTTTCAGAAAATATGATCTAATAAAGATTTATTACAAGCCTCCGGAGTTTACAATTTTCTGGTGTCATATACAATAAATGCCATCTTCTCCAAATTGTGTTTTATAAGAAAAATAAATATTATAATACTAGCTGCTGCCCGCGACTTCGTCCCCGTGGAATCCCCGATTTCAAAACATTCTTTATCGCTGCTCCGCTCCTATTAGCTTAAGCGTGATGATATATAGCCTAAAGCCTTCCTCGATAAAGGGTCTATTCAACCCAAAAAGAATTTTTCAATTCGAACCAGTAGTTCCTGAGATTAGCGCGTTCAAACAAACAAACAAACAAACAAACTCTTCAGCTTTATAATATTATATATATAGTATAGATTAGTTCATGATTTCACGTGATATTTTACAATCGCGTTTGAAAATTTCTGATGTCACATAGGTATATGTATGTACCTGAAGCAAAAAAGTTATATAGGTATATGTACATGTGAGTGTTTTTACTACGGGTCAACAAAATATAAAATGAAATTTAAACATTTTGACTCCCCGAAAACTAAAACATAAATGAAAAAGCATCCTGTATAAGATAAACTTTATATGTAAAGTTATAGTGATTCAGTACTGAGCTGTATTATTTAAAACGAAAGAGCAAGAGGTACAATATTTTTAAAACAAAACAAGAAATTGTGTCAGCGAAAAGCAACAACTTATTGCTCAATCCTGTGAAAATTCACGCTCACGGCACAAACAAACAGTACCTACACATCGTATAAATCCTCATTGATTCTTTATTACATACGAAAGAGCTCAAAGAATTCTCACAGCTCAACACGAGAAAGAAAATAAAAGATAAATATTTTCCTTAAGCCTTCTGGAGCGTTCAGGCATCGATTGTTTTAAAATTCTACGAGACTAATGAGTCAGAAAAGCCTCATGAATAGGTAGGCGACAGTGAGCGGGAGACTTAAAAATGGCGCGAAAATCCGCCATCTTGTTAAAGTTTTTCTTTTGATCTTCTTTTACGACTAAGTGCTGTTGAATATTGTGTTTCATTTATTGCCTAACGATATTTCTACGACGTAACAGTTTTAACAAGCGTCTACAATTTCAGTAAATACAATAGCTATGTAACTAACCTCGAGTTTCTGGAACATAAAGCGAGTCCTCAAAAATTAAACCCAAGTCAAGCGATGCGATTGGCTATGGAACACATTTAAACAATCTGCAGCTACAGAGAAACTTGCGTTAGGTTGCTAAATTGCAACAGTATTTTTTTATGATCATGGTTAGAGAAACTGGGCGTAATTGTTGTAGGTACCTCACTAGATTTGCTTTTTTTTTCGTCAGAAACTGACTGACATTGACATTTGACGTACGCCCAATTGTATCGTTTGCTTTTTTCAATTCAGAATAACAGGAAAAGGAATTTATTATTAACAAAGCAAAAGAGCATTTGTCTTCATTTGGGATCAAGAAACGACATCGGTAACAATACTTGTTTAACAGAATAGCCTATATTTACGTAAATTCTTTTTTAAAATAAATTTATAATTTGGTAAACTTCAAGAAAGTGTAGTTATTATTAGCCGTTCAAAAAAGGATTCGTCTTTCTTTATGTATTAATTATATTGTACACTAAATATGACATAGCATACAGTTATTAAACAAAAACATAAAATAATAAAAAAATAATAAAAGATTGGTTTATAGAGTTATTCACAACTATTTTAAATAAATTACGTTTTTCCACCGTATATGACCCTAACCTAAAACTTGGCGATAGTATGTACCAGGCGAACATATCAAGCAGGAGGTAAACAAAACAAGCAATTTGTATCAACCTATCAGGTACGCTATCAGGAACACTGTCGCGACTTACGACAAGTATTTAAGTTAATGCCTCGTAAATTGTAACAGTGCTGAAGAGGCAGCTATCTGATAGGTTCGGCTCGGCACAGATATTTTGATCCGGATCCGAAGAGGAAACTTTTTAAGATCGGATTTCCGTAACTTAATTTGGTGTCGATATCCACTTAATTTCTGTATAACGGTGGGGCCTGTTTTGAATTACGTTTTCTGATGTTCCGGTAAGATGGGCTTGTAGGCCTTTGAAAGCACCACTCAAGCCATGACCTCTCATATTGAGCACGTCGTTGTAATTATATGTATGTGGACACAAAAACTGGCGTGTTTTCTTTACTGTATCGTATTGTAATGTAAAAACATTTCTACACGCCTCTTGTATATTGAAACAACACCAGGAACAATCTAAATCGAAACGAAAGAAAGAACTCCCTCGGCACAAAACACAATCCGTATTCCGAATCTCAAACATACTCCCACGGCAAATAAATTCGTAATCCAGGACATCAGAATAGTCTTCTTAATCGTAAATTGTAACCTCTCCACATTGTAGCACATGTAATCTTCGTCATAATTCACGTAAAGCTCACTTGTGTTCCGAAACTGCGTCGTTTCAAGCATAATTTTCTGGAACGACGACCATAAACCGTGTATTTTGAACCCTAACCTTTGAGCATTCAAGACATTTTTGTATAAAACACTCGTCTCTTTGGTTATGGTTGTTACTGTTGCGTAACCTATGTTTGTCGTGGATTCTGACTCTGGGACAGAAATAAAATTGGAGAGAAATACATTTGGTCTGCTATTTTAAATCTGAGGTGACGATGAATTCATTTCGGAGTTACATCCGAATTTAATATCTCTTCAGCGTCGGATTTCATAGGTATATCCCAATACATTCTGAATGGTAATTAATTAACTCCCAAAACTTTAACGACATCTACTAAAAGCACTACTTGGTGGCCTACTCTTTGTCACAAACCGCAAAATTCAGCTAAGTACCTAATAAATTTCAGAATCCAGCTCAGAAATATAACTCAAGAACCAAAAGCAGTCTCAAAATCATTTAATCTATCCCTTAATTTATTTGTCAATAACAAAAGTAGGATTTACGTAAAAGTTTTAATCACACTTTTGTCTACAACTAGCAGCGCCCCGCGGTTTCACCCGCGTAGTTCCCATTCCCGTGGGGATACTAGGTCGGGATAATATGGACAATGTAACTCGCTAATAATGTAGCTTTCCATTGGTGAATAAATTGTTAAAATCGGTCCAGTAGACCTCACAAACCTACGCAGGCTATAGTTGCTGCGTTTTGGTACTGCAAAAGCGGACGCCCTTTGACGACGGGAATGCCCTTTTCCTTATATCTCTTCGTAGTATCTCGAACAATAAACTCAGTATCGTATCAGATTAGTGAAAATGTTTAGGATACGCACTCATTTGTACGATGCATGAGTCTGAATGCATATAATAGAACATACATAATATTATGTATGTCATACATATATAAATACGAAATGGGAAAAGCAACCCACGTGAATAATAAATGTAGAGTAATTGATACAATTGGTAGCTCTGATTTTCGTCTGGTAACGTTGAGTAAAAAAAACTTATTTTCGAGTTGAAGGTTAACTTTTGGAACGTCTGATAGATGGCCACGTCAATTGCAACGTCATTGGCGTTCACGAGGTCTTCAAAAGTGCAGGTGTATGGGCATTCGGGACACTCTAGCATAATTATGTATGTAGGTATATACCTACCTATCATATATGTATGTATGTATCTATCATACTTTTTTATTTCATCAAATGACTTGTTCTGTGTTCTTACCGATTCAAACCCATGTTCTAAGGTCGTGGTGACTCTGTCGAACAAATTCCACAACCAGACCGGGTAAATAACTCATAGCAAATGGTAAAATGATAATGTATATAAATAAAAATGAATGGCGTAGGTAATGTGTTGCTAAACAACAAAAATTGGCTGGACTATTTCAGATTTTTTTTTTTTCAAATATTTATTGAAGTCCGAGAAAGGTTCTAATGAAAACAATTTACGCGTAAAATTAGTTAGTTAATTAAAACACGCGATACAACTAAAATGTATTTAACCTTAAGATGTTTTTTAATTCTGAACGCAGAAAGTCCCGTGCCGAAGCCAGTCTATAATAACACTAGTTAGCACAGCCTTCTTTATTCATGAATAACTTTCTTGCTCATGTGTTTACTTTAAAATAAATACCTTCGATTTATTTCATTATTCAGCTCATGATCACCGAATTTTTATTTTTGGCTAACTTTAGGGTATATACTTGTTGTTAAGCGTTCACAAATTGTTCGAATGCATTTAAATACAAAGACAACTATATTGTTTATTATGTGTAAATTGAGTGTTAATGAATAATGAATAATTTATAAATATTAAAATGTGATTGTGAGAAGGGTTTTAAATATATCTGTTTCAAAATTGAGTAGCAAGATTCCACTCGAACAAATATACATACATACATTGCAAGTTAAATAAAAGCTTTTAAAAAGAAGATGTCGAATGCAATATGTGCCAATCTTGCGCAAAGAACATTTTATGTCTTGGATTTTTATAAGTGTCAAATGTATTATCTTGATGACTAAAAGAAAATTTATAACAAAAACAGGTCATGTTACGAACGTTCGAAAATCATTGTTCTTCTTCTTCAATTAATCTCCTAACTATATGGTTTCGACCAGAAATTAGACCCGTCAACAGTGTTAATGTTTACCTCGACAAGGTTTTTCAAAGTACAGCAGGATTATTCTGTGAGTATCTCACGTTGAAAACGTATATAGGTGTAATATAGATGCACAATGTACAGCTTGACTGCTCACTCCATTCTCACTTCACTCGTCTAAATATTCACGGTGGGATGCTTACAGAATAGCACTGCAGGTGTTATTGTGCCCTGCCAAGGTTGCGGAATTTGTTCGAAAGAGTCACCGCGGCACTGGAACACAAAGGGCACTAAGAGGAACACGGGTGGGTTTTAGTCAGTAAGACTTTGACACTCCCTTCTGGTTCTTCCACAGCGGCAGAAGTCATTTTATGATTTCCAATCCATAAAAAAAGTGTTTTTGCACAGATAGCATGAAAGAGGTGAAGCATGAAAAATGATAGATTAATGACATTATTTTAGCCCGATTTCAACCAGAAAATCTTTCGGTAACCCAAAGTGAACTACCGTACAAAGAACTTGAAAGAATTTTACCAACAAAATATAACCGAACTTAATAATTTGTAACTAAGTTATTGTTCTTACAGTTTTTTCTTGTAAGGTTACTTGAAAAGTTCCAAGGTAAGCTCTCGAGTCTCTGTGCATGATAAATATCTTTAATAAAAATGTCGCCTATAAGAATTTATCTTTTTAACGCCTAACTTTTTTAAGAAATGTTCAAGAACAAATAATACAGGAAATTGAGTTCAAATATTTTTGCGTTAGATTTGCTTTGCTGATTTATCAGAAATCAAGTTACTTTTTTCAGCGCTCAAATACAATGTTTGTTCTTCATAGCGTTACGGCGAATGTAGATTTTGTTCGACTTGATGAAGATGTTCTAATTCAGGAGAAGGAATCAAGTCGCATTATACTTGCACAATCTAAAGAGATTCCAGATCTATTGCAGCAAAGCTTCCTAGATAAATTGGCAGAATTGATTGCCGTATAATGCTCATTTCTAATCTAAGAATAAAATTTTAAAAAGAACCTGGCTGGCTACACATACCCAGTACAACAAAACAAATAAAAACAGTGTTTAATTACGCCTAGCATAAACAGATTCCAGCCAATCTCCTTTACGACCGGCTGTTCGCTTAAAGAATGAAAAGGTTTATTTCTACGAGAACTCTCATCAATTGGAATAAATGACTGATTTGTTTATACACAACATAATCTTTTTAATGACTGCAATGTGAGAAAAGTGGTCGTTAAATGTTAATGGCTATTGTGTATTAGGTGTTTGGAAAGAGTACCTGAAAAAGGACCATTGTATCATTATGAACAACTTTTATTACGTGACCAACACTTAAATCGCGAAAAATAAACTCAACTGCTCCATACATAACATAAGCAATTACTGGGATACAGGCCTCCTCTCTAGGAGAGGGAATGGGCCGTAATCCACCACGCGGGCCCAGTGCGGGTTGGTGAATGTCACATGTCTTCGAATTTTTGGTTCTAGGATATGCCGGTTTCCTCAAGTTTTGATCTCCTTCACCGTTTTGAAAGCAGTGGTGATGAAATTAATTATACAAAGTAATTCGCCTGGCTGGGTTTGAACCCGCGAGCTACAATTCGTAAGTCGGAGCTGTTACCACTTGGCCACCACTGGTCCATACAGGTGATTTCTGTTGATGACCATGAACGATGTTTGTTGATGTCCATATAATAGGGGCGAGCCTACTGCCATCAACTTAATTCCTTCCCCTTTATTGCAAAAAAGAAAAACTTTAAAGCCGATTTAGTTTGCAATTAGAACAAGATCTCTGTTATAAAGTTGCCATCGCTTGAAGATGTTGCAATGCTTGCTTAGAGTTTATTTTACAAAATGCGTATTCGATAAATATCTATTCAGATCAAGGGTTCTGAACAAAATGAAAATCAATAGTTTGTACTTTTCAAATTGGTTTATAAGCGGCTTATAGTCTCGTGGGAGCCTCGCGAAAGCTTGTTTGCTGGTAAAGAAATATGGCCGCAAGAAGTAAAATACTGTAGCGGCTCAATACGTGATTTTGTCAAGTTTATTTCAATATTTTCTATTAAAAACATGTTTGTTGAAAATATTTAAACAGTAAAGGTATTATTACTTGGTAACTTTTGCTTATAGGAATTCAGCATAGAAGAAACACGGCATTTTTAAAGTCCCGCGCACACGAGCGCTTACGAAGATTGCCGATCGCGTTGCGAGTACGCTTCGGTTTGGACGGATGAAGGGGCCAATTTGTGGCTTCAGAAAAAATTGCGGTAGCCCTGACCTCTATGTGAGATAATGTTCTATTGTGCAATATTTGTATTTTTGTATGTAACCAATAAACTCAAAAACAACTTGACCGATTTCAAAAATTCTTTCACCATTAGAAAGCTACATTCACCCTGAGTAACATAGGCTATATATTATCCTCGTGTTCCCACGGGAACGGGAACTTTGCGCGAAATATATATGGTTATAATCAATAATACCTGGAATGGGCCTTACCCCCTCGTATTGATTTTTTGGATTGAAAAACAACATTTACGCACGAAACAAAAGTCATTTATTAGCCAGAGCCAAAGATAATCCATTCACCATAATAAAGACGTGTGCCACTAATTCAAAGTAAACTAAAACATAATAATAAAACGTAAAGATTTACGGCAAACGTGAACGTAAGCGTAACGCCTCGTAAACGCTTTATTGGCAGCTGCTCTTATATCTTTGTCTCTCTCTAAGACTAAGAGAAGGAAAGAGAGAAATGATAGAGTTTACTTGTTTATTATGTGATGTAATTGCGATATTTGGTTTAGGAGTCGTGAAATGAGATTACTTGAAACTCAATTTTGAAACAAAAATATGGCTTAAAATTTGTTTGTTATGTAGTCGCTTTTACTGATCCTCTCCGTCTTTGGATACTAACGCGTGTAGGAGTGAGTTTTTATAATACGTAGAAACTTTGGAACCATCTTTTTAAAATGCTGGACTGCTCCAGGTTGACGTATTCTGATTCCTACTGGAAATACTGGCCCGTATTAACAAAGGACAGAGTTGTGTGGAAACGGGGATCAGAGGCCTTTGCCCAGCAGTTTGAACAAATAGTTTAAATAAATCCCGGTTACACAATAATATCTGTTTTTCCAGAACATTAAATAAATTCATATCTCTTGATGTCTTTACTAATTTACTAGGGTTCCGAACCACCACTGTATGGAAAAAACATAACCCTTATATGATCACTCAGTTGTCTGTTTGTACGCCTGTCACTGCCGATTTTTTCTGAATCAACTGGACTAGTTCATTTGAAAGGTACACGGACAATTTTCAGTGACCCAAACACGGACACGTAACGAAACTAAATAAATTTTGAAAATGGAATGAACATAAATTATTATTCATTCGGAACTTTTTGCACGCGAGCCTCACTCGCACTTAACCGGTTATTATAAAAATGTATTCTCTCTTTTTCAGGTAAGATCTTAATTCAATCAACTCGTACAGCATACCCAGTACCTTCCATTTCAACAGTCCGTCAAACTATGGTATGTAAATAATTTATTTTAGATCAGTCGCAGATTAGATGCCAGTAATTGCAATAGTCTGCATTAAAAGTTATTGTTTGGAACTTTTTAGTCGTTGTTAGATGTTTTGATATACGTCATTTTTACCCGTTCTTTCAATACATAGATAAGTGTCTGTGTACGTATACGTATTAGCGTACAGAAACAAGGCAATGAATTAAGTATAAACCGAGCATGCTTCTAACTACGCTGGCCGTCGGCGCATTATTATTTCACGCGGTGTCACCCGCCCGTCTGGCCTTCGCCTCTGTGAATAATTACTGCCGAGCTGAATTTATCACAGACTCACGGCTAGGGATGCCACTGACTAAGCTCAACGCAAATTTTTACGACGATGTGTGCCCGTTCCTGATTTCATTGATCTCGCTTCGCGTTGTTTAATTTATGGTTTTTCTTTGGTCCTGTATCAACTTTCATGAATTTTTTTTTGGAATATCTACAATTTGCTGTGATCGAGCTGATGTTTTGTGTATAAAAATCTGTCAACCTATATAATAATAAACATTTTTTTCAACCTAAAGTCTCATCATTATATCGTGCTCCCAACTCGCCAAACTTCATTGACTTGTTGATTCTGGTGGTCGCCATTGCATTGTTCATTCTGGCTCTCGTTGAATTGCATTGGTTGGGAATAGTGAGGAGGGCTTGTTAGAAAAAAGAAGAAAATACTTATCAAATACCTACACATCTTTAAATAAAGAATCTTTCCGCTCATAGTCGCATCGCAAGCCTATCTTAACATTCCGAGCAAAAATCGTCTTCCCGGGCGGATTTTAATGCTTTATTCCTTAATATTCCAGGCTTCTCTAACCTGGAGATTACTGTGACATAAATAATAAAGATAGACAACCTTACTCGTGATTTGTAACATCGTGCGTCCATAAATAATACATTTCTCTTGGTTTAGTATAAAATATTTTCAGAAGGATTACTTGATTGTAGGCAATCATCAGTTAAAAACTAGCATCATAAGCACCGTGGTTTTGGTGCCAGTTTTTATACGTAATCACGTACATTTACGTTAGCGGGATCGATTACGTTGGTTTCTTTTCGTTTCTTTTTCGATGCAGCGCATAAATGAACTTTAGGAGTTCATGTATGCGCTACGTCGAAAAAAGAAATCCCGAAAAAAACCCACTGCAAAGTGAGGTACATATAGTTTTTACAGCTTTGGTACAGATTCAGGTAAGCTAATAAAATTAGGTTAGTCTTCACAGGATATGCGTCACCTCTTTCATTGGCCGTCGTGCACAACCCCTGCACCATTCAGGATTTAAATGAGGCCAATACTGTTGAGTTGACATGAAAAAAATCCGAAAAAGTGCGTGTCAGACTCGCCCACAGAGAGTTTCGTACAAATTTGTAGGTACCTACTATTATAAACAGTTGAGGAATCGAGTATCGCTGTTTTTTCCGAGCTTTTCCCTAAATTCAGTTTCCAAAACCTAATATTAATTATAGCGTAAACCTATCATTAAATGTAGTATTTAAAGACTGATTTAGTTACAAATGTATGGTTCTTAGTTTTCCCTGTACAAGGCGATATTTCTTACCAAATTTCATAGTCAACGGAAAGTACCCTATAAATTTCAATCGGATATCTCCACGCGTTCCCGAAATAAAGGGTCTTGACAGACAGACGTTGTATCCTTTTGACGTACGGAACTCTAAAAAAAATAATGAAGATTTGACTAGAGTAAAAAACTCAGCTCAAAAACCATTTTTAAATTCGATGAAGCTTCTATGTGTCTTCTCACAGTGGCTCCAACGCAGAATGACTTGGTGGCTGCTTATCTCCGAAGGGCGGAGTTTGAGGTCAGGAGCGAGAATATTTGAATACCAATGAGCCGCGATATTGTTTTAGCAGAAAAATAACTAGCAGTTGGAACCTGAAGAGGTTGTCGCAGCAATGTTTTAATTTTTTTTTGTTTGTTACTGTAATTGCAGTGATTTTGCAAGGTTTAAGGTTTGTGTTCCAGATTTTTATTCCATAGATTTAAATCGAGGGTTTGAAGAATTGTGAAAGTACAAAATGATCCCAAAGGAACGAACTACCGGGATTAAAACATCAACATCATCTGTCCTGAAGTCGTGGAGTTTGTTGCTGAATTATAACAGCTGCATGTTTCGATATTCAAGGCTAAGCAATGCTTGTTCCCTCTCCTAGAGAGGAGGCCTGTGTCCCAGCAGTGGGAACGTTAAAAGGCTGATTATGAATGCTTGTTAGGGTCGATCCGTGGATGGATGACCATCTATTTCATACTGACGTCTAAGACTCCGTTCTCACTGACGGTCGCTACGGACAGTCAGCCATCCAGAAAATCATTCACCAATCTTTAGACGTTATTAAGGGCTTGTGGAGTTCAGGTAGCTCCGTGTAAAATACTGGTACTAAGCTGCACTGATGAGAGTGGAAGCCGACCCCAATTCTATTTGGGAAAAGGCTGGACTGATTGGTTTTCCTGAACCAAGACTCGCTTTACACGTGTGTCAATTTTTTATCAAAATCCACTAAGGCGTAATTGATTTAGAAACATCAAAATATCATCATACAGATAACATTTATAATAACAAGCTTTTTATCGACGGCTAATTAGGGTTCAGAGATTTTGGTGTGAAATCGTAACAAACTTACTTTTGCATTATTATATTGCACAGTAATTTATTATATTGCTGAGTAATTATTATAAGATAATATATTTATTTGTAGAAACATGAGTATACATATAAGGCATGCAGGTTGTTCATAAACAAAAAGATCCCTCATGTTCGGCCTTTGTGGCATACGTAGGTAAGAAAAGTCATTCATAGGTATTACACAGTAATGTATTATATTGCACAGTAATTTCACTAGCAACTTTAGCACCACCAACCAGCATACCACACAATTTCTCTGCTCCAATTTGTCGCCGTCAGGGAACGACCTTCGTACTCCAGAAACAATCTAAAAAACATTAATTCATTTTGCGACCCACGGCTCCGGCCCACACATCTTTTTGTGGGGACAAATTCTGTCTATTTTAACCTTGGATATCGTAAAAACAAAACAAGTAGAAACATAGTGAAATGGTCTTTTGTTCGGGTAAAAATGTCGTTTATTTTTAATTTTAAGGAGCATCGTCTTATTTGAGAAATTTTGTAATTAAGGAGATGTAATAATAACTAATTCTGTCCGTAATACCCAATTAGAGGACAGTAGCAGATTGTAAATTAGAAAAAATCTTTTTTATATTTTGAACAATTTAAAATTGGTTAGAATTTTTCAAAGTGGCGCAAGAAAGGATGTTTAAAAACTTTTTTTACAAAAAGAAACAACTGACATCTAAATAAAAAACAGAAAAAAAAACTTTAATTCGGAAGTCAGTGTTTAGGTATGGTTGTTTCTTCGTTTTTTGATACCGACTTCCGAAATTCAAGTAAAAAAGTAGGAGGTTTGCAAAATAGCCGACTTGAGAACCTCCTGCTTTTTTTGAAGTCGGTTAATAATTTCAAAATAAATTGAGACAATAATAGACAGATACCTAATTGTATTTAACCGTGTTTTATCTTCTCCGTTTTATCTAGTTCTCGTAGCGGCTTTATCTACGGCTCAATATATTCAGTGGCCGAAATTCTAAACCTGAAACCTACTGCTTTGGTTTTAAACAGCTGCATTTAGTCAAACAGAATTCAAGTGCTCTAAATTCCTTTCCCCTTCGGTTTGTCCAACCGTATTGGCCTGCATTGCTTTCCAGTTGTGATACTACGCTCAGCCGCATTTACGATGTGCCTTCTGTTATCTGACCTTAACACCTTTGCTAGATATAATATTCATTGATTTCCGGAGTCAGCAGTGCTGTAATATATCGCACCAGTGAGCCGTGTGGATACTAATGGCATTGTTGTTTGATTTGACGGATGGAAAACGTTGACTTTGACGGTATCTGTACAAACAATCAAATCTTTCCTCTTTATCATAATAAAGAGGAAAGATTTGATTGTTTGTTTGCAATAAATAGGCTCCGAAACTACTGAACCGATTTGAAAAATTCGTATTTATATGAAACTAGTAATACCCCGCGGTTACACCCGCGTAGGTCCAATTCCCGTGGGAATACGGGGATAAAACATAACCTATGTCACCCGGGGATAGTGTAGCTTCCCAACAGTGAAAGAATTTTTAAAATCGGTACAGTGGTTTCGGAGCCTATTCAATACAAACAAACAATCAAATCTTTCCTCTTTAGAATGTTAGTATAGAAGAATCTTACACTCCCTGCCGCTCCGTCCAGACCGGAAGATGTCATGTGATGATTTCCCTTTCTTTCTTCCTATTCACTTGTTCTCTTTTAAAACACATTTTTCGAAATCATGTGTCTGAAACAACGAGTCCTTTTACTGTTATTAAATCTCCTTGCAAACGCTTCGAGTTCCGCGTTCCGAAAAATGATCAAGTAAAATGAAAGACTAAGAATGTACTCAAAACTAGTTTTAGTCTTATTTTAAGGGACGAAAAGGAGCTTGAAAAATACTGGGAGTCTTTCTTGAATATAATGATATGAATTGTTTCACTGGAGACGGTGGAGCTTGCATAACTAAGAGATAATGCGAACTGAAAATGAGGTTTATTAAAATGGATGTTGAAATTGAGGTTTGTTGTTTGGGCAGCAAATAAGACTGTATAAGCGAATAAGACCCCGTAGGGTCAGTGTCTGCTAGGGTTGCGGAATTTCCCCACCGAATATGTCTCCACGTTGTCGTCGTGGTGGGGCTTGAGTGTCCCAATGATCTTGCGAGCTTTCCCGGTAGAGCCACTCATGCCGGAAGGTCGCAAGTGAGGGATCAGACCAAGAGAGACACACGCCTGCTCGCTGCTCTCTGGTACGCGTCTGATTATCAGACGTGACTGTGGGAGCAGCGAGCAGGTGGAGAGGTGAGTTAGGAGAGAGGGCCCTGAGAAGGGGCGGAGCGAACAGGGACCGCACCCTTAAAAGGAACAAATATGAAAAAAGGCGAATGTAAAATGAGTCCCCAGGTGGGTCCCGACCGCTCAGCGGTCGGGGAATCCCACCCCGCTTCGGCGGGCTGCCCTCCGTACTCTGGGGTGGGCATCAAACGCCTTCCGCTTGCCAGTGGCAACACGAGCCGAGGAGGCTCCCAATCGTCGTCATCCGAGTCCGCTTCTTTTAAGGAGCTGATGGCGTACGGTTGCGTAGAGGAGAGTTCGCCTGAGCGCCGGGGTGGTGCGGAGTCGGATTCCGGCTCCGCGCCAGACCTAGTAACGGTCAGCTCGGCGGGCTCTGGAGAGGAAGGAGGGGGGGCTGCTGCGGAGAACGTGAAGTTCTTCCGCAAGCGGCCCAGACAGGAGGATGAGTCGTCCTCCGAAGGCGAATTTGCTTCCGCACGGAAGATCCCCACCGCTAGGCGGGGTAGGGGCAGTGAGGCAGGGAGGGGGCTGGCTCCCTCTACCCGGGAGGCGGAGCGTCGGGCCGAGAGGTTGGTGGAGGAGGGGCGTCGCCCTCGAGGGAGCGGTCGTGGGGCTCCCTCTACTCTTCCGCCTCCTCTCGACTCTGACGACTCAGAGCCCCCGGGAGAGGTACCTCCCGCTGCTGAGAGAGGAAAAAAAATTGAGGAGGTGGTGGAGGCCGCGATTCGCGCTGTGGCCTTCAAGAGGAAGCAGTCCTCTAAGCGGGAGGCCATCAGCGCGGCCAAAGCCTCCATTCTGGCGGCAGCGGCGGCTAACGTCGGCGGGCCTGCCTCTAAGGAGGCGTCAGAGCTGCGGGCGGAGGTCGCCCGCCTCGCGGTCATTACGGAGCGACTTGTTCGAGAGAATGAGTCGCTCCGGAGGGACCTGGCGGGGATGGCCAGAGCGGCCTCTGAGGAGCCGCAAGGGGGGCTGAGTCCGGCGCCTCTGGAGGGGAGCCTAGTGCTGAGCCAGGTGCGGAACCTGGTGCGGCAGGAGCTGGCTCCCTTCCGGAGGCAGTTCTCCACCCTGGAGGACATGGTCCGGCGCCCCCCAACAGCGGCGACACAGAAGGCCCCGGGCCGGCAGAAGGCGGCCTCTTACGCAGCCGCGGTGGCTGCCGGCCCGACAACGTCCGGCAAGGCAGCAAAGGCCAAGGGAGGAGCCGCGCCAGTACCTGTGGCGCCGGCACCTGCGACGCCGGCGACGACGAAGTCGGCCCCGGCGAAGAGGGGTGGGAGGAAGGCTCGGGGAGGAGCGGCTAAGGCTGCGGCCCCCACCCCCACCCTCGGACACTCCTGCGGCCGGGGCCGAGTGGCACGTTGCTGGCCAGAAGCGGAGGGCCAAAGAGGCGGCCAGGAAGAAGGCGAGGAAGCAGCGGCGGAAGGCCAACGCCATTGCGGCGAGGCTTCGCGTCCCGAAATCCGCGGCTGTAGTGCTCACACTGCAGCCGGAAGCGGAACAGAGGGGCGTGACTTATCTCGCCGTATTGAAGCGGGCGAAGGAGGCGGTGAGCCTCCAAGAGCTGGGCATCAGCGGGGGCATCGGGGTCAGGAGGACCTTGACCGGTGCCCGGAAGCTCGAGCTCGCCGGAGCGGAGAGTGGCCCGTTCGCGGACGCCCTGGCCGAAAGGCTAAGGGCGGTCTTACCCGCGGACGAGGTTCGGGTGTCCAGGCCGACTAAGCGCATCGACATGCGCATAGTGGGCCTGGATGACTCCGTGACGGAGGAGGAAGTTGTGGCCGCCGTCGCCAGGACTGGGGGGTGCTCTGCCGAGCTCGTCAAGGCGGGCACCCTCCGGCCTGACAACACGGGCATGCAAACCCTTGTGGTGAGCTGCCCCGTGACGGCGGCCAGAACTGTGTCGGAGGGCCGAAGGCTCTTGGTGGGATGGGTGTCTGCGCGGGTAAAACTGCTGGAACCCAGGCCTCTGAGGTGCTACCGCTGCCATGTGGGCAACCACACGGGAGCTACGTGCCCCTCGGAGGTGGACCGCAGCGGACTTTGTTTCCGCTGTGGTCAGCCCGGTCATCGGGCCGGCTCTTGCGAGGCCACGCCGCACTGCAGTGCATGTGCGGCTGCTGGCAAGCCGGCCGAGCACTGGGCTGGGGGAAGGGCCTGCGCGCCATCCGCCCCGACCAAGGGCAAGAGGTCCGCCGCCGCCGCCGCCTCTGCCGCCGCCGCGGCTTCCGTCGCCGCTTCTGCCGCTACTGCTGTGGGTGCTGCGACTCCTGGTTCTCGGGAGGGGGCCGAGATGGAGTGCCAGTAATGGTCCCATCGTGGCCTCCTCCAGAGACAAGTCGGCCGCTGTGCTATTGCGCAGTGGCTGATGCCTGGGGACGGTGAGCGTGGGTGGCTCGCCGTCCGATACCAGGCTGAGTCGACGACGCGTTGTGCTTCACGCGCGCCTCAAGGAGCCGTCAGCACCAGAGACGGGGCCCCATAGGGTCGGTGCCTGCTAGGGTTGCGGAATTTGTTCGAAAGAGTTACCGCGGCCCTGGAACGCAAAGGGCACATGGAGGAGCACGGGTGGGTTTTAGTCAGTAAAAGTCTGACACTCCCTACCGCTCCACCCAGGGCGGGAGGGGTCATTTGATGATTTCCCATCCAAAAAAAAAAAAAAAAGGGTTGCGGAATTTGTTCGAAAGAGTCACCGCGGCCCTGGAACGCAAAGGGCACTAGAAGGATCATGGGTAGGTTTTAGTTAGTAAGAGTCTGACACTCCCTTCCGCTCCGCCCAGAGCGGGAGAAGTAATTTGGAGATTTTCCATTCAGAAAAAAAGAAGGTTTGTTTATAATCTTGAGAAATATGTAACACTAGTAACCCGCCCCGGCTTCGCAAGGATAGCAGATAATATTTAAGCTCCAGTCGGCATAATTTTTCCGACATCTTCAACGAACATTCACATGCACAGTGTTTCGGCCGGTTTACCTAAAACCTTAATGTATAGTACAACTAAACCATCATCATCATAAAACACTTCGTCTGTTGGTGAAACCGTAAGAATAAAACTTCGCTAAGAATGCCTAAGAATGGTTATAAAGCCATCAGATAATATAGATAGTTTTTTTTGTATGACGGGTCTAAATACGAAAAAATGAAAAAGAAAAGTGTCTATCAAACATAAATTTGAAAAAAGCTGTCCATCAAACATAAATTTGAAAAAAGCTCTCGAACAAACACAAAATTGAAAAAAAAAGACTGCTACAAAAATAAATTGTTGGCTTTCTATGATTTACGTATATATGCACATAAATCATACAAACCTACCTACTACGTACAACTTTCACACCTTTTCACGCCTTGCTAAATTTATTGTTCCCGGTTTAACACAAACTGAACTTTCAGGAAACTATAATAATAAAACACAACTCCATCCATCTTCACAGAATAGATATCTCCCGCCTGAAATCCTTCTCATCCTGTTTTTGTCCGAACATCTCAATAAGCTAACGTATACCATCCTTTGTTCACTCACAATCGCCTGACTACGATTGTGGCGGTTGTCTACACAGTGGTCACCATTGTCTACCATCGCCAATGGGATCAGCGAGGACATTTGAGGACCGACTTCATTATAAAGGATTCAAAGGGTTATTTAAGTTAGTGAGTTTGTCATCTAGTTTATTTTGGGATGAATGCAAAATGAGAAATGAAGGTAGGATAGAATAGAAATGAAATAGACAATAGAGGATAACAATAAACCAGATTCGAGTAATGCTTATTATTAGTAAAATTTTACTGAATTGCGTATTTTATCTTAGTCTTAACGAATCTTATACATGCAAAAGTGAGTTCGTATATGCTTTCATGTCAAAATCGCTTAATCGATTTTTATGAATTTCGATACAGCAATAGACGGAACGCTAAAGACGGTTATAGGTTATTTTAACGCGAGCGCAGCCACGGATAAAAACTAGTAATTTCTTAAGTATATAGTATGTATATTTATAGATCTCCACACAATGCGACCCCCATCTCTCTGGGGCCGTAATTCATCACGCGGGCCCTGAACAAATTGGGGAGCCACAAATGTGCTTGCTAATGTGTTAGAATTTTTGGTTCTTTGATACCCCAGAATTTCGTACTAACGTATTTCCACAGTCAGGACTATCAGTTTCGTGCTTTACGAGGCACGGAAGAGTTTCGATTTGGTAGGAATGGTCACCCATCCACGGGCTGAATTTGTTTACCGTTACTTAACCTCAAAGATCGTCGTTATTATGTAGTCACGAGCTAGTATACTATGGACGTTAAAAAATAGGGTGTTTTATTGAAAAAATCTAATTAGTCCGTCTGTTATATTTCCAAAAAATATTGGACACGTATTTTTCTTTTTTCACGTAAACAAAAAATTAAGACGATACAGTACGTTGAAAACACGCGTGACGTCACTACGTGCTACAATTTTTACCAGTGAAGTGATGTCACCAGCCACCGGACTCTTGAACTTTGATGTGCTGGATCTTTATAATTTTTTTTTTTAAATTTGAAATGACAAAAAATACGTAACCTATATTTTTTGACAATTTAACGCACAGAATAAATTGATTTATGATTTTTATATGTAGTAAAATACCAAATTGCAAAACAAAATTTCCTGTTCTCAGTAACATTTTCAACTGCAAGATCATCGTTAAACTGACAAAGTTTTTGTTATTGAAACTAAGTTATAAACTAGACTGCTTGAACTTATAAGTGCAGCTTGCTGACTTGAACTTTTAAAGAACAATATTTTAACTAACTTCTGTTAACTTGAAAGTATAATCGTCCAGTTCTTTTCATTTAACTTTTTTGTATTTATTATATCAACTTGTGATGGATATAAAACTCACTGTTTTATAAGAAAACCTAGTTCTATCTATACTTATATTATATAGAGGAAAGATTTGATTGTTTGTTTGTATTGAATAGGCTTCCAAACTATTTACTGAACGGATTTGAAAAATTCTTTCACTGTTGGGAAGCTACACTATTCCCGGGTGACATAGGCTATATTTTATCCTCATATTCCCACGGGAACGGGAGCTATGCGGGTGAAACCTCGAGGCGTTGCTAGTACTCTATTTATCAAGAAAAACAAATCAAAATATAGGTACTCCATATTTTGATTTGTTTGTGTATACCGAATAATCTCCAAAAATACTGGACCGATTTTAACCATTTTCTCACCAATCGAAAGCTACATTATCAGCGAGTAACATAAGCTATTTAATCCCCGTTTATCCACAGGAACGGGAACTACGCGGATGAAATCGCGGGGCGTTGCAGTTTTATATAAATACAGTGACTATATGGTACCTATGCTAGAAATAAAGTAAAAGTTAAATATTATAACTTCAGACTAAGTTCACGAATGTTTGTGACTCTTGTTGTCGTCAAAAAGCAACAAGAATTTTCAATTTCGCAGAGAGCTCTCGAAATAAACGAAATTGAACCGAGAATATGGAGACTGCTAGAAAATATTACTAATGGCGACCTTTTAGAAAAGTCGCTGTTTATCTGATTGAGGTGTATTGAAATAGTCACCATGATCCTCATCCTGGGCATATTTTCAGCATAGCATAAGTTATACAGTTTATTGTATGCGTTATGGGCATAAATTTAAATGTTTAATGTTGAATTTCATTGCATAATGGCACGAAATTATTCCATCAACAGGGCCAAGTACCGATTCGAGACTTCTAAGTTGCTGCTGAGTAGGTAATTCCTTTACTGATGGAAAACAATGATAATAGAAAAGAAGATAATAGCAACTACAAGCAAAAAATTAAAGAAACCCATACAGAAAGAATTACACTTCAGCATTTGCAGGCTGTCGGGAACCCAGCGCTGGTTTTCAGTTGGCACCCCTCAGTGACTAATGAACGAGGGTAAATAAAATACTTGAACCAAACACCACGTTCAGCTGGGTTTATGAAACTGGAAAATGGCAAACTTTTTTAAGAAATTGTAGGTAACGAAACGTTAAGTGTTACAATTTGAACATTTTGAGCCCCGCTGCACGGGTGTGCTGTTTTTGTCAGGGTTCAAAAAAACACGAATGGCATAACGGGAGCTAAGTTCGAACCCAACCTATCCGTGTCGGGGAGACCTAAGTTCTCTATGTTCCCTATGTTCCGCTACTTGGCTAGGCCAGAAAATCCGATAAATTGTAGAACCGTACACTGATTGTTCGCCAACACGGCGTCAGTTTATGTCGGTTCATAATTTCTCGGAATGACTTCAAGAGAATATTAACTATCAAATACTGATGCGTAAAAAAGTATTCCAAATGTTTAGTTTACAGTTCATCGAGATTTTACAATCCCTCAAGATATTTTATAATCTTACGCATTTTACGATTATTCGGTGACATGTACAATCATTAGACCAAGAGGCAATCGGACAAAAGTAGATTACTAAAACGTACGTATGTATGTCAACTCAAAGGGCAATACGCCAGAGAGTCTACCTACCCTTTGTATTCCGCTTGTGGTTTCGATTCCCACACAAAATCAAATATTATCTTTGCACATAGTTATCCGTTTGAATACACTAATTTATATAAGTACTTCTAACCGCGACACAGGAAATTCAAGGGACTATTATCAAAGCTTCCTTGCTCAAAGGGTCATGTTCGCTTGGCCTATTTTACAGGTAAACTCACCACGTCGTGTTATCTTTCGGGAACGCGTCTATTAATAGATCGGTCGTAAATAAGATTGTACTGAAAACTTGCATCTTAGCGGGGATTTTGGTTAATAATGACGGTTGATTGCTATTTAACCAGATTGTTATGAGCTATATACCTTCTACAATGGGGGTTGATTTAGCATACTAGGCCGCTTCTATCTACTGCTGAATTTGGGTCTTTATGGTAAAGTAAATGTTGTGTTAATCTATGTGTTTTAAGCGAGACCCGATGGGGTAGTTATCCTGGTATTCAAGTCCCTTTTAATGCATATTTGATTAGATCCTGTTGACTGATACACATTATTAGTAGACACATTACACATTATTACAACCTCTCGCGGAGTTCGCGGATTTACCGGATTAATGAGTTCGCTCTCTTTTTATATAAACAGGAACCGTACACTTTCTCGCGTTACAACAATATTATACACTTTTTCTAACATAACAAGACCCATCAGTATGAAAAAAAAAACATTTTATGGCTGCTTATGGTGTGTAAGATATGCCGCGAAATAGCGGCGTGAATGGGGACATGAAACACCTGTGGATGGTTAACTGGCGATATTCAGCTTCGGCTATCATTCGTGCGTATTCGGAGGTCATTCGTGTTTACTCGGCATTTCATATGCTTATTAACTTGAGCTTTTATATCATTTACTTTCCTTCAATTTGCTTGAGTTGAATAGTGCTTATTCACGCCTCATGCACGGGAACGGGCGCCATTTATTGAGATTGGTCCCGTCTTAATTACCAGGGTTTATCTTTTATCTTTATGATGCCATTTCAAAAGTGCCTGTAAATAGCTTAATTGTATTAAATACTTTAGCTTTAGTAAGTACAGACATGAAGTATTTTTTAGCTCGTAAAATGGTGTCTTCGAAGTCATCATTTTCACCCTATAAGTTTCCCACTACTGGGAGAGACCTAGGGCGCTATGAGAGATAATCGTTACTCATACATACCGTCATCAAGTCAATGCTGGCAGGGTCGCTGATATCAGCGCTGTGGCTTTGGCCCCAGCATTGTGCTGAGCGATGAATGTTTAGCGCCAATATGCCGCATATCTTCGCAACTTGTACAAGTTACTAATTCTGTTTATTTTTCCGTTTTTATTTGTACGCGACATGCTTGGCGCAGATAAACTCTTTTTCTTTCTTTCCGTCTTTCGATAGCACGCTTACTCAGAACGCGTTGGTCAATAACACACTGTTATGTTATAGATCTAGCAATCTCAACATACTGTAAAGCAATAGCAGCTGCTTTGCTACAAAAAAAAGCTAGATTTCAGAACTACAAATGTCAAATAGAACTTTGGCCAAGGTACTTTAACCGCAGTTGAAGCAAACGCGAAACCCCAGTTTTAAATGAAAACACTCCAAAAAGAACATTGGTTGGAACAACTTTGACAAGTGCTCCTCGAGAAGAATGGGAGGGATGAAGTCAAGCCTCGAATCGGTTTCTTGAACGAAAAACTTCGGAGTATGTCCCTCGTCCCCCTGTTATTTGCTTTTTGGGCTAGTGATGTGAAAGGCTCATCGATAAATATTTTTTAGTGTTTTTCTCAGTGTCATTGAGTCATCGACAAATATATGTGTATAAAGTGATGTTACAATAAACAAATACGGTGCAAAAACACATTCCACCATTTAGTGATGTCATGGAAATATTAATTAAACAGTAAGACACAATCATTATACGATAAATAATTATACGAATTATAATTTTGCTTAGCTTATGCCTCCACTATGATTAGGCCTCCTCTGGGTCATTTATAAAAATATGTTTGAAAATGTTACAAAGGATGTGCAAAAATGAAACTGTTATCTTCTGTAACGGTAACTTCAGACATCCACAATCAACTACTATTAACAGTTTTGCATAAATCCCTCCATAAAGAAGATTAATTCACACAGCTACTGTTACCTATTAGTTACCGATGGTGTAATTACTAGACACGCCCACTCTTATTGTGCGTTCACAACACGCGTTCAATTTGATTGATTACTGGAATTAGCAACTGCAATATTGTCGAATTTCCCTCATACATGAGATACTAGCATAATAGCACTATTATAGATGTTATTGAGAAATTGGATATCGAAACGTCATTAGCTATCTGGAACGTGTCTATTATTATCGTGAGTTGGAAACAATGCATGTTATCCTTTACAGATGTAATAATAAAAATGGTGTATTGGTATTGCAACAGAAATCCCTTACTGTATTGAATATCACATAATTTCAGATAGTAACGTGGAGAAAGCCGCTTTCATACATATATACCGAGATAGACGAGATATTTCATACCAACGGACATCCTAACTAATTTTATAAATGCAAAATTGAGTTTGTTTGTTACATCTTCAAATCTTTAATGACACGCAGATAGACCATGTCCTTGAATAGGATTTAGGAGGATTTTTATATCGGGAGAATACTTTGCAACATTTACACGGGCGCAGCTAGTAGGTATCAATATGAATAATTTCAAAACGTTTGACAAATTATGATTTACTTATTTTAATACAGTCTATTGCATTGAAATTATAAGAGAGAGAACAGCTACAGATGCATCCGCTGTGGTCGAATAGATGACACCAAAATCTTTGTTTAGAAGAAGCTCGTTTCAGAACGATTCGACAAGTTTGCAATCTTAATCAATTCCTTCATTCAGGAAAGTTCGAAAGCATTTGACGTCAGCTCGTCCTTCTTCCTTAATAGTCACCGCATCTTGGAGCAACTACAAGATATTACTTTCAAAACTATTCTAGAACGCAATATAAACTTTATAAAGACCAACTTGATGGCAGTAGAACAAATAAGTCGTTAATGTAAATATCGACAATGCCCCAAGCGCCCCTCCCATCACTAGTCTGCTTTGACCGACCGTTCATTTGGTATGCGAGATTGCAGCTCAGAAAGTCATTATTGAATAATGCTTTGACAATCCCTCATACCTTTGGCTTGTGATTGCCGTTCTTCCAAGTTCGATGAATATTGTCACAATAGATTACCGATGTTCGGCGGAGAATGCCGAAGGTTGCCGATGTGGGGAACGTTATTTGATTTTGTTTCGCTAAATGGGAACGAGAAAATATGAATTTGTGGGAAGGCAATGCTTGTGTGCAGTTATTTTTGGAGTAAAATCGTCGTCATCGTCATTATTATCACGCAACATCAGTAAAAAACAAAGCAATTTATCATTTCATTTCTTCTTTGGCAAATCATAAAATCAATGATTAATGAGTGAATTGAATCATGAATTTATGAATAAAGTTTTAGAGTCCTTGGAAAATTAATTATTTTAGACACTGTCTGACTGCGGGGTAAAACCCCCCCGCACCCCTATTATCACTTAGTAATTTGATTGCCTTTCCTGCCCAGGCTTTTGACCTCTAAACTTTTCAAAAGTAAACATTTTAACCAGATCGACTAATACACTGTTTACTCCTGGCAACACTGATTTGCACTTAATCGTGCACTGACTTGACTCTCGTCTCGACCCGTAATGGAAAAGTCTTGTATGTACGTTTGTTGAGACTTTCCTCAGGACTGGCAAATAGCGAGAGGTTCTCTGGAGATAGAAATAACAGTGTTTGTACTCGTGATTAGGGTCTGAGAGAATAGTTTCCAATATTGTTATGTGTAGAAGAGCTCATAGCTAACAGCTATACGGGACGATCTTCGAGGTTTAGCAACGATCCGAGGTCGGTTCGTTGATGGGTGACAATTCATTACATACCGAGATCCGGAAAGCAAGTTAAGCCGTTGTTATTTTGTAGATCTTTGATAGTCGTTACAGATATTCAGAAGCCAGAAAAATCCGGCTCCAGTATTCCCAAGGGTCGTTGTTACCCAGTAGGTCGTAGAAGTCAGATAAGCGTCTCGAAGAGATGTCAACATAATTGACGGAGCCCGCGGGGTTCAATCCTTGGTCCGGAGCGAGGAGGCATGGGAAGCGGCCACCTCCTTCTGCGAAGTAGTAATGCGCTAAATTTCCTCGCGCGCTTCAAAGAGATGTCAGCAATAAAGACGGGGCCCCATAAGGCCAGTGCCGGCTAGGATTGCTGAATATGTCCGAAAGAGTCACCGCGGCCCTGGAGCGTTTGGACGAACACAGATGCGTTTTAGTCTGTCGCTCCCTTCAGCTCCGCTTAGAGCGGAAGGATGCATTTGATGATTTCCCATAAAAAAGAGACTTGTGACCGCTACTGTTGATTCTGGCTTTCCAGTTGATAATACTACTGAAAAAGGCATTAATAATAAACGTGCATAGCAAGCTCACAATCTCAAAAATAAATTTATATATTATGTACATCTTGCATGCAGTTAGCATTATTGCATGTATACACATGTTTGGGCAAATAAATCTTATCTTATCTTATCTTATCTTATCTTATCTTATCTATCCATCTTTTTCCGTCTAAGCATACCGAAATGATATCCACAAATATACTCAATGGGCACCCTTTTATTTACATGTGTGAGTGCTTGCATATACTTACTTAACCTAATAACTTCTGTTAGGATGGATTTGCTTAGTTTCAGTGTGAAAGTGGTGGTAGTATTTTGGTTGAACAATCTGAGTGATCTTACGTGTACGTAAATGGTTTACATACATAAGTGCCTGTGGTTCTTTTTGAGGCAGTAGTGTTTGTACTAATAGTAAACACAAATAATGCGTGTGCTTTTCTTCTTGGGGGGATACTGAGTAGTAATGTAAGTATCATTTTGGATACTTGATCACGACTTTCGCTGTAGATCTTACTGATTATGCGTCTCCGTTCTATGGGTTAGCAAACTAAACAGAAGAATCTTTTTTGAAAAAGTAGCTTTTAGGTAAAAAGTAGGAATGGGGCAATTAGACGACTAGTCGACACTCAAATGGCCGTGCACTAGGCCTTTTACCGTTCTCCGAAACTTATGCTTAAAAGTTCTTATGAAAACTTAAACACTTACGTCGGACGAGATCGGACCGTATCGGGTCGGACCGTATCGAGTCGGATCGTATCGGGTCGAACCGTATCGAGTCGGATCGTATCGGGTCGGACCGTATCGAGTCCGGCTGGACCGTCAAAATTTTAGAGTTACGTTATTACAAAATAACTTAAGTATTTCAGTAATGTTATGAATTTGTTACGAAATAATTTTGGGTGAGACTGTTAATTATATTTGTTTGTGGTTTTGGATAGTAATTGCGTTATATTGCTCAAGGGAATCCTCGTCACTTTTGAGCTAACAACCATCATTACTGAATTGTACATATACGTACACACAAAGCCATCTTTAACCTACGCTTGTCGCAACTGTTCGCTCGGAAAGCACGTTAAGCCGTTTATCCCTGCTGTCATTTGAAGACTTGTCAGTCATTATTGGTCGTCAGAAGCCACAAAATCTGACCCTAGGGGTACTTACCCTCGCGGGCCTGCGGATGGCGAGCTATGGGTGGCTCGCCGTCCGACAGCAACCAGGCCCGAGTCGACGGCGCGTAGTGTTCTACGCGCGCCTCAAAGAGCCGTCAGCAACGAAGACGGGGCCCCATAGGGTCAGTGCCTACTAGGGTTGCGGAATTTGTTCGAAAGAGTCACCGCGGCCCTGGAACGCAAAGAGCACAAGAAGGATCACGGGTGGGTTAGTCAGTAAAGTCTGACACTCCCTTCCGCTCCGCCCAGAGCGGGAGAAGTCATTTAATGATATCCCATCCAAAAAAAGGGGTACTTACCCTTATAGTCATCCATATTTATCACATAATTCACGACATTTACCCACGCATAAAATTACTGAAGTGAACATTCGTGTGAACGATTTGAACATCAATGAGTGTAGAAATCGGCATGTATTAATAATAGATGTAAAGAATGCCGATAAAACTGAAGTGTTCGTCTGTGGTCCTGAAATAAACACAACACAGAGACTGGATTAGAAACTATGAACTATGTTGTTGCTAGATAATTATGCTGATTTAGAAGAAGTAAGTGAAACAACAGCTTATATAGTACAGTGCTTCACACTTATTTAACCTCTGACGGCAATATTATAGGTTGACAATGAAGGTCACTGTGATGCAAAATCAGAGGAAAATAACTGAATTAACTGTAGTTATGTCCTATCACAGAACCCAGAATCGCCAGCAGCAACTAGACAAACCTTTAAATAAATATAATAAATTAGTACGAGTTTTTATCTTACTTTACCTTTATTCAGTTTTAGTGCAAATTGTCGGTCGTTTCCGTTGACGCGATCGGGTACATTTAAAACTTATGCTAAGAAACTTATGCCATATGGCATTAGTTTCTTAGTTTAAGTTTTAAAAGAGCATACATAATTAAATAAGTTTCGACTGACAAAATCTTAGGTGCCACTCATAGACACGCATGGTTTCTATGAAAAAAAATGTCATTCCATCATCGAATCACAAGATGTACGGCAATACGCCACTGTTACATGGTGGATATCCCACCCACATGCATAAAGCGTTTTGGGAACACATTCATTGTGCGTACAGCTAAGGAGTGGAGACCCTGCCAGAGTCTGTGTTTAACGATAACTACGACTTGGGAGTCTTTAAGTCAAGAGTGATTAGGTTACTTCTAGGAAAGCGTGATTCATCTTCGACCACATCATCGCTTATATTGATGGAATAGATTAGAATACTCTTTATTTTATATGTACACCATATAAGTTACAGAAAATATAGATGAAGAAAACATTACATAAGGGGACACAGTGGACGGCCTTATCGTTAAAAGCGATCATTTCAAGACAACCTTAGGATGGATTAGTCAGTTTGTGACTTTCGAGGCATATCGGCGCTCTATGACTATCTCACTTATATTGTAAAGGTGCAATATGTTTGCATCAAAATCGGGTCGTGAGCTTACTTTTAGTATCACCAACTTGTAGCTATTTCTTTAAGTTTACAATAAAAAAATCCACGCTCTAATGAAAATTTCACCCTACATATTACATGCATAACTTTTAATAAACTAAAAACTCTTGTAAAAGCTCGTGCAATGTTTCAGGCTCAAGTCCTTAGGGACTACTAGACATAAGCACATGAAGGGTGATTGCTTTCGCTATTTATTAAAAGTCTTTGTTGGAGAGACCGCGCGGCCCCCACTTTGTGCAAAGTGGATTATTCCGACATTTATTAGTTGAGACACTATAAATAAGACGCGCATTTACTGTGGTTTAGACATAGTTTTGATTTTATTACATTTCTTTTTTCTTTTGGTCATAGTTCTGCTAAGCTTGCAAACACACAGATAGTATTAAGTCATTTCAGTACTCTAATGTAGATACTTCCACATACATTACTACACAGTTTATGGTGTGCCATACAGTAGGTGCACAAACTTTGAGAACGTTGATAGCTTATGATATGGTTTAAACATAGATTTTGGTATGAATGGTAACGAACATACCAGTATTTCCAAAGTGCGATACACTTTTACCCCGTTGCGTAGTAGACGTCAGATAGGCTGTCGCTCCAACTAAAATACTTGTATGTATCTGCACACGGCTAGAATAAAAGCCGACCCCATAGGTGGAAAAAGTTTAGGCAGATTTATTGATCGAGTAATTTAACCCGAAAATTCTAGCTTTTCACTTGAAGAACTAGCAATTGAGCATATCATCTATGTATGTAATATTTTCAAGCTGACATTAATTACAGTCCAAATATTGCTATCAGTTTTAATATGTACTAATTACACCTCTAAATGTGACATAATAACGATGAGGAGGCAGTTTAGTGGCCATTTTCCGAATCGCTTGTACAGTTAAACCGTCATTAGGTATCTGAACATAGCCTAATGGACTTACCATTAGTTTGGAGTTTGTATCGCCGTTGCCTTGTATGTGTTCTTTGGAAGTTTGTGTTCAGTTATATGATACATTAGTTTAGGACTCATAAAATACTCATTTTACTGTTTCGGTTATTTTCATTGATGTATTTTTTTTCTGTTTTTTATTGACACTGTTATTTTATTTATGTTTTTTCTATCTTGTTTTAGACCATTTACACATTAACTACTTAGAAAAAAGAATGTCTTACTCTCAATGTAGCAACATGACTATGCTTTATGTACAATGTAGGCAATTTAACCCAGGAATTCAATCTAAAATCATGTTAGGTAAGCATAGCATTCAGTAGAATTCTTCTACAATGTTATAGCGCACATTAAAACTAGGAAATGTCGACCTCAATATCTCCTGGGGATGCCTCGTGGAAGGAAACACGTGCTGAGTATGGGTTGATGTTGCATGTGGCATTATATTGATTGTAACTTTGATATGTACATATTTCTGTAAAGGTGGTGCTGCCTTTTGCATCCAAGCCTAGATTAACAAAATAAGAGCTAAATACTACTGTTACGAGCTTCGGGTTCGTTACAATAAAATCAGCCGATTCAATAACCAAAAAATTACACTTTATTTACACAACACTAATTACACTATAACTCACTAATAACAAAACACAATCGCACTATTAATCGCTTGAGTTCGCAGTCGAAGATCGCTCTCGAAGTTATCACTTGTATCGCAAATCCAATACTGACTCGGTCCGCACATGTGCCGGCCTTATATAGTGCGCCGAGTAGAACTCCAGAAAGTACGCGTACATATCGGTCGCGACCGACTAAGGTCCGAGAATTCTAGCATAGAAAAATCGCGAAGGTCCTGACTTCAATAGTTCTGCTACTCGATACTAGATGGCGCTAGTAGTACCGAATGCAACAATCTTCGTTGTTTAATTCTGGCGCGCAACACTGCCCCCTCCTAAGACATGCTCGTCCCGAGCATTATCAGCGCCATAATAACGCGCCAGACGATCAACATGAACAATCTTAGGAGCGCTTCTTGTACTTTTCTGTATACGGTAGGTTACGTCATTGATCTTTGTCACAATCCGGTACGGTCCGTCCCACTTAGCTTGAAGCTTAGGAGATTTCCCTTTGCTGCGAACTGGATTGTGCAACCACACTAGTGAACCTTCCTCGAACCCTTCATTGTTCATTTTGCGGTCATAGCGGGTTTTCATCTTTTCAGACATTTGCTGGCCCGATTGTCTGACGTGCTCATGAATGTCGTTCATTTTGTTCCGCAAGTCATTCGCATAATCGGTTATACTGCGTGGAGCATCAGGTGGTATTCCGGTGATCAGGTCTGCAGGTAGCCGCAATTCTCTTCCAAAGTTTGCGAAAGCTGGTGTCACTGACGTGCTTTCATGAACAGCACTTCGGTATGACAGCAAAAACGGTTGTATGTGCTTGTCCCAATCTCGTTGCCGGTTTTCCACAACTTTGGCCAGATATCTCTCCAATGTCTGATTAAATCGTTCCACCATTCCATCCGACTGTGGGTGGTAAGAAGTTGTCCTCGTTTTATGAGTACCCATAACTCGGCAAGTTTCCTGGAATATTTGAGACTCAAAATTCCTTCCTTGATCGCTGTGAATCTCCAAGGGTACTCCAAAACGACAGAAGACTTCATGAACTAGTTTATCCGCAACTGTTGAAGCTTCCTGGTTTGGAATGGCGAAGACTTCCGGCCACTTAGTGAAATAATCCATAACCACCATGAAATACTTGTTACCACTTTCACTTTCCGGAAACGGTCCCGCAACGTCTAGCGCTATCCTTTCCCATGGTGCACCAACATTGTACAATTTCAATGCACCTCTGCTACGAGTCTGAGGTCCTTTTACAGCCGCACAACTTGTACACTTGCGACACCAGTCCTCGACATCGTCACGACAGTGGACCCAGTAAAACCGTTCCCGTATCTTCAGTAGAGTTCGTTTAACTCCCATATGGCCTCCTGAACAACTATTATGGTACAGCTGTAGAACATCCGGTATTTTAGCTTTAGGGACAACCATTTGCAAATGACAGTTGTCTCCCCGAGCATTTTCCCATTTACGGCACAGGACTCCATCTTGTATCACTAAGCTGTCCCATTGGGCCCAATAGCTTTTTGTGATTGAACTCATCGCTGAGACATCACTCCACGTAGGCTTCGGAGCACTGGCCTTTATCCACTCCAGAATCGGCTTGATGTCCAAATCATCCTGCTGTGCACGTTCCAAGTTTTCCTTCCACTCGTTACTAAGATCTGTCTTGATCATCCTCACAGGTATGACTTCTTTACCCTCTTGCCGAGTACAATGCTTGCAGTCTTCAGGGCAAGGTCTTCTTGATAATGCATCTGCGTTGCCATGAGATTTCCCGCTGCGATGTTCAATCACAAAGTCGTATTCTTGAAGTAGTTCAATCCATCTCGCAACTTGTCCTTCTGGATTTTTGAATTGCAATAGCCATTTCAGCGCAGCATGGTCAGTTCGTAAGTGGAATTTCCTTCCCAGCAGATATTTGCTAAAATGCTGCAATGACTTGACCACAGCAAGTAATTCCCGTCTCGTGACACAATAATTCCTTTCCGGTTTTGACAGAGACTTGCTGAAGTACGCTATCACAACCTCTTGATCGCCATTCCGTTGAGATAACACACCGCCAAGTCCTATATCACTTGCATCTGTGTCAACTATAAATTCCTTGCCGGTATCAGGATACCCCAAAATAGGTGTTTTGCACAGACGTTCCTTCAGTTCCTGGAATGCACTGTCGCAACTCTCATCCCAGCAGAAATGTCGCTTCTCCTCGGTTAGCTTGTGCAGGGGTTTTGCTATGTCAGCAAAGTTCTTGACGAATCGCCGATAATAGGAGCACAAACCCAAAAATGCTCTGACCTGCGTCTTGTCTTTTGGAATTGGCCAGTCCTTGACTGCGGCGATTTTCTCTGGATCCGTGCGGATACCTTCTTCTGACACTACGTATCCCAAAAAGCTAACTTGCCGTTTGAAGAATGAACACTTCTTCGGACTTAACTTGAGGTTTGCACTCTGGATCTTCATGAGTACGCGTTCCAGGTTTTGAAGATGTTCATCAAACGTACGGCCTACGATGATGATGTCATCTAAGTAGACCAGACAAGCATCGCCAATTAACCCCGTTAGTACTAGTTCCATCAACCTTTCAAACGTTGCCGGAGCGTTACACAATCCAAACGGCATGACTTTAAATTGCCATAGACCCTTTCCTGTCGAGAATGCAGTTTTCTCCTTGTCCTTAGGATCAATTTGAACCTGCCAGTAGCCACTTTTTAGGTCCAGCGTGCTGAACCACTTTACTCCAGTAAGCATGTCCAGCGTGTCATCAATTCTTGGCAGAGGATAGCTGTCCTTCTTCGTAACGTTATTCAAACGACGGTAGTCAACACAAAACCGCATGGTGCCGTCCTTCTTTCTTACCAGTACAACAGGTGAACACCATGGACTTGATGAAGGTTCTATGACACCATCCTTAACCATTCCCTCAATCATGGTTTCCACTTCCTTTTCACGTGCTACTGGCAATCTCCTTGGCCGCTGACGGATAGGCAATTCATCTCCTGTGTTTATTTTGTGTTGAACTAAATCAGTCTTCCCGATGTCAGCATCGTTTGAAGAGAAAACATTGGCGTACCTCAGTAACATTCTCTTCGCCTTGACCATTTCATTTTGAGACAGAACGCTGCGACAGTCATCTAAAAGTGTGGTCACTTTCGTTTGGGCGTCCTTGCTGAGGTTCCCAGTCGATAGATTTTGGCACCGACGTAACCAATCCACTTCCTCACATGTACCAATCAGCGTGCCCTTATCTATCATCTGTTCCTTATCACAAAGGTTCAGCACAGGTACTCTTGAGATGTCAGTGGCTCTAACCAAAGTACGTGCCACTTTCCATGGAAGGTCACTTTCTACCCTTTCCACAAGTACACACCGATGAGTCTGCCTAGGATTTCGAGGAAGCCTAACCGGCACAATCGTTTCCGATCTCGGAGGAAGAACAATCTTCTTTAGGCTGTACACATTTCCTGGTAACGCCCCTTCCATGAAAAGTTCCTCTTGACCACATTTCAAAACTCCTTGCTTAACGTCGATCTCACAATAGTTCTTCCTCATAAAGTCTAGGCCCAAGATGCAGTCGTCCATGATATCAGCCACGATAACATTATGAAGATAGATTCTGTTGCCTAGCTTTAACTCCATCTCTTTCTCTCCGCGGACGGGTATGCGCTGACCGGTGGCTGTTACCAAATTTATGCGGTCTCGGTTGTATGCGGAGTCCCCAAGGAACCGACTTACTAGTTGGGAACTGACAACCGTGCGTGAGGCTCCAGTGTCTATTGTCAGCTTACATGGCGTTCCGTTGACCTCGCCCTTGATGATTAGGCTGTTCCCGTCATGGGTTTGTGAGATCGAAATCCTTGGGGCTCTCTGAACATCAGCCAGCACCCGCCCCGCAGTCCTGGCTTTTACTCGTTTCCCTGCTGTTGCTGGGCGGTGTTGTTAACCGCCCTACCCTCTGGAGATTGACTACCTTCCCTGTCTGCAGTTCGATTAGGGCAACTGGACCGTAGGTGGCCCCTTTCCCCACAGCCATAGCATCTAGGCCTGTATCCTTTAGACCGGTCGCGAACAGTAGCCGCTGCAACCTCCCTGACGCGATGGGAATGATGATCTTGCCGCACAGCTTCCACCTCCAGTGCATGTGCCAAGGCGTCTTTAAGCTTCTCATGATGCCCGAGCCTCACGGCAGCTCTAACTTCAAGGTCGCGGATGCCGTCAATGAATGCCTGCACCAGGTTCCCTTGAATGAGCGCAGGTACAGACTGGTATGCTTTTCTAACAAGCTTCTCCACCTCAAGGGCCCACTGCTGTAGGTTTTCACCGCTGCGTTGCACGCGATCCTTTAGCTGCGCCCTAAACACGTGTTCCAGATGAGCGTCGCCATACCTAGCTTCCAGTGCCTCAACCAGCTGCTCGTAAGTGACCTCGTTACCGAGGGCTTCTAGGATAGTGAGGGCCTGGTCGCGGAGGCCTAGGGTGAGAGCAGTCATGGCCTGGTCCTTACTCCACCCGTTCGCCTTCATAACAGCCTCAAATTGCATTTTGTATGCCGACCAGGAAGATGTTCCATCGAACGGCGGCACTTTGAATCCACGTAGAGAAGGTGTAGTAGTAGCTACGGAGGTTGCAATTCCCTCTCCTACTTTTAGGTTATCCATTGCCTTTTTCATTTCAGCAATCTGGGTTTCAGCTTCCATCAGGCGGTTTTCATGTTGAATCACCTTATCTTTTACAACCTTCATTTCCTTGCCGAAAGTGGCGTGCAGATCCTTGATGAGGAACATCTGTTCTTCCTGGCGACGCGCCTGTTCCTCCTGTCGGCGGGCCTGTTCCTCCTTGTCACGCTGCAGCTGCTCTTCTAGACGACGGGCCTGTTCCTCCTGGCGGCGGGCCTGCTCCTGAAGCATCAGCATCAGAGCAGCAAAGTCTGGTGCTGATGATGATGCTGGAGCGGCGGTGGACGGGCCGGCTTCTAAGGTCGCCAGCTGTCTCTCCGTAGCCTGCGGCGTTGCACTTCCAAAACGCCTCTGGTCCGTCTCTTGCTGGCGTTGACTACGGGTACGGATACCCTCCGTGTCGTCCTTTGGTAGAATCGGCATCATTTAAATCCACTCTTCTGACACCAATTGTTACGAGCTTCGGGTTCGTTACAATAAAATCAGCCGATTCAATAACCAAAAAATTACACTTTATTTACACAACACTAATTACACTATAACTCACTAATAACAAAACACAATCGCACTATTAATCGCTTGAGTTCGCAGTCGAAGATCGCTCTCGAAGTTATCACTTGTATCGCAAATCCAATACTGACTCGGTCCGCACATGTGCCGGCCTTATATAGTGCGCCGAGTAGAACTCCAGAAAGTACGCGTACATATCGGTCGCGACCGACTAAGGTCCGAGAATTCTAGCATAGAAAAATCGCGAAGGTCCTGACTTCAATAGTTCTGCTACTCGATACTAGATGGCGCTAGTAGTACCGAATGCAACAATCTTCGTTGTTTAATTCTGGCGCGCAACACTACAATGCATAACAGCAGGTCAATTTTCTTACTTAAATAGCGTGCAATGCAATTCGTAATATCGTATCCGCGACAGGTCAACGTCAACAACTTGGCAGAATGCATGGAAATAAGAAGTGTTTTCGATAGTTTGTGACTTTGTTACAAATGTTCCCTAAAAATAGCAGACCTGACTCTGATCATTGTCATGAATTTCCACAAGTTAACGAAGTATTTAAAACTTCATTATTACAGCCCGAAGAAAAAAGCCTGCTTACCAAAAAACACTAGAGCCTGTCAGTCAGGACTGTCACAATAAATCAAGCCCCCTCAGTTTGACGTGGGCAACTAAAGATATTGAACACCTAATACTTGTGGGTAGCTTCAAGACCTGTGACATTTGTTGACGTCAAGTGATACATACATATGAACCTGTTCAGGGTTAATTGAGATGTACTAACTAATTTAGTGTTGGACTGTAACTGAAGGCTTTTTAAATTGGGTTTTTAGGACTTTCCGTATGACACGAAAGGGTCTTTGTATGTTATAGATAATAAGTACCGAGTAATTCGTCACGATTTCGGCAAGCGTTGTTTAACGATGAAGATTGACCTGTGTGCATGATATTTAGCCCTTACTTCTCATTAAATATGTTGGCAATGTATAACAATAAAATTACCAGTGCGCTAGAATGGTACACGTTAAGCCCTTCTTTATTGATGGGAAATCATCAAATGACTTCTTCCGCTCTGGGCGGAGCAGAAGGGAGTGTCAGACTCTTACTGACTACAACTCACCCGTGTTCCTCCTAATGGCCTTTGTGTTCCAAGGCCGAGATGACTCTTTTAAACAAATTTCGCAACCCTATCTGGCACTGACCCAATGAGGCCCTGTCTTCTTTCCTGATATCTTTTTTACCCGCGTCTGGTTGTTATCGGACGGTGAGCCACCCATCGCTCGCCATCCGCAGACCCGACATGTTAAGCCCTAATCTACCTCTTATCCCCCGACCAAAAAATAGGGGTACATATTGTAAGTTTTTAAATCAAGATTCATGACTAAACAAGAACCCTCTAGAACGTCGTCCTAAGATTACTCTCGAACTTAAACTTTTCGGCTCAGAAGACCAATAAATTAGTGTCAATGAGTCACTTACTCACAAAGTTAGGGCATCTAAGACAAATGAGTACTTAAATGTCTACACGATCTAGCTGAAGATGCCGTGACGACATTAAGGGGGATAGACCTGGAGGCGTGAGTTGAAATGCTGGTTTAGTTAGTTTTAAATTGCGTTGAGATAGGGTAGGAATAGTATTAGAATAGTGAAGTTTATATGAAAAGCACTATGAGATTAATATGGTATTACACGTGTTAGTTAGCAAGCCACGTGAGGTTTTGCTGTGTAAAGTGAGTGGTTTCTCGCAAACTTTAGGCAGTAAAATATTGTTATACACTGAAGTGACTAATTTTGGTAAGGTACTGAAAACCTAATCTCTGATAAGAATACGAATAAAGTGATATTTAAAACAAAAGAACACCATAAAAACACAAAATAGACACTGCTTATATCAGAGTGCACAGGCTTTCAGCATACGAGAGTTCCCAAACTAGCGTTCACCAATACGCGACCCACGAGCGTACGAATAGTGTGCTAAGTAAGTCATTAGTGCGGTCGACAGACGGATTAGATAGATTGAGGAGAGGTGAGAGATAAAACTGCAAATACGGGACATAGGAGCGTTATCTGGCTTCACAGTAACGACTGAACGTAAGTATCGTGGTGTAGGGACGGGATCATAGTAGCGCTGTAAAAAGGTACAAATGTTAAAAACATAAGTTGTTTGACAAAAAAATGCAGTTGGTTACTGAATGTTATGGATACAAAATCGGCTTTTGCTTGAAGATATAACCGGATAATTATAAAATGCGTAAGATTATAAAATATCTTGAAAGATTGTAAAGTCTCGATAAATTGTCATATAAAAATTTGGAATACTTATTACGCATCAGAATGCACTTTACATTACAATTTAACGAGTGTTTACAATCTCTCAAGATATTTTATAATCTTACGGAGTTTGCCATTTTCCGGTGATAAAGATTAAATAATTTTTTACTAATAATGGAAAGTCACTTGTTTCGATATGGTGAAGAGTTGAAAGATATGTATAACTGCAAAGTTGGCATATAGGGGTATTATAGCTTCACAGTGACTGAACTTAAGTGTAGTACCGGACTTGTTAAGGGATAGGATTTTAGTGCTGCTGTATAAGTTGTTTCTAAACACTATGACAAGGAAGAAGGAGAAAAATGACACAAATTTTAAAAAAAAAGTTTGAACATTAATGTAGTTATTCAAAAAAATGATCATCAGAGGTTTGTGTTGCTTCAAATTATGGACGAAGCTGCTGCCAGAAGTTAGCTTATAATGAACCTGTGTATGTAGTTCATTATACAGCTGTCGTAAACATAACTCCTTACAAAACATTATCCTCAAGTCGAAACTCGTACTAGCTTGAAGTTTCTCAAATTAAAGCGGGGCCGTCATGGCTGTCTTCATTTTAGTTTCGACTCACTAGCAAGGTGTAGTAGAGAAGTCCCACTAGGTACAGCGACACAAAATACACACGTACTTTTATAAGGATTTCAGCTCCACAACAGGTGGTACAGTAACAATAATCAATTAAAAAAGCATACAAAAATTCAAAATATCTGCTTATATGTAAGTTTAATAACCTATGGAGGTTATTAAAATTATAAGCAGATGTGGTTATTTTGAAGTCAAGATGCGTTATGCTATGTCTACAGAACATTCTCGACTCTTCTTCCTATTCATGTTCTACATTGCTGAAGGTAGTTCTTGTCCTGGAAAGCTTTGACGGATTCTCTGACGAGCTGTTTCAGGCCACTCTGTCTTGTACGCCCCTGCTGATGGCGAGCGGTGGGTGGCTCGCCGTCCGATAACCACCAGGCCCGTGTCGACAGTGCGTTGTGTTCCACGTGCACCTCAAAGAGATGTCAGCATAGTAGTCGGGGTCCGATAGTACCAGTGCCTGCCAGTGTTGCGAAAATTGTTTGAAAGAGTCGCCGTGGTCTTGGAAGGCAAAGAGTCACCTTGGTCTTGGAAGGCAAAGGGCATTAGGAGAAACACAGATGGAATTTAGTCAGTAAGTCTGCCACTCCCGTGCACTCCGCCGAGTGCGGAAGAAGTTATTTGATGATTTCCCATCCATAACAAAAAGGCAACTCTGTCTTCTGCTCTTAAAAGGGCCACAGCGAAGATTGTTATCGCGTGTCGTGAAGAGTCTGGTTTCGATGTTGAGCTAGACAAGTATTTATTTTATTTTAAAGAAGGCTTACAGACTAACTAACCAATGACATAAATAATGTAATTTAAAAAAATAGCTTATAACAAGCCTGAACCCACATAGCCGATAAAAAGAAAGTAAATACAAGTTAATATAATCAGTTAAGAGAGTAATAGATAAGTTAACTATCCTTGAAAAAATACTGTGCCAAAAGCCGTCTAAGGTCGCCACACTGGTACAGAACAAGTCGACATTAAGGGACTTATAAGTCCGTTTTTCTGTCTATGGTATGCGCAAAATTCTTCCGCAACATCACATTTCCAAACGTGACATTGCCTAGATATATAAACCGTGGGAAGCCAAAATTAAAAAAAAAACCTCACATTTTCGCGTGCCACCTGACATAATGCTCTGTAATCTCTTCCACATGTACCATAGGTGTTTCTTATCAAGTTATTTCATTGTGGTACTTCTGTACTTAAGTTTTAGTGGTCAACACGTCACTAGCACTGATGCTATGTAGATTGCGAATGTGCGCAGTAGTTGCCTCCTCCCTCGCTTTCTTAGTAATTCTTGATTAATTACATTAGTACAGGGCTGATTGTGAGTGAGTGAAGATGTTGATGGACATATTTCATCATTTATGAGAAAATGATTTAATTTAATTTATAGTTTAATCATTTATTTTACACGTGAAATTGCGAATGCTTGGTTGTTGCTGACTGTAAACAGCTTCGTCCAGAAACATATAACAAATCTGCTTAGCCTTTTTATAGCTGAATACCAGTTTTTTACATGGAACGACTACTTGTCTGACCTCCACAACCCAGTAACTGGGTAACACGGTACCTCAAAATATTAAGAGTCAGATTTTCTGGCTTCAGACTACTGGTAGCGACTTTCAAAATATGTCAATGTCATTAAAACCTAACGTGTGTGTAAAATTGACCGATCCGAAAGAAGCTGTTTCATTTGCAAGGTTCGACCGATACATACCGAGTAACAAGGCATGTTAAATAAAAGCAAACTATCAGCCAGTAATTGTCCCTTTGCAAGGCTTACGCCTCTGGTCAAACAATAAAGTTATCGTCATGAATCATAAGAAGCATAACGCTTGTTCCAGTGTTCCCCGCGGCAATTTTAGACCATTAAGTTCTGTTTTCCTTGTAATATTTTCCCTAACCGTTAATTATTTCGAAGCGTCCAACAAAAGATACAGGGACTCTCATCCAAAGACCAAAATTATATATTTTTGCGAAGTTATTCAATTTCATTTTCTCATCTTCGTAGTATTGCTGCACCAACAATTTTCAAATCGACTCAGTGGCTTTAAAACTACTATCGCCCGACACAACTTCGAATCAGTAATAAACTCTACATATTCAAACTTGTTACCGAGAACTTCGTTTGGCAAAACCGAATTTACGGTTACCATATCACTTGCAAAGTCAAATCGATGTCACGGAATGCCAATACCGTAAAGTTCCGAAATTAAATTCCATTGAACGGTATTGATTTAGACGGTTCATTCAATATGTCGATACCATCAGGGATCAATACGTTACGTCACTTGGGATGATGTTTTAAGTGGCTTTATATCCTAAGATTTATTGAAAATCCCGCAGTGGTGATTCAATTTTGATTATTTTCATCTAAGCGCTCCTAAAACGACGGAACCCGAAGTTTAATTATAACGGTATTTATTGAATTGGGGAAAGCTATGAGTCGAACTTCTTATACGATTAAACCAACAGAAAAGAAAATTGGGTTTTTTATTTTCATTTTGATTCCTGTTCACTATTTTTACCGTTATATTCTAGCGCAATCATTTATCAGAACTGAAGAAAATGTTTAAGAAATATAAATACCGAACTAGCTACGTCTGTGAAAGCATTTCTCTACTGTTGTTAAAATAATTCACGACCGTCGCGCTCGTTTGTCAACGACAGCTTTGTATTAACAACGCGTTCATTTTTATACGCCATGTATTTTCAAACTACGTTGTAAAATAAAACAATACTGGGTGAAGTTTAATTCATTGGCGATCTTTGCGGGCAGCGTAAATAATCGTGAATGTGAACAACTTCTATCATGGGACTTTCAAAGACATGTGACATTCACCAACCCGCACTGGGCCCGCGTGGTGGATTACGGCCCATTCCCTCTCCTAGAGGGGATGCCTGTGTCCCAGTAATGGGGAAATTAAAAGGCTGATTATGCTATATCTAACCAAAAAATGTATATTCCCAGCATTTTGTCCAGATACATGAACTTACTATGTTTTTTAACTTAAAACAAATGACGGCACTACAGAAGTTCTACAACAATGTTAACATTTGAAGGAGCTAAGTTTGACAACAAAATACCGCAACGTATAGTGTGGACTCATTCAATAATCAATTCGCCCCATATATGTAATAAATTCAATACAAATAACATAACTGAATATATTTAATGACTAGAAAATAAAAAAAAATTAAAGTTTTATTTTATAGTATTTTTTGAGAATTATATATCTTTAATTGTATTGGGTTATATGAATACCATAACTCCCTGAAAGTTTGCCATTGAATGAAATTCGAGTCACTGTTTATAATTTCAAATGGCGACTATCTCCCCGAACATCTTCCTCAAAGTCACGTACTAAATGATAAGTGAAAACCTCGCGCCTCTATAAACTACCTTAAGACTGGCCATTTATCAATCGGTAAGGTAAACGATTCCAAGTCGCGACTCGATTCATCAACAATCGATTCGGCAGGAACCATCGATAACCGGTGAAATGTGTCTATTTGTCATTAGTTACCGGTTTATTGTACTTTCTTATGACTGTTGAGGTTTTGATCTGTATTTTTTTTGCGCGCAAAAAGTCATCTAGATTCGGCCATCCACCGGCAATAATGGTTGCCGTTTTTTCGTGAATATATTTTGTTTTTATTATTTTATTGACGTTTTTATATTGCCATTTATTTTTTTATCAGTAGTTTCAGTAATCGTATGGTATGAATTATTTATTGAATGTCAATAAGCTTTATCTTTCCCTCTTATCTATTGTCATCTCACTTCACCAACGTAAGAAAGACAGAGACAGCTAGAATTTTGTTTGCAATCCTCGAAAAGTTATAGATAAGTTTCCATAGAACTTAACCTTTTTTTCTGGATGGGAATCATCAGATGAAGAAGAAAGAAGAAGTCATTTGATGATTACCCATCCCGCTCTGGGCGGAGCGGAAGGAAGTGTCACACTCTTACTGACTAAAACCCACCCGTGATCCTTCTTATGCCCTTTACGTTCCAGGGCCACGGTGATACTTTCGAACAAATTCTGCAACGCTAGCAAGCACCGACCCTATGGGGCCCCGTCTTCGAAAGAACTTGACCTTCACTAAAGTTTTGCCCATACGTTGTTATATACCTACATAATTATGGCGGGAGCAAGATGGCGGATGAAAGCGGGTCACAAAGGAGGTGCCAACAAAGGTCGCATTGCCTCCAGAAAAGGAACGAACCTATTATCGAGATGAGAAAGTTGGTTCTATATATCCTAGCTGGAGCTGTAAGTAAGGAATTCTTTTGTCTAATATTGTATTGAATTCGGTTTGAGATACAAGTTAGTTAGTGCTGCGTTTGCGAGATATAGTATATTATATATGTAATATAGTATAGTGATAGGTAGATACTACCTATTAAAATATATATAGAGTCGGAGTTTTTTTTTAATCGGCACCGTTTGTCTTAATATTACTCTAGCGTGGTAAATACAACTTGTCTCAATTCAATATCAAATGTTTCAATGATCAAAATAGCTAGCAAAAATAAATTCACAAGAAAAAAAAATCAGCCGTACTCCACATTTTGTCGAGTTATATACCTACAAGCAAATTTTTATTGCATAACCTAACCTAATCTTATAATGTGTATTGTGTAGGCCAAAAATATGCCTACATAATTAAAAATTTAAAATGTCGTTAAAGAAAGCACTCTCTGTTTTTCTTGAACACAATACAGTACAGTATCATCGAAAGTGGAATACTCATAAATATTATAATGGTACCGTCACTCGATCCGTCTTATTTACCTTATCAAAGGGAAATTCTCACGTTTTTCCTTTATAAAACACACTTCTCAAGATCTTACTGTCTTGAATAAATGATTATAAGGCGAACGGTGATTGTGTGTTTGCGCCTTTATTTTTATTTTTTTAGACAAGGTTTAAATATCGAATGTTTTTTTTTTGTTTGAGCCTACCTTTTTGTACCCTTTGCTTAGGCCTCGTAAAGTCGTAAGTCTTGTACGTTGCTGGTAAATAATATTCAAATTCGATTTATAAGCTTCTCCGTATCAATTTTTCTCGTAACCATTTTGGTAAAACGATATTTTGGAATATCTATGCAAATCTATCAATCCATCGCCACCAACTCAAAAATCCACTTAGGCGTGATGTATTATAGGTTTCTTTTTATGGAACGATTTTGCATTCACATAGACCGTTAAAAAGTTCTAAAAGATTTTGAACTTTATGTTGTATGACATGGGGTTTGTTGTTCCAAAATTTGATCATAATCTCCAAATCTGAATTCGAATACCATAATCGCATTCTGACTTCCATAAGTACATATAAAAACAAAATCGTATCAGATTTTCAATTTAAATTTAGAATACTTTTCGGCATTGACAAAATAAAGCTATGCATACACAGTACGTCTCACAGACCCAGTTTAAGGTATCTAGGCCAGGTGCGTAGTACGTTGTGTATGAAAAGATTCATGAACGTGGAAGAATTGACGGAGATGTAAAGCTTTAGTTTCTTTGTGATTGCAGACGATTCTGCCTTTTCTTCCGGTAGGAAGGCGTTCATTCATGTATGAAAGACGTAAACATATACCTAAGTAGGTACGACATATACATACAGTGTTGTCTTTTTAACCCAAAGGTTGACTCATAGAAAATGCCTTGTTGCATTAAGTCCGCCCATGTACCATTATTGTATATAAAGTTTAAATAAATAAATAGATACATTTGGGTTATACGTAAAGGCATTATCTTACAGAGACTAATTGTGCTTGTCTACAGCAAATCTAAAACGTAGCTGCTTTTCCAGAGGCTTCGCTCCCAAGGCTTACCTTACACAAACTATGCATTGTTCCATGGTAACCAACGTCAGTGGTAGTGCAGCTTTCTTTCGCTGAATTTTGGTAATGATAAATGATACTTATTTTGTAAGTAGGTTGTAAATAACACTTTTACACGTCAGTCTTTTTGGTCGTTATAAACTAGATGAGGCCGGTGTTTCCTAGCTGACTACCCTGAGAAGATACACCGAAACAAACTCCGAGATCATTTGAAGTCCATACAATGGGATCAGTACTCCCAAATAACCTACAACAGGAAAAGTTATTTGTTCATTGGCAGTAACGAACAATTCCCGTTGTGAAAATCGTTGTGTTATGCTGGACCAAATAAAAGAAAGAAAATATAGAAAACTAGCAGCGCCCCACGTTCTCACCCGCGTAGTTCCCGTTCTCTTGAGACAACGGGAATAAAATATAACCTATGTTACTCGCTGATAATGTAGCTTTCCATCGGTGAAAACACGGTTAAAACACAACAACGCAGACGCTACAACGAAGACAAGCTCGTACAAACTACGGTAAAAAAACCATATTGTTCGAAGGAGCACAGATGTATAACGACTTACCAAATGATGTAAAAGACTGTGATAATATTAACAAATTTAAACTAAAACTGAGAAATTACGTTTATGAAATGTAATCATAACACATATTAAATGTTAGCAAGTATACGATGTACATATTGTTTTGTATAACTTCACCAACACGCATCGGAGGCAAAATGTAGTTATTATATATAAACATTACCTTGTATCTCATTGTAAGTGAACCTATGTAATGTTCTTATGAGAATAAATTCTTTAAACCGAAACCGAAAATCGGTCCAGTAGTTTCGGGGCTTATTCGGTACAAACAACTTTATAATATTACTAGCAGCGCCCCGCGGTTTCTCCCGCATAGGTACCGTTCCCGTGGGAATATGAAGATAAAATATAGCGTATGTTACCCGGGAATGTGTAGCTTACCAACAGTGAAAGAATTTTTCAAATCGGTTCAGTAGTTTCGGAGCCTATTCAACGCAAACAAACAATCAAATATTTCCCCTTTATAATATTAGTATAGACAGTACCTACAAAAAATAACAATAACAAAGTCTTTGTAAATGTACGCTAGATTTAGGTAAAGAATCTGTAATTTTGTGAAGGTTCTTTTCGTATAAGGGTCCAATGATCTTGCCATATCTACATTAGGACCCTGCCGGAGTCTGAATTTCCTGATAGTTTTTTTTTTTGGTTAAAAAAAAACTTTGCCCTACACTAGGATTTACTCCTGTATCGTGGGTGCGTTCACAAACATGAAAACTCACATACACAAGACACCCAGACCCGGAACAATTATCTGTAGGCCATACAAACGGTTGTGCCGTGCGGTGATCGAAACCGCGACACGTAGCGCAACAGCCGAACGCTCAACCACTGCGCCAACCGTGTCGTCTAGCTACAATTCTTTTAAGAGTGAATAGGTTGCTTCTAGGCAAACAAATTTCGTCATAGACTGCATTATTGCATACCATTGAGTGAAATAGTATAAGTATAAATAATCAGCCTTTTAACGTTCCCACTGCTGGACACAGGCCTCTAGTTCCGGAATTTGTTCGAAAGAGTCACCGTGGCCCTGGAACGCAAAGGGCACATGAAGGAACACGGGTGGGTTTTAGTCAGTAGGAGTCTGACACTCTCTTCCGCCCAGAGCGGGATAAGTCATTTGATGATTTCCCATCCAAAAAAAAGGCCTCCTCTCTAGGAGAGGGAATGGGCCGTAATCCACTACGCGGGCCCAGTGCGGGTTGGTTGTTGAAATAGTGATCAAACGCAAACATCTACATATATTTGAAAATGAAAACAATATATCTAGTTTTAATTCCGCGAATATTAGTGGGTTGCAGGTATGCACCTCCCTCCCGCCCGCTATATTATGCACATGCAAGATTACTGGGCAAATGCAAGGATTTTAAGCACATGCAGGAAGGCAATGCAAAACCCAACACCATTACCGACACGTGTTTCGCCTCTCCACGAGGCAGATGACATAGTTATCTGCTGGAATGGTACCGTTCGACAAATAGACCTTTTTGTAAAAAAACTTAATAAAACTCACCCTAAAATTAAATTTAAATTAGAACTAGAGTCCCAGAACTCCCTTAACTTTTTAGATTTGACTATCACAAAACTCAATAGTAACTTGGATTTCCAAATTTATCGAAAGCCGACGCACACTGACACAACAATACCAGCCTCTTCTTGTCACCCTCTTCAACATAAATTAGCCGCCTTCCGCAGCTATATTCATAGATTATTTGCCCTCCCCCTTTCAGCAGATAATTATGTAAAAGAACTTAATATTATTTACCAAATCGCTATTTCTAACGGTTACTCAAAGTCAATGGTAGACAGTTTAATTAGTAAAAAGCAGAAAGAAAGGGTTCGTTCACTATTATATGCATGTCCGCGTACTAATATTAATAGATATGTGGCCAGTCTGACCTATATGGGCCCCATTTCAGATAGAATTAGTAATTTACTTAGAAAAAACAACGTTTATGTAGCGTTCAGAACGGACCAGAATATACGCCGTGTTTGTAACGGGAAAGATATTTTAGAAAATAGTAAAAAGTCTGGGGTGTATAGGCTGGTCTGTGATGAATGCAACGGGGTATATGTGGGTCAGACGGGCCGTAACTTTGACATAAGGTATGGGGAACATGTTGCCGCGTATAGAAATGGCCATTCGGACAAATCGAATTTCGCGAAACATTTAATTGATACCGGCCATTCATTGCGCGACAACAATAGTTTTAATATACTACATGTTTGTGATAAGGGTTTCCGGCTGTGTGTTTTGGAACAATTAGAGATTTTGAAACATAGTAATAATAATAATTTTGCACTGTTGAATGACCAGACGAATTTGGTTTCTTCCCCTTTACTGCGTATGTTTGTGGGTAGTTGTACACAAATAACCAACGGTGGCAGTGTATAAAAGGGGGGTGCCTTGTACTAATTTCTCAGTCGCAACTCAACGGTCAGCGAGTCAACACGTCCCCTGAGGATGCCTCGTGGAGAGGCGAAACACGTGTCGGTAATGGTGTTGGGTTTTGCATTGCCTTCCTGCATGTGCTTAAAATCCTTGCATTTGCCCAGTAATCTTGCATGTGCATAATATAGCGGGCGGGAGGGAGGTGCATACCTGCAACCCACTAATATTCGCGGAATTAAAACTAGATATATTGTTTTCATTTTCAAATTTAAAATGGATTTCCGCAAAGTAACGCCTGACTCAATCAATTATATCTACATATATGTTTAAAAAAATGAATTAGGTATCTAAAAAGGTCCCCAACCATATCTCAGAAATTTCTAGAAATCCCGGTATCCCTGCATTTGACAACTGCCAGCAAATGAACTCCCAAACAGAACAAGTCCAACCACTTAGAAAACTTTTCGCCCTCACAAAACAAACGTTCAAAAAGTTTTTATTTAATCAATACCAGTATTTTCACTTTGCTCACGTTCTTGGGAAGTTCTTCGCCGAAATCGTAAGTAGTAAAAGACTTCTCGCTCGAATACACGAACCTTCCGAAACAAATATTGTTAGATAGCGAAGTTATTATTTACAACTGATACATTTATTTATTGGTTTTGTCTTCCCAAATAATTTCCACCATGTCACGCTTTCGATTGGTATTAGGTTAGTGGCGTATTTTTGGGGTTATTTCTTTTTGCTAGAACGTCACTGGTTACAGTGAGTACTTTCTGCAATGCTATTCTGTAAGAACTCACTCCAGTTCTCACTTCTGATTCTGCGGTGAAAACTGTATTTGGTATTCTGTAACTTGATGAAAACTACACTAGCTCACTAAGTGAGAACATAGGTGAAGCGAACTTAACTTGACAGTCAGAATATCAAATACTTTTCACTTCAGGTGAGTTACGAAGTGTAATCGAAAATGAGATATGAATCGAATTCGCACGTGAGTTCTTACAGAATAGCACTGCTGGATAGATATTGACAGCGACAATATTGAATTTTGCTGACATAGACGTAATAAAACAAGAAATAATCTAATTACGATAGAAATACCGTATCATTTGAAGGAGCACTGTTGTTGAATGGATTGCCGGACATAAAAGTGTGCTATAACGTGAATATATTTAAAAATAAGCTCAAGATATACATATACATATGCACATCATAACTCCTCATACTATGGAGGAATTTATATTATATTGTACTATCATACTTTTGTATCTCATTATAAGTGCACTGTAAGTTCCTATCTCTACTAATATTATAAAGAGGAAAGATTTGAATTTTTGTTTGTATTATTCAATCACCGAAATCTCGGCTCCGAAACTACTGAACCGATTTGAAAAATTCGCTGTTGGGTAGCTGCACTATACCCGGGTGATATAGGCTATATTTTACCTCCCATATTCCCACGGGAACGGGAACTACGCAGGTGAAACCTCGGGGCACTGCTAGTGAGAAATACATTTCTTTAAACCGAAATAATTCAAAAATGTCACTTGTCATTTACCCACTAATCCTTTACTTCACAGTTTGCATTTAGATACTTACTATCAAAACTTAGATGCTAGTAAATTCAAAGTCAATATAAGCCAATAAAACCAATAAGGTCACTTTTTTATTCCAACGTTTAATGTTAAAAATATGTAATGATTATTCATGGAGAAGAACGGCCAAGAAGTTGCATAACTGACACTCGCTCAATTGCCAAAGGGGAAAAAAACACTGAAACTCACAAGAGTTCAATATATTCAATGTATGTATTATGTATCTATATTTTTTATTTTTTTTTTATTTTTTATTTATTTAACAATTTATGTACACACATTTAATAAAAAGATAAGAAGAAGGAAACAGAAAAATAGGTTTTATCTTGTCTTAAGTCACAAACATTGTTCAATCGAGTTTATCAAATAAGTTTCCATAACACTAACCCACAGATTCATGAAACAAACGGCTTGTTCAGAAAGAAAATGGCCGTATAATATATTTACTCGTATCTATAGTACGAGCAGTACCTGTGTAAGTCAGGGTCAGGACTATAAATCTGTCGACGCATTAAGATGTGTGGTCAAATGTATTGTGGTGCGAGGGTAACTTGAAACATCCTTTGGGAGAACTATACCTACTGTGTTCAAAATGAAGGTACATGTTTCGGCTATAGGTAGACGTACCTATTCACTGACAGAGATACATATAATGTGTTGAACCGAGAGCTGGGTAAATGTTTTTATGTTTCGCTTAAGAGCGTGTACGCCGTATGGCATTTCATACAAATTTTCAAGTCACTATTTTGCGAAATGACTGAAATGATTTTAATGAAACTTCACGCATATACATAAGCAAGAAAAGTTAGTTAAAACATTTTCGAAATCTCTTATTAAAAAAAAATAACTGGAAATGTATGTTTTATGGAAAAATTAACATGGATCTAATTTAACTGTAACGCTATTTATCGAAAATGTATTCAACTAACTTTTTAAACCTACCTACGAGTATGTATCCTGCTTATGTGTATAAAGTTTCATTAAAATCGGTTTAGTCATTTCGGAAAATAAGGACTTGAAAATTTGTATGAAATGCCGTTCAGCGTATACGCTCTTAAGTCGTAATTTAATCTGTGTTCATATTTTATGCATTTTTATTAAACTTCATGAACATAGGCGAATAGACTCGACTCGGCTAGATCATTGCGGCTTTTCGTCGTTATAATCCCGCCTGGGTTTTAGTCAGTAAGAGTCTGACACTCCCTTCCGCTACGCCCAGAGCGGAAATAGTCATTTGTAGATTTCCCTTCCATAAAAAAGACCTATTGCCATCAGAATTCCAGATAAACCTAATAAATAATAGAAAAACCTAATAAGACTGCCCTGTCTTTTTTTTCTGGGTGGAAAATCATCAAAACAGACAGAGTCAGACTCTTCCTGACTGAAACTCACCCGTGTTTCTCCTGCAGCCTCTCTCGCAGCGACTCTTTCGAACAAATTCCGCAACCCTAGCAGGCACTGATCTTATGGGGCCCCGTATTCTTTGCTGCCAACTCGTAGAGGCGCGCGTGGAACTCGACGCGCTGCCGTCGACCTGGGCCTGTTTGCTATCGGACGGCAAGCCACGGACTACCCGAGAGTCGAACTTAGGACTTCATGACTCTCGACTAGACCAACCTATTACCACTTTACCACTAGCATAATTTATGACCCTTCACATTGTAGCCTTACGACTGTCATGAATGTCATCGCCTATTAGAGAGGCGATGACATTCAATTATGTTAAATCAAAATTCATTTATTTCAACTCGGCTAAGAGACAGCACTTTTTGAACGTCAAATTTTACATAAAGACAGTCCCCCAAAACGCCCACCCGTCACCACTTCCTAGTGTTTTAGCTGGGAAGAAGTGGCGCAACAAACTCCCCAGCAAGAAGAGTTATTCAATGGGCCTACTGAATCGTACGTTAATATAATGGCTAGGTGAAAGGGGGCGGCTCTCCAATATTCCTTCCTTCGTGCGGGGCCTTATATTAACTTGTCGGCTCCAAGTGGGCTTTGGCACTTTTATGATGGTTTATTCCGAAACTTATCAGAATACTGTCCGAGGGTAAGCGGATTGTATTGATACGAGTAAATCATGAATGTGTTCAGTTAATTCTGTTTTATTTTGCATTTAGGTAATTCATTTTATCAAAATACTAACTAGTTTTTTCTTATTTGCAGGACCATACTTTTTTTTCTAGTAAAAACCTAATAATGATATTGATCTGTCCATCAATAAAAAAGGAGAAAATATACAGTATAAATAAACAATTTTATTTGATTAGTTTTGATTTATTTATACAAAATTAAAGGCCAAATGAACATAATATTAGACTACCAATAAGTCCCAATTTTGTAATAAAATATTTCTAATATATCTGATTATAGTATCAAAATAATAAGATTTATTTCAAGAAAGTAGGACTTCAACTAATTCCATTTGATAGACAAATCAAAATTCAATTATAACAATACAAACAGAAGTGTCGCTAGAAATTTAATAACAACGAGTTTCAGTGCTACTCGTAGTTAGAAGATTTACATTATTAAAATATTGATTGAAGAACAAAATTACCAGTGAACTGGATGATGTGTTGCCCAGTGTTGCTAAGTGAAAACTCACTTGATACCTGTGTCGCAGCCATATCGTACACGCCGTATATAGAATAAACATACATAAATATATAGTAGGCACGCCGGATTGAAAATGCCGCTGTAATGTAATGCGGCTACCTCACGTTCAGACGGGTTGTGATAGCGATACGTTTTACCAAGCGGCGTCTAATACAACATTTTATGAACGGGCTGGAAGATGCTTAGGCCGTTTTTGGAATAGGGAAAATATATTTAATACTAGCTGACCCAGCAAACGTCGTTTTTTCCACATAAAATAAAAACAAAACTTGTTAGAGGGATGAAAAATAGATGTTGTCCGATTCGGCACCCTAGCCGATTTGCACGCTAAAATTCACGATAAACGGTCGAGCCGTTTCGGAGGAGTTCAACCATAAACAACGTGACACGAGAATTTTATATAGAAGATTTATTTTTTTCAAACAACAATCAATTTCGACATTCTAACCTGACAACGGAGCCTTCTATTCTATTTTTTTTAATGGCAAACATGCCGATGTCGACAATTCTGCCAATGTCAACTGTGCGATGGAAAGACGTGTGAGACCAAAGACAACAAATAAAGATTTTTTATAATTTTGGGGAATAAAACCTTGTTATTGAGTTTTAAAACAAGTTATAAAATGTACAAACCAGAAAAACGGATATAAATAAAGAAGATCTTTTAAATAAGTCGAGTAAAATATGTATAACTATAATTTGATGTCATTAACCCGAATAAAAACTATCAAAGCACTAAGTAACTTAGCTGAGAAGTGAGTTAAAAGAGCCGGAAAGTTGATAGGGACAGGGATTTTTAGTTTAGGAAGATGATTATATAAATCATGGGAAGGTTTATTATTGGAGCAGTTAAAGAAAATGTGAACGGAGCCTTCATTTCTACATATTGTATTTTTGACATATTGCGAGATGCTTAAGAATGCGAACATTTCTTAAGAATTAGTGGAATTGGCCCTATCATTTCAGCGACATTTTACATATGTCAAAAATTGTGTAAACATAGGAAAATTGGTACTTTTTTATAGTTGTCAACTGCGAACGTTCCTTGAAAATACGAGACTTTCCTCTTATGTGTTGCCACCCCCGACTCCAGCCAGTCTGTTCTGACTGACTTGCGATTCACTTGTGACAGTTCTATGATTTTCAGACACGGTTATTCTGTTTTTTTTATTATGGAACTATTAACCAGCACTCCTATGTTTCAATCTAATAATACTATATCACAATTAAAATAATAACGCACAATAACGCAAAAAATCCTACTCTTAACTTACGTAAAGTATTAAGAATTACTCGCAATATTTCAGGCCTCAAATTGTAGGCCTGGCACAGGGTACAATTACTGTAGAATTGAGGGAAAACGTATGCTAATACACCCTTTCAAGTTGACGGCATTCATAGAAATAAGCAGTGCATTGAGCAGGTCGCTATAGGGTTGTCTGTGCCCTCTTTCTTATCTATCCGGCGATGTGACAGAGACTTTACATGTTTTTTTTTTCAAGTGGCAACCCTGCGTTCTGCGCTCGTGTCGAGAATATCGCTCTTTTATTTATTCATGAGCTTTTTGTTATTAAAATGTTTTCTATTGCTTCTTTATTGATTGACATTAAAATGTAAAAGATGGGTTGTTTATAAATAAGAGGTTTACAAGTTAAGCTTATTTGAATACACGAGTAAGGGGTGTCTTGGCAAGAAATGAGAAACGAAAATGTGAGTGCCGAGTTCAAAGTCGAAATGGGCCCAAAATCCGAGTTTGACATTTTGATTAATGTTATGACTTGAACTTGCACGCCTAATAATTTTCATAGTATAGTCATGTAACTTTTATACCATTTGAATACACATTTTGTCTGTGAAGTACCTACCATTAAAGATGTTCCTTTACTAAAAGTTATTAGCGAGTGTTTTCCCGCCAGCTACAGTTTCTTTAAGTAGGCTCAATTTTGGGAACGAATTTTCAGGCAAAAATATGTGACATAATTGCCATCAGCTCCTATTATTGCCCGGCTTTATAGTTCTCAACTTAAGGATTACAGAAATAAGAATGGTCTATATTCTATGGTTTTGAAGTGACATGTTAAAAAGTATAACTCGTTTCGGTCGAAACCTTTTCGCGTGAGTCCGACCTGCACTAACTAGGTTTTTTTTTTATACTTGTCAACATAGCTGGTTTAACAAAATCCAACATAAATATGAATAAATTTGTTACAAATCAAAACCAAGTTTACATTTCGTTCATTTCATATGGCAGCCCTAGAGAAAACCAAATGTTGGTTCGACAAGACTATATTTAGATGATACGCGTCTGAAGTCCCGCTGTCTATACATAATACATAATAATATGTAGATACGCATACCTTCGTCTACAATGGTCCTTTAAAATTACCACAAGGACATACATAGGTACATAGGTAGGTGGGTTAAATTTATAGCTGAAATCACGAGTTCTTTTCTGTTCAGATTTAATATAAAATATTTCAAAGGGAGACTGCATATTCAGTTTGGGGCTTGGTTAAGCTGCGGTAGCCTAAATGGCAAGCATTCAATCAGTAACGCAGTACGCGCAGTCGAGGCCACTGCAAACACAACTTGGCGAAATGGGGTTTTATGAGCCACAAGTTGGAGTGCCCCAAGTACTCATACTGCTTAATGAGTTTTACCGATGCTGCAATTAACTTAGCCATGTACTGGGCCCAAACAATCTGAGGGATAAACCATCTCCTCGAAAAGAAGGAAGAGCTCAAATTGTTTTGAACTTGATAGGGACAATTCTCAATACGGCATTATCAATAAGACTTACAACACAAAGTTACACTAAAGAGTTATCGCGGCGCTGGAACGCAAAGGGTATTAGGAGGAACACCTATCCGTCACCATATTGGGGTAGGCTCCCAGACAAGCCGGATTCAGCTGAATACCAGTATTTTACGTGGAGCGGCTGCCTACCACACCTCTACAACCCATTAACTGGGGAACACGGTACTTCTTGGCAAGACTGGTGTCAGATTTTCTAGCTTCTGACAATCCGTAACGACTGCCAAAGATCTCTAATTGACAGCCGGGACCAACGGCTTAACATGCTTTCCGAGGCACGGAGAAGTCTCGTTATGTTAAGATGGTCGCTCATCCACAGACCAACCTCGGCAAACGTTGCTTAACCTCGAAGATCGACCCGTGCGGCTGTTATAATTTAGCCACGAGCTCCTCACACCCATCCGTGTTCCTCCTAATTTCCAATAAAAAAATGCCAGTTTTATACGCATTCGTTTCCATGTTATCCAGGCATTTATTGGCCGACTCAGTATTTTATTGGTATAGTATTCGAGTGAGAGAGTAAGCCGATTCGACAGGATTTTTGGAGAAACCTGTCAAATCGGCCCATACTTGCAGCGCGAACCGTACGCCAGCGCTATTCTGTGAGAATGTCTCACAGAGCGAATGAGACCAGGGCTTCATCTGAATGGAATTAAACAAGCATCTGGTAATGTTTCAAATTCCTACATCAAACAGTTTTGAGAAAAACCCCTGTGACAGACATACTGACCCAGAAGTTCGTTTTCTTTTGGGGGAGTAACATAAAAAACCTACATGCGATTCCTTTCTATATTTCCCAGTATTTTATTGGTTATAGTAGGAGTACAACCAATAAAATACTGGGTTTTAGGAGTAAAACCCGGTCGAAGCGCCCATACAGTGTAAAACGTGCGCCAGCCCTATTCTGTTAGAATGGCTTACAGAGCTAATGGGACTCCCAGTGCGATTTGCATGTGAATGGAACTGAATCGGGGGAATACGGCTCGGGAATATCGGGGGAACATATGTAAGGAGAGTGTATGGATGAGCTTAAGCCGTATAGTTTTCGTTTAAGGAGAATTTGTTTTGGAAGTAAATAAATTGTAAGCTTTTAGAGGTTTTTACAATGCAAGTCAATCACTACAACTCAGGTTATTAGCCTGATTTGAAAAAAAAAAATAGTAGAACGCGACACTTTAAAAAAGTAAAAAGGATGACCTAAGTAACTTTAATGTTTAAATATTTTGTGGGTGTCATAGTGCTAAACTTTCAGAATAAACAAATTTTACACTTAAAATTACGTATATCCTCATATATCAGTTACATATTTTATCCAAATTAAATATTTTTTTCGCGTAGCTCTAGCACATTTATCCAAAGCAGGCAGGCGATTGGTTCTTTGGGGAGTGGTTGCAGAGGCGCCACGACGGCGACGTCCTCACCTTCCGCCTGATGCATGTACTCACCGGACACGGATGTTTTGGGAGCTACCTGTTTCGGATTCAGCGAGAGAATGCGCCCGGGTGTCAACAGTGTGGGGATCAATCACCCGGAGGACACGTTGAAGCATACAGTGGAGGTCTGCCCTTGCTTAGGCGGAGCAACGCCGTTTCTTCACCGAGGAGATCAGCGGCGGTGACGTCTCGCTTCCATCCCTGGATTCCAGCCCCTCCTTTTGCGAAGCAGTAATGCTAGCGAAGAAGGAGACGTACCGCGTGATGGAGAGGCAAACCTCACGCCCCAGTCGCCGTAACAGAAGGAGAATCTCGTAGGGAGACACAGGGCGATTCTCGGCTGCGTAGGTGTAGTCCTGCGAACGGCGAGTGTTGGGTGGCTCGCCATCAATATTTAACAACCAAGCCAAATATATAGGGCGCGTTGTGTTCGACGCGTGTCTCAAAGAAAAGTCAGCACAGTAGTCGGGGTCTAATTGGGCCAGTGCCTGCCAAGGTCTCGGAATTTTTACCGCGGCCCAGGAACGCAAAGGGCATTGAGAAGAACACGGATTGGTTCAGTAAGAATCTGACAATCCCTTTCGCTCCGCCTAGAGCGGAAAAATAATTTCCTATCCATAAAAAAGGTAATTAGCAGTACCTAAATAAAACTTTAGCCTCGCTTCTAGCGCCGTGTTAGAACATGCTCGGCTTTGTGCTGCCACAGTTTTGTTAATGAGCTAGGTACTCGTATTGCTATCGAAACACTAGCTGCCGCCCGCGGCTCGACCTGCATGATTGTTGGAGTATGTTCCCTTGTAGTGTGGAGCTCGCCAAACCTTATATTTGTAACTGCACACACTAATTATTGATATTATTACACGAATCACGAAAATGCGGAGTATGTCCCTTGCGAAAATTACCGCAAGGGAACATATTCCGGTGATAGTCCTAATATTATTTCAGACTATAATCTACCTCTGCGCCCATCAAGATCCGTTCAGTCGTCCTGACGTAATTAATTACGCCACGTGAATGGATCCATCCAAAATGCAGAACTTTCGCATTTATAATCTATAGAATAGATTTTAACCTTCTATTAGTACTTCATCTAAGAAACACGCCCTTTGACATAACAAATATCTGAATCGGTCGTTATTTTGCACAGGTTCAATATTTAAATTAGCTCTTAAGCTTGAAAACCTTTTAGCACTACCCATTTTCAGTATGCGATTTTCTATTAAATTAAAATTTCTCTGAATAGATATGTTGTTAAAGTTACATACAGTATCTTTAATTCACGAGAAAATCGCCATTGAATTTTCCGTAAAAGTACGGTCTTTAGGTTACTCATTATTTTATAGTCGAAATGGTGTAAAGAAACATATGTAAGAATATGTAGCATACTTTACAAAAAATGATTAATCGATGTGCGTGTCTAGCGTAGTAACTAAACCAATAACTCCGCGACTATTTATCTTCGCAGCCTACGGGGGCCTAACGATTCCTGCAGACATTTGGACCGAGAAGTTACCATACCTAGCGAGCTGAAAAGGTTAAATCACTGTTTTCACACAGCTTTGTTGAAGACTAATTATTTCTTATTCTTGGACTTGGAATGGTGTTTCATATCTCCTGTTATCCCGGGTTGTACATTCTTTCAACCTATTTTTTTAAACCTATGCTTTTTCTAACTAATGATTAGCAGATTTATAATTCGAATTTGAGTGGCAGAATCCAAAAAGTTGATTGGAGGAGAATGCATGGGGGCATTGGCATTCTCTTTTTTTTTTCTCTGTATCATCTCAGAGAAATCGTCAAATGACTTCTCCCGCTCTGGGCGGAGCGGAAGGGAGTGTCAGACTCTTACCGACTAAAACCCATCCGTGATCCCTTCTGTGCCCTTTATGTTCCAGGGCCGCGGTGACTCTTTCGAACAAATTCTGACTGTTGATTCTTGAACACCAATTGTATCTCTACATGTAATATTAATAAATTAACTGTCCATTATATAAAATCTCGAAGTGTAAAATTTTAATATTTGATTTATATTTATCACGTAACAATGGGTTAAGTACTATTCAGCATTTAATCGTACGTATTTTTAAGCATTACCATTACCTATGAATAAAGTCAATTGTACGTTGGAAATGCACAGGAAAAATTTACACAACTAACTGTATAGGTACATATAAAGCCGTTTGCTACAATATGTACTAACATAAACCATTACTCTCATACAAAGTACATACTAAAACTGCTTTATCCCACACATTGTATTACTGAGAAAACAAGTAAGGACTGGGAGCTCTAGGATCTCTTGGTCCATTAGAAGTTATGGCAATTTGACATAACCGGTTTTGAAAGGCTACTGAAATAATAAAAAATACTTTTTTAGCCCGGGCTACGTTTTCGTATTTGTGAAGATCTTTCTGCCCTGGACTAAACCACTAGCCCAGTGCTAAGCGGAACAGCGTAAGTGGGTCTAAGAGGCTTTGGACAAAGTGTGATTCTATGAAAGACAGAAAAAAAGTCAAAATGTTAAGGATTCATTAACATGTCAATCCCAAGGTTTTGAAATTTGTGTCAATACTTAATCTCTACTTATAAAAATCTCTGTGTAGAAAGTTAGCAAATTCTAAAAATACATTCTTATATGAAAATAAATAGGAATCTGCTAGTCAATTGCTTCTACTAGTAAAAGGTCCCAAAAGATCCCGTTAAAGATCACAGCAGAAATAATGCTCACACCATTGGTACTTCAACAAGAACCTTCTCAAAACGCACTAAACTTTTCAAATTCGTCATTTACACTTAACTCGAACACGGCCGTTTCACTTTCACCGAATACAGTAATACCTGCAGAACCCAAGACAAACATTCAACCCTGTAACGTTATGTCGTTGACGTTCCTACATGCTCCCGGAATGGTCTCGGATGGAATTTATATGAGGACCCTGCACTGTCTAGAATTTTGTCTGCTAGGGTCAATAGAATGTCTTATAAGTCTTGTGATGGAACACGCTGTAATGAAAACTCGATTGTAAGTGAAAAATGAATGTGTGAAATTTATTTCTAAATTGTACTCGCGGTAATTGTGATCGTGTGACGGAAATGGTATATTTTGATGGATGAGGGTATAAAATTGTCATTGCAGCCGAGGCGGAGTAGGCGGAATGACGTTTTTCAAGATATATGTATAAACAAAAAATAAAAAAGTCATATTTAATGAATGAATTAACAAATTATCATGAGTTTATTTAGAAAATAATGATGAGAAAATGATGATGACAAATATTGGTCAGCTCCTTTTAGTCCTTTACTGTTCATACGTAAGAGTTCTCTTAAGAATAGTTTTTTAAGAGTATGTGTTTCTTAAATATAACCATAAAACTTCGCAAGTTACTGCCCATTTTATCGAAGAGAGAATTGTATTGCGTTGGTACAATATGGTGAAAGCATTGGAAGAAAATAAACGTGTCTAGTTTTCCACTTGGCTCTACTAGTTATCGATCGGAATATATTTAAATCAGTACATGAAGCCGCTAGTTAGACGGCTATGTTGACGGCAATAGGCCGTGGTGATTTGTGACGCTATACAATTAACTATTAACACATTGCGTCGTACTAAAAAAAATAACGTGTACACTTATTCATTCAAATTCAAGCCGGATTTAAGTTCTTTCGTAGAAACTTGAGTCTTTTATTTTTCATTGATTAAAAGTAACAACGCAATACTAAATTGGTTTAGTGAGTATCTATTGTATCTAATAAAGGAGAAAACTTTGAAACCATTATGTGGCGAACATGTCATTTAGATGCCGTCCACACTGTGGCGGGGGCGGGGGTGAGATTGCAGAATATGTTCCAGAGTCACCGCGGCCTGGGAACGCAAAGGGAGATGAGATGAATTTAGTCAGTAAGATTCTAGCACTCCCGCTCCGCCCAGAACGGAGGAATTCATTTAATGATTTCCCATTCAAGTCTCGGTAAGACTCGTACTCACTAATACCAGATGGAGTTCTAGCTGCAGAACACCGCGTGGTTTTAGGTACGAGTTTGCCTTTGACTGTGGTGCTGGAGTGCCTGCGTATTTCGTCAAGGTCCCCCGACCAGGTATTGTTCATGTGGATACCGTCACACTCTGGCCGAATATAATCTAACCATCCTAACCTTACCTAAAAAAAAACAAATGCAAATGTTTTTCTTCGACCAACACCCCCCCCCGCCCCCGCCCCCACTGGGTTGGGTCGAGTTTTGTAATTCAATTTTATCAACGTATGACTAATGAAACACAAGACAAACACTGTAGCCAACGCGCCTTTGAGATTGCGCTGTTTTGAGCGGTAGCGAATGTTAATATTAAGAGATCAAGTACGATTGTTAAAATCATGTCACGAATTCCAGGAAGTAAATAACTTGGCAACTTCGAACTAAAGACATCAAAATTCGTTGCCGATAACTTCTTCAAATTCTGTACAATATTCTTGATTTAATCTAAATATTCAATGTCCACAACTGGAAAGTGACACGGCCTGAATTCGTTAGGACGAACAATTTAAGGCTTAATGCCAGCTTTTTCGGGCCTGAGCCTTTAATCGGGGTTGGCGGTGAATACCTAAATACGGATGAGCCTGGTAATGTTACAAATTGGAATGTTAACGTTATTGGAAAGTTTTAAGGCGTTATTTACGTATTGAATCTGTCTTTTCAACCGAGTTCCAAAAAAGGAGGAGGTTCTCAATTCGACTGTATTTTTTTTCGTGTGTGTTACCTCATAACTTTGTACTGGGTGTACCGATTTTGATGATTCTTTTATATTCGAAAGCTGATGCTTGTCGTGTGGTCCCATTTAAATTAAAAAAGCTCGGTTATCAAAAAGTATTACGAGATCATTGACCGACCAATGATCGACTATTATGAATTTAGCAGATTACGAACTTTTAGCAAAATGACAATGGGATCGTGTTGGAATGACGAATTTATAAAAATAGCAGACTTGGGGCCCGGCTCGCATGCAAGTTGTATTTCATTGCGGGCTACCGGGATATAATGTGATCAATCACTCGGTCGTACCCCGCAATGTAAGTAAACTTGCATGCGAGTTGCTTGCAGGCAGAAACGCGGCCTTAACCTTAGCTTAGACAGTCTTAGCAAACAATTTTAACCTTGGTAGGTTCAACCTCGTGATATTAGTATTTCACTATGACCTTTCAATAACTATTTCAGTACTGACATTTGCTCAATCGTTCGCAAATTAAGTTCAGTCTCAAATAAACATTGTTTAACTAGTCCAAAGTGAGTGTTGAAGAAAACGTGGGAGGTTTAATGGAATTAAAATTCTTCTGTGTTTATTTCAGGTAAGGCTCGAGTAGTAAAAGTTCACGGTGCTAAACTTGGCGAGTTGTGAACTGTGCAGTCAGCAGCGTGGTACGAGGGAGAAGAGTTGGCGTTTAAAGGTAGATTTAAAAAGTATTTATAACATTGAAGGGATGCCTCAAAAGGTACCGCACCTACCTGCAGCCCTCGAGTATTGCAGATGTCCATAGGCGGCTGTAATCACTGACTATCAAATGGGCCGCCTGCTTGGTTACCGTTATTAAATACTTTAACGATAACTATCAATTACACATTGAACTATTTTTTTTAGTCTGCGATATTTTTACAACACTAAATAGTTATTTTGAGTGTCAAAATTTAAATAAGCCATAACTCTGTCACTTGACTCTATGTATAGTTAGGACAGTCGGAACACTTACCTCGAAATGGTTGATGATCTTGAACGAGGGATCAGTTATTTTAATTATCGCAGTTTTTAATAAAACTTCCGAGTGATATGACTTTGCCGGAGTTATTTAATGTTAATCTTAAAGATAAACTAGATTCATCTAAACGAATTACATTAATTACAACTATCGCACTTTATGAAAAATAGAATCTCAATTTCGGCTTTTCCGCTGCCGTTCATTACTTTGACCATTCATCAAAGCGCTTCAGCGGAACGGGTCCGCTGTAAATGGACCGCAAACGCAAGCTCTCCTAATTAACTAACGGCCTCTAAATCTTCCTCATTTCTCTTCACAAACTTAAATTAAATCACATTTTTCTCCTTTTCTGCCTTCCCGAGGAATTTAAGGAATTCTGTTACGTTTTTGAATTATGAATTGTTAGTGCCTTACGTGTTTGGAATACGAAATATAAATTATGCTGCTAACTAAGAATATTTTTTGGGGAATATTTGTTTTGTCTTCGAAATGAAATGGGGAAAGTGTAGCTGCTGTCGGATAGCAAAAGCTCTATCATATCCATTAAGTTTTGTTTCAAACGGTGTTTAAAGAATGCGAATAATCTGATTGATGCCAAATGTTGAAATTATAATAGAGATACTTACTACTTAATAAAATAATACTTTTGGTGCTATAAATAAAGTGGGCAGATCAAGCAAGCAGCACAGGAAGGTAAATTTTAATATACGATTTTTTTTTTCTGGATTGGAAATCATCAAATGACTTCAGACACAAACGACTTCTTCCGCTCTAGGCGGAGCGGAAGGGAGTGTCAGACTCTTACTGACTAAAACCAACCCATGTTCCTCGTAATGCTCGCCGCGTTCCTGGGCCGTGATAAGTTTTTTCGAACAAATTCCGTAGGGGACTTATCTCCTTAATGGTAGCGTGCCCAAATAAATACACCTAGAACTAAGAAAAAAAATTATGTCCTTAGATGTGTTCCTATTTTAGGTCAACGTGTAATTTTCATTTTAATCCAGTAACGAATAGCTTTGTAAATATTTCAAAACTTATACTTAGGCAAGGAAACGCCAGCAGTGCAGTGTCGCCAACTTTATAATTATGTGTTGCCAACTTTTAAAATCATATACCTATCTAAAACAACTGTTCTTGTGAATATTATATGTTATTAAGACTGAGGTATACAGCGGTGCAGTACCAACAGCTGACTAATTTAAAACTTTTTGAAAGATTTTATACTTTTTAAAATCAACAAGTAGAAAAACTGAAATGTAATATAAAGATAATGTTATTTTAGGCTGGCTTTAAACGGAATTTCTGAAAAAGGTGTGTTTTTGTTAGAGTTCAATTATAAGTTTCATCTTGCGTGCGTACTGTACCTACTCGTGCCTATAGATAATAAATTTTCGAATTTGTTTTTTTTTTTAATCAAAACTTCAACCTATAAACTAGTATAATATATTGTTTCTTTGGGTGGCACATCTTTCAGAAAAAAAAGGTTCAAATTTAACATTTCGTCCGCGCCCTGCAATTCATAATAATTCATCAACAAAATTAATAAACAGTTACGCCATTTTGTTCTTTTTAATTTAAATAAGTGTTCCATTTCCAACTGGCCAGTTATAATCTTCATGACAATTCTAGTAGCCTTTTTCCAAGACATAAAAAAGTACTTTAATTTATTTTCTTCTGGAGTTGCCTGTTGAAAAAAGAGACATCAAATTGAAATGTACCGCCTCCGCCTTCGGTGCTTATTAAATAAGGGGGAGTTTCGAAAAGGGGAACATTTTGGCCAATTAGAATTATCTTGACGTGTATTGAATGCTTAATAGACTCCGCTTGTTCTGTGTTTGTTAGCCGATCGAGATTAAAGGCCGTTTTCGGAGAATTCAAGTAATCCGTGTGTTCAGCAGTTTGTGGTTAGGTAGAGATTTCGTGGAATACCGTTGTTTGTTTGTTGGTTCATTATACAAGAATGGATTTAATTGTTCATTCGGTTTGTGTTGAAAATAATGGCGACGTAATAATTTTATATTTTCTTAACGATCGGGGCGGCTTATTTTCGGAAGATAATCTGAAAGATCGGTACTAACTCATCAAATTATCTTTGTTTGTGATTCATTCAGTTCCTTAATTTTTTTCGAGCAGTGGTGGCCGAGTGGTAACAGCCCCGACTGACGACTTGTGTGATTAATTTCATCACCACTGCTCTCAAAACGGTGAAGGAAAACATCGTGAGGAAACCGGCACGTCCTAGAACCAAAAATTCGAAGACATGACTGTGACATTCACCAACCCGCACTGGGCCCGCGTTGTGGATTACGACCCATTCCCTCTCCTAGAGAGAACGTTAAAAGCAGCAGCAGTGGGAACGTTAAAAGGCTGAATATGGAATATGGTGATTCATTCAGTTCCTTAATTTTTTCGAACGTTCCAAAAACACATTCCTACAATCATGACATCTTTTCATTTTCTATGTTCACAAAATCCCTTCGGCAATGGTGCCAGAGTATGCCAGTATCCTCGATTAACCTTTACGGGCGAAACACACAATTTATCTGGCAACATTCTGCAACGACTTTTGTGGCTTCAGTCCTTTGATGTCTCAGTTTAGTGTACACCGCACCAAAGGGACGGCCGTTTTTCTTGGGGTAAATTTGAATCCTTTGGTATTGCCCTGGGATATTTTATGAGGAAAATCTAATACGAATACGGCCAGTTTGAGTTAGGACGAATAGAAGTGGTTCATAAACTTTGAAATTTGAAAATAGAAGTTGTAAAATAGCCTGTTTTTTTTTTTAATAAAAATCTGCCAGTTTCTGTTTCCTGATAGTTGCAACCTGTGGTATTTGTGTCTAGACTCAAGAGTGAATAGGATACTTTTAAGAAAGTGAGTTGCATCGTCGACAAAATATTTGCTTAAAGTAAAATGCAAAGAAAAAAAATGTATTTGAAGTACAGTTCACAGGTTGATTACGTATCAAACCTGTTACTGCTGATGGACATAATTTCAAAAGAAAAGCAAAGGGACCTCTTAAAATGATAAGGATTGAACCTGTGATGGTAAAGTTTAGTGCACTAACAATATGAGCAGGATGCTCTCTTGCTCATATTATGCGTATCCTGCTCATATTATCATGGACTCATAGCTAAATTAAGTAGCCGTAAGTAAACTTATAAATGGAGCCAGTAGTACAAAATAATTACGAAGCAGAAACAAGCACATCAAATTATAGTTCATTTGATGCGTGCATTTTGAAAACATACGCCAAACACTACGCCGCGGAGCCATTTTATGACGCTTGTCACAACGTGAGGCGGTATCTGAACATTTATAATAATCTAAAAATCCATAACAATTTCCTCAGAATGACAAGGATAAAAAATACAAAAGGCCTTACCTAAAACCCAAAGACCCTCTGAACCAAACTCCCACACAATATACTCAAAAAGTTGCTTTTAATACGAAACTCATGTATTTACAAAAACGTTACTTCTGTAAAACCAAGTTTACAAAGTTGTTTTTAATGGACGAAAGTGCAAAACTTAAGACCATCAATTAAAGTCTGTCGCATTGATTAATGGAGCTAGAGTCTGATTGACGCTTTTTATATTTTCTAGTATGAAAAATGGTCGGCGAAATAGTAGGGTTATTTTAATGTATACTAGAACGAAAATCTGGTTTGAAACTGGTTGATATCAGACTTCTTATTTGGTAATTTAATTTGCTTATGAACAAGATACGAGTAGACCATAGAAATATAAAATACAGGAAAAGTGGCAAGGGGGCGTGTCGGCGTCCACTCGACATGGTCTAGGCGAGCATGTTTACGCAAATGGTCGAATCCGCGAACTAGTGCACTTCCGACCGTGAGCGTGACAAGATATAAGAATGCCGTGTTGTTCAGTGTTTTCTTGTAAAAACCGAAGCCTAAACCAAAACTTTGTTAATTATGGAATCACTTACCATATCAAAAAAAAAGTATTTTACTATATTTGTCTTCAAAATCATGAAAAACAACAAACCATAAAATATTTCTTGCTTATACTATGTTATTTTTGTTTTCAAATGTCACAGCGACAATAATATATTACAATGAATACACTGCTCCTTAACCACTACCTAAGTTTGTCGCTAAGTGACTGGATAAGCAATGTAAAAATCACGAAACGATACTTTAGCAAGCCGATGTATCGCATAGTACGGCCGCTGCTTCTTGCCGCGAGTTAGTGATGTAATTGTGCAGATACACTGTCGACAACAATGTCGATTGTTGAATGAAATATTACATAAGTGTACCAAACTTTCTTAGATTTCATTAAATTTTAGGTAAATAATCGTTCACGTGTTTTTGGCTTTGAATTATCGTATTTATGCCTTATCCTCGTGCTACTTCCTTACTTTTTATGGTAATTGTATTTTACTTTCGATAAAGTTTCGAATGCATTATAGTAATCGGCATGTTTAAGATTATATATTAGTGACCTTTGCTTAAAATTAGTCAATATATTCATGCTATTTATTTGTTATACATGGGCAGCATGGTATGTGTAATAAATGCCAGAATCAATAACTTTCCGATTTAGTCAATCACTAGCGTATATGTAAAATAAATTGCTTTTGCACAGCACAACGATACCCTCCGTTGTTTTTGTGTGAGTAAGTTGTACGGTGTACGGTAAATACAGGCTATGCTTAGTACACTAAGGTTTATAATTGATTGTATAGGACAGTCCGATTTCAGAAATGCGGGTGTGTGCGCGACTGCGTATCTATTGCTTTTACTGAACTGCATGCGTAGTAGTTGCCGGGTGGTAGGGCAAAACAGGAGACACAGGTTCCGATACATTTTCGGCTACAGGACATATCTCCTTGTTTATTATATCTATGGAGTAGACTATAGAATGCTCTAAAAATCACAAGACGAAAAATGTATGAAAATTGAGGCTTTTTTGACTGATTGCAGTCGCAATCAGTCAAAAAAGCCTCAATTTTCATCAGATCCGAATGCGACCGTTGCCTAATTTGTAGAATTGGCACCAATTGGCACTCTGACCTTTGACACAATCTTTAATATGACTTTGACAAATAAAACATTTTAGCTGTCAAAGTCAGAAAAAAGGTCATCACTTGTTGACAGAGCAATAAGCAACAGACATCAGCAGTTGCCAAAGAAATATTTTTTTTAATGATTTTCAACGTAATACGTACCTTACTACAACTGCGTAAGTACTAATTTGCGTCTTAATTAATGTTTCACATCCGTGCGTTATTGTTACTATCTTCGGACAGCCGTATACATTAAAAAGTTTTTAACCATTACTTAGCTAAAATACTGATAAACTTATTCTTTATTCAAAATGTTCTATGGAGAATTTGAATTTAGAATTTCTTCAACAGTATTTAAACTAAGTAATGGTTAAAAAGTTTTTATGAATAAGCATTTTAGAATTCCTCCGGAAATACATTTGTCTTTGAAGCACAAAAAGAGACTCTTTTTTGTTTTTGAAAAAGCTTTGTCTGGTAAATGTATTATTTTATTAATCCTAACAACTCTTGCTTTTCAGTACCCTTCATAAAAGATATTCAAATATCAATTCAGTCGTATATGCACTGTTAAAACTCGGACTCCATAATAGTTTATTTTTACTCTTTTTACTCTTAAAATCACCTCAGAAAGCGCTCTAGAGAAATATTAAATGCTCTCAAAATGAAATACTTCATAAGACTTTATTCCAACACTTTCAAGTCCATTCACTTTGCGAAACTGTTACCGCCAAAGTTAAAATAAAATACACCTGTACCCTAATGAGTTCTTTTGTACAGAACCATTGCAAACGGCATCTCTGTGTCTGAATGAGGGACCATTGGACGAGATAACACCTGAACGCTCTTTGGTACAAAAGTTAAATGTTAAAACTCATTTTAAATGTGAAATTTCGCTCTTAGGGAAATCCCAGATCGTATTATTACTCTCCAAATAATGTTGCTTTTGATAAGCTTCTGTTATTTTTAGCGTAGTTATGCGAAATACGTGAATAAATCTGAGGAAAATCGGACAGTACCGGAGTGACCAAAATAACCGCATCTGTGAACGATTTATGTAAAATTTTTAGTGTGTATCAAAATACAGCCTCATTAGTACTATCATGTTTTATTAATGCAAAGTATTATCATGTTTTATCTGTTTCTTTTTAAGGATGGGAAATCATCAACTGACTTTTTCCGCTCAGGGCAGACCGGAAGGGAGTGTGAGACTTTTTCTTATTCAAACCCACACGTGTTCCTCCTAATTCGTTCCTCCTATTCCGTTGCGTTCCAGGGCCGCGGTTTTGAACAAATTCCACAACCCTAGCAGGCACTGACCCTATTGGGACCCGTATTCTTTGCTGGTATCTCTTTGAGGCGAACTTGGAACACGATGCGCTATCAGCCTGGTTGTTATCGGACGGCGAGCCTTCCGCAGGCCCGCGTCTACGGTGGCCGATATCGCCCTGCGACTCCTGATGCCCGGGGCGTCTTCTTCTATTGCGGCGGCTGGGTAGTGAGGCTTCGATCTCCCCAAAGCGATGTGCCTCCCTCTTTCGCTAGCATTACTGCTTCACAGCAGCCAGGAATCTGAATTTCTGCCCAGTTGATAGCAAAGCTATAGTTGATGCTATATCTATAAATTCTAATTTAACTTCTTTATTAATCTTCAACCTTAACTGCATCATTTGTTATGATATCCTCTTAAAAACATCAGACCTTTATTTGACCTATAACTATCGCATAAATAGTATTTCTATAGGCGCCATGAAAACACGAGACTCCGTCGAGGGTTGCCAGCCTAACGCAATATATTTGGTACAGAAGAGGTAACCCTATCCAGCGATCGCCCGCGGCATGTAAAATTCATTTAGGAAGAACTCGGTAGTTGGATCTATAGCGCATGTCTAAGGCACATGTACATAGTTTAAGGTACAGCGTTTAATATAGGCACATATATAGGAACATGTTTTAGTACAGTCGATATGAGCGAGGATAGCCCATGATATTAAATGTCAAAGAGGACTAAAGATGTCAATTGCTAATGTGATTGATCTGTCCAACTAATCATGGTTTATTTAAGCATGTTGCATTCTTTGCAGAATCAATATACCTAGTTACCTATTTTTATTTAAATATAAATGACACTCGCGGGAGGCCTATGTCCTGCAGTGGACATAGGCCTTTGGGCTGATGTGACGATAATGGTAACAGTTACATTATCTTGAATGTTAATTCCGTTAAAGTAACTTTAGTTGCCGACTGTACAGCGTTAAATTAAGCAAATTATTCGTGAACCATTTCTTGATTTTGTTTCCCTGTTTAGTGCTTCCTGGCTGAAATCGGTCGCTCTTCTACACTCACGAAGTGATTATTACTTATGAAGCCATGCATGTAAACATTTCTATATTTTTTCTTTAAAGCCCTAGCTACTTAGTGTCAGGCTGTTTGTGTATATGAGTTTGATATTTTTGGAAACGCACCCACGATACAGGACAAATTTCTAGTGTGGGGCAACGTTTTATAAACAAAAAAAAAAACTAGTTTATGCCTCTTTTCTACTTGCCTTATGGCGTGCACTGAAGCAAAGTGTATTTGTTATTTTCAATATTATGTTATTTAATCCCAAAATAACTTTTATTAAAAGTTGAGTTGCGATGGTTTCCTAATAAATACTATGTAAATGATTAGACCATAAAAATAGAAATCTCGAGAGAAACTAATGAAGCAATAACAGTAATCACTAAGACTAATTACGAATCACCATATATAAGACGCTATATGACTTAATCAATTTCCTTTACTTAAAATACCACAAACTAGATCGTTTTGCCTATAACAGCATCTATATAATAGATATAATTTACATACCAAATGGACCAATGAAGTTGTCAACTCATAATCAGACAGTAATTATATTCAGGCATCTAGCCTTACCTAAAATAGTACTTAATACTTCCATGCATCTAACCTAGTTCTCTGTAATTGAATTTTAGTATCTATGTTAGTTCCATTAAGTCGGACGCAAAGGGCTATTGAAAATTACTGGCCACAATTATAGCGGAACGTTTCTCACATATTAAGTGTTGCCAGTGCGCTTAATAGAAATAGTTCGAATTTTGATTTATGCTGGCATGTTTAGGTTGTTTGTTGATTATAGATGTTTTACCACGACACAGAAAATGTTTTATTTTTATGGGTACACAAATAATAGGGTACTTACATTCATTTTTGGGATTTTTTCATTTTTTGCTTTAATTTTAAAGAATTGAATCCGGAATAGACCGACTTATAAAAATACTAGCAGCACCCCGCGGTTTCACCCGCGTAGTTCCCGTTTCCGTGGGAGCACGGTGATAAAATATAGCTTATTTCACTCGGACATAGTGTAGTTTCCTAACAATGAAAGAATTTTTCAAATCGGTTCAGTAGTTTCGGAGCCTATTCAATGCAAACAAACAAAAAAACAATCAAATCTTTCGTCTTTATAATATTAGTGTAGAAAAAACGCTTTCATTTATTGCCGAAAATGCGGTTTTAAACTGGCAGTTGAAAGGGGTTCGCACTTTTTTCTATGGTAGCTGGTATATCAACCCCGTCGATCGAAATTGCCCATCGGTCTGAGCTAGCAGATACATATGCGTCCCGTATGTGTTGAAATCACATTAGCACTACTCTATCCAAACATTTTGGTATTTAGAAAATAAGTAACGTCAGGGAGTCCTGAGATCTTAGACTAAAATTAACAGGAGTGCCGTCACTAGACGCCGATCGGTCTAATAAAACACGCTCCGTTTCACGTTACTTTTAATTCGTAATTGTTGTTAAAAATCAATATTAACTAAAATAAAAACGTTGCACAGGCATATTGTTTTTTTTTACATTTTAGTTTAAAAAAAAAACTGATAAATATTATAAGTGCATCTTACATTTATGTTGTATGAAGGTACTTAGTACCTTCTTATGATCGAGCATGGTTATTTCGAAGTACTATTTATTTATAGAAAGCCATGCTCGATAATATCTACTAGTCTCCATGTTTTTCAACCTGGTTGTTCTCAAAAGCTTCCGTGACTTTTCTAATCGACTATGTGCAAGACATTCTTCTTGTCCTCTTATTTTATTAAAATTCTAAGAACTTTTCTTAGTAAACATCACTTTTCCCTGTAATAAGCAACGAATTCATTAAAGACAGACAAGTATTACAAAAAACGCAACGACAAAACGTGCGACTTCCCTTCGTGTTTTAATCGCACAATCGCGACTTTATTCCAGGCTTTATAAGTGATAGGGTTGACAAATATGGCCACTAATAGCATTTGACGCCGTCAAACATGGGTATCGCGAATGAACCTTTTTATATAAAAATAGGGTCAGCCCACATCGAGACGCGACGCGACAATTTTTAAGATAACGTTGCAATAATTTTATTTCCAACTCAAATATGAACATAGTTCAGTGAGGTAATTCGTGTACACAAAGTGTAACCAACTCAACCCTAATAATAAGCCTCCGTTGTCAGTCCGTCTGTTTTTGTCTCTCAGCGAGCAGTATCTCGTGAACTGTAATAGATAGACAGTTTCACAGAGAATGTATAAAATTAAAGGGGCAACACATGAAACGCTTTGAATTATGCTACGGAACCCTTTGTGTGCAAGTCACACTTGACTGGTTTTTTTTGCAGTCTTTAAATTTCTATATCATATAGCGTCGCAGTGTGTGCTGACCCTTATAGGATACCAGTAATCTTGTTCGTCTGTCTGTAAATACCGATACATCACATTAATTGGTCAGAAGCAGTTTTATGTATGTACATAAGTGTTTACTGGTAATCATGTTATTTGTACGAGTTTAGATAAGAAAACCAATCTTGGTTATAAAGATGAAATGTGTTCTAAGGAATCTTGATTGAAATAGCTAGCCTGACTGATGATGAGGTTTTACGTTTATACCTAGGTACTGTAATCGTATTATAGGTAAATAATCTTTAGCTTATCATCTTTAAGATTGATTTTATAGGGATAAGTGTCATCAATCAAGAACCCTTTATTCATAGTAGGGTATTAGTACTACTTCCATAAAAAATCTGCATGAATACTGATACTCCTGAGTGACGGCCTAGAGATCCTCAGCACAGGTTCTCCCTAGCATATTGCGGAATTTGTTCGAAAGAGTCACCGCGGCCCTGAACTCAAAGGGCACAAGAAGGATCACGGGTGGGTTATAGTCAGTAAGAGTCTGACGCTCCCTTCCACTCCGCCCAGAGCGGGAGAAGTCATTTGATGATTTACAATCCAAAAAAGAAATAGTTTCTCCGTAGCACGGAGTCCAGCGTCTGCCACAGAACCTTTATAAACATGTATAATAAGTTACCTAGTTACAATAAGATGTACGTACCTATAAGCCTACCTTCGTGAAGAGAGAACAATTCATTTTTATTATTATTTGGAAGATGTTCCTAAAGTAGTAAGATATCTGAAAACTTAAATACAATCGAGGGAAAAATAAAGAAGTTAAACGTTTTTGAAGTCAGGTCGAAGACCTTTGATTCGTCGTTATCTCTCATTAGCTAAAATAACATGGCCAAATCCTTATACTTGAATGAGGTAAATTTAACAAAACTTTAGCCAAGACCTTTTCCAGAAACATAGGTATTGTTCCTCAAAATTCTGCTCGCTTTCAGTTTCGCAATATTTCCGTAACGGTGCTCTTGGGAACACTAAAGTGTTTGGCTGCCACGAACGATCTTATCTAGAGACACATAAATAGAATTTCCTTCTAATTTACGCCATTATTTTGAGGCTTGATTTATTCACATCGTAAAATTTTACATGGAAGAAGAGAATGGAGCTTTGATAGATAATATTTAAAAAAAAATGTTTTATTGAGGTTCTTAGATTTACATAACAAACTTGAATGAAACAGCCCTAGTAAGTGGTTAATAACACTTGTGTCGGGGTAAATTACATTATTAATATTTATACAACCTGATTATTAAATAAGACTATACTATTTTTCGATTTATGTAAAAAAACACCTCAGATAAAATTAAAATAAATACTAAATCTAGTCATGCAAATTTTGGATAACGATTAAATAAATGAGGCAGTATATGATCTACCACTAATGTACTAAGAACAAAAACATTCAACAAATTAGGAACTACGCGCATAGTTTTATTTCAGCGGGCGTACCATGAGGTGTTAAAACGTGAGTCTTCCGAGCGAGAAAGAGGGATAGAGTTATACACCCTATATAGCTTCATCCCTTTTTCTCGCTCGGAAGACTCACGTTTTAAGACGTCATGGTACGCCCGCAGTAAACTTAAATGAGACGAAGACATGAACAATTCAGCCCGAGGGCTCCAACTGAGACTAAGTAGATCTTAGCCTAATTGAGGCAAAGAACAACCTCTGCTATAATTATATAATATACTAGCAGCGCCTCGCGGTTTCACCCGCGTAGTTCCCGTTTCAATGGGAATACGGGGATAAAATATAGCCTCTGTTACTCAGGGTGAATGTAGCTTTCTAATGATGAAAGAATTTTTGAAATCGGTCCAGTAGTTTTTGAGTTTATTCGTTACATACAAAATACAAACCTTTCTTTATAATATTAGAATAATTCAAGGCTTAGTTATAAGAACTAATTTACTATTTAGGTATAAACTGAATTCGTAGAAATATCACCATGAGGATGAAAACTATTAGGATTTATCGCATCCTTAGAAAGAAATAGACCTAACTCAAAAATTGCAATATTTGGCAAATGAGTAAGAATTAAAATCTTTAAAAAGTGTTGGGTAAAAAAACAAATATCAACCGAGACCTATGGATAAGCGGTCCTCCTCCAAATTATATTTCGGAATCTTTTTCATCGCTGGGTTTTAGAGTATGTTTTTTACGTTCAGTTTATAGCAAAATTATAAGTAACAGGAATTTTGATTTAAGCCACTTTCATTTTGAGAGTGCGAACATAATTCTTTGTATTTCGAAAACATGAGGTCATAATGATTCCTACTCTAGTAACTAACTAAAACCGCCATTCGTCATTGTCATCATTTCGGCCGAAAGACGTCTACTGTTCCCCAAGAATCCATCGCAGTCCTGTGAGCCTCGCATCAAGCAGATCCGTGGTCTTGAAGAGGTCACTGGTCCAACTTGTAGGAGATTTTCCAAAGCTTCGTCTTCCGGTACACGGCCGCCTCTCCAGGACCTCAAGTCTGCTATTACAATAGTGTCAAAATGGTCTATCATTGATCTCATAATGGTCAATTTTTACAAGTTGGGTAATCTACTAACATAAAAGCGTCATTATGACTTTCCAATGGTCAACCACTGACACTCCATTGAAAGAAATGGCATAGAATGGTAATCTTGTACATAATGACAGATGAATGACAGACGTATGCAGTAATCTGCTAAAATTTTGACAGTTCCTTTGATCAGTGACCTACCATTAGAACGTCATTGTGCAGTCATTCTTTTTAATAGCTCGGTTATCAAAAAGTATTACGAGACCACTGACAGACCAATGATCGACCATTATGAATTTAGCAGATTACGAACTTTTAGCAAAAAAAAAACATTGAGATCGTGTTGGAATGACAAATTTATAAAAATAGCAGACCTGGGGCCCAGAACCTTTCGACCCCATCTACTAACGCCGTTTGATAAAAACAAGCTTAGGAGTCCAGTAAAATACACCACTTAAAATAATTCATCATCATTGCGGACGATTTTGACGGTGGCAGCACTAAATATTTAATCGAGGTCTCATGGGCCCTGGTCGAGCCGCAGCGCATGTTTCGGCTTGCAATCCAGTGATAGCGATAAAAAATTGCTTAAAGCTATATTTTAAGAGTGGGTCGTAAAATGATAGATGCGTATAAAAGATGGGGAGAAAAACAGTTTAGCTCAACTGTTTTTCTCCCCATCTTTTATACTCTTTTAAATATTGTACTATATAATAACATAAATAGCAAAGGTCTTCTCTCAACTATATGCGTGATCCGAAAACCTCGCATTGCTTGTTATTTCAGATTGCAATCTTTGCTTATTATGACACATGCAAGTTATCAATAGAATTTGACGTTTTCCATAGCAGCATTACCAAGGACGAATTTTTTGATCCGTATTTACCCATAAGTTTATCATTTTAGGCACGTTAACATGCGGTTTACGACGAATCGTCAATTATTGAGTAATAGTTATTTATTAGGTCATTGGTCAAGCTAAATATTGATTAAAAAAATGTCCATATTTTTAAGCTGCCTGGTCATGTAGTTGTCAACTAAGTGTTAGTGACGTTTCTAGATTTACGATTTTCATACGTTTGTACAGTAAGAGAAGCTCGCTTAATTATAACAGCCGCATGGGTCGATCTTCGCGGTTAAGCAACGCTTGCCGAGGTGGGTCTGTGGATGGGTGACCATCTTAACATAACGAGACTTCTCCGTGCCTCGGAAGTGTGCATTTGGAGATCGTTGCAAATCGTAACGGATTGTCAGAAGCCAGAAAATCTGACACCAGTCTTGCCAAGAAGTACCGTGAGTTATGTAGATGTCTGGTAGGCAGCCACTCCACATAGAATACTAGTATTCAGCTGAATCCGGCTTATCTGGTAGCCGACCCCAATATAGTTGGGAAAAGGCTAGGCAGATGATGTGTACAGTTAGACAAAAAAACACATAGTAGCGTAATATCTTCCAAATAATCAATAGCATATCCTCTAGTGTAGTACATCCTTATGTTTAGCTAAAGCAACATTTTACATAATTGATGTTGGACTGAGAGAAATGGTTCAAAGTCAGACTAAACCAGGCTTAACCGATGATATTTATAAGTAGTCTTTAGTATCATGGACCTGAAAAAAGAGAACAGAATTGTGCGTAGGTTCTCAATGTTATAAATTCTTATTTTTGGTTTTGTCTGGACATAGCAATAGTAAGCTTAATTCTTACAAAAAAATACCATTAAATAGCTTATTATAAGCCTTGAATATGGAAACTCGCTAAATGTGGCTGTTAGGATGTCCCATACTGATGAACTTTATGTCTTGAGAGAATGCGATTACAATGACATAATAAGTCTATGTACATATATTACTAGCAGTGCCCCGCGGTTTCACCCGCATAGTTCCCGTTCCCGTTGGAATACGGGGATAAAATACAGCCTATGTCACCCGGGGATAGATAGTAGCTTCCCAACAGTAAAAGAATTTTCGAAATCGGTTCAGTAGTTTCGGAGCCTATTCATTACAAACAAACAATCAAATCTTTCCTCTTTATTAGTATAGATACATAGACTCGCATTTTTAGGGTAACCACGTAACAAACACCACTTTTGTGTCGTAGAAGACGAAGTCGTTGTCAAAACACTAAGAAACCACACCAGGAACACCGGCTACCAAAATCAGAATTATTTTTTATTTTGTAGAGGTTTTATTTGTTTTTTTTTTCACTCGTTAGTACTGGCACCTCCAAAAAATATTTCAACCAGTCCGTTTCTATTTAAATGAGGATTTTCTGAAATGACGAACACCAGGTGACAGCACTGAGGCGCCAGGTCCAGACACCTGTCAAAACAGTAATGTTTTCTGACATTTGTTAAACTGACGAAGTCAGTCACTTCTTCAAGAAAGAAGACCTCTCGCCTATGTGACGCCAACTGGTTGCGAAAATTTTCCTGAAAACCCTCATTGTCAATCTCCAGATTCCTGCATCAGATCTTTACGAAATTTAAATGGGACCATTTAGGAAAAACCTCTTTCGATTAATTTTATAAATCCGTCTGTATTTAACGGTAATATGCCCAACATACATAAATATATATATCCGAATTGGTAAACTCCACCTTTTTTAAGTCGGTTAAAATGGTTCATATCAGTCTTGGGCCGAAACAGCTGGAATGGGGGTAACCTTTGCCTAGCTGTGGGATAAAACAGCCTAACAATAAACAATTATTCTCCATACGAGTGATTCCTTACAGTATGTTAAAAATTATGGACCTATTTCTACCGCTATGAAAACAGTACATTCCATATTTCTCCATAGAGCATTATAGCGAACACTTGATAACGTAACAGTTGCAGACAATAAACAACGGTCATTAACAGTCAGTAATCATTTGTTAGAGGGTAATTAAAACATGGCCGCTGCGCTTAATGGAGTGTTTGGGACGTACATATATTAGTGGTGTAGATATTAGCTCAGATGTATTTACAGACTAAATTATTAGGTTTAAATCTGACCTGATTATTCCTAAAATCATGAGATTTATTTTTCGGATCTTCATTCGAATCATTTGAGAACAGTTGAAGCGATATGCCATTTAATTTTAAATATATTTTTTAGTTTATTTTCGATGTAATTTTTTTCGTAGGGAAAACTCATTATTTAGATACACACCTAAGTAAAAATAAGAGTAAGAGAAAAAGCTATTCTACTAAAGTTTGAATAGTGAGCAAATCTAGTTTACAAAGCGACCTATCGCTATTGACGATATTTTGTTATTGACGGATTTCCAGTACAGATACTAAGAGCTATCGATATCGATAGCTACTGTGTCGATTGGACCTCTCTATACCGTCACAGTACTACTAGTTTTCCAATTAGCACATCGCTGATGAATCCATGCGGAATAATTTAGCGTCTATACATTGATCATGTTTTGTTTTTTGTGTTTTTGAGGACTTTTTGGCTAAATTATAAGAGCCGCATGTATTGTTTTTCAAGGTCAAACAACGGCTAACCTTGAAGCTGCGGTCGGTTCGTGCATGGGTGAGAATCTAAACATTTTGAGATTCCTCCGCGTCTCGGAAAGCACGTATATTCGTTGGTCCTAACTGTTATATGCAAATCTTTGGCAGTCGTTACAGATACTCAGAAATAAGAAATTCTGACACCAGTCTTGCCCAGAGGTACCGGATTACCCAGTTACTGGGTTGTGAAACTCAGATAGGCAGTCGCTCCATGGAAAATACTGGAAATCAACTACAACTGATTAGCCTTGGAGTAGATCCCATCATAGTTTTGCAAAAGGCTTAGCAACAACATTATGTATGGGTGTTACCTTTTGGAAAGTTATTCAAAATTATATAGATACATGTTTATGTTGCCTTATTAATTCACGCATAGAATACAATGTAATAACAACCTACGAAATACAACACAACAAAAACTGTGTTTGATATTATACGTCCAAACCCTCAGGCTAGTTCCCGCATTTCAACAAAAACAATCTCATATAAATTAGCTCAGTATCAAAGAAAACATGAAAAATTGTGGAAAATATTAAACAAAAAAACATAATAAAGCTCTCTAAAGAAAAACGTTAAATGAACTTAAATGAGGAAAAAATATCTTACAATTTAAAAAGGAATATTTTCTGAGATTACTGGAGAAACAGCCATAGATTTAAAAGAAATGAGACGCTCGGGGCCGCCCCTGACTTATAGTAAAAGGAAGCGACACACATAAAAATGTCCTTGCATGAAAATATTTCTGCATTTCTGTTATTTATTAATTTTCGCTTGAATGAGATAACCAATTTTGACATATGTATACTGTTCCGATATTAAATATACCTACAGATTCTAGGAAAAAAATAGATGAGGAATTTCAACTTTAGGATGGTAGAAATAAAAAAAGACAATTACAGTGTTGTTATATATTGATTAAACATGTTAATACTGCATTTATCATTCTCGATGATTGCTTGTAAAGCATAATAAAACTAGTTAGCAATAAGACAACCATTCTTCCAGCTTGCAGGCTTTAAAACAGCATTCGTCAACGATTTGACCTTGCCTCTTCGTCCGTCCGATGTCCAATGCTCTTTGGTTATCCATCCAGAGATCTGCGCCACCGCGTCGTGACATCATAATTGTCCATGGTTGATTTTTATATTCCTCGCAAACTCTGAAGACAAAAATTGGCAGTGCCCGCCCACATACTTGTATACCCTCTTTATCAACTAGGGTGTCGGCGACAACCAATGCAATGAAGCTAAGGCAGACAAGGAATATTACAGCCTTCATGGTGGTCTTAGACGCGAATGTGGCGAAGGGGAGGAAGCTCCGGCTTTTATAGTGTGAAAACTCATTAGTTATTCGATATTAATATGCGTCAGGAAGCAATAATGAGATGTCAGTGTGCACCTGCCTGGAGCAATGTTGTCATAGGTACAGGTTAGGTCACACAGTTCAGTAAGCTTGCTATAAACTATTTTAGTAACATTTACTGGAAATATTTAGTCATCATCTGCCTAGCCTTGTGCCAACTATATTGGCGTCGACTTCCAGTCATACCGGATTCAGCTGAATACCAGTATTTATCGTGGAGCGGCTGCCTACCAGACCTCCACAACCCAATAACTGGGGAACACGGTACTTCATGGCAAGACTGGTGTCAGATTTTCTGGCGTCTGACAATCCGTAACGACTGCCAAAGATTTACAAATGACAGCCGGGACCAACGGCTTAACGTGCTTTCCGAAGCACGGAGGAAACTTGGTGTGTTAAGATGGTCACCCATCCACTGACTAGCTTCGGCAAGCGTTGCTTAACCTCGAAGATCGACCCGTCCGGCTATAATTCTTTAGCCACGAGCTCTTCCATGAAACATCCTGTCTGCTATCCTCTTGGAAACATTTAGAGCTTCTCTTTAAAAAAAAAAAACAACGGGTTGCACTGCGGGAGTGCCGGCAGAACTGAAAACTTGAACATTAACGTTGTGCATTTTTGAATATTTTGGAGTGGTTAGGGAATAATTTCACACGAATTGCTTTATTTATCAGAATAAAAGTATTATCATTCATGCGGTAAAATGACAAATTATATTACATAAAAATTAACACTTCAGAACGATTACAATAATTTTACATTAAAAAGTTCGTTAAGTTAGATCTCTAGTGATTTTTCGCGCAACTCTCCCTCCGTCTTACGAATTTTCGATCAGGTTACGTGTCCTGACGCGAGTTTAACATTTTTTACCCATCCCAAAAAAGTGCACAATGCCGCTAAAGAAGATTTCACCTCAAAAAACATGTTTTCATAAAAGCTCGCTGTGTTTGCACACAATAAGACTTTTATCCCTTTCTATAATCAGTCTGTTATAACATGCTTATATGCATCAAACCATAATATCCGTTGTATCAATGGCATTATGCCATAAACTTGCTATGATTTACACGTAAAGTATAAAAGTCGTATAAATCTGTATCTGTCAAATGAATATTATATGAATAATTCGTGTAATGTACGAGCGACGTCGTATTCAGTCGAAGAACGAATTAATCAAAGGATTTTACGTGTACTGTGTTTGAAAACCAAGTTTTTGTGAATGTGACCTTTGATGTATGTACTATAATGTTTTGATTTTAAAAGGAAATGCGGGTTTACTAAATATATTTTCAGTTTCAGAGTTCCACAGGGCTCAATTTTGGGTCCTTTTTTTTTTTTTTTTATTTTTAGTTTATATAAATGATTTACCCCATTTATTGCAAAACAAGCTAAACATGGTCTTGTTTGCCGACGACACTTCGTTGATTTTTAAAATAAATAGACGTAGTAATAATCTTGACGTCGTAAATAATGCCCTTTTGCAGGTCCAAAATTGGTTCACTGCTAATAATTTGGTTTTAAATGGGAAGAAAACGAAGTGCATAAGGTTTGCTTTACCAAATGTCAAAAGTAGTGATTGTGATATAGTGTTGAACAGGGAAAAACTAGAATTCGTCGATAGAACGGTTTTCCTGGGGATTACGCTTGACTCAAGGCTACAATGGGGTCCTCATTTAGCATCTCTAGCAGGACGACTAAGCTCAGCAGCATATGCTGTTAGGAAAATCCGCCAATTTACAGATGTTGATACCGCGAGACTAGTCTATTTCAGTTACTTTCATAGTATAATGTCTTACGGTATCTTATTATGGGGACGGGCTGCAGACATCGAGTCAATTTTTATTCTGCAGAAAAGAGCCATCAAAGCCATTTACAATCTCCGCCGGCGCGATTCTCTAAGGGAACTGTTTAAGGAAATTAACATCATGACGGTACCTTGTCAATATATCTACGAAAACATTATGTACGTTAGAAAAAATCTACATCTCTTTAGTAAACGAGGCGACAGACACAATTATGCTACTAGAAATAGGGATCAATTAGTTCAACCAGGTTTCAGACTAGCTAAAGTAGCCACATCTTTCATGGGGTATTGTTTAAAATGTTACAATAAAATTCCTCCCCATATATTAGAACTGAATGAAACGAAATTTAAATCTTGTATTAAACGCACATTATGCAGGCAAGCATATTATAAGTTGGGGGATTACATTGAAGATAATAATGCTTGGCTAAATGCCGGTCCTGCTCCACAGCCTCAACCACTTGGGTAAACAAGTTAGGATTTCATATTTGGAAGAGATGCTCGCCTTTTATAATATTATATTGATAATAAATAATTTCCTTTTCTTTTTTTTTTTGTACTTATAGTTGCTTGGTTATTGTAAACCATAGTTTTGTATAATGTAGAAGCATTTTATTTTCAAATATTGTAAATGTGAGTACCATGGAGCCATTTACATGTAATAAGTTATGGTTTACTTTGTGACATGAACTAAAATGGCAGTTGAGAGCATGTCATGCTCGCTTAAATGTTTCGCTGATGGCGGCGTGTGTGTTGGATCATTCGGTTCCCTTCAAAATGGTTGAGCTAAATGGTGCCGATACACGCGTCATGTTCGTGAACGGGCGCCGTCGGTTGAGACTGGTCACCTCTTAACTGCCAAGGACTTGTTTTAATCTTTATACTTTGAATTGTTTTCATAGTTTCCTTTTTTTTTTCTTTGCATTGTCCTCACATATAGAAGCGACCAAGGATGTAACCAAGGTTATGTAATACAGAACATGATTTAAAAGAGTGTCCGTGGAGTTTCTTGCACGTTCTTCTCCATAGAGATCTACGCTTTGGAACGTGCAGATAGCTTCATCTCTTTCGTCTTGACAATTCAAAAGTGCCTGTAAAGGGTTTAATTGAAATAAATGATTTGAATTGAATTGAATTGAATAAGTATACACTTCGTAGTAACGGGTTCGATTTAGATTTCCTGGTTCAGAGATTGTACGAATATACTCCCAAAAGGGAGCAGTGGTGGCCGAGTGCTAACGGCGCCGACTTATGAATTGTAAGTCACGGGTTCAAACCCAGCCGGGCGCGCATTACTTTGAGTAATTCATTTCATCACCACTGCTTTCAAAACGGTGAAGGAAAACATCGTGAGGAAACCGGCGTGTCTTAGAACCAAAAATTCGAAGACGTTTGACATTCACCAACCCGCACTGGGCCCGCGTGGTGGATTACGGCCCATTCCCTCTCCTAGAGAAGAGGTCTGTGTCCCAGCAGTGGGAACGTTAAAAGGCTGATTATGATTATAACTCCCGAAAGGTTCAATAAAGATATACATAAATATTGAGCTATTACAAATTAAACACAGGTCAAGTGAGATAATTAACTTTTAAAACTTGATCACAGCCAGATACAGCGCTATTGAAAAACTGTTTGCAATAATCTATCTGTACTAATATTATAAAAAGGTGGCGTTGCAAGTATATGATAGTTTTCTTTCATGAAACTGGACTAAAATCCTCTCAATGTTTTTTTTTTCGAAATTCTATCTTAGCACGGTGATAAAAGCACCTGCTAATTTAGATTAAGACAAAAACAACTATTTATTCGTAAAGCTATTCGTTGAATGACGTAAAAGACCTACTCGGTATCTCCTTTTTAAGAACTCTAATCTTAACTAACGATCTAAATTGAAACACAAACGCACCGACACGAAACACAACTGTTAACACTGCATTACACTTAACTATTCCAAATTAAAATTCAAGCAATCCCATACATATTGTAGCTGCAATCAATCACAAAAACAAGGTTTACCTCCTAAAAAGCCCCTTATCAACTAAAATAATTAAAACACAATTTACTTCTTGCCATATCTAGTGGCGTAGTATTCGTGTCGGTTTGAGCTCAAGGCGCTCGCCCGCTGAGCTTAGATCCTTATTTATGTATCAGTGGGTTTTTGTCCATATCTCCCTATGTACGGTCCGTATTACTGTGTATACTGCAAATTAATTGATCTTTAAGAGACTGTATTTGATTTATTTGCTGAATACGAAATTAATAAGTCAATGGTTACCAAGTTTGTGCTACTCGTAAGGTTTTAATTACTTGAGTGGGAGTACCGTCGTGTCGCTGCTATTTCGGTCTCTCCGATATATCTTGAGTTTGTAACTTGGCGATATTTCTGTGTGGTTAGGTATTTCGAGATTGGCTGATAAGCAGTGTTAGTGGCGTTCTGTTATAGTCCGGCATTTTGACCAGATTATGTATTGTAGCAGAATCTGTTACAAGACTTTGATCAAAACCTTTTTTTAAGTTGTCAAACTGGCCGATTGCATATTTCGAATTTTTAAAGTTCGATTTATAGAAAAAAATCAATCATGCAATTTGGAGGGGAAAACGTCATTAATTCGAAATTTAAATTCCAAATTATTTTATGTATTATTTCTGTTGAACTGTTCCGTGAATTAACGAGTATCTAAGTGGAACCGGACGGTTTTGCCCATACAGGCTGGACGCCTCTTACACCCGCTAATAGAATGTCTAATGAATGTGAATTTTTCTAGAGACTCGAATTACTGTACCGAACAAGAAACCCCTAAATCTTGTTAAATATTGAATAGCTACGGAACTACTCAATAAAAAGGTACCAGCAGTAAATTCCTTACAATTCAACCCTTCATTACAGTCCAACCAAGTGTTACAACCCTATAACGGCTCTTAGGCAAGTGTTAACCCTTAAAGGCTCGCAGAGCAGGGATTGTATCGCGACTGGGTCCCAGGGGACCGCCACAAGTTCGGCCAATCTTGTCGAATGGACCGAATGTGTTCAAGAGGCTCGCGAAATGGTTCGAGCAAATATAAATATGGCTGGCTTTTTTGAAAGACTAGATGTTACAATGAACTAAGTAGGTAAGGCCTTTGGACGTCTGAACATAGCAAGGGCCTATGGTGCAGGATGCGTGCTAGAAATGAGTTAGTGGGGATACAAGTTAACTGTTCGGCAATAATTGTGAAAAAACTAAATTCTCCTGGTTTCTGACTTAGCCTTCCTACTTATAGATGTCTGGCAGTCTTCAAAATCTGTGGTGAGAACGAAACTGATGAAAGACGAGGGAATCTACAACCTTCATTGTGGTCATAGAGTGAAATGTTTTTTTTTAAATATGTATATATAAATAGCTTTGCCCCACACTAGGAATTTCTCCTGTATCGTGGTTGCGTTTACAAACATATAAACTCGCATACACAAACAGACCCGGAACCTCTGACTCCGCTCTGACCTATGCTCTGGGATCTGTAGGCCATACAAATGTTTGTTCCGCGCGGGAATTGAACCCGCGACACGCAGCGCAAAAGCCAATCACTCAACCACTGCGCCAATAGCGAAAAGAGGTAGCTGTGGCTATTATTATGTGAAAGCTCATTAATATTCCTGATTAAAGTTATGCATGTTGCATCAGGTTGTAATAATGAGGCGGGAGTATTCTTTGGCGCAATTTAAAGGTTCCATCAATGTACGACCCACGACCAAAAATAGTACCTAGACTTTTTTGTTGATTTTGTGACAGTGAGAGAAAACTTTTCGTATCTGGAAAACCTAGCAGCTACTCTGGACACTGCATTCATATTGTTGAAACTCAGTGCTCGGGTCAGGAACTGTAGGGATGAGAGTTGCTGCCTCCTCTTCCTATCTGTTGTTCTGGGTTCGGTTATACTCAATGAAATATTTATTGTACTGGCAGAATGACGTTTAATTCTAATGAGTAGATATACAATTCTTATTACGGATGAAAAATGAAAAAAAAGATAAAAAAGTTTCTTGGTAGCGTATGGCGGACGACATTAATATTATTATTTCCGTGAAGTTAGTGGGTGACGCTTCGTGATGATTAGCCGGCACGCTGATTGGTCGATGTCACTCGCGAGCACTTCATTAGCGGCAACGTCAGGTCAACATCCTTCCCCTTCATGCCGAAAGATGGCGCAGGCGGTAACACATATAATTATGTACATACATATCAGGTATACTTAACGATTGCCAAAAGTCCATAATTGGGATTGACCATGTGACATTTCGGTAGCGCATGTCATGAAATGGGTCCTCTGTCCGCGAGGGAAGCCAGTCCCGACAAGCATATACTCCCGAATTTTAATTCCAAGTTCCTTCTGCTATTGACAGGCGAATTGAGCTTCTCAGGAACTCTCACTGTCATCTCATATCATCCTAATACCTGCTTTCTGGAAAGCCTATGTTATACCACTGTTGGGGAGGCCTTTTTGGCCATAATTTTCCAGCTTAATTAATCTACTACCTTCACCAGTCAATCTAAATATATATAACTCAAAAGGGACTGACTGACTGACATAGTGATCTATCAACGCACAGCCCAAACCACTCAACGGATCGGGCTGAAATTTGGCATGCAGGTAGATATTATGACATAGGCATACGCTAAGAAAGGATTTTTGAAAATTCGTCCCCTAAAGGGGTGAAAAAGGGGTTAACATTTTGTATGGAACTCCACGCGAACGAAGTCGCGGGCATAAGCTAGTCCTTCATAAATGAGCCTAAATCAGCCAGCGGTTTTTACGCCTGTACTTCAACTGTGTTCAGTTACGACGTCTGTATTCAGGCACCTACCACGAGACAGTTCTGGCCTTCTCTCGTCGTGCATTCTGTAAAGGTGGCCCACCCAATCTCACTTTGGCCTCGCTGATTTGCTTCCGACAGCGGTGATTCCTGTCTTCGACGTGACGTCAATATTTTTTTATCGTTATTAACTGGACTTCTAGACTGATTCGGTCTGTCAGTTTGATCGTAATCAAACGTTCTAAATTTCGACAGCAAATCGCTGATAGCTTAAAAATTAAATTACTTCAAGAAATTTGACCGAATGGAATTGATTTAATTTGTGATGTACTATACCTGCATGGGCACGTCGTACAGGTTAGAACAGCTCAGTGAGCACACTATTAACTAATCTATCTAGACAGTTTGATGGGCGTTAGACTATGTAAATTACTCAATAGATGAGCGCACTTAGATGCTGTGATAATAAAACAAACAATAGGTATCAACGCGACTCTAGAACTAGCTTGAAAATTACAAATTGCAGAGCGACATGAAAATTACAGCTCGCCAAATTTTCCATTTTTGACTTGGGTAGTGTTTTCTATTGCTCTATTTTGGGTTTGGTTGGGATCTTATCAATCTGCCGAGCCTTTTCCGACTGTGTTGGGGTCGACTTCCAGCCTAGCCGGCAGCAGCCGAGTGCCACTGTGTTACAGCGTCTGTCTATCAGATCCTCTCAATGCAATTATTGGGGAACGCGAACCCGTTGGTAAGACTGGTGTCAGATCAGCAAGACTGATGTCAGATTTACTAGTAACGACTTTCAAAGATCTTCATATGAAAGTCGCGAGCTTAACGTGCTTTCCGTGGATCGGAAGAATTTCGGCATTAGATGTTCACATTAGATATTCAATATAAACAAACAATCAAATCTGTCCTCTTTATATCCGGTCCGCGGATACCCATCCGCGAACTGACCTCAGGGTTTTGTGTCTTTAATACAAATACTTTTTATTTGTCAATACTAATATTAAAAAGAGGAAAGATTTGATTGTTTGTTTGTATTGAATAGCCTCCGAAACTGCAGAACCGATTTGAAAAATTATTTCACTGTTGGGAATCTACACTATCCCCGGGTGACATAGACAATATTTTATCCACATATTCCCACGGAAACGGGAACTATGCGGGTATACCGTGGGGCGCTGCTATTTCATATACATATAGAAATTATTTTATAACCATTATTTTACTTGTATTTACATAAATATTTCATTATTAGTATATATGTGTTCCGTAAGGTGTTCCGTTGGTTTTCCCATAGGGCCTGTGATGCCACGGTGTAGCTGTGGTATTTATTTTTTTTTAAATATCGCAGCATATGTAACTGAGATACCTATGTACCTTTTTATGGCCTTGCACATTTTGAAATTAATAATTGCCTTTTAATTTTTTTTGTAGACGATTTTCGTCTAAATTATGCGTTTTAAAAATGTTTACTGCCTCTAAACATTTTTTATTGTTTACTTTTATTTCGATTATAGTGGTGTTTCTATTAGGGCAGGTTTCATCGTTAAAGTTCAGAGGGGTCCAATTTGAAACCGCGACCTTTTAGCCAACCTACGTCCTGGGTTTACTTTACAAAAGCTGAATAAATTCCAAAACTGTGTATGATAATAATATGTCGTTAATTTACTGTTGAAACATTTTTCAATGAAATTATTAATATAAATATTTTGTCAAAAATGTTATATCTTTTATAATGAAGTTATTTATCCCAGGTGATTATTCCGTCTCGTTGGAATAATATACCTAAAGTTTTCTATGTGTTTTTAATTAAGTAGACATTTAAACTATGAAGCAGTTTTACTAACGTTAATTACCGTATAGTATACTTGCTTTTGCCTGAAGTTTCACTCGCGTTAAAACAGCTTATAACCGTGTCCATATATCTCTGTACCAAAATTTATCAATAATATATGATAGTACAATTATGACTGTTTGTATTTTAGTAATATGTGCCCTACAATCCTAATAAAAATGTAACAATGTCAAAAGCCCTTTTGGTATTGAAATTGGGCATATTTATCCCAAAGGAAATAAAATATTGACCCAAACACTCGATCGACTTAAAAAGACTATACCAACCCATATTTACCACTTCACACAAAAGCAGATTTCTCAAACATATCCATTTTCAACATACCTACTACTTGTGTCCTCAACTCTCGGATCCCACGGAATGTCCCGAAAATTCCCGAACACATCTTTACTTACAGTAAGTACCTTCTATCGTAAAATACTTTTTGTTGAACTTTTTCAAAGAAACTCTTGGGGATTCTGCGGAGGCGATAAGTGGTATTTATCTCAGGCTAAGTGAGGTTATAGGGCTGACAAGACTAGTTGGAAAATAATACCTTTGTAATGGAACTCTGTTCAGTTTCAGAACTAAGGAATGTTTCGCAGATGTGTTAGATTAAATTCTTGTTTGGAGAAAGGCTTATGAACGCTTAGTATTTACTGGTCTGAGTGGATGCTACTTTATTAATTCAATCTGCCTAGCTTATAAGACCTATTTTCGGAGTGGTTTCTATTGTAAACGGGTGGTACAGCTGAATATTATTTTTAATCTTCCTCCTAACCTAACCTCCACAATCCAGTAACTGGATAACCCAATAGTACTTGGTTATCTTCGTCAGTTTTTCGGGCTTCTGTTTACTTTGTGGTGGACTCAGTCCTGTCCCCACTTTGTCTTATGGAGAAAAGTTCCAGCAGTGGGAATATTTAGGTTGATGCACATCAATAGTTCAATTTCATCATTAATATCCAGATGATAACCAACAATTCTAAACTCTACGATAAGTTTTATTGTAAGCTTACAGTAATGAGAGTGGGAACGGGCTGTAAATCAGCGTGGACCAGTGTTGTTGCTATGCTGTAGACCGCTCAAAACTGTTATTTCTATAAGAAATCTTATAAGATTTTTTTTTGTTCATAAATACAGTGAAACCTGGATAACTGGGACATTAAGGACCTAGAAATATGTCTCACTTAAAAAGGTGTTTCACTTACCCAGTGTCTCAGATATCTAAATATAGATATAAATATATTCTCAGTTTCAGAGGTATTTATGGCGAATAAAATCGAACGAAATAATTCCTAAAATATAGTCTCAGTAAAAGGGGTAAAACACACCCTCTGTCTCAATTATACAGGAAATTATGACGATACAATGGAAAGAACTAATCCCAGATATAGAGGTTTGTTTTATCCCACTAACAGAGGTAATTTATTGCTGAAGTGTCGGGACCTAAGCATGAGTTCAAGCTATGGAGGTTTCTCACTTTACCAAGTTTTACTGTATTATAAGTATAGTGTTGGCAATAAATGTTTTTTTCCATAGGGAAAGAAACAAAAAATATATACCTAAGAAAAGTCTTATATATTTTTTGTACACAGAATTTCTTTCAAATGCTACAAAGAAATGGAGAAGCATCCATCTTTCGTGCTAAAAGACTAATGGTTTGGTATAAAGGTCCACGAGAGTTTCAAGACGGTTAAATCAATTATCTCCGGCGCGCTGAGATTCATTTTGCGGATTTGTCTCATTGGATGCTGTGGTACATCCCTTGTGTTGTACATTTTTGCTCAAAATAGAAGAAACTGGCTGAAAAGTATGAAACCCAAGTTAAATGCTGTGTGCTATCTTTATCCCCCGGTTTCGCTTCTGTGAGGGAACGGGGAACGAGCATTTTAAGGGTTATTGTAAACATAGATTATGACACACAGGTCAATGATAGTGTCGCTTCCTATCAGTGAAATATTTTTTGTTTCGAGGCAGTGTTGGCCGAGTGGTAACGGCCCTGACTTACGAATTGTAGGTCTCGGGTTCAAACCCAGCCAGACGCATTACTTTTTGTAATTAATTTCATCACCACTGCTCTCAAAACGGTAAAGGAAAACATCGTGAAGAAACCGGCATGTCCTAGAACCAACAATTCGATGACATGTGACATTCAGCAACCCGCACTGGGCCCGCGTGGTGGATTACGGCCCATTCCCTCTCCTAGAGAGGAGGCCCGTGTCACAGCAGTGGGAACATTAAAAAGGCTGATTTAGATTATGCTAATTTTTGTCATCTGATCAAAATATAATCCAAAGGTCACTGTTAAAAAGTATTTATGAACAATTTTACCTTTTTAATAATTTATCAATTTAGAGTTTAAGACAACGATGACCTAAAAATGTGTAAATAAAAGTTTCAAAAAGGTTGATCTCATTTCAATGTATAGGTACCATTTTATTCGCCATAAAATCAAACATTCAAACCACGACCAGCCCTGAAACTGTCCGGTGTACCCTCAAAAAGCAAAATAGAAACCTACGAGCCGCAACTTTCTCGACCGAATTCGGCCGAAGTTTCACGAATAAGATTCATTAATAAAGTTGGCGGTACAATTCGTCAGTCGTCACCACTTTAATTACGAAGATAGAACTTCATATTTGTTCAACTGATGTTCTTTGAAGACAGTGGAGACATCTATACTAATTCTATTAACGAACTTGCTCGCTTTTATCGTTTCGAATGCGATTTAAACAATTTTCACATCGGATAAGGATAAGTTCGGTTTTCTTATCTTAACCGAAGAGTTGGAAAAGGATTTCGTGATTTCAAACTTGGAACTTAGAGATTGATGGCATGGATTTTTTATTTAGTGAGAAAGTCTTGCCAAGAACTGCCGTGTTACCCAGTTAATGGGCTGAGGAGGTCTGGTAGGTAGACGCTGCACTTAAAATAAGCCGATTGTAAGCCGACCCCAATATGTTGGGAAAAGGCGAGGCAGATGATGACTTGTGCGAGAATTTTTGCAAAAATAGAAACTTTTTTCCTGCCAATTCTACATGAGAGCGAGTTTAGTAAAAAGGTTAGTTTTATTCCAATTTATATCTATACTAATATTATAAAGAGGAAAAATGTGTATTTTTTCTATTTTCGTATGTAACTAATAAAGTCAAAAGCTACTGGACCGATTTCAAAAATTCTTTCACCATTATACATTCACCCTGAGTAACATAGGCTATATTTTATCCCCATATTCCCACGGGAACGGGAACTACGCCGGTAAAACCACGGGGAGCTACTAGTAACTACTATAGAAACTGATTCCAATACTTGACATCATAAAAAAATAAAACTCGTACAAAAAAATCCACGTCCGACCCTATCTAAAACTCTACTCCAAAGATAATAACTCAAAATTATAATTATACCTAATAAAAAGTGTTTAATGAAGCGTCCCTCAAAAGACAATATAATGAAATTGGCTCGACTTTGAACACTTCAGGTGGCTAAGGGTGGCTATAAATCATCAAAGAACTTTCAATTCAATTGTTGACGCGAAAAGTCCCGTTGAATGAGCAGCCTTATAGACTATAGTCCAAGAGCTGGTGAAGTGGAGAGCTGCTTTAAGCATCAAGATTTATTTTGAGTGCAGTCGTTCTATTTAGTTTATGGGATATTGGCTCTTTGTTACTGGTATTAGTTTATTATTCGATACATCTTGAATTGGATCGTCTATTCATTTTATTACCATTTTCTGCCAATAGTTTGCATCGAATTCGATTCTGTCATGAGCTATTGTAATATGTATAATTAATTTTTATACGTAAGAAATTCCGAAATAGAAACCCAATAACAATGCTTGTCGGGGAACAGATCCTACTACTTTAGATCTGTTCTAAATAGTTTAGTCATCTGGTTCCTAGCTCCAAGCCTACAACTTGTAGAGAATTAGAATACTAGAATGCACTGTTTCCTAGAACAATTGTCCGCGAGTCGGCCTGCCTTTCCAGTTAAACAATGACTGCACTGAGTTCTATGTAAAATCTCGATGAAACTGAAAGTTTTTAAACCTTTAGGAATTATCCATGTAGACTTTTTAGGATGGGCTTTTTGTATCGTGATTTGGTCGCGTCGAAATTAGCAAAATAATTTTATTGTCCTTATTCTTGACTAGCTTCTGCCAGCGACTTCGTCCGCGTGGAATAGTTACATTACCCCCGATTTTGAAACTCTCAGCCCGATCGGTTTAAAATTGACAAAAGATAGACATGCTGTTTCAGGATATTTTTTAGATAATTTTATGTAGAACATTTCCGTAATACATGATTTCTGTGTAACTTTAACCATTAAGGCTACAAACGCGACGGAAGCTTAAAAAATGGAGTAACTTCTTCCGTTTTCCCAACATTTTCCTTCACTGCTCTGCTCCTACTGATTGTAGCGTGATGAAAAGTATACTATAACCTGCCCAGGAGTATGAAGAATAATTGCACCAAGTTTCGTTAAAATCGGTCGAGTAGTTTTCGTTTCTATAAAGAACATACAGACAGACAGACAGACAGACAGAAAGACAGACAGACAGACAAAAATTTTACTGATTGCATTTTTGGCACCAGTATCGATCACTAATCACCCCCTGATAGTTATTTTGAAAATATATTCCTTGTACAGAATTGACCTCTCTACAGATTTATTATAAGTATAGAAGATAGATAGATCCGCGTTTCACCACGATCTCTTCCTTGATGGTTGGAAGACTCGGTGTTTTTGGTTGTTTTTTTGTTGTTGAACACACCGACTTCCGAAATTAAAGTTATTTTATACTTTTTGGTTTTTTTGTTTAGAAGTCGGTTTTATTTTTTGTAAAAAGTTTTTTTATTTTTCACTTTTTAGTGGTTCACTCCCAGCTAAACATACCCATCACAGCGTACGTGGTATAAATTGGTGTAAACAATAAACAAACATGCGATTTCAGCTATCCCGACAGATTTGCTATCATTTATTGAAATTAACAAAAAAACCGCTTGTTCGATTTCGATAAAATTTTCATGGGACCATTTGGGAAGTATACCCTTTCTAACAAAAAAAGAATTTTTCAAATCGGTTGGCAAGCGACGGAGTTATACGCGAACAAAAATTAAAAATAAAAACAAACATCTGAATTGAGAACCTCCTCCTTTTTTAGAAGTCGGTTAAAAAGATAATTTCATGAAGCCATTGCGTTAGGTTTGTTTTCATACCGACGATTCGGTACACCAAAGCAATGAATTTTAGCTGCCATTCACAGAAGTCAGCTATTCAATTCGATTATTCCACTTGTGCATAATGAAAAAAAATCGTTTATTGAACAATCGATAATTGGAATTGAACTACTAAATTGTTCGAATGGTTTGCATAATTGATTCTCGATGGGTAGTCTCGGTAATGATCAAAACGATCGATGCCCTTACTGTCTGAACTTTGAGTCTAGGGTTTCCAGAAATAGATTATTGAATTGCTAAGACTTGATTTGACCGAGATAGCTTCTTCTGAAATATTGATTCTGCGGCATCTTGTTAGATTGTAAGGCGACTTCAATATAAACGGGAAAAAGCTGGGTGGATGATAAATTCAACTCCCATAGTAGGTAATGCAAGTCAGTTCAGCAGTCGTGAACTCATGAAGCTAGTAAAAGGAGTATGTTAGAATCGCAGCAGGTGGCATTCTGTAGTTTCCGCCAACTCCCATTCGGAAAAGGCGTGAGTTTATGTATGTACCTATGTGTACATAAAGCTAGGTATTCGCTATGTCAAGTCTGCTCAACACATATCCGTTGTGTTTGCATAAAAATCACCACAACGACGAAACCAATGAATAGGTTGTTAGTGCGCGTACATAGTGGATAGCAGACAGATACATCTTCTTATTTTACAATAGCTTTGTCTGTTTAATTGTTTATTCTTTGTTTGGATTTTCTTCCAGTCTAACCGTTTGCAATTGAAAACTAATTATTTTTAACCGACTTCTAAAAAAGGAGGGGGATCTCAATTCGGACGTTTGTATTTTTTTTTAATGTTTGTTCGCGCATATGACCGTCGCTTGCCAACCGATTTGAAAAATTCTTTTTTTGTTGGAAAGGGTATACTTCCCAAATGGTCCCATGAAAAATTTATCGAAATCGAACAAGCGGTTTTTTTGTTAATTTCAATAAATGATAGCAAATCTGTCGGGATAGCTGAAATCGCATGTTTGTATATTGTTTTCACCAATTTATACCACGTACGCTGTGATGGGTATGTTTAGCTGGGAGTGAACCGCTAAAAAGTGAAAAAAAAAAAAATTACAAAAAAAAGTATAAAATAACTTTAATTTCGGAAGTCGGTGTGTTCAACAACAAAAAAGCAACCAAAAACACCGATTTCTACTACTACTATGGGACCAAATCTGAATCACGAAAAAAAAATCAGCTGTTCCTTACATCTATGTTCGTATAAATCATCAAAATGTAGGGGACAGCTGATTTTTTTATATAAGAAGTCATAGTGCCGCTTTTATATTAGTAGATTACCAAACTTGTAAAAATCAACCATTATAAAATCAATGATACACCATTCTGACACTGTTGTAATAGCAGACTTGAGGCCCAGTCATCAACATAAGATCTCACCGTCTCACTTGTTTCAGTTCAACAAGTCGACGCAAAGCGCTTAATATCGCGAACATCTTTATATCGTGAACATCTTCATAAAATGCACATCGTTGACTGACATCGCTCGTAAAATCTCCAGTGAAGCCTTTATAGTTAAGCTTGTGAAGTTATCCATTTTACAGTGTAGTCTTCAACTTTGTTTGAACGGAAACTGACAAATATAGGTTGTTTTAGATAGTATTTTACGAGGCTAGTTTATAAAACGGTGGAGGAAAGCTTCCTGTGGAAATTATATTTTCCAACGCTGAAAATGCGAAGACATAGTAAGGAAGCAAAAGAGTTAAAATCCGGTCAATATAGATAATCAAGTCATTAATAATTGACACTGCTTGTCGCTACTAGTCTTTCTCGAAATCGCCTCACGTCAGTTGTCAACACGAGATCTTATCGTCTCACTGGTCTTACATCCTGAACGCTAAGCATCGCTGACGTGAACATCTTTATATCGTTTACATCTTTGACTGACATCGCTCGTAAAATCTTCGCGAAGCTTTTATAGTTGGACTTCTGATTTATTTCATTTTACAGAAAAATATAGGTGGGTTTTAGAAGTTATTTAACGAGGCCAAATTTTTGAAACAGCGGAACAAATCGATGTTACGAAACAGCATTTCCCATAGCTGTAAATTCGATTACATTCCTGAGACTACAACCAGCACTAGCAGAACGGATTTTAATGAAACTTGGCACGCGGGAAAAGCCGCTGGCAGAACATAGCGATTTCATTTCAATTACTATTGGCACACCGCAAGATATTTCCTCGTATGATGTTAATGTTAGCTTTATTGAAAATCCATTCATTATTAGGTACTCGATATAAGTCTCCTCCAAAATATATTGGAATATTTGACATAGGCGGCCAGGTCCATATGGAATTGGACGGGTCACGACGTGGTTAACTGCATCCACTGTGAGTTTTGGCAAAAAATCTCCACACCATGGGTGCCCGAAGACGACGCTGCTGAGGCCGGTTTAAAGGCTCTAGACATCATTAAATTACTTCTCTCGCTCTGGGTGGAGCAGGAGGAAGTGTCAAACTTTGTGATAAAACCCACACGTGTTCCTTCTTTTTCAGACAATTCCGCAACCCTAGATTTTGTTAGGGGTGGCTTGACGAAGGCGATTGTCTAACTGTCAAAAATGGGATTTTCGACCTAGACATTTCGACCACGTTTGTCAAAACGTGGTCGAAATGTCACGTGATCAATACCTTGTGTATTGGCATTTCAAGAATCGCATTCGCCGTTAAAATGCCACTTACGGCCTCTGGAATCTCTGTTTATGGAATAAACCATAGTTTGAGTTCACTGAGCTCTATATCTTTATACTTTACACAAAGTAACATTCGTTCCATGCAATATCAGTTAGGACGCCATGACACCAATTACTAGTGTTGTCCCTAGTCTATAGTCATAAATTTACTAGTGTGTGCCTAATCAACATACAGAGAGATAATCTGGACTCAGAATGGGGTTGCACTTGGTGCAAATATGAAGTTTTACTAGACATATTATAGACTCCACCATCCTACAGTAAAAACAGTACATAAACAATGTCAATTTTACTGTAGGGTACATGAATACTTTAGTGAGTCCGGCGACATTTCAATATTCCACCCACGCGCTCATTCACTCAAGAGAAAAGGTCACAAATTAACTTTTATTTCGCAAATAAATGTCGTTCTTAATGTAGGCTAGTTTGATGTTTTTCTTGGTAGGATGAGGGTAGTTTTTATTTTTTTATTTGGTTGATTATTGTGTAGATTACATATTGTAACTTGTGTTTATTGACAACAATATTAAATGAATATCCTTTTTATTGGAATAGGAAAATGTAAAATATGTCTTTATTCGATTCCATGTTTATATTTCTATGATTCCATGACTCAAGAAATTGTCAGTAAAACTTACAACTTAGGGATGTTGAGGGAGAGGGACTCTGGGCGGAACCTGAGGGAGTGTCAGCTTCTTAGTGACTAAAACCAACCCGTGTTCCTTCAAATAAATGTCTTAAGCGTTGACTTTTTCCAACAGTTCCGCAACCCTAGAATATATTTTTACTTCTTTTTTGGATGGAAAAACCTGGCAAGCATGTGCACTAGCCCCGTCAATTATGCTGGCATATATATATGTATTTGAGGCGCCTGAATGCTATCGGACGGCGAGCCACCCATAGCTCGCCATCCGCAGGCCCGCGCCTACTGTGACCGGGAATCGCCCTGCGTTTCCCGACGCCCGGGGCGTCTTCTTCTGTTCCGGCGGCTGGGGCGTGAGGTTTCCCTCTCTCGCACGCGTTCCGCCTCCTCCTTCGCTAGCATTACTGCTTCGCAAAAGGAGGGTATTTTTACCCCTGCGAATTCGTTTGAATCACTGCTTTTATTACAAAATTATTATTTAAATTCAACTATAAATGCCAGTTACAAATAAAACAAACACAGACGAATTTCCTAAAATAAGCAAACATTTTCGTTCTAAATAAACCTTTCACATTCAAAATAATAAGCATACATTTCACATTTGAAATAATTTTCTGAAAATTCGAGCTCGCCAAATGTTTATATTTAGAATCCAATTAAGGTTTTAAAAGGCATACATTGCTTCTAACTGTTGGTAATATCCACTGACATCCATAATGACTCCGAAAATAATGGCAAGTCTTGTATTTTTAAAGAGCATTCGCATCGCAGTCGCAAAATATCTAAATCACCTACATTTTGACTGCGTTAGTCGCCGAGATGATATTTTGGGCAAGTTGAATTTGGATGTTTTGTACTAAATTGGCCTTCTGAACTAAAACTAAATTGAGATCTAAAATCTAGACAGAACTAAGAGTCTCTCACTCATAATAAATTTCGTATTTTAAATATAAAAAATACTAATGGAATATATTCGAATTTTAAATTCCATTCCGAGTTTTCGTGTTCTCGCAGTGAAATTTGTACCTTTTATTTTTGTAATAAAGCTCTATATTATAAAGCTATTTTCATAAATCTCTCTTGCATCGCATCTCGTTGTGAAATGTTAGTGATGTCCATGCTAATTTCTAATTTTATATTCGTAGCGTCTATTTCGAGTGGTTTACATGAAAATGCACTAACTAGAGTGACTACAATAAGTGATCTCTATTTCTGTCGGTACATATTAAGCGATATAAATACTTGATAATTTGATTCGATAAGTTTTCCAATTTGACAATGAAAAAGACGACACCAATTTAGTGTTTTCAAATCGGTCTAGTAGATCCTAAGAGTAGCGCGTTCAAGCAGACAAACTGTTCAGTTTTATTTAATAGTATAGATTTAGGATGTTGAGTTGCAAAAGAGTTTTTAGGGTTGTAAGTAGTTGGCGTTCTGGTTCTACCCCTTTTTAAAATAGCTTATGTTTATCCTTGTCTATGTTCCAGAATCAATTCCACGTAATTGACCAATGAACCTACAAATTGTCATGTTCAATGGGATCTAAACTTGTTCAAAGTTAGGCCAGCCAAGCGATTTAATTTCAATCCATTTCAGGCAAGGATATCAATACGGTCATGTATATGCCTTCTGATTCATTGGGTTTCTGATTTATGGTGAATTAGGGTAATTTGTGTTGTAAGGTTTTTTTTTTATTAATGTTAGAAAAACATCACACACATAGGTCTATCTAGACGTTGGATGTTGTTGGTAATTCAGTGGTTTTTATTTGGAGTTTATCCGTGTTTATATGGTGACGATTGATTGTCAAATGCATGCTTGAATTCAAAGTGTTATCTTGGTGTATTTCTTTAGATGCCCGATTCGATTCAAAACCTTTTCTCATATAGGTAACTAGGTCAGCTAACTAAAAAAATGGACAGAGCAAAATAATTATACAAAAAGCGACGATAGCCTGCTTCTGAAAATAAAATGTATGTAGGTAGTAATTACAGAAATAAGTACCGCGAGCGTGAACACGCGTTTAATATAAAGTGCCCAATCGATAGCCGCCATTTCCCTGCGGTTTTCACACAAAACGCTGAGACTGAATTAAACAGAGGCTCATAAAAATACAAAAAAAGTAGAAAGCAAACACATTGGAATTCTGTGAGCAACAGGTATGCAATTTATTTGGCTATTGTCTTTGCTGGCAGACCTCAAACCACGCCTGCCACCATTCTGCCTTTATTACCTTTTGTATTCAAAACGATGTTTTCCCTCTTTTATATTCGTGGCCTTATTCCAATTTTGAAATATTGTCATAATATTATTCTTTATTTGCCATGTATGCGGCCAGTGACAACATAGAATTCGATTTTTAATTTGGCAGCACCTCATCAATCACTCTCCGTTATTTATCTGTGGTTGTTATGTCTATGTATGTTGTTGTTTTTTCGTAACAAATCGTACAATGATCTTGTCTTAAAATAGATCCATCGAAGGAGTCTATAATCTATCAATGGACCAACAAAGAAATAAGTGTGATGAAGTGATAAAATATAAATATTTGGTTTTGTAAAATTGTATTGAAATTCTGTTATGGATACACAAATGAAACTGCCAAAAATTTTTATAGTCTAGTAGAAATATTACAATAGATAAATCTCGTTAGAATGAGAATTTAAACCGCTCTGTAATGTTTTCAGACACAAAAACGACCGGCATACATAATATACAGATACATAGATGTCTCGAAATATCTAGAAATGTACACACGTAGGTATATTTTGAAGCCTAGCTGAATATTAGCTAGGCTTCAAAATTCTATTATGCTATTTCAGTTATTCAGCGATAGATACGCTGAATAACTGAAATAGAGAAAAAAAAATAGAATTAACGGTAGCTATGATTAGAAAATTATTAAACCGCCATATTTATACCTGATATAAAAGACTATTGTAAATCCAACCCTTTGTTGTATATCCCTTGTTGTATACCTACAGTATTGCCCCGGAAAGCACGCTAAGCCGTTGGTCCCGGTTATCATTTGTAGATCTTTGACAGCGGGTTGTCAGAAACCAGTAAATCTGCTTCCAGTCTTGCCAAGAACTGCTGTGTTAGCCAGTTAATGGGTTGTGGAGGTTTAGTAGGCAGCTGCTTCACTTAAAATACCGGTTATCAGCTTAATCAGGTTTGCAAGCCTGATTAAGATGATGATGACCCAAATAACAATTTACAAAACTAAAATGGCCACTCACACAAAACATCAATCACAGAGCCCGACACAACCCAGCACCCCGTCCCTAACCTCGCTCACAAGACGCAATGATTCGCAAAACATCACGTAATTAGCATATCGGAGTCTACCGGAGTCCCGGAGTCGGAGTCCGGAGCCGGCTCACCTGTTGCGGCGCGCGCAGATCGACCGCTGCATTGTGCCCGCTTAACCCTGCAAATGTGGGTCGGCTTGCTCCCCAGAAACACTTGACGGAATTGTGCCGATGTGATTTGATAATAGGGGAGGATTTGAAGGTTGGGAAAATAATGTTTGATGGAGTGTATTGGAAAAGCGATGGATTTGAGTTGTCTAAGGATAGGTTTTGAGTAAATGCATTTTTTTTTTCTCTTTGGCAACTGATCCGATGACTATTCTGCCAGCATCACGTGGTAACATGAGGTTAAGAAAATACAAACTCAATCTTCTTAAACGTCTGTCAAATGTAACAAGTACTTATAACATTTACAGACACAACTTCAAATTCTTAATGTAATCGGGGTAAGCAATCACGTTAGTAATATTAACACAGACACAAAACCACTTTTAAGCTTTTAATGTACGGAACTTATAACTAGTAACGTGTTTATTCATTTCAAATTTGACCTCTTAAATAATATTGAATCGCTTTTTTTCACTGTATATAGCTCCCGTTTCTGTACTCTTCATACTTCGTTATTCATTGACAATACTCTTTGAGCTGACACCAATACTTATACAAAAGAGCGAACAAAAACCTACATCTATTTCCAACCGCAGAAAGTCTCTGTCCCAGAAATAGTTGACAGAATTGTGCCGATAGCCGTCCCACGTCCAAGTAATTCAATAAAGCCCCTAAGATAGCAAGAATACGAAGCTGAGAGCGCCTCTGTTTCTGCCAACCGTTGGAAAATTCTCGGTATACTTGTCCCAAGACAATTTTAAATCAAAAGTTTAACAAGAAATCTTGGCAATGGAGTAAATTTCTCTCCTTAGCTGGGAACTTGTTTTGTAAATTGATCCTTGTACCATATCAATCGACCGGTAAGTATATTATTTATGCCGGTCGGCTTTGTGCCTGAAAACATTACAGAACGGTTTAAATTCTCATTCATGAATTCGTCTGATTAAATTTCTGTCGGAATAGATATGTGGTTCGCGTTCGACACATCAACGTATGTAGTTCAAAAACAATGGCATTCTATAGTAGGAATGTAATTGATCTTTGTAAGGTTTGGAGAAGTTATTTTCATTAGAGACGTTACCCAGAATAGACGAAGATAGACATATTTCGTCGAATTCAAAAGAATGGGATTAGGGCAAGTGAATTCTGATAAGGTGCTCAGATATTCATTTATGTATTCCAAACAGTTTATCACAATGTCTTTTGGGCGACGGGTATCTTCGAAGCAAAAAATCAAGTTTACATTTGTTTTTGTATAACTTGACAAAAGTACTGAACAACTGCGGGCCAATTCTACTACAAATTTTTTGACATCTCTACTAATTTTTCTCCAATTGTAATAATAGTTCAATAATGAATACAAAGATCCCTATTCTAGTTTGACGTTATTTCTGTTACACCTTTAATAAACAAAAGTAGCTAATGTGAATCAATCAATTTACACGATCCACAGCTGAACATACCCTCCCCCTAACGACCCTTAACTAATGACACGATTCCCACGTCATCCTCTAATAAAACCTCCAATATATGTGTCAATATCTCTATTTCTGTCAGTGCAGTATTTGGGTCAGTCCGTCCTCCGGCCTAAAACAGTCGACGTGGGACGCTGATAGCCGTCCAATAGAGGCTCAGTGATTGCAGGAAATCGCGCCGTTGTATGGCGGAAAGGTTTGCTTTGTATCTTTGTTTATTTTCGCGTGAATAGCTGTGTTGTTTGCTGTGGCTAAATAATAACAGCCGCACGGGCCGATCTCTATGGTTCAACAACGCTTGCCATGATCAGTCTGTGGATGGGTGACCATCTTAACATACCGAGACTCCTCCGTGCCTCAGAAAATATTAAACCGTTGGTCCCGGCTGTCATTTGTAGATCTTTAGCAGTCGTTACGTATTGTCAAAAGTCAGTAAATCTGACTCCAGTCTTGCCATGAAGTACCTATAGTTAATAAGTTGTGGAGGTCTGGTAGGCAGCCGCACTACGTAAAGTACTGGTATTCAGCTGAACACCGGTCTGAGTGGAAATCGACCCCAATATAGTTGGGAATTCTAGGCAGATGATGAGGTCGCTTTGTTAGTGTTGTTTTTTTTTTTAATGAGTTTGTAGTTCTCAATATTTTACTACATTCATACCATGCCACTTAGAATCAGCGAACCAAGTCTTCCTATTTTATTCATCCGCTTTTCTTTGTAATTCTCACATAATGAATCCAGTCACTTTGATAACTTTTCTACTCACATGTATCTATCTTCGTAGTAACAAAAACGTCTCTCCTTAAAAACTTTTCTGTCACTTTTAAACTACCACTGACTGAGAGTTTTGAATAGAATACTCTTTACTATGTACACCATACAAGTTTTAAATTATTGTATAAGAGTCCAGTAGCTGGTTTCCTCATGAACTGAGCTCGTTAATGTTCCACCATTGTGTAAATTAGGCTCCACTTAAATGAATATATAGGTCACATTAATAAGTATTAGATTCCATCACGAGGCGGGAATGCATAATGAACCATTGAACGCTATGCAGCAAACAATGGAAAATCAATCGTTGCTACTACAGCTACTGTATATCTACCAGAGCGTACCGGCTATATCGGCTAATGCTAGAAGTTCCATTGTGAAAACCTTCCATATAAACCAAGAGTGTCAGTCACGGTCTACAATTACAAATTGAAGGACTGAGACAATTTTGAGTATGGCTATCATAGCATATACTTCTATTCAGCGCACAGCCGCTGTCGAGCTTTAGTTGTGCTGTGGAGCTCATCAGCTAAATAATAGGGTAGTTAACTAAAAATATTGGAGACGTATTTTTCTTTTTTCACATAAACAAAAAATGAAGACGATACAGTGCGTTGAAAACTCGTGTGACGTCACTACCCGCTACAATTTTTACCGGGCAGTGACGTCACACGCTGCCACTCCTGATCTTTGATGCTTTTTATCTTCGTCAGTTTTTATAGATTTGATAAAGGAAAAAATACGTGTCCAATATTTTTCTATAATCTAACTGACGGACTAATTAGAATCATATTTTTATTCCTCAGGAAACATCTCTATTTGGAGTATGGCTATGATAGCAGAAACTTCTATTCAGCGCACAGCCATTGCCGAGCTTAATCGTGCTGTAGAGCTCATCGGCTAAATAATTGTAGCCGCACCGCGCGAACTTCAAGGGTAAGAAACGCTGGCCGCGGTCGATCTATGAATAGGTGTCATCCATTTTATACTGAGACTTCTCCTGCTCAGACAGCACGTTAAGCTGATGGCCCCGGCTGTCATTTGTAGATCTTTGACAATGCTTAAGGATTGTCACTAGCCAGAATATCTGAAACTAATCTTGCCAGTAACTGGGTTGTGGTGGTTAGATAGGCAATCGCTCCATATGAGAGGTTAGTCTGGAAAAGGCCCCAATGTAGTTGGGAGAAGGTTATTTTTTAAATTTAACATTATCACATGAGTGAATTCTGACTAAAACCGTTTTCCTCCTAATGCCATTTGCGTTCCAGGGCGGTGGTAACTCTTTCGAACAAATTCCAATCCTGGCAGACACTGACCCAGCGGGCCCCGTCTGCTATACTGACATCTCTTTGATACCGTCGACCTGGGCCTAGTTGTTATCGGACGGCGAGCCAGACAACGCTCGCCGTCCACAGGCTCGTGCCTATGGTGGCCGGGAATCCCCCTGCGACTCACAACGCCCGGGGCGTCTTTATCTGTTGCGGCGGCTGGGGCGTGAGATTTGCCTCTGCCTCATACGGTCTGACTCCTCCTATTTATTGTCTTTACAAGCTCTGTAATACCGTAAATAAATAAATAGGTTCACTTTGAGTTAAGTGAAAACACAAAATTCCTCCCTTATTTTCCTGTCAACGGAACCCACCCTCTATATCGTTTGCGGACAAAATACGAGCGACGTAAAGGCGCTTATCCAATAACTCGATTCGTTCATTCATAAAGTATACTCGGATTCTTGGATACTTTGAATCTCGGAATTCATGGTCGACATTGAGTTTAGTGGGACCACATGGGAGTTGAGTTCGGTCGGGGACTTTTCTACGCACGGCGTGTTACTTCACTGTATTCGATCGTTACTCTTTGTGGAGTTTGTAGATATTTAGCAGGTTTATTGCAATGAACATCATGATAATGTGCACCTTTGACACCCAGTCAGGCGCATTACTTTGTGTAATGAATATCATCACCACTGCTCTCAAAACGGTGAAGGAAAACATCGTGAGGAAACCGGCATGTCCTAGAACCAAAAATTCGAAGACATGTGACATTCAGCAACCCGCACTGGGCCCGCGTGGTGGATTACGGCCCATTCCCTCTCCTAGAGAGGAGGCCTGTGTCCCAGCAGTGGGAACGTTAAAAAAGGCTGATTTTGCTTTGCTATTTTGCTTGCACCTTCGACGGCATCGATGTAGCCTGTACTTACTGGCGTAGCACTGTTGTAACAGGCGTAGCGTAATACTAATATGCGCAGCACCGATATGATAGGGATATTTTCTGAGTAATAAATATGATTATGTTTAGTCCGTCAGTTAGATTAATGTCTTTTTGCATTAAGTCCGCCCATGTAGAACTATTGCACATAAAGTTTAAATAAATATAGAAAAATATTAGAACGTATTTTTTCCTTTATGAAATCTATAAAAACTGACGAAGATAAAAAGCGTCAAAGATCAGGAGTGGGGGCTTTTGATGTCACGGCTAGATAAAAATTATAACGAGTAGTGACGTCACACGAGTTTTCAAAGCACTGTATCGTCTTCATTTTTTGTTTACGTGAAAAAAATCCATGTCCAATATTTTTTGGAAATCTATCTGACGGACTAATCAGATGTTTTTTAGTCAACTACCCTATTGTAGAATTACAAGCGTAGCACGCAGTTATCGTCTCGTCCCGTCAGTGTTCCGATTGGTCACAGCAGTTTGTAGCACTCTGCAATTAAGTTCGTAGCAATTCGTAGTGTAATGTAGGGCCTGGCGTAGCAGTATGGTGAGTGGCGTAGCACTATGCCGTCTGATGTAGCCTTTTTTTCTGGATGGGAAATCATCAAATGACTTCTCCCGCTCTGGGTGGAGCGTAAGGGCGTGTCAGACTCTTACTGACTAAAACCCACCCGTGATCTTTCTTGTGCACTATGGGTACCCGTCTTCTTTGCTGACAGCTCTTTGAGGCGCGCGGGGAACACGACGCGCCATCGACCCCGGCCTGGTTGCTCTTGTCTCATAGCTCGCCATCCACAGGCCCGGTCTGATGTAGCCCTGAGACCATTGAATAGTTACAAAAGCGTAGCACTAATTTACATAGTAGAGAAAATTACTGTATTACTTCCACCTAACCAATTTAACAAGTTATTTATCAACGATATTTTTACTATCTCGTTAAACTTTTTTAAATTAGCCTATCAGCGCCGTTATAACGCGAGGATAAAACAAACTACGCTAAAACATGATAGGCTAAACAAGCCGTAAAAAGGTCGACAACCTAATGGAATGTAATCAAGTAATTTATTCTTTTGACAGCTGGGACGACGGTAACGTCCCGGCATTTTGTAGGATTTTTTTTTATTGGACTTATTTTTATGTTACAGGCTGATTATGATTCAAGAGTTTTTTCTTTTTAGTCATTGCTGATTAATTCGTTTTAATGTCTGTTAAACTGTTTCCCTTAATAAAACTTAATGTGTAAATATGTAGCTTCTTATGTAATTACGTGAAATTGGTTTCGAATGCATATCCACAATTGCCGCTACAAAGGCGATACTTTTTACCTACCATTTTTTTAACTACGCAATTTAAGTACACAGATCGTTAAAGTGTAAAAAACTGGATCATAAGTCAATTTCTACGAAATGGTCGGTACCGGAAAGAGTCGATGTTATGCTCAAAGGTTTCAAATATGATCAAAGATGATACTAATTCTCTTGACGTTGACGCACAAAGAGCGGAATACTCTTAACCGTCAAGCCTTAGCAACCACGAACACACATACAAACAGTACAAAGTAGGTATAGTTTATAATGAACCTGTTGGTTGCTTGATTAGCCTCAACGATTCACGACTGAACTTTTGATCAAAGTAAAGTGTCTCAGCTAATAGTTAAGACGTTGATCATAAACGACCGCAGAGTGCTGTAATCTCGTCATCGTGTTCTACGCACAAAGGGCTGGAAATATTTTGTGTAATTAATGGAAATTGAAATAATAGCTGTGCTTTATTTTAAACAGACTATTGCTATATCGGTTTTGTAGACGTAACAGTAAGTCGCTTGTCCTGACTTGTATCTCGAGGCTCGTGAAGCTTTATAGACTAGGCGTTTTTTGTGTCTCACCACTGGTACCACCGTTGGTTCTGGTTTTCAGGTGTTGCAGTGGTTGGTGATACTTGACAGGACATATTGTACCAAGAATATCCCAGTGCCATGATCTTGCCCAGCAAGTATCCAGGCATGACGACTTATGTATAATAGGTTCCATAAACTTCTCGGTCTGTTCATAGCATTGACTTATCTGTCAAACAAGTGACCTGTACTTAGCAGAACGCGATAACGGGACTCATATTGTTTTACATATCATAAATAGTCTTAATTGTGTCTACAGTAAAGTTGGTGTTTCAGGGTCGGCCTCATAGTAAAAGACCCCCTTTAAGGAGCACTCTCACTGGGCCTGCGGATAGCAAGCTATTGGTGGCTCGCCGACTGATAGCAACCAGGCTCGGGTCGACGGCGCGTCGTGTTCTACGCGCGCCTCAAAGAGCTGTCAGTAAAGAAGATGGGGTCCCATAGGGTCAGTGCCTGCTAGGGTTGCAGAATTGGTTTGAAAGAGTCACTGCGGGCCTGGAACGTAAAGGACATTAGGAGGAAAACGAATGGGTTTTAGTCAGTAAGCGTCCGACACTCCCTTCCGCTCCGCCCGGAGCGGGAGAAGACATTTGATGATTTCCCAACCAGGAAAAAAGGAGCACTCTCACTAAAGTCATCCAATGAATTTCCAGCCATTTTTGTAATATAACGAAATAACCTTTATTAACTGCAAACGTAACAACACACGTCACGTTTACCTGCACACAGAATAAAACAATAACGAAACATTTAATATAATAATGTAAAATGCATGCTACCAGTACAACATAAGCCACACACCGGAACAAAGTCAGTACTTGAAAATATAAAATTACTCATGCAAAATGAACATTTTATTACTGTTTCACAATAATTAAATTTAATATCCACGTCATGCTTGCTGCAGTGAAGTTAGTTACATTCTCTTTAACGATATTAAAAATGTAGTAATTTCGTATTGTTCTTCATATTAAGCTACTACTACTAATACAATTGTAAGAACTTTTGTAACCATATTTATCTGCAAATAAATTTTTGACTTTACCACGATGACCGTTTTCTCAGATATTTTGCCAATTAACAATAGGAGATGAGTCTATGATCTTATAACAGGCACTGAATTGAAATCCGGCCTCCTACTTTTTTTTTCTGGATGGGAAATCATCAAATGACTGCTCCCGCTCTGGGCGGAGCGGAAGGGAGTGTCAGACTCTTACTGACTAAAACCCACCCGTGATCCATCTTGTGCCCTTTGCGTTCCAGTGCTGCGGTGACTCTTTCGAACAAATTCCGCAACATCCGGCCTCCTACTAAGAAATTTCTGATGCTAAAACCCAGTAAAAACTAGGTCCGGGTGGAAATAACATAGGTACAAGTAGTACACAATACACAAAGAATTAGGAGGAACGCACATAGATTGGTTTTAGTCATTGAGAGTCTCACACTACCTTTTTTTTCTGAATGGGAAATCTCCCGCTCGCGCGAAGAGGAATCAAATAACCTCTCTGGGTGGAGCGGAAGGGAGTGGGTTTGGATGACTTCCCATCCATAAAAAATTGAATACTAACTCCAAATAAATTCATAGAGGTTCCTAGTATATCTTTTCCTATTTCATCCTCGCATTGAAACTAGTACTAATATGAAAATAACTTAAAATAATCGCTGGGTTTCTGAAAAGCCTCTTAATTTAAAAAAAAGTCTTAACATATTATTTCATTAAATTACAATGAACAGATTCTATAATTTTATTTTAACCAACTTCAAAAAGGAGGAGGTTATCAATTCGGATTTTTGTCAACTCCTTCTCGTTCTCCTGCTCCTTCTTGTCCTTTTTGTTAGAAAATGGTTTATTCCGAATAGGTCCCATTTAAATTTCATAAAGATCTACTGAAGAACTTCGGAGATAATCAATGAAATAGATATGAACTGGTTAGAATTTTTGGGTACCAGAACTAAAAAACTTTTATACAAAAAATTATACAACTGACTTCCAAATAAAAACCACTGCAAAGTTCAAAGTGACATCACAATTGTGGTGTGTATGGCGTGATTGCTTCGTTCTTTGACACAACCTTCAACATTTTGTACTTTGTAGTATCCAGTAGCTACTGATATGGTTATAATTTTATGAATAAGCCTATTTATTAAACCAATTACGGTCGAGAACCCTCCGTTTCCAAAATTCTGTATAAATGGAAAGAATATCAAATACCAACTTGTTAGCAACAGTAACGAAAAATTAATTGTTCATTAAAACACAATTCACTTTGCTTGTCCAAGGGAGCGTGCCCGCTTCCCTAGAGACGGCGAAATTAATTTATTAAAGTAAAAACAAGCCGTGTTCCAGCTTGTTTGTCTTTACTCACTCTATAATATTAATGTTTCATACTTATTTCACCGACCTGGGAATATCTCTAGGAATAATCAATATTCAATAATATGTAGTACAATACTCAATAGGAATTTCTCTGTGACAGTTTGGAGTCTGGAAGTTGGTGGTTTGACTCTCTGATGCCTCACAAAGCTCGTTAAGCCGTTGTTCCAGATCTCTCGTTTCTGGTTGTCTGCCCATTGGAACATGAGAGTGATGGAAGAGTACAGTGCACTCCACCTGTGTTTGCGCATCCACTTCTGCACTATAATACGTCCCATTCGCGTCCGTTGCGAATGGCCGAATTCGGTCTGGAGGACATGTTAGTATGTTTTTAACTGCTGAACTACTAAACCAATATTGTCACAAATCAAAGAGGTACCTCCCATTATGTTGGTACATACCTATTATGTATCATTGAAACACGGAAGCTCTCCGAGTCGATCGCGAAAATTTCCAAAATACATCCAACAACGTCATTCGGTAAGCCACTATGATACTAGTATGCTTGAAATAATAATATATACGTAATTTCAGGTGAACACACAAAAACCGCCCATCATTTTTCACCGGCGTCATGTAATTTAATTGTTGTGTTTTCTTTCAGTGTTGTGGTTTGAAATGGCAGTCGATTACTTGCTGCTTAAGTAGCTCGAGGTAGAACGCTATATCAAAATAGCCCTGCCCTTATATCCTTTGTCAGTTAAGTGCCTACGGTCCTCTGAGCACCTGCCTACAAATAAATTCTTGGAACGAATCATACGTAATTCGGGGTACCTTTTAACCCGAAAAATGTATTCCAGTCTTCTCAATAAGGTGTAAGGAAAATTATGAATTGACTAGTTTCTGCCAGCAGCTTCGCTCGCGTTTAATTCGGGAATCATCCAAAGTAGACGCTTCTCGGATAATAAGCCAAGATCCTTTTCCAAGTGTGCGGGAGAGGGAAACCTCACGCCCCAGCCGCCGCAACAGCAGAAGACGCCCCGGGCGTCGGGAGTCACAGGATGATTCTCGGCCTCCGTAGCTCGCCGTCTGGTAACAACCAGGCCCGGGTCGTCGGTGCGTCGTGTTCCTCGCGAGAGATGTCAGCAAATAAAACGGGACCCTGACCCTATGGTCAGTGCCTGCTAGGGTTGCGGAATTTGTTCGACATTGTCACCGCGCCCTGGAACGCAAAAGGCACTAGGAGGAACACAGTCGGGTTTTAGTCAGTAAGAGTCTGACACTCCCTTCCGCTCCGCCCAGATATGATTTCCCATCCAGAAAAAAAAGTTCCTATTTCAAAGTACAATCGATATTCAAATATCTCTACAGCATAATTAATCAAAATTGGTTCATCGGTTTGAACGTGAAAAAGTTGTCAACAAACAGAAAGACAGAGTTTGCTTACATATATGTATGGATGTAAATAGATAGCGGAAATGTACTTTTAAGCATTTTCTGATCTTCGTAAGATTTGATGGAGCTTTATTCTGAAATGTTTCTCTTTTATTCTTTACACGTGCATAATCTATCATGCTAGGAAATATCAAATATGTTTTAACGGGTTTTGTATGGAAATGAGGCCTTTCGATTTTATGTAGCCGGTTTCTCTTGAAATATCTGTGGTTTGTTTTTTGCCATTTTTATTCTTCGATTGTTCATTTCGATTCTGTGGAAAGTCTATTGTTGTTGCGTTCTAGCTTTTGTTTCTGTCACTTAAAACAAAAGGCTTTGAGGTTTTCGATTACCAATATTTTCTTCTACTTTATACTCCATTCACAATAAGACTAGATATTAAAATAACACTGTTTAAAGTCCATTCAACCGATTTTTACTACTATTCTGTACGCATAAGGATGGCATTAAAAGCAAAAACGTGATTATAACACCAACTGTTTACTGCACCTAACATGTGTCATGCCACCTACGCAAAAGAAGTCAAAATCGGTTGAACAGGCTGAAAAATGATGTATTTGAATGTCTAATCTTACCGTGAATGGGGCATAGGAACCTGCCATATGCAGCTTAGTACAATTATTTTACATGTAACTTCCACAACTCAGTTACTGGGTAACACGGTACTTCTCGGTGATACAGGTGTCAAATTTGCAGGCGACAACTATTGCTAAATGTCCACAAATGACAGCCCAAACCAACAGTCAGATTAACGTGCTTTCCGAAGCACGGAGGAGTCTCGATATGTTAAATCCACCCATCCAAGAATGGACCACTTGAAGATAAATCTATCATTATTTAGCCATGAGCTCATCACCTTCCACTAATACTGTTGTAAAATCCCAATTTTGGAGCTTCTAGAAGGTTTCATAGATTTTTAACTAAACAAAACTAATTGTAAGTAAGCTTGTAATCTCTAATGACCATCTCTTCAATAAATTCGACGAGTTGTTCATGGACTATCAAATTATCAACTTTGTCAATCTAAATTGATTACTTATCTTAATTAATTTCAAAATGTCTAGTAGAAATGCAAATAAAATATCTCCAAATTTGAAGCCCGAAAGCTTTAACGATCGTCATTTCTTTCACAAGAAATAGGACATTTTTAAATCTACCGTGTTCTTTTTGTGAAAGGGGTTGCGTAACCAGGTCATTGCTATCATGAATCAATAGGGTATTTTACTCTAAAAATCTAATTAGTCCGTCTGATAGATTTACAAAAGATATTGGACACGTATTTTTTCTTTTTTCACGTAAACAAAAAATGAAGACGATATAGTGCGTTGAAAACTTACGTGACGTCACGTCGCTGGTAAAAATTGTAGCAACGTAGTGACGTCACGTGAGTTTTCAACGCACTGTACTGTCTTCATTTTTAGTTTACGTGAAAAAAGAAAAAATACGTGTCCAATATTTTTTGTAAATCTATCAGACGGACTAATTAGATTTTTACAGTAAAATACCCCATTGTGAAAAAGGGATAGTGTTATTCGTTATGTAAGCTCCGTCTCACTCACACAGGAAACATGATGGCATTGAAACCACGTAGTAGCGGAGCTGGCAAGTAATTTCAGACATTACCTTCAACAATAAATTTTCCCTCTTTAGAATAACAATTCAGTCCAAATAGCATTGTTCTGGGGATGTTATTTAAACTGAGCAACTCCCGGAAGCCGTCGGGCCCCTACAACCCGCAAACTTTTCCCTTCCGCATAAGACCAAACGAAAACAACATCCTAAAAGCATCTTGGCCTGTTAACATCTAATAAATATTTACCATTCCATCCTCTGTTAATATATTAAAATTCTCTGCCAATCCACCAATCCAAAGTTTGGAGAGGAAATCGCAAAATATATTTGTTTAAGAGTTTGTTTCGGTCTTTCGGGACTCTTCGGGGGGCTTCGGCAATCTGCGGAGCTCATTTTCTTCAATATTCGGGACTCGCAATCTGTTGTAAATTAGTGTAATTGTACGAATCCGCCTTTGGGCTAGCTGCTCATTTCCACTTTCTGTGTATTTTCAACTTCGTTATGGCGTTGTACAGCCGTTGATTAAGGTAATTCGTGGTTTTAAGGCTATTGAGAATTGTGTTTTATGTTAATTAAATAGTAACGTCCAAAAGGATGGGAAGAACGTTCAATTCTCCAAACAACATAGCCTCAATATAGCTTCGAGACAACATGGCAGCCACTATCAAAACTTACAATACAAAACAAGCAGGACAGTGAGCGTCACCGTTTACTCATAGAAATTGACGACTGAAATTGTCAATTTTCTGAGTTCAATGGCTGTGGTAGTCGTAACTTGTGCTAAGCACACATAGTACGAACACGAAGTCTCTCAACGCTGTTAATTCCATCATCTTCAATTGTAACGGAAAATATACTGAATCTTCATTTTCTAAAGTGAAAGGACTTCGGTTTGATCTCAATTCAATCGAACTAACCTATGGGAGGTTTCCTTCTAAGATTTTATATAAATCAGTTGGCGTATTTCTCAATAACAATAATGCATACTCTTCAAACCAGTCGCAATATTGGCAACTGGAGTGGAATTTCCTGCCGCTGTGTTTCCTGATAGCTTCAACCTGGATATGTGAGTAGGTTGCTTCTAGACAAGCGTGCTCTTGTCAAGGTTGCGGAATCTGTTCAAAAGAGTCACCGCGAGCCTGGAACGCATAGGGCATTTGGAGGACCACGGATGGGTTTTAGTCAGTAAGAGTCTGACACTCCTTTCCGCTCCGCCTAGCGTGGAAGAAGTTATTTAATGATACGAGTATCCCATCCTTAAAGACAAAATAAAAGACGAGCGTGCTCCACCGTCAATGGCATTCAATGCTTGCCATCAGTTGAGACTGTTGTTAAACGCGAGCCTATCAATAATAGAAAAAGCCGCGAGCTGAGGTTTCCGATCGAGTCTTGAGTTTTCATTGTCTACGGAATACCATCCTTACTAATATTATAAATGTGAAAGCGTGGATGTTTGTTACGCTTTCACGCAAAAACTACTTGACGAATCATCATGAAACTTTGTACACATATTCTGGGAGGTACTAGAAGTAACATAGGATACTTTTTATCCCGGGATTATGTTCCCTTGGGATAATTTCCGACATTCACGCGGGCGAAGCTGCGGGCAGCAGCTAGTAAACTATCTAAGCAAAATGTAGCAGGTAAGACTAACAGACAAACTTATCTTTTTGTTGAACAAACAAAAAAGTTCTCTCATACATCAATGTACAGCACGGTAAATTCTTCAACCGAATATAAATTTGCCATCGCAATTTTTTTTTATACTTATGACAAATTCCCATTTTGCCTGTGTGTGCTGTAAGATTTAGCGTCTTGCCAAATTTCATAGATCCAGGTGAACGGGACGGACGGTCGAAATATACATACATACATATGTTATTTTTACCGTATAAACAGCCTTATCTTTTTTTTTACGTTAACTTAAAAGTTTGATATTTTCACAGCTTCAAGGGACTGTAAACTTGAGTACTTGGTTTTAATCTCAACTCGATGTCTCCACGCGTTTCCGAGATGGGTCTGGACAGACGGACGGATGGACGGACAGCAAAGTAACCCTATATGGGTTCAGTTTTTTTTCTGTTTAAGGTACGGAACCCTATAAAGAACTAGCTTCCCCTGTGACTTCGCTTTCGTGAACAGTCACACCAAGGGCCAGGCCCGCTCAAAGAAATCATGAGTTTTTCCCGAGTTAGAAAAATAGCTTCAAAGACATTGCTACACCAATGAAGTTAGCTTGCCTTTTGTGAAAGTTATGTTTGTAATTGGATCCAAACTTCCACAGATGTAAATGTAGATACCTAAAAAGAAAAAAAAATATTGTAAAGCCTTTTTAAAATATTCGTCTTAAACCAAACCAATCACCAAGTCAAACATACTCAAACAACACCAATTCCGTCGTACATTGCGGGCCACATACCCGCAATATACACAACAGATTGCTATCCACGCTGCCTTGTATACGTTCCAATTACGCAGCGGTCGCGCTGCGGCCCGCTCCGGTATTACTGGCTAACCACCGCCGGAATCCAAGACAGGGCATTGTGCTCTAAGGCTGGCTTCACGGCTGCAGATAGGTTCGCCTTGACGCTTAAGCAAGGGCTTATTGTGGAACATGATGATATTATGTTGTACAATACAAGTAAGATATATTTAACTTTTTAGATTTTCGAATTGATTAATTTTATTAATGTGAAAAACGTACCTTAAATTTCAATACAAAATATTTTTTCAATTTGTAGTAGTTCCTGACAATACCGCTTCAACCAAACAAACTCTTCAGCTTTATAATATATTAGTGTAAACTAGCTTCTGCCCGCGATATTGATTCGTTGGTGGGAGAAGTGGTGGGAGGCGCTCGACGTGACGACGGCAAAGTGTGCAATGGTGGCATGCGCGTGAGCAGCGCGCGACATTGGAACATTATTTTTCTAAAATAAAAGTAGTCTAATTTACTCCTTATTACATCAGCTACCTGCCAATAAAAGTCCCGTAAAAATGGGTCCAGCCATTTCAGAGATTAGCCGGAACATACAGACAGACAGACAAAAATTGTAAAAAATGTTATTTTGGTGTATGTACCGTATATATGTATATGAATATATGCACGTAGTAAAAGGCGGTTATTTCAATATTAGACGCTCCAATTTTATTTATATGTATAGATTACATTAGGCTACCGCTGCATAACCACCTCTCGAAAAACGCGTTACCATGAAAAAAAGATCTCCAAATTACAGTTTAAATTAAACGCATTAAAAAATATACAATAGACGAGAACAATCAAGTGCCTATCAGGTGTGAGAGCTAAAAGGAGCTAACTGCATTAATTAGTCCGTCGGCCGCTTGCCGGAGATAATCTAGTAACACTTTCGACTGTGATTCGATTAAGTGCCTTATGAAAGGAAAAAGTCTGATATTGCCTTGTGGAGAAAATTCTCTTTTTCTTTTTTGCCATTATTTTGTAGCCATATTGTGATTTAAATAAAAGAAGGTCCGTCGAGTTTCCTACACGTTCTTTTCCATAATCTAAGCTTTGGAACGAGTTACTGGCTTCATGTTTTTGACTGACAGACCATAATTATTCAAAAGTTCCCATAATATTTTATTTGAAGTTATTCACTTCAAGTTTTTTTCGAGTTTGACCATAGTTCTTTCGAGTTTGACCATACTTTTGGGAAGTATGAAGACGTAATTGATTTTATTTTAAACGCAACATTTTCTGGAACGAAAATTAACATACAATAAATATGACAAATTATCAAGCGTGTAACTGCTGTGACTTGTGTTACATTTGTGACGAGACGATTAATCTAAATAAGAGTGTGTCCTCTAAAAACTAGCGTATATGTTAACAAAATACTGCTACATCAATTAGACTACGCTACGAGCCTCTACGAACCTCTTCGAGCCTACGCTACGCGCCTACGCAATTGCTACGCGAGCATTGCTATGCTACGAGGAATTCATTACCCTTCGAAGACATTGCTACGCCACATCTTGTCGACTGTATCGATCAGTAGAAACCATTAAGTTCGTGCCGTGAATAGTTTACTAATGACAGCCAATCAAATTGAAGAATTGAAAAAGAAATAAGTGTTAAAAAGCAATAATAGTGTTGTGTTAAATAAAGTAAAAAACGGTACTTAATCTATACTAGTATTATAAAGAGGTAACGTTTGTGAGTTTTTGAGGTTGTGAGTTTGTGACGTTGTAAGGGGTAATCTTTGGATCTACTGAACAGATTTTCAAATTTATTTCACCAACAGAAAGCTACGTTATTATGGAGTGTCGTAGGCTATATATATAACTCCCGTTCCCGTCCGGTTCCCGTGGCAATACGGGAATAAAATATATAATATATTATATTTTATTCCCGTATTGCCACGGGAAAGAAAACAACGCGGATGAAACCGCGGGGCGCTGCTAATTAAACTATTTTTTTAAACAAAACTATTAAAACTCCATCAAACGAATTACAACAAGACGCTGTTTCGAGACAAAAACACATAAAATACTCCGCTCCAACTTTTAGCATAAATAGAAGCACGTATTGTGCACCAATTAGCACAAAGCTGCGTTTAATCTATGACACAAATTGCAGCGGGAGTGTCTGACACTCGTGCATAATTACGTTCTCGCTACGTGCTGTATTATATTAAATGAAAGGATCACCTGGGTGGATGTCCCGACTAACTTATGTTGGGAATGGGGGTGTGAGTTTGTTTGTCTGTCCAGGCTGAATTTCTTGCAAAGTTAAGATCGACAGCTGCTAGTGTAAATCTAAATTAATTTTACTAGCAGCGCCCCGCAGTTTCACCCGCGTAGTTCCTGTTCCCGTGGGATTATGGGGATACAATATTGCCTTTGTTCGTCGGAGATAGTGTAGCTTCCCAACAGTGAAAGAATTTTTCAAATCGGTCTAGTAGTTTCGGAGCCTATTCAATTTAAACAAACAAAAAAACATCCAAATCTATCCTCTTAATAATATTATATTAACTTTATGAGGATGACTAGCACTTCGCTCGCGACTTCGTCTGCATGGACTTCGTTCTGACCCTTACAAACTTGAAACCTCTTTCACTCGTTTCTTAGGGTACCTGGAACCAACTGCCAGATTTACAACTTCAATAATGACGATGTTCCATAATAGTGGCAAGTTTAAAATATATTGGTCCATGGAATAAGGTTTTAGATACAAACTTCCACCACCCTAGTTCACTCCTTTGCGGGGAGAGTTTCCTAAAATACTTTCTTAGCGGACGTCTGCTAACTATAAACTACCTTCCTGGCAAATTTCATCTTTATACGTCAAGCTGTTTTCGATTTTTCGTGATGAGTGAGTCAGTGAGTGAATTACCTTTGCTTTTATATATTTAGATAAAGTATGTTTATAGGATATCGTACTCGAAGAGTAACCAACGGAACTATGTCTAAACCTCCACTGTTCGTCTGTCTGTCAGTCAGCGGGCTGTATCTCATGAATTTTAATAGGTAGCAGACAGTTGTCATTCACAGAGTGTATATTACTATTGTAACTAATAAATATTGGGCCCCATGGAATTTTCGGTTTATGACCTTTTCGAGTTCGAGTAAATAAGGGTGAAATCGCTCGTCTGTACTTCAACTTCGGTTTGAGTACTAGGAAGATACTAAAACAAAAAAAAAAAAACAAAAAACGTTTGCAATAATATTTCGTAAATCAATAAAAAGAACTAATGCAAACAGAAATAAAGTGAAATAAATAATTCAGGAATCACAATGTTATTCTGTCAGTCGTTCGCAGATTTCTTTTACTAGGCGCATTATGTTTTACGAGCATCGAAAGTACATAAACCTTCCTATTATGTCTTGGGAAAACTTGAGAAACCGTTATTTCACGAAAACCCTAAGATTTAAAAAAAAAAATGCGAATTTTTGTATTGGAAATTTCGATCGAATTTTGAAATATGTTACATAGTGCTAGGATGATTTGAACTGGAATGCTGATTGGCTAGATTATTCTAAGAGTCAGTTCATAACATTCATCCTCATTGTGGTTGGACGATAACTTAAAACATGCAGTTTTTTTTATAATAAATTGTTATATTTAGCTCATTCAATTAATTAGAGCTTGTTTCTACTTCAATACCCGAGTTTGATAGCTTTTCAGGCTGTGAGTTTGATTTTTAGAAAAACTCAACTTCAAATTCAACATTTTTAATTCATCCCTAGCCTTTTCTCAACTATATTGGGGTCGGCTCCCATTCAAACCGGATTCAGCTGAATACCAGTATTTTACGTGAAGCTGCTGCTTACCAGACCTCCACAACCCATTCACTGGAGAACATATCTGTGCAAGACTGGTGTCAGATTTTCTGGATTCTGACAATCGTAATGACTGCCAAAGATCTTCAAATGATAGCCACTTAACGCGCTTTCCGAGGCACGAGGGAATCTCGTTATGGTAAGATGGCCACCCATCCACAGGCCAACCTCGGCAAGCGTTGTATTAACTTCAGATCGTGCGGCTGTTATAATTTTGCTACGAACTCCCCTGACTCTGCGCAAAAGCCCTAGTATTTTCCAATTTATCCTGCGACACATAGGTATGCGAATGTATGTCACAGTTTCCCTCAAACAGTAATAGGTATTTTCCGTTTATGTCGTCGCGGAAATGAAACGCAAACAGTCGGAGCTGTGTTTTCGTCATAAAATTTAACGCAAAATAATCGAGAACATGTGAAAAGTAAAGACAATTTATATTGTAATTTGAATTTTGTTTGCTTTCATTTTGTAAATTAAAAGTGTTTTGGAAGCGGTGCAGTAATTTTAGGTTTTGTATTTTAGGTTGCGGAATTTGTTCGAAAGAGTCACCGCGGCTCTGGAACGCAAAACGCTGGCACTAGAAGGACTACGGGTGTTTTTTAGTAAAAGTAGTACTTATTGTAAAAGTCTGACACTTTATATAGATAGATATAGAGATAGAGATTTGTATCTGCATTGCACCCGTGCAAAGCCGGGGTGGGTCATCAGTTAATTACTAAAATGTAGCAAAGCCTTGCTAAAAAAATGGTAAAATAAAAGCAGAAAGATAATAAAAGATCCGGTTTCATATCCGGCCACGGAGCTATTCCTATCCTAATCAGCTGTCAATGGCAGACATAAAGCGAATAGACTCGCGAAAGTTTGACAGCTCCATTAAACTTGTATTGATTTCATTGCGGAACGCCTCTTTATACAATTTGTTGAGAGACTTTAAATTAATACTGTGGAGATAGTTACTGATGAATGTTTGGTTTAGTAATTACTTTAAACTATCTATGGTATACTGGGTCTACTATTTCATTGGCTGTACTTGATTAATTTAATTCATTACCTAATCCAGGATCGTTAGTGGTATTAATTATTAATCTAAGTTATAGTGAGCTTGAAGAGATCTGTCAATGCCCATCAGCTGGAGTTCACTTGAAGCTGCCTTCACTTAAGATTTTGTGATAATATCTTTACAAATGATCACTGTTGAATTGGTAACGCGTTCCTGCAAAAATCTCAATACAAAATACGTTGAAACTGCTATTCGCCGAAATTTTGACGGTGGTTTTTACGTATGAGCCTCAAGTCTGACAAGTTTGCTAATCTGCTAATATAAAAGCGTCACTATGACTTTCCAATGGTCAAACACTGACACTCCATTGAAAGAAATGGCGTAGAATGGTAATCTCGTATGTACATAATGACAGACGTATGCGGTAACTTTAGATCGCATAGAAACTAATAAATAATATGTCGAAATATGTATAACAGAAATCTGGCGTGATTTAATGTTTAAATTTAGTAGTAGTTTTTCAAAAATCATTTCTACTAACGGCTTTTATAATAATGGCAATACGACAATGTCATTCTAACACGAGACCATTGACCGACCAATGATCGACCATTATGAATTTAGCAGATTACGAACTTTTAGCAAAATGAAAACGGGATCGTGTTGGAATGACGAATTTATAAAAAATATCAGACTTAGGGCCCAGTTATCTAAAGATTGTCTGCTTTGGTACATTTCTTGCATAATATTGAAAAACTAATATCTTCAAAGCTATACTCACTATTTTTGTTACATTACTGATGGAATAATCTACCTACTTATTAAGTTTTGAAATACCCGAAAATATTGCAGGGATGCATCAGCCTTTGTTGAAACTGCACTGCACTATTTGGCCATCGTAATAATTCGATTTAGTAGTATTGGACCACAAGTCCTCTTGAACTGCTTCGGGAAGTCATCAATTCGAAAGCGAACGGAATATAATCGGCTCTAATTGCTTTCATAACTTGGTGTAGTTTAGGATTCAAACTAAACTGAAAGGATTTAATACAACTAATTTATTTGGCCACCACTGGGATGGAAAGTGTCATTAAAACAGGCACAAAAATAAGTAAATAATTCGCACTCTCAGAATGAAATAGGCTTAACTCAAAATTCCTGTTACTTATAATTTGGTTATAAACTGAACTTAAAGAACATACTTTAAAACCCAGTGATAAAAAACAATTCCGAAATATAATTGGGAAAGGGACAGCTTATACATAGTTGTTGGGAGACATTTGTTTTTAACCAACACTTTTTAAAGATTTATTTTTTCTTCATTTGTCAAATATTACAATTTTTGAGTTAGGTCCCTTGCATTCTAACGGTGCAAATTACTTGGATCGGTAGCGGCGTGGCAGAAGAATTTCTGAAAGGATCAGGTGAGTCGTTTGCCCATCAGTGGGTCATCAAAACGGCTGCATAATAATAATAACATTTACAAGCACTCTTGAATTGACAATGAGCCAGACAGTAAGTATCAAAATTGAAACTATTTGCACGTTCGAGAACATAATTATCTATGGACAAGAACGATCCTGAAACTGTATGCACACACTTTTAAATCAAGTAGCTTATGACAAAACTCTAGGTCAATTACCATGTAGGTATTTCCTTTAACACTATAAATTATGCGTTTTATATATAACGTATTTTTTATGTCTGCTTTGTCGATGTTAATTAATGTTGTTATTATCCATTTATTTTATTTTAAATTCAATATGGTAAACATGTTAGCACAACTTCATGTACTTATAACACCATGCATGCATTTCATATTGTATATTTTTTTCTTATGAAAAGTAATCTGAATCTGAACGTAACCTAAAATAATCTCGCGCGGTCGTGATAGGTAGGTAAAAATTTACCCGAAAACTCTTAAAAGACACTTCACTTAAAACGATCCTTCAGAGGGTAAGTCTTCTTGCAATAATAAACCTCTATTCAAGTACGTTTATTATATCAAAGAGACTTACCCTCTGAAGGCAAAGTAGCAGACACTGCATGCAACTTTGTGGTGACTCAAAATTGAATTAGGTTTCTGAATGCGGTCGAAACAATATCAATTTCAGGAGCCATTGTTATGTGGTAATTAACGAATTTGGTATCTATTTATAAATTCCCTAATTTAAAGTTTAGCACATAAATCTATACTAATATTATAAAGCTGAAGAGTTTGTTTGTTTGTTTGTTTGAACGCGCTAATCTCAGGAACTACTGGTTCGAATTGAAAAATTCTTTTTGGGATGAATAGACCATTTATCGAGGAAGGCTTTAGGCTATATATCATCACGCCTAAGCCAATAGGAGCGGAGCAGCGATAAAGAATGTTTTAAAATCGGGGATTCCACGGGGACGAAGTCGCGGGCAGCAGCTAGTCAATAATATCATCCCACTCTTTTGTCGCAAGTCTGCGGGGAGATATTTCTTTTGAAATAAGCTTTATCTTTGTAGTCTTCTCTTTGTCTCTTTGTATTTATAAATGTATAGCGAGTTAGTTAATAGATTCACAGATATTTCAAAATGCACTATTTTCAAGTCAACGACCTCGCACAAATTAAACCTCACTACACCAGCCTCTAGAGTGCAACCTCATTTATGTAACAAATTACCAACATATATACCATAATGAAAATGCTAATTAGTCTACCACTTTCAACTGCAATTACCATTATGAAAATATTCAGCGCTAGTGTTGTTTCAACGATCATTATTCTTGTTCCAACAGAAATAAACATCGTTTGATGAAAAATAAATCGAGCTGATGTCTTCACTTTTGACTTGGTATTGTGTATTCAGGTTAAATACTGAGTTCGTTAGTTTTGTGACGTATTTAGACGTTTGATGGTTCGAGTTCTTGGTTTTATCAGGGATGATTTTTTTATCATCATCATTTGCAATTGGCGTACCTTTAAATTTTTAGGCCCAAAATAAAACTCGTTTTTCTATTCACAAGCTTTACAATGTAAAATGGGAACAGTTGTTACCAAAAACAATTCACTAACACAATATTGGTGATGCATTTTCATTTCGACTCCACAATTCAAACACTCCTCTCGAGTTTAAATAGAAAAATCGATTGGAGTTCAAAAATAATTTGAATCGAGTAAAAAGCGCTCGTATACGATATCGATGTACTCTCGAGGGCCATTGTCGAGTGGAACTGGCACGCAACATCCCCCCGCAACGTTCCACTTTTGAATCTGGAGAACCGAGGCTGTTTCAACGACTTTCTACGTTTATTTTTTTATTTCGCTTTTTTTAGAGAGATTGCGGCCAGCGTTTTGCTCGAGTTATGAATTGTTCCGATTATTATGTTTGCCACTGTACAAAATTCAAACTCATTTATTTGACGAACAATAGTGAGTTTAAATGTAAAGCCTTTTGTTTTCGTTGCTCTAATCCCTTAAGCATTGGAGGGGAGGAAATATATTATGCTTAGATAAATAAATGTAGGCGTGAGTAGAAGTGTAAAGAACAATAAATGTCGAGGGTTTGATGAGCTCTTGATTATTTCATGTTTCCCTTTTCCCTAAAACTAATCCGGAGTGTAGGCGTGACATTCACACCTCTCTATACTAATCTCAATTAAGCTGGCCGAATGTTTATGGCGGTCGTTTCGCTCTTGACCGTTTCCCGTTAGGGCTGGTCTCGGTGAGTGCTCGCAGGAAAATTTATGAGCTAATGCTCGTGACATGTTGACCGACAATTGTGGCCGGGGAAAGAAAAATGGTGGCGTGATTGATGCCTGTGTTTGCATGCCTTTTTTCATTTGTTTCGTTTGCCGGATGACTGGTTAGATGAGATTCGTTGAGAATCAAGCTTGAATTGAAAGGTTTATTCGAATTCAAATCTTTACGAATCAAATAAAGACGTTTCTAGATGTTTAAGTGGATGCGTAGTTTACTATGTTCTACCAATTTAGGCATTCAAAATTATGCTATTTCATTAGCTAAAATTTATTGTTTGTTGCTAAATAATAAACGGGCCGCCGTAGTCGATGGTCCACATACACACAATATACAATACATTGTTACGGCTTGTCGGAAGCCTGGAACTGGACTGACACCAGTCTTGCCGAGGGCTGACGTGTTTTAACATTTACTGGGTTGAAAAGGTCAAATAGGCAAACGCTCCATGTTAAATACTGGTATTCAGTGCATCTGTTACACCCAAATGCGACGTCGACATACAGTAATCTGAGTCGAAGTCGGATTCTGGTCTTTTATAAAATAGGCTAGGCAGATTGCTTATGTTCAGTGCAATATTCTTCTTATGCTTCTTATTCCATTGGGTTATATTAAAATTGAAGTTCGCTGCTTCAGACGCGGTAGTCCTCTTTTAACCCATAATATATCGCAAAGTGAAAGTTACATGCACTTTACACCGGTTGCCAAGACAGCGCTTTCCGTGTTGGCGCCTGCATTGTTCCGTGCGCGCCAGACACGTGAAAACACTCAATTTTGAGCAAGGAGGATTTATTGCCGTACCTCAGCGCCAATGTTAATTTGAGTAACTAACAATAGATGCTCAATTTTAGCTCGTAAGTTGACATTTGTCAATGGCTTACCTAACCAAGTCGACCGCACAGCGCGTTCGATTCGTAAAAAAAAAAAAAAAAAGAAATACGCCTGCCATTTCAAAAAGTGGTATCGGTTAATCCGTTAAGAAGTTATGGTGGAATAAAGAAACTCACAAACATACCTATATACATGAACCCTGAAAACATAACCGTCCTTTTTTGGACAGTTGTGTATAAACGGTCAACATTTAAAGACTTTTGTCACGTGAAATTCTAAATTTATTTTATCAGGAAAACATTCTAATCCAGGGCATGGTCTTCTTGTGTTACTAATCAGGGCCCCAAGTCTGCTATTACAATAGTGTCAGAATGGTCCATCAATGATTTCATAATACTTAGTTGATTTTGACAAGTTTGGTAATCTAGTTCCTAATATAAAAGCGTCATTATGAATTTCCAATGGTCAACCACTGACACTCCAGTGAAAAAAATAGCATAGAATGGTAGTCTCGTACATAATAACAAATGAACGTAAAAACAGCAACATATAAAAGAAATCTGGCATGACTTATTGTTCAAATTTAGTAGTCGTTTTTCGAAAATCATTTTTACTAACGGGTTTTATAATAATGACAATATGAGAATGACATTCTACCACGATTCTATTACGTGACCAATGACCGACCAAAGATCGACCATTATCAATTTAGTAGATTACAAACTTTTAGCAAAATGACAATCGGGTCGTGTTTGAATAACGAATTTATAAGAAATAGCAGAATTGGGGCCTAGTTAAATTGTTTAACTGAGACAGCTATGAAAAACTATTGAAGCAAGAAGTAGGATATTCATTGAAAGACGGTTCTCCATGACACAGTAAGCGAATAGGCGTTACTGGACTGACAAAAGAAATGAATAAATAAGAACATTGGCCATCAGCCAACCAGTCTTTGACAATACAAGCACGATGATAAACGCGTAATGATATTAGATACAAGTATTCTTTGTCGTCACATTATTGGGCAAAATCCTCACACAGAGTTTTCCAATTTCATTTGTCTTTGCTCCGGTCAATCGGTAATGAGTGAGTATAATACGATATAAAAATCTATTTTTATAAGCCAGGAAATGCATTTGCGGAAGTTAATTATTGTCGCCAACTATTTACATATTTATTCGGCGATGAAAATCAACTTTTTCATGCATTATATAAATTGACATAAAATTATTCAATACCTCCTGTTTGGTTTTTCATATACATAAGTAGCGTTAGTGTTTTTTTTAATTGTCACTTCTGTTCCGATTTTAATTAAAAATGAAGTTCAAAACATACAGTTTAAATTCCGAATTTTTTGACCGATTTTTCTTGATCACTGTATCATTAAAAAAAAGATTATGAAGAGTTATAAATATTTGTCTATGACATATGTAGTTAGTAGGAATTTGAAAGTTGGCAGCAAAAACAAAGACGAAAAACAAACGAGCGCGGTTACACAGAGAAAACATAAGAAAATAATAGTGTTTCTTATTTAGTTTTTGTGAAGTCACTTCACAGGTGCAGTAGGTACTGCGAGGTGTTTTAATGGTTTAGATAATAGTGTCGTAAATTTACTGAACCATGTGGTGTTTACCTACTTCCGTAATATTTGCTCCGTTTCTAAATATTATTTAGAGCGAGAATTGATGCCTTAAAAATGCTCTTATTGATCATCTTATCTCTTTGTTTTCACGAAAATTGTGGTTGATGACCATGCTATATTTTTTACCGTTATAAAAAAGTAACACGGAGATCTATTAAGTATGCTACATCCGTCTCATAAAGCAGGGCGTCGAGTGAGACATTTCACAAAATCAACTGAACAAGCCATAAAATTATAAGAAAACTATTTTATCGTGTGATAAAATCTTAAAGCTTGCCGTCAGACTCTGTAATCTTGATGCGCACACGCACCGGATGAGCGGAAAAGAAATAATAACTCAGAAATAGTTTAGACAGAACTATGAAAATATGATAAATTTTATGACCGTCACTTTTATATATTTTGCCAAGCAATGGCTTATAGTTATGTCTTTTGTATTTTACAATTTTTACAAGGTTATTTATTAGTTAGATACGTCTTGTTGGTCTATCGTAGGCCAGTTTGTTTGCAGAAGCTAAAATATTTTTGGATATTTATCAACAAACAAATATTTAAATGGAATAAGATGGGTGTTAAAACTGGAATCACAATGGGGTAGTTGACTAAAAAATGTAATAACTCCGTCAGATACAATTCCAAAAAAATGAACGTACTGTATCGTCTTCATTTATTGTTTACGTGTAAACTCGCGTGACGTCACTACGTGCTGCAATTTTTACTAGCAACGTGACGTCACAAGCCCCACTCCTTCGATGCTTTTTATCTTCTTCAATTTTTATAGATTAGATCAAACAAAAATTACGTGTCCAATATTTTTAGGTACCTAATATAATTGATGGACTAAATAGAATCATATTTCTTTTACTCAAAAAACAACACCATTGTAGCACAACCATGCGAACGGTTCATTTCAGCGCGTGAAAAGTTTGTCAGCTTTCTAGCCAGCGTAAACTCATGAAGGACTAAAATTCTGTTCCTAGACTAATAAAACGCTTAAGATGACAGGCGACACTTGTAGCATTACACGTGACAGGCAATTCAATCAATCTGTCTAGCCTTTTTGCCAGTCAACTTTCTCTGCTATAATCTGTTCCTTGCTTTAAATAAATGGGCTTGCGGGAAAGTCGCACATGTGAGGCGGGAATCGCTTCTTTAACGTAACACGTTTACGTAATGTGGTCAGAAAAGCGCGAAGTCGCGAGACTTACCGCGTCACAGTGAGATATATCACACGGTCGGAATTAATTCGGAATGTGAGTAAACTATATCATGTGTAAAGTCTGTTCGCAGCTGATAAATATTGTGATGCTTTTTCTTTCTTCTTTTTGGGTATTTCGTCAGTTGATTGAACTGTGATTTTGACAGATTTAATCAAATACAAATTGTTGTTTCAGCTAGCTTGATTAAAAGGTTTGCAATCATAAATTATTGAATTCTTACAACAGTAAAATTTACAATCCAACCCATTGTATTACAGAGCTTTTGTTTTGGGGATTTTCTTGGTTTTAAAATCTATAAGTACTAATATTAACTGTCCGCACAACTTCGTTTGTGTTACAGTTTTCATGACTGCTCCGCTCCTATTGGTTTTAGCATGATGATATAGCCTATAGCCTTCCTCGTTAAATGGGCTATCTAACACTGAAAGATTTTTTCAAATCGGACCAGTAGTTCCTGAGTATACTAATATTATAAAGCTGAAGAGTTTGTTTGTTTGTTTGTTTGAACGCGCTAATCTCAGGAACTACTGGTTCGAATTGAAAAATTCTTTTTGGGTTGAATAGACCATTTATCGAGGAAGGCTTTAGGCTATATAACATCACGCTGCGAGTAATAGGAGCGAAGAAAAAATGGAAAATGTGGAAAAAACGGGGAAAATTATTCATCTTTGAGGGCTTCCGTTGCGTGCGCTGCGAAAACGGTTCAAGATACCAAAAAAATATGTAGGTAAGAATTATTCCTCTTAAAATGATCTAAAATAATGTCAGCGACAGTATATGTCTATCTTTTAAGATTAACTCACTAGAACCGTTTTTATGGTAATCAAATTTGGTCGAAAGGGATGAAAGTTTGTATTAAACTTTGTCAATTTTAAACCGATCAGGCTGAGAGTTTCAAAATCGGGGTTAAAGTAACTATTCCACGCGGACGAAGTCGCGGACAGAAGCTAGTGTAGTAAAAAGTTCAATATTCAAATTAAAATGTATGAGACATTGACCTTGCACTGTCTATTTAGCATAAGCCTTCCTATAAAGCCCGAGCATTAGAAAAGAAAAAAAAAGAAAATCATAAATAACTAGCTGGGAAACCTCGGCTATTTAATCAGCCAAAATCGCCGAGGTTTTAATCAAATAAAATCGAAAAATAAAGCGAGTAATTTCCAGTATTGCGGATCAGCACGTAGGTACGTTTGCTCAGCGGATACGTTTCTGATAAAAAGTTGGAAACTGTTAAAACTACAGGCTTCCAATGATAATATATTGCAGAGCGACGCCCCGTACTACGTAGCCTTCGTATTCGGTAAAAATCCTATGGGACCGCTACCGACGGTTGTCGAACGATCTCTCGATTGAAATATCGGATTTTGAATACCGTTTTGGGATATTGGTCGCCAGTATATCCAGTGGAAAATGGCCGTGTATTGGTTCATGTATTGATTCGATTTGTACCGCTGTTATTCGGTATTTTGTTAGCTAGATTTTATATTCAGCTATCGCATTTTTATAGTCGTGGCAAGGTAGTTTCGGATCAATTTTTCGCTCCGGAAATGATTACAGGTTCGTTGATCAAACGTCAAACTCAGTACTGACTTTTACTGAATGTCGCTTCTTAACATCAAAGTTTTACCTTCGGCATAAATGTAAATAGATAAATAAAATTAGCCTTAATACAGTAAGCCTATATATTTAAAATGCTTTCGTTAAAAATGTAAATGTGCGAATTTCTACACGAAAGTGGTATGTATACTTTATTACACAAATCAATGAAAATGTCTGAAACCTATTTAGTGAATTAGATCATTAGTATCAAAAGAGCACGCGCAAAGGTAATTTATTATTCCGCCTATAACTTTTTGATCTTTATCTCACCTACCTACCTCATTATTCTCGAACGTAGTCTTGATTTACACATATAACGTGGTTAATTATAATAATTTATTTGACATATTTGTGTCGTCTGTAGTTACCTGGCGTGTTTCCAGATGAACTATGCCACAGATAATATATGTATTTTACGGAGGTGCAACCGATTTTGTTTACTCTCGCTTCATGCGATCTCTATGAATATTTTGATTCAGAAATTGTGTTATATTTATTGCGTTTTGATGGGTCATTAGTTAAGCTTGTGAATATGACTTTGAACATAAATTATATGATGCAAATAAATGAATCAATTTATGTCTCTTTATGAAAGGTGGCTTAAAGAATCTGCTGTAACCAATACAAAAAATAAGTCAACTGACTGTCGGGGCACTACTTAAAACGCTGATGTTCACATACCTGTATTAAAGCTTTAAAACAAGCTCCTTAAATTCGAACCCCCAAATACGAACAAAATACACACATGTATGCACACTTTACAAAAATAAACCGCATTAATTTCTCAGTGAACTGCACTGGACATAATTTTGAACAAACAAGTAAGTAAATCGCTAAAAATAAAAACAAGTGTTCATATAAGTCATAACATCCATCTTTTACATTTTTATCTCATTAAATACGTTTTTAATATCTTCACCAACAAATAAAGACAGAAGTTTTATGACGATGGCATGCGAAGTTTATACCTAGCTTTTGTTGGCTTCTTTTCCAGTTCGTTATTTTTCTTTTAATAAGGAAAATGCAAGGACAATACTTGTTCTTCCAGAGAGACAACTCGTAAACTACGGGCATATTTTCATTTCCAAGGCAAGTTACATGAACAACAGCAAATAATTTTCTGTCTCTTTTTATTTTTGTACGACAGTGTAAAAAACATCCCATTGGTCCTTCAAAAACTTTCTTCATCAGAATTTTTTATGACGTGTCATTACCGTCAAGAATCGTTCTTGAAAATCTCATGGAGCTGTTAGTTCTGTATATCTCCTTCTCTCTCATGCAACGGAATTATGACGGCATTGGTTCGCCACAGTAGAGTAGCAAAACTTGAGAATATTCAGGAAAAGCCAGAACATTGCCGTTTTACATTAAACGAAGATTACACCCAGTCTTTATGAGACCAGTCCGACTATTTCTGCTGCTTCATTCCAACATGAAACCCTTCTTTTGGAGAAGTAAGAAGAATTATACATTTCACCGACTAATTATAAAAACTTCACGTGGTTCCTCAGCTACCGTGTCCTCTCAGCCAGCGTGTCCTCTCAGCCAGCGTGTCCCCTCAGCCACCGTGTCCCCTCAGCCACCGCGTCTCCTCAGCCGCCATGTCCTCTCAGCCACCGTGTCCCCTCAGCCACCGTGTCCCCTCAGCCACCGTGTCCCCTCAGCCACCGTGTCCCCTCAGCCACCGTGTCCCCTCAGCCGCCGCGTCTCCTCAACCAGCGTGTCCCCACAGCCACAGTGTCCCCTCACCCGCCGCGTCTCCTGAGCCACCGTGTCCCCTCAGCCACCGTGTCCCCTCAGCCGCCGCGTCTCCTCAGCCAGCGTGTCTCCTCAGCCACCATGTCCCCTCAGCCGCCGTGTCCCCTCAGCCACCGTGTCCCCTCAGCCACAGTGTCCCCTCAGCCACCGTGTACCCTCAGCCGCCGCGTTTCCTCAGTCACCGTGTCCCCTCAGCCACCGTGTACCCTCAGCCGCCGCGTCTCCTCAGTCACCGTGTCCCCTCAGCCACCGTGTCCCCTCAGCCACCGTGTCCCCTCAGCCAGCGCATCTCCTCAGTCTCCGTGTCCCCTCAACCACTGTGTCCTCTCAGCCGGCGTGTCCCCTCAGCCACCGTGTCCCCTCAGCCACCGCATCTCCTCAACTGTGACAACGTGGGTGAAGTGAGCTGTCATCGCAGTTGGTGCTAGGGACTGAAAGCTCAAGGGACTAGGGACAAGGGGCTCTAGGGACTTCAAATAAAAACTAACACGGTGAGTTCGTTGCAGAATATCGCTATGTTGCTCTCACTTATATCAAAATTTAGCGACAAATTTTACGATCTAGGCGATTGTAAAATATAACAGCAAAATGATGCTGGATTATAATATTAACAAAGTATATTTCCCTGGCAACATTAAAACGTTATACTTGTACAAAGTTACCGTGGGAGGATTATTTATACTGTCTTCATGTCGACAGACTAGTCCGCTTTGATGTCGGTTCGCCATTAATTATTCTTTTTTATTTTGTTTTGTTTTTAAAGGTAAACAATGTGGAAATAATTGAATTGGATGTTAAGGATGTTAATAATTGGGGGCTTTTGATACTTTTAGAGATAATAATACAGTTTGTAAGGTTTTCTGAAAAATAATTTTCAATATTGGTAACTACTTTCTTAAATATGTTTTTTCAGGTATTTTTGTTAGGTAACGGAAAACTTGCGTTAGTACATTCTTCTTCAGCGTAATCATCAACTTCAGTACAAAGTTAAAAAGCTGATTAGTCCTGAAAACGTGACTGACAGTAAAATTACATGTTTTATTGTTATTATCAAGAGAACGGTCAATTAAATCACGTAGGTAAAACAGAATTTACTGGGAACTAAATATAAATATAAAAATCTATTCTCCGCTCAGAAACCGAAAATTATTCATATTTATTTAATCTACCTGTCTTGCTAAGCTCATATTCCGTACATAGAACAAAAAACTCGCACGCCAACATAAAAGTCTCCTATTTACTTATACTTACATATTTCAGCCACGCACACACCGTTTGTCGATGGTATACGCACAAAATATATTTATGATATCCGCCATTGTTGCCGGTTGGCGCGAAACATATGTTGTGATATACGGCGACGACACTTGCTTCTTTTGTATCTTGATTCCGTAATAAAAGCTTATCTTGACGCTGATCCATCCCGTATTCTTAGGTAAAAAAAAACAATAGATTGTGTGTTATTAGTTATTCATCGTATAAGGTTACTGACCTTATTATGCATCGTCATTTTTATGTCCGTATATAAATAAACTAGCAGCGCCCCGCGGTTTTAGCCGCGTAGTTCCTGTTCCCGTGGGAATATGAGGATAAAATATAACCTATGTTATTCTTAGGGTGAATGTAGCTTTCTAATAGTGAAAGAATTTTTGAAATCGGTCCAGTAGTTTTTTAGTTTATTCGTTACGTACAAAAATACAAATCTTTCCTCTTTATTATATATAAATAAACGTAAGAGTCTGATACTCCCTTCCGCTCCGCCCAGAGCGTCCCATCCCATACACATTTTTTTCTACCTGTATTGTCTATTTGCTGGGCAAAGGTCTCTTCCATAGCCTTCCACTCTTCCCGGTGTGTTGTCCTGTCCGACCAATCCTTCATGAACGTCTCCAAATCATCACGCTTGCGTTTCGATAGCTTTTCTTTTTTTTTCTATCAGCAAGTTGTTTTATCAAAGCTGGATTTCCGATGCCTACTACACTCAGTTTAAAACTAAAAATATCTCAAGTAACGACCCATCAGTTTTTACTTAGCTTTTGATGGTTTTTCAGAATGAAAACTATGCCTCGACCCTATTCTTATAATCCCTAAACGCGAAAATCGTTTCGCCACAGCGCCCTCAAGCCAAATGTATCTAAGTTTGTATAGACAAAACTCAAAATTATTTATGACTTATGTTACAGTCATGATACTCAGTAATTAATGGATACGACCCGAGAGAGAGTTGCTTGGGAATAGATAATTTAAGATGTCATGTTATGTATCCCTTAGTTTGGGATAACCTAACTCATGAGCCTAATTTGGTCACATTTGGACAATAGACGCCCTTGAACTTAGGGTTTGCCTTAATGTAAATTTTGACAGGGTTGAGTAAAATGGAATTTAGTGACTTGTTAATTTAATTCTTCTTCATATAATTTAAATGTACTACAGTAGCACCACGGATTAGGCAGAATTGTGAGCGGAAAGTCTTGAGTAAAAACTTATTTGACGTGAACTGAAAAAAACGTATGAAGGGTCCACTGCAATAACGAAAAATGTCCAATGTATTTTGAGATAATTGCGTTGAATGGGAACCGGAAAGTCGTGTTTAAAGGTATGAAAATAATACTTTATTGGTTACAGCACATTTTTATTATTGATATTATATTGTTCCTTTACTCAAGCTTTATTTAAGAACTAAGTAAAAAATGTATTATTTAGAGTTATTTATAAAAACCAGGACTTTATTGTAGTATCTTTTATCTAATTTAAGCGTGCACTGTCTAAAATATCTGGATTTTAAGTAAAATTGTTAAGTTTGTTAACGAAAATACCAAACCAACTACACTACAGATATCCAGTGGCTGAATGACGTGATTACTTAGAATTTTTACAAAAATGGACTTTCATCATTATTGCAGTGGACCCTTCACATTATGTAACTAAGGATATTTCACCAATCAAATAATTAGTAGCACAAACAAATTATTTGTTATCATATCACAAAAAAAAAACACGCTCAAGTTCTACACAAAAAAAAAAAAAAATTCGTAATTACAATTATTTTCCAAATATGGAACACTCCAATCTTCAGTAAATATATAAACCTTTTAATACAAACTCAACGCCCACAGATTTTCCCTCCGTTTTTTTTTCTTCTATTGTGGTGCCAACATAAAAATTCCAAAGGCAGCGCCAATGAGGGGCGGAGGCGGTACAGGGGTGCCAATTTTACAGCCCAATGGCGCGAGAGAGCCGATTGGAAAACGCTGATGACTATGTAGTGATTATACTCTGTGTTCTAATTTTGTGTGCGTGGTTCGACATATAATTTCAGTAGTTAGGGATTATTGTTGTTCAAAATTATGTTAACTATAAGTGAGTCTCTATAGGTATTGTCTTTGTGTTGGTAAAATCTATTGTCACCCTTAAAATGTCACAGTTCAGTTGAACGGATTTATTTTGTGAAAATAATGAAACTGGATTAATTATTTATGAATCTCAATGTATACTTTCTCTGTAATTCTACTCGGTACCTATGGCGCACTTTTTTATAGAAAATTAATAGAATATCTATTTTTATTATTTCATACTAGCAGCTGTAAACTAACGTTGAGCCTATGGAATTCGTATTTACTATTTGGTTGAGTGTATGGAATTAGTATGTGCTCTATAGTTTGAGCGAACGATTGTGAAAGAGTTTTCAAAACCTACTTCTAATAAAGTAACATCAATATTCCTTTTCCATAGAAAACTTTCAACATAAAAGCTCGTAGCGAAACGTTCGGGACTTTGGACACATTATAAGCAATATTCACAAATTGCCGTGGGAACGTAAGTGTTCACTTTGTACTCTCACTTATTGAAACTCTCGAGTATTCGGATTGATGTGGAAATTACAGCCCATTCGGGAATGTTCGGAAGTTCGATGTTATTGCAGGGAGACGCTTTGACGAGAATATTAAAGTTCTTATTAAAGTGAATCGGCGTTTAAGTTGTTGAGGGAATATTAAATAAGTACGTAATAGTATATTCTAGTTAGTCTTAGAAGCTAGGTTAGTGGAAATTTATTCTCTAGGAAGCCATAGTAACAACTACATAGATCTAAAATAAAGATTTATTAAATGAATGAAAACAAACATTTTTGTTCCTTATATAGAGCTATGATATTGTGATGTAACAACGTGTGTTTGTCAATTTATTTGTATCTCCATTCTCTAACTAAAATTGTTACCCAGCTGGGTCGATTTTTACTTTTTCGTTCTTCAGACCCCAACAGTGGTCAAGTCATTTAGACTAAAATCGGTCCTTGTTTATTAACTAGCTTCTGCCTGCGGTTTCGCTCCTGTAAATTTATATATTCACAAAAAGTAGGTAACCTTTAACCGTTTCCATTGAAAAATTTATCTCTTTACCCAATTTTTATACTTTATCAAATCCGTTTCAGCAGTGTAAGCGTGACGGTTTTACGAACAAACTCATACTCGCATTTATAACATTAATTACTATTGAATTTAAAAACGGCATAGACGCTTTTTACTGCTGTTACATGATTGTTCAATCCGAACATAAACAATCACTAGTACCTAATTTAAAATCGCAGAGATCTGTTTAATCAGAGCGAATTTACATGGTAACCATTACAAAATTCACTACGGCTAGACAAAACATAATCACAAAAAGCTACCATTCAAAACTATCGCAGCGGCGCACTATGGGACCAACCGGTATTTTCCATCTCAAAAATCAATAACTCTGTTGGTTTGTGATTTTTCTCCTTGAAATTTTTTTCACATACTTGTGAATATTTAGGCAATAAAAGAAATCAAACATCATCATTTTAAAAGTTATATATTTCTCGTAAAAAAATGACAAAAATAAAGTTATGCAAAATTTCATACAAAAAATTATACAGTTACATTAAAATAGCAATAAAATTTACAATTTTGCTTAAAATAAGTTTAAAATTAAATTATTATTATTAAACAAACAGTTACATGATCAAAAAAAAAAATAGCGCTTATTCTATTCATCACTTTCTATTTCCAACAATTCTTTAGCTTCGTCAAACAATTCTTTGGATATCATAAAACTTGGTTTATTTAAGCTAGATATATAAGGATCAGATGTATATAACAAAATATGCAGAACGTCTTCGTTTGTTGCTGATCTGGAACACTTCCTAGCGTGATGTAACCTATATTTCTTGTAATCTTTATTTCGGGCTTCTTGGGCATCTTCGGATAATTGTCCTATAGGCAAAACTGCATAATGCTCTATAATTTTAGCACCATGTATAAGTACTTTATGGACCGAAGATGGCATGTAGTACCAGTTATATTTGCTTACATATAATTGCGCGGTTATCAGTGTATACTGGCCGAATTTTTCTGCGTTTATAGGGAATCTCGATGACATAGTTTGAAGAATTACATATAATCTTTTGATTAATTCTTTATCAATTTCGGTTATCTCTGCAGAACATTGGTAATTTTGGAAAAATCTCCTTGCCGTATTTCCGTCATTGCTATTACCGGAACCTTGACGTGGTTTATCGATATGCAAACCAAGCACTTCTCGGAAACTTTTTTGAACATATTCTTTCTTGTCTTTTTTCAGTTGCTTGTGTTCTGGAGTTGTTGCAGACCACTTCTCAAAACCTAAATTGTAAGAAATATGGAGGATCATTTCCATAAATCTTATCCATGCGTGTAGTGTCGACAATCCGTATTTGAACGCATTTTCATTTTCAACTCTCGTTGTAACTTTTAAAAGATCATTCATTTGTCTGGGAGTTGCTCCACAAACAGTGCAGGTAGCGCTGGATGATGTGTTCGTTAACACTTGAGCAACTTTTCCATCAATCATTGTCATAAACAGTTCATGTTTAATTTGGATGACTTTGTCGTCTATTGCTACAAGAGTTGGAATCAATTGATTAATTTTGGCTTCAATTTCACTGACAACCGCTGTAGTTTTTTCGGGTGTTTCTTTTGCAAATTCTAATAAAATTGGTCTGCAATATCTAACAGATGAGCAAGTAGGGTTCTGCCATATAACAGCAGAAGTTTCTTCGTCTACTAGTCGCAGTGGTACTAGAGACACTATAAACAAATTAGCATCCGATATTTGTTCGTTTTCTTCCGGTAGGATTTGTTTATACTCACTTTGCCCGGAGGATCCATCACATCCCCATTTAGTGAACAGCTTGAGACGATTGTAATTTGTCGATCCTGACTTTATCTTTATAATACGGCAGACTGTATGGTCTAAGAGATCTTGCAGATTGATTTTTGCGCTTACATTTGTTACCGTTATGCTGGATGCAGGTGGATAGCAAGCCTTTTTTGCTTCACTTAGTATTTGATACGAAGGCAAAACAGAACTTAAATTCTTATCAACGAGCCTTTTTCTTAGGTACGCATATTGGGCTTTCGTTAAATCTGTTTCAATACACATACTCAATGCCTCCTCTTTTGTAAAGGAAAGTGCATTATCTGGATTGAGTATGTTTTGTAGAATTACTTTTTTTTCTTCTTTTTCCTTATTTCTGATAATAGTCACAATCGACGCTTCGTCATTTTCACCCATGGATCGTAAACCTTGCACATAAGCGTTACGGACATGTTCCATTCCGTACTCCTGGAACAGTTCCATATTTTTTCGTTTCTTTGTGTTTTCCGAACACTCGTCATATGGTTTTGTTGGCCTACCACGATCACCAGAAGTATTCAAGCCAGAATTTTCAGATATTGAGGAATTCAATTGTACTTTAAACTCACCATTTAACCAATTTGAGTATAGGCTTTCGAACCTGTCTGGCTTTCTTTGAGCTTTAGTCCATTTCTGGTTGCAACTTGATGTTAGATTTTTTTGAATACTCTCTATTACTGTATTAACGTCAGTTTCCGATAGTTGAAAGTTGTCCAACAAATATTTTTTAAGGTCTGAAGTACTTTTCCCTCTTATTATTTGATCACAAAGATCGCGTCGAACACAAACAAATTCACTCATTGTTAGATAATATAATGTTTTTTGTCTGTTAATTGTTATTGAAAGAAGTATCTGAATACTTTGATGTATAGTACGGTGAAAACACGGGTATATAAAGGACCAATATTTTGGTGCCTTGTGCAAAAACCATGGGACAATTGATTATGACAGTTCTCATCGAAATAGGGTAATCAGTAGTGATTGTAATTATTTACCACAACAGATAAATAGAACTTCCGCAGCAATATACCTAGTTTATCATACTTGTGGTTAAGGCGATCACCGCAAATAAAAGTGTCATGGGAAGATTCTTTCAAATATAATAGTAGTCTATTAATTTGTTAATGTATGCTTCTATCATAGAAATGGAAAAAAAAAACAAGATAGTCATTTTTGGGGATTTTTTTATTTTCGCCCGATTGACGTTATTGCTTTTAAATCACCACTGGCGCAAAAAACGCGCAAGTTTTTTTTTAATCCTCATATTACTGTATAGGTAAGCTTTCTAATAGAATAATTAACTTGACACCGGCAGCTTTCGGCAACAACGAAAACTCCAATTGAAAAAAACAAAAACGAAATTTTTTTTACTTCACTAAAAAAATATTAAAAAATAAAACAAAAACATGTTTTTACAAAAACCGAACGTGGTTACAAAGTGTACATTCTAAGCTATCTAATGATGTATTACACTAATATACATTCTTGGAAAACTTCCGAATAATTTTGTGTTGAACTTCCTTAACGGTAATTTAATTGGCATGAAAATATTTATGCCCAATGTTTGAGGTTCATTTTAAAAACGTAAAACTTAGTTACAAAATTATTTTGTTATTTATTCGTAAGTTCCATCCTTTAAGAGTATAAAACCATAAAGAAATCTACGGATTTACGACTTTCGTCAAAACCATTTTTGAGATGGAAAATACTGTTTGGTCCCATAGTGCGGCGCACTATTCACGGTGCGATAGTATCGCGACGTAGCGTTGTCGCGTTGTCGCGCCGCTCCATCCGGCGTGTGTCGCGGTGCGCGCTCAAAAGGCGTCATCTTGTTGTTTTGTGCGACGACACAAGGCGCCATCTATAGGACGCTTTAGTTGTGAAGTAAAAATATGGTAGTGTTTTAATTGAGGTGCTTCATGACTTGTTATTGTGCAGAAATGTGTAGTCTTAGGTTTTTTTTTTCTTTAAGGTTCAATTTATAGCTTGAAATGAAGTATACGTCATTTCCAACGAATCTTCTCGACTACTAATGAAGTATTTAAAATTGACTGTTTCCAAAATTCGAACCTCCATTGTGCGTACGAGTATAGCTAAGGAGTGGAATTCCCTGCCAGAGTCTGTGTTTCCTGATAGCTACAACCTGGGAGTGTTTAAGTCAAGAGTGAATAGGTTACTTCTCTTATCTTCGACCACATCATCGCTTACCATCAGGGGAGATAGTGGTGGAATGCATGCCTACCAATAATTAAAAAAAAACTTGAAAACGTAATTTATTTTCAATAAAATGGGCTTAGTCATGTTCTCAATTCAAAATACTCAATTCGAAACCCGCTCTAGGACAACTAATGTGAATGTGACAAGTCTTTTTTTAAATTTGTATTATCTGTGCGTGTCCTTAATAAATATGAATCTTTTCTTCTGTTACATTAATTTATCTGTAAATATACACAGCCATTTCTAATCTCGGTTGCAGATGGATTGCTTTCAGGGGTAAAATAACTTTAATATTTTCACCACAGCATGAATTATTTCTCTCTAAGTTTATAATACAAGAATTAATCTAGCAGAAATATGCAGAGCGTAACCGAAATAAAGCAACACTTGAAAAGGAGTTATTGTACTCATCATTATCTACAACTTTTACTATGGGACCAACCCCGTATTCACAAACACATCTACACATTATAAAGAGGCAAGATTTATATTTTTGTTTTGTGTGTGTATGTTTGTAATGAATAAACTTAAAAACTACTGTGCCGATTTCATAAATTCTTTCACCATTACAAAGTTACATTCACCCTGAGTACATTGGCTATATTTTATCCCCGTATTCCCACGGGAACGGGAACTACGCGGGTGAAACCGCGGGGCGCTGCTGGTATTATATAAATTAAAAAGCGTAACTCGTAAATATGTACTGATCAGCTGATTCTTTCAAGGATAGTTCCATAGTAAAGGTTACTCGTAATACTGAGTGCAAAGACCGCTTTTCTGGTTTGCATTATTTCTGTCACACCTTCAAGATCCAAGAAAATTAAACCACGTCCTCTTTGAATATACAAATTGGTACATTGGTCAGGTTCGGAGTTGTGTGACGAACTCGGAATGTCACTCAGGGCTGTCACAAATATGAATATTCATCTCGGGCCAGTGCAGATTATACTGGAAACCATTAATATTTATGATTGAATAAATACTTACTACGGAATTCACAGATGACTAGCAAATGTGGCTTCTGGCCGAGAATTAATTTTTGAGTACATTTTAATTGATAGTTTGTCAATGTGGAATATTCTGTTTGCCTGTAAATTTAGTTTGTATTTTGAAAGTTATGGACTTGCTGTGTTTGATTACATAGCCGTACCTGCCTACTACGTGATGAAAAAATTTCTACACTGAATCCGCACAACCTCCGTATGAATTATTATAGGACACTTACATACATACGTGTGAACGCGACCGGGTCGCATGGCCAATGGGCGTGGCCTGCCAGCAACCTGGCGACCACCTTCACCCCTGGAGCAGTGCCGTTGTGCGACACAGCCGAAAAGCACATCAGTTAGTGGCGATACTTATGATGCAATACTCCAATTATTCAATAACATCGCGAGAAAATATGTTTTCCTCCCCCTAAAAATTCTATAAAACGCGTATTATTATAATTCGCGACAGGTGACCATGATGTTCCGGCCGGTCTTGTCGAGATCGCCAAGATCGAAACTATATCTACTGCTAATGAATATGGTTAGATAAGTATCAGATTACTGAAATTAGAATTACCTATTCAGGTACGAACAGTTTTACTGTCATATAACTTTGAAATTAAGGTGTAAAAAATTAAGTTTTCAGGCGAATTATCACAGCACGTATTTCAAAAGCAAGCATGCCAAGCTATCCTTATCCCCCATTAATAATAAGGATATAAAAACTCCTGAATCAACCGAGTAATAAAGGTTAATAGCCTCAGACGTTGGAATACGAATATGATAATGTAATTTCTCGCAATGGCCGCTATATTGCTTTCCATTAAATGGCTCTAACATCGGTGTGGTTATGAAAACCGATTACGTTAATCTACGGCACAGTTATCTTTAACTTGTAGCAAATTAAGGAATTAAATTGAAATAATTATATTTTAATTTGGAGGAGGAACTGTAGTTGATACATTTTAGACAGCGCGCCTTTGTGAGTGAAGGCTACATGACATTTTTTTTTGTTTATAAAAAAACGTTGCACACTAGGAATATCTCCTGAATCGTGGGTGCGTTTACAAACAACTATCTGTAGACCAAACAAATATGTGTTCCGTGCGGGAATCGAACCCGCGACACGCAGCGCAGCAGCCAATCACTCAACCACTGCGCCAACCGTGTCGTCAAGTATATAAGTTCTGTCACTTTTTTTTTGAAGATTTTTGATTCCAGTACCAATTTTCCAGACGGAGCAAATACGTTTTGTTCATGGTTGATATCCTACCAATATGCACAAAAGATTTTAGGAATACTTTTATCATGCGTACAGCTAAGGAGTGGAATTATCTGCTGGAGTCTGTTCCCTGCCCATAACCTAAGAGTTTTTGTAAGTCAAGAGCATCTAGACAAGCATGCTCCATCGTCGACCACCTCATCGCTTTCAATAAAATAGGTACTAGTTAATAAAATAAAAAACTTCATTATCCTACATGAGATCTGCTGTGTGTGAGACAGTGCTGTAGGGACGCCATAGCGACAGTATACAGTACGTATGTAGTTACCTACCTAGTATGTAAGACAATCCTTTATAATGTAAGGCGCACAAGACACGTGGCCACTCGTACGCGATCATTGTAATGTGTAGACGTGTCGACTAATTAAGTGAATACATCTGATTTTTGGTGAACTATTGTTTTATTGAGTTGCTACTCCTAAAGTGCTAAAATTTTGGTGTAGCCTACTCAAAGTGAGCAAAATTTACCTGAAACAACCCAATACTTACACAATTTGAACACATTACATAAAGCTTGCCCAGCACACGATCCACACAGCAATAGTTCAAGTACTGGCTATGAAACCTCAGCGAATGCCCCCCGGGATGCCTTTAAAACTAGCCCGATCTAGTTACTCTGGCACAGTAAATAATTCACTAATGTACTCGTTTAGTAGCTACCTAGGATCGGCCGTATGTTACCACTACCTTCGTCTAGCTTTTATGTAATTTCGAATACCCTACTGTGTATTATTCATGGTAGAACTTTTGTTGAAGTTGGTCTGAAGTACTTGCGTGTACTCAGAATTATTAACTAGTGAGACAAAATAATTAAAAAAAAAACATTCCTGAAGTCTTATTTAAACGTATTTTAAGTAAACTGCAGATAGAAAGGGTTGCCATTCCATAAAATGTTTCATTATCTAACGTGCCAATAATTAGCACGCAGTTTCGACTGCGAAAAAAAAAAAACTCTATGATAACATGATACTTCGACTCTTCTTCTCTTCGATTTATTTTATTACCTACAGCAGTAGCAAGTCTATGCAATCTTGCCTACCAATTAAAATACTCAACAGAAAGCCAAGTATATACGTATTTTAATTCGACTCTAATCCAGCAGAAAATTGCAACAAAACAAACGTAGAAAAGAGAGATCCAATTTTATTTTCCGCCATTAGCCGGTGGCTGATAGGACCATTTACTCTGCGTCCATTACAACAAAGACGCAGGTGTAGTTTTACACTAATTGAAGAAAGACCGGGCAGACGATGCAATTAAAAGTAACTAAGGCAGATGACAGCACCTCTGTACGTCCAATTTTAACCAATCAGAGTCGTTCAAATTGACATAATAGGAACAAGTATTATTCATGCGTTTCGAACTTTAACGAAAGAAATTAAAGGTTATGAGAATTTGTGTGTGCCAGTTGTTTATGAGCCAAACAATTGAAAATTTATTTCTATATTCAGAAAGTTTCAGTTAGACCTAGAAAAAAAAATCTTAAACTGCCCGTGTTTAACTGAATATTTTTTCCATAGTTGTCATTAAACAGTCCCCTTTAGTGTTTGAAAATATTCAACAGGTTCTTTTAACCTTTTCAGTGAATAGTGAACATAACGTTCTACACTTCTAATAGCTCGGTTTCTGCTTATCAAAATTTAAGTGATTTTTGTTATTCGTTATAAGCTAGTCATCATCTGCCTAGCCTTTTCCCAACTATATTGGGGTCGGCTTCCAGTCAAACCGGATTCAGCTGAGTACCAGTATTTTACGTGGAGCGGCTGCCTACCAGACCTCCACAACCCATTACCTGGGTAATAAGATACTTTTTGGCAAGACTGGAGTCAGATTTACTGGCTTCTAACAATTCGTAACGACCGTCAAAGAGATTTTTGACAGCTCCCGGCTGTCATTTGTAGCGGGACCAACGGCTTTACGTGCTTTCCGAGGCACGGAGGAAACTCGGTATGTTAGGATGGTCACCCATCCACAGACCAACCTTGGCAAGCGTTGCTTAACCGTGACGATCGACCCGTTTGGCTGTTATTTTTTAGCCACGAGCTCTGTGTTTAGCTAGTACTTAATAAATATTTCATCATATTAAACCTTTCTTAGACCAAAAGCAAAATAAGCAACTATTTCCAACATTGCAATTCAAGTAGTTGAAAGCCAAAGCTAATCCCAATTTCAAACGGAATCCCATTGCTTTTACTGAACGGTTGATAGCAGTTCGTCCATTTACTGTTTTCAATAAAATATCGTCGCAGGTGTAGAGTCGCGTACAGTCGCACTAATTGAAGTAATAGCGGTCTGAGCGGACGAACGATTCAATTCCGATGCGCATCCTATTCAATGAGGTACATTCCGACGGTAAAGTGCTGGATGTGGCATTTTTATTTTAGGGGGAATAAAGTTGTATTTCCTCTATAAGTACTAATTTTATTTGACACTTAACATGTCAAAACCACGACAAGTGTCCCGGTCTCTTGCTTGGGCGTATGCCCACTTCAAGTCTTGATTTTTTTTTTTTTTATTGAAACCGTGCTACCATTATTTCAATTTTAAGTATGGTATAGGCGCAGTATGTTTTTTTCTTCCATACATCAGTTTTTGCCAGCATCGGGGTTGTATATTAATGATGGTGAAATATAATTATATGGATCTTGTCTAAAACTTAAGCTTTATACTGGTGCAGCATAGGTTACTGTAATCGCATATGTGCAAAATATGATGAAAACCACTGTTCATGTACTTTTGACATTTTCCTTGGCATTCCCCTACTCATTCATATACATCACACTTTTGCCTTCGATCACCTAGTCCCGTTCACTGTTTGTTGTCTTTCGTTCACTCAATCACTCAATAACTCTCACTCGTTGCTCAGTCGCTAATTGTTTGCATGGCCTGTGTGTTTAGGAAATTATCATTCTAATATATCAAATCTTTACAAAAGTTTTGTTTGGTCAATCAAGTGAGAGTTATTGAGTGAGTGAGTGAACGAAAGACAACAAACAGTGAACGGGATCACTGTTTGTTGTCTTTCGTTCACTCACTCACTCAATAACTCTCACTCGTTGCTCAGTCGCTAATTGTTTGCATGGCCTGTGTGTTTAGGAAATTATCATTCTAATATATCAAATCTTTACAAAAGTTTTGTTTGGTCAATCAAGTGAGAGTTATTGAGTGAGTGAGTGAACGAAAGACAACAAACAGTGAACGGGATCACTGTTTGTTGTCTTTCGTTCACTCACTCACTCAATAACTCTCACTCGTTGCTCAGTCGCTAATTGTTTGCATGGCCTGTGTGTTTAGGAAATTATCATTCTAATATATCAAATCTTTACAAAAGTTTTGTTTGGTCGGTAATCTGATTTTAATAATATTTCAATTACATTCACATATCAGGGATTTTTAGGCTCATCACTGAGATAGAATTTAGGATTAAGGACTTTACAAATCATGTTTCATTTTTTGTAGCTTATAGATTTAAAACCATGTCAAAGGCTAACCCCCTGTTTATGAATTGAGTATAAGGAGTTAATGACGTGTCAAACCTTCTTTAATGGCAAAGTTCGGCAGGTTTTCTTTAATTAAATTCTAAATTCAGACTTCGAGGGTAAGTCGTGTGAACTATTTTCATGACCAACAATTTAATGGTGCTAAGACTTTGGATGCTACCATTTAGATCGTAATCGTATTCTATCCAGACTAAGGAGCAAATAAAAACAAGAATTCGTTCATCCCACATGGTCAAATTGCCAAACCAATTACCACCACTTGTGTGGTCAATTAACAGTCAGTCAAGGCATTTTATTTTTATATCTTTAAAACGTTTTTCAGAGCAAGGTATCAGTGCTGCTTATTTTTACTTGAAATTGAACTTTTCATATTTTTTGCTCGAAACCTTTCTATAGTTGAAGTAGGTAACCCTAAATAATTGAATATACTTAGATGAAAATATTCTCGGAACCAAACCTGAAATCGCGAAAAAAAAATCAGCTATTCCCTACATTTTGATTAGTTATACGAACATAAATGTAAGGAACAGCTGTTTTTTTTCGCGCTGTCAGGTTTGTTCCCGTAGTAAAAGTTGTTCATAATGACAAGTACAATGACCTTTTAAGAGGTTTTTGGTGTTTTTCAAATAACCCTGTATAGTGATAAACAATTAATTTCCCTGAAAAGCAAAACCCCGGCAACCATTTAACGTACCGGAATTCATTGACTACGTAGGATCAGTATAGCTTCATGCAGGTTTGCCGATTTTTTCCGATAGAGTCACTGCGACCTTGGAACGCAAAGGGCATTAAGAGGAACACGGATACGTTTTAGTCTTTACTAGCGACCCGCCCCGGCTTCGCTCCGGTGCAATGCTGATACTAAATCTCTACTATATTATGCATTTATTATACATATAAACCATCCTCTTCGATCACTCTATCTATTAAAAAAAACCGCATCAAAATTCGTTTCGTAGTTTTAAAGATCTAAGCATACATAGGGACAGACAGTTGGAAATGACTTTGTTTTATACTATGTAGTGAAGAGTATGACAATCCCTTTTGCTCCGAACAGGGCGGAACAAGTCATTTGAAAATATCCCATGTTAAATAAAAAGATACAGCTATATTGTCAACTAAATTCTGGCTGGTACTGGCTCATCTAGTATTTTTATAGCAGTATCACCCAAAGCCAGATGTTACGTCTATAGCTCCATTACTGGAAACGTCCAATAAGCGAGTACAACGTGTCTTGTTTCATTCAGCCTTGTCGACAATCCAGTGGAATCCAGAATGCCAATGAGAAACCGTACTGCAGCCCTATTATGACGTCTTAAATCCATCATGATTTCTGTGTCAGACAGAGACGGAGTTACACAAGACGAGTAGCACTATCTCTTTCTCTCACACGAATCATGATAGCATTGGACTTCTTAATACGGCCACTGTACAAGATTTTGATCAAAGCGAATCTCCGTCTCTTTCTTTGTGGAGTAAGCATTTTCCAGTAAGTGTATGGCTATTTATAAAGCATGGTAGTTATATACACTACCTAAGCCCTGGCTGGGGGCCTTAAATTCATTTGAGGCCACCACAGGAATAATCGGTTAAGCAGTAACAAGCCTTAGTGTGGTGAACTGCGGGAGGTCCTAAACATAAAAAAAAATCTACAGTAGGTGCCTATTTGAAGTTGCAATGAAACAAACGATATTAACAAGTCCGATTGTGTCCGATTTTATCTTATTATTAAATATCTACACTAATATTATAAAGAGGAAAGATTTCATTTGTTTGCATTGAATAGGCTCCGAAACTACTTGAGCGATTTGAAAATTCGTTCACTGTTGGGAAGCTATACTATCCCCGGGTGACATATTTTATCCCCATATTCCCACGGGAACGGGAACTACGCGTGTAAAATCGCGGGGCGCTGCTAGTATTCAATACAAATATATACATACATTTGTAAAGGATCAATAACGTTATGGATGTGTGGTGAGGTTTTCGCCTATTTTTAGAAGTGGAGGTCTTCCAACTGTAATGATGATGATTAAGGGCCGTAACACCATAGTTAATAGTGCGAGTTTATAATTTATAGACATGTCAGCTCTTCGACAGTAAATACTTTTTCTCTTTCTCACACAGAAAATTACCCCTCAAATCGGTGCGGAGACGTTAATATCCATGGTTGTTGATCAAACTGACTGTAATCGGTACTCTAAAATACTAATTTCTGACGTCATTATATTAATTTGAATCTTTCTCTTGTTACAGGGGCTTCGGAAAACAAGGATACCAGTGTCAAGGTAGGACAAACAATGAGAAGTGGTAATGGAAATAAAAATACAACTGAAAACAAACAGAGTTGTATGAATCTCATAGCATCATTCTGCTATGTACTAGTGAAATATGAATTTGGAGCCATTGAACTAAGGTTTGCGAACGGCCAGCATCAAAAGCTGAATATGCAAAAGACAAAAAAAAACTATGCGTACTTATACATATTTCAGTCCATCGACAACATTTTAATGTACCTAAGTATAGGTACATTCCTGGTTTAATAGTCCTGATCGAAATTGCAAGGTGTAAATCTCTTCGAACAATTTAAATCGATACCTACCATCTCTAATTAAACGGCTCTAAAAACTGCTGAAGTCAATACCTACCAATGAACTGAAAAAAGCGGACTTGAAAATAGGGATGTTGCCTGAGTAAAAAATATATGATTATGTTAAGTCCGTCAGTTAGATTATAGAAAATTATTGGACACGTATTTTTTCCTTTATCAAATCTATAAAAACTGACGAAGATAAAAAGCATCAAAGATCGGGAGTGTGACGTCACTGCCCGGTAAAAATTGTAGCAAGTAGTGACGTCACACGAGTTTTTTACGCACTGTATCTTCTTCATTTTTTGTTTATGTGAAAAAAGAAAAAATGCGTATCCAATATTTTTTGGAAATCTACGGACTAATCAGATTTTTTTAGTTAACTACCCTATTCTTTCATACGTTATCCGCGCTCTATCGTCTGTAGTCAAAGAGCTAGGGTTAGGTACTTTCTTTGTTCTCATATTTTCTACATTTTTTGTGCAGTGTGCAGCTTTGTGGTCCACAAAAGATGCCACGAGTACGTGACGTTCACCTGCCCTGGTGCCGACAAGGGGGCGGATTCCGACGTAAGTATTGCGTATCTATTCATATCTTTTTTGATGACAGAAAAGATTTCAGAGGTATATTTGAAGATTAAGTTAAGAGTAAGTTTTTTTATTTGAAATGACTATTTGAATTGTGCGTAAATCAAGTATAATAAAGTGCACGGACATATTAAAAGTCTTATTTGAGACTCATTAAATAATCCAGCTTTGCATAGTTACGCAAAGCTATTTCTAAGGTTATAAATACTAAGAAGTTAATTTATTACTTTACAGGAAAATGATTTGTTGCATAGTATATTATCGTTCATATTGCATTCAATTCACAAGGAAACTCGTACACATAACATGAACAGAAATTACACATCTAAAAGTACTAGTTCGCAGTAATTATTGTACATCAGTTTGCGTGTATGCAAACCGGTCAACTGGTTGGGGCTCGGCCATCAGCAAGAATGGTGCACTCAAACATAATGAGACACTCTGTTATATAAATACAATCGCTTACAGTAAATAGGGATCGTAGAAGACAAGAGACTGGAATCTATTTTAGGTGCTGTGAACTGTCACGTCATTATTTTCGTAAAGGTATTTGTTTTTATTTTTCTTATTGGAAGATACCATTACTAGACATAAATAAATACAAGTATTCAGGTTTTGAGACCGCAGTCTCTCAACTTTCCAATGGATTCTAACAATTATAGTCCAAGTAATTTCTGTAATAATTCTTCCCTCATGTTTTCCACACGTGGTACACATATGGTTTGATGTTATAACGGCTTAGGATCGATCGTCTCTTTTACGCTCGATGTTTCCCGTTTCCCATAATACCTCACATGACAATTTATGGTAAGGGTTTAAAGCCGGTATGCAGCTCTGGGACTACATGCCGGAATATTGATACTAAAAAGCATTTTATAATACACTTTGTTCCTTAAATTTACTTCTACTCTTCGTTAATTAAAACCGTCTGGAAAGTTTTTTAGAATATAGGAAGAATCTTCGGATATTAAAATTGAAATAATTTTAAGTATTTATACAAAATACCGAACCGAATAATCTACCATTATAATATCGCTTACGATAAAAGTATTTTTAATAGACCCGAGAGAAAATGGACAAAGTACAACAATTTTTGAAGGAAATTGCTTTTCACCAAAATCCTCAGCGTGTAGTTTCATTACAAGCTAAACTACGCTATCACAGCGAAGATTAAAAGGAAAATGGGCCTCATAATGAAAATTCCCGAAAATCTAATAGAAAAACAGGTCACGAACATTAAAATATCGTGTCTCAAGTACAAAATTGTTTAATAACGGTTCATCACTTCAAATAATACGTTATTAGCAACAAGCGGCCATCTTGGATTAATTGGCGGGAACGAGACACCGCCATTTTGTTGCGTTTCAAATAGTTCACAATTGGTGCAATTTGTTGAATCGACTCTGTTATTAATTGGTGTTATTATGTTTTCTAGCACGAGTAGGCACATATTTTGTGAAAACACTGCGTAAATGGAAAATGTGAGCGTGTCAGGGCTAATAGGAAAATGGGAAAATGATACGACTGACGACAATTTAAAATATGTAATCTATACTAATATTATAAAGCTGAAGAGTTTGTTTGTTTGTTTGTTTGTTTGTTTGTTTGAACGCGCTAATCTCAGGAACTACTGGTTCGAATTGAAAAATTCTTTTTGGCTTGAATAGACCATTTATCTAGGAAGGCTTTAGGCTATATATCATCACGCTTAAGCCAATAGGAGCGGAGCAGCGATCAAGAATGTTTTAAAATCGGGGATTCCACGGGGACGAAGTCGCGGGCAGCAGCTAGTACAATATAATACACAAACAATATATTTATATATATTTAATACTAGCGTTTGCCAGCGACTTCGTGCGCGTTTATCTCGTTTTTTCCCGTTACGATATAGTCAATATATTTATTGACTATATCATATACCTATTGCCTTCTTCATAAATGTGGCCATCATATACAAAAATAATTTTCCAAATCCGACTGGTAGTTCCAGAGATTAGCGCAATTAAACTAATGAACACTTCAGCTTTACTGTATTCGTATAGATGGTAGAAATAACCATTCTTCTTTCTAGATATTTCTAGAAAAATAAAAAAAACCGCAATGAAGCCTACGTAATGCAGGATTGTGAGCGTTTTAAAATCTTTTATAAACACAGACTTATTGCGTATGACGTCTCGCGTGATTTTGTGCCATGCAGTGCAAACGACGTTTTGCGTGACAAGAACAAGTGGCAATTACTTCAAAAGTAGAGAAGTTAGATGTAACTTCTCTATTTTTACATAACATGTTATTAGAATCTATCGAATAGGTATTCATTCCTGTTATTGTATGATAACAGTCAAAAACCGTTTTTTTTTTTGGAACACTCGCATTTCAGCGCACTACGGCTGGTTACTGCTCAACAGGACGTTGTGGTGGCCTCAAATTAATGTAAGGCCTCCAGCCAGGGCTAGAACTACTTTATTACAAAAACCGTACTGTGTTTTCGCATTTAAATCCGTACGCAATGTAGGTTCCTGCCTGCAGAGTGTGGTGTTCAGTTTAAGAGCAATGAACCGACTCTTAGAAACTACTAAGCACAGTACAACTTTATCCATTTAGAACTTGCCAAACGCAGTTTCAAACATTCACTGCTTTTTGCGAGCACAATGTTTGCTCTATTTTTAACTTTGTTAATGTTAAACGCTCGGATTATTTAACAAGCACTAATAGTTTCAAGGGGCAGTAACAAATTGATGGGCTCTATTATTTTTCTTTTAAATGAGGGTAGCTAGCTAGTCCTTGTCATAAAACATTTTTCTACCCACAGCATGGAGTGGGTTAATTAAGTTAGTAAAAATAACATTTTTATGTGTTTTCTCAGTACTTAAAAGACATTGTTTGTCTGACAAGCATTAAGTACCTAATTAAAATTTGTAGGCAGTCTTGCTTTTACGGGGAAAATGAGTGATTTTTCAGCTGAAATATCTGTTTAATTTATTTCCAACTATCCTAGGAATTTCAAGTAATTTTTGCGAATGATATTCTTTGTTAAAAATACTTAATCGCGTTGGAGTAAATATTGTAAAAGCTGGCTGAGGTCGGACTTAATAATATTTGCAGTTGTCCCGAGCATTCATTTCCAAAGTTTTTTTGTTCAATTTGTTAAAAGAAAGGTAATTAAGGTAGATTTTATTTTTGTCGACCTTTATCTGAAAGGTTACTCAGTAATATTATGTTATGCTCATCATTGTGTTAAATTAAATTAGGACATAATTTCGATTGTCTGTTTGTGTATCCAAAATCTACTTTTAAATTCGAAGCAATCTTCCCGTTCACAATTTTTTTTACAGAACATTGAGTCGACCAATTTAGTATTAGGAATTATAGTTATAGGAAGGTTACAATAGTTACGTCTAGAAGTTAAACTAGGTAGAAAGGACTAGCTCTTGACCTAACGGCAATTGTAATTTGTAAGTAATACATTATACATTGTAAGTTTAACAACGCGAACACAACACGATGCGCCAATTACGAAAGTTTCTGTTCTGGTTAATGTAGCAAGATGCATTTGTTAGTTTGCAACGTTCTCTGCAGTGTAGCTGTAATGCTAAACATTCCCTTCAAAATCCCGATTCGCTTATTATACTGAACCCGTAAGAAGAATATAGCTATACCTACCTATAATCTACAATGACCATGCTCGTTGTGGAAGGCAATTAAATACACAGAATGTAATTTTATTTCAATTGTCCTTTTAAAATGGCCGACGGTTTATATACACTCGCGAGCAATAAACTGGAATCACATACTAAGCGTTGCTCAAAACATTTTTTTTACAAATACCAAGCGATGAACTATGGATAGTAGTATATCATTAGAAAGGTAAGTTTTGTTAGAAAAGACATTATTTACCTTATTTCATAGAACGTAAAAACAAAAGGCATCATTTTTTAAAACGAAACACCACATTGTTTATGGTTTGTTATTAAGTCCAATATTTCACGTCGCTTGGAACACGGAAGCTAAAAGAAAATGGAAATTACACCCATATAAATCGCTCAAGTCGTCATCCTAATCCAGCAAGAGTTATCCCTGCGTACTATCGCTCGACAGCTCATCTGATTCTTGTGTCTCGAAGGCATACGAAGGTTCAAGGAGACTGGAAACTTAGCCCGGAGGCCTGGATTTAGACGACACCGATGTACTCCGGTGGGAGATGACCAATTTATTGTCACCTCTTCTCTCCGTAATCGACCCTTGACCGGCGTGGACGTCCAGCAGCATCTCAGAGAAGTTCGAGGGAGGGCTGTCAGCAAGTGGACTTTGAGGCGAAAACTCGAAAAAGTGAACTCGACCCCAAAAGCCTGCCCACCGACAAGCCCGGTTTCCTCGCAATCATTTAGATTGGGATAATGAGCAATCGAGCTGAATCCTGTTCTCGGATAAACCCAGGATGTCCCTGCGGTCGCTAGCATAGGGACCGTTGTCGAAAAGTCTATAGGAGACCAGAGAGGCAATTCGCATAATGCTATTTTGCGGAAACTGTGGCATACGAGGGTGGGTCATGCATGTATGATGTGACCGGGGTACATCATACATGCATACCTGGTCGGAGCAGGTCGGGGAGGGGCGCTAATCGCAGAAAGATTCATCAACGACTTTCTAGCTGAGCCATTGGCTCCCCCAAGCCAGGTTTATCGGAAAAGATTTCTGCTAATGCACGATAATGCCCGCTGCCACACCGCTTCCGTGACTAGACAGTACCTGGAAGAAGTCGGGACTACCACATTAGACTGACTAGCCTTCAGTCCTGACTTGAATCCGATTGAACATCAACGAGCTGAAAAGGGTACGAGGAAGATGTACAGCTCCAGCGTCCATAGAAGACTTGAAAACTGCTTTAGTCGAAGTGTGGCAGGAAATCCTGCATGATTCAATCAGGAAACTCATTCTGCCAATTAAAAACTGTTTACAGGCAGTCATTAGAGCCAAGTAAATTTGAAATAGAAAAATATCTTTTCTTATTAGTTCCTATTCATTTAGATGTTTTCCACAACTTTGTCCTATTCCAATAATTTCTTAAAATAATAAAGGTTGAAAATCACATTTAAAAAAGTGTTTTCTACCTGTATTTAGTATTTTAATATATTTGGAAGCTAACAAATGAAATCGTTACAAATCCAAAATCTAAAGTTCACATAGTAATTTAAAAAATATACATACATAATGTTGTTTTGAGCTACGCGCGATGAAGTGATTCTAGTTTATTGATCGCGAGTGTAATAATTAAATTACTACATGGATTTTTCATTCGTGTAAAATGAAGAGGAGCCAATTTCCATATTAATTATAGAGGATAGCTTGTCATGACTCTCCAGTTCCCATTAATGATATTTAGTAGGTATATGATAAGAATTACTAAGAAACAGCTTCCTTTCTTCTTTGAACAAGATATTATTTTAGTCTAAGATTAGGTTCGCGAACTTTATCTTCTAGACCACAGGCTACTTTTTAATGGTTGCGGAATTTGTTCGAAAAAGTCACTGCGGCCCTGGGACGCAAAGGGCACAAGTAAGAGTCTGACACTCCCTCCCGCTCCGCTCAGAGCGGAAGAAGTCATTTGATGATTTCCAATCCAAAAGAAAGCCTACCTTTTAACTGTTTAGGAATATTTCGGAGGCTTAGTACCTAAGAGTTTCATTGGGCACCCTTCGGGAACGGAACTCCAATAAAATTAATATTCAGTATATTTATGTTCACAGAACTCCGCTAAATTGAAAAACTTATTTTTTGCGATTTATGGTTTGAGCCCTTTTTTTTTTTGGTTGGGAAATCATCAAATGACTTCTCCCGCTCTGGGCGGAGCGGAAGAGAGTGTCAGACTCTTACTGACTAAAACCCACCCGTGTTCCTTCTTGTGCCCTTTGGTTCCAGGGCCGCGGTGACTCTTTCGAACAAATTCCGCAACATGGTTTGAGCCCTTAGTCTTGAACTAATCATAATCATGACCCCAGTCCTCGCCCAATTGAAAGACTGCCAACTAATTAAGTCACCCTGGTTTATTTTTATATTTTCACTTCAGATAATATCTGAAATAACCAATTAATTAAATACATCCTTAAAATGTTCATTATAACGACCGTCATTATCCAATCAAAAATTGTTATCTTCAAATATTGGACACTCAATGGCAGTCTACAGTGCTGTGAAAAAATATAGACTCAACAATATTTTCAATTTTTATTTTAAAATAAGTAACAATTATTAAATACCGTTACATTCAATAAATGCTACAAAGTCATTACTCTCTTCATATTAATAGATCATTTGTATATGTTTGTGTTATGAACAAAAAACCAAATAATTAAAAAAATCAATGGATGTTCGTTGTGAAAAATTATAAACTCAGTGTACATAATGCATGTTATATTTAGCTAAAATATTATCCATTTACCCTTATTTTTAATAACGTCTATCAATCGTTAGGTACGCTATCAATTAACTCCCTAATTACAGTGGGTGAAACTTCAGACCAAGAAGATTGCAGTCTCTGTTTGAGTTGTTGAATATTATTTATAGGAGGCTTTTCTGTATCGTAAACTTTCCTTGCTAGAATCCCCCACACATTCCCTATCGGATTTAAGTCTGGACTACACGCTGGCCATTGTAATTTCGATATATCAAAGTCTTGCAACCACTTTTTTGTACTTTCACAAACATATATCGGAGCGTATCTTGTTGAAAAATAATGTTTTCGTCTTCAGTCAGGGTTATGAAAGGTAAAAGGTAATCATGTAGTAGATCTTGATATTTAGCAGCGTTCATTCGATCATTACAAAACGCCAATTCTGTCTTTAGATGGCCAGTGATGCCGCCCCATACCATGACTGATCCACCTCCGCGTGCTCGACGTGAGATTATCTTTGTATCGTGTCTTAAATCATGCCAGTAATATTTGAAACCATCGGGACCATCAAAATTAAACTTTTCATCGCCAAAAATAACGTGTTACCAAAAATCTTGTCCTTTTTTTAAATATTTTTCTGCGAATTTAAGTCGGTCTGAAATGTGGTGCTCTTTCAAGGCAGGTTTACTAAGATATTTCCAATATTTCAAATGTCCGGATGGTTTGGCCCACTTCCTAACAAGACTCGGATCACAGTCTAAGTTATATCTGTACACCAGCGCCGATGACGATGCTCCAGTGTTCGACAATTCTCTTAGAACGGTGCGTTTGAAGGTAGAAGAAAACTTAGGAGGTCGGCCAGATCGTTTACTTTTGCCATAATTTTCAATTCCTAGCTTTTAAAAGTTCTTTACCACACTCTGTGATCTACCAATAATGTGGGCTATTTGTCTTTGAGTTTTATCACAGCTGCTCTCAAATCGATAATTCTTTGTTTCTCTATATCACTTAATTGTGTACCACGAGGCATTATCCTAGGTAATTAAAATATAATCACCACAACAAAACAAACTCGTGAATATAAACTTCTAAAATAACAAATAAAAGATGCAAGCACTTTCCCCTATCACGTTCTAATTGCGACTGAGTTAATAATTATTCACAGTGCAAGTCGATACGTGTGACAACAAGCGTTGCGCTCGACGTCAAGCTCACGCAGAGACAAACCGTATTATACGTACTATACATGTGGGCATATTTAGTATTAGATGAATTTATTAGACCTTAAGTTTGTTTAGTTTAATCTTTAAAATATTGAAAAAATGATTTGAGTCTATATTTTTTCACAGCACTGTATAATAATTTTAAAATCGTTTAAAAGCAATTACTGTTCAATGAGTTAATGTCTTTTAAAATAATTTATTTTCCAATAACCGCTCTGAAGCTTTTAACAGCTTAAAACTATACTATCCGAAAATGATTGATTCATGGTAACGTTTCGTAGTATTTCTAGAAGTTTTGACGAAGAGTTGAATTAAGATTATGTTTGGCAAACTTAGTATAGTTAAAGACATTTGAGATGATAAATGCATGAATAATAAATAATTGATTTAAGCCCGGTTCTGAAATACTCTATTAGTCGTTTATCTGTCAGTTAATGCTATAAAAACAGTTATCAGTTAAATAAACGACCGATGAAGTACCCCAGAAACCGGTGATTTGAATCGCATAGTCGTACTTAAACGGTGTAGGTTTGGTTATTCAGTGAAGGATTCGAGAATACACACAACGCACATTCTTAATGCACGATAAAAAATATCTCATCATAAAATTGTCATAATGTAAATGACATCTTTTAAAATTTAGATTCTCAGTAAGTATAAGTAACCCTAGCTGCTACAGGATCCAAGTAAGCGGGACACTCGAGACCATTTTACTCGTTCCTCTCAACTATAACATCACGTATAAACTGACCAACAGGATACACGCACGAAGCACAACTTCCGCAACTGCACATACTCGTCCCCGACGTTCTGCGACCACTGTGGCTCCCTGCTGTACGGCCTCATCCACCAGGGCCTCAAGTGTCAAGGTACCAAGCGAACCGCGGACTACCCACTAACGCTTGGACATGCTTCTGTGTTTTAGATCTCTCTACTTTCAGATTGGTGATGGTGCTTTCTGCTAATGCTTTTTTTTCTTAACTCTTTCATGTCCGTAGACTCTTTAGGTCCCACTTCTGATGTAGGAACGCTCTCGCTCTCTTCGCGCCCTTTTTATTTGTGCTTTAATTGATTATGATATGTTTGTGATTGCAAAGGCGGCCTACGCTCCTCACAAATGGAACACGTGGACGTTCCTTGCGCCAACTTTTTGTGAACACTGCGGTACATTACTCCATGGTCTCGCCCATCAGGGATTAAAATGCGGAGGTATAATATAGAAGTATCTATAGAATGACACTAACAAGAGGAAACTAGTTCCTGGATAGCGAATGCTTTAACACGAGACGACTAATGTATGCCTTTGCAACTAAAAAAATATATGTTGTCAGCACAAGAAGGTTCCAAGTCCCAGGTATAAGCTCCCATTAGTGAGACAAGGAGGTCCCTTTGCACGAATTGTCTGGATCGTGAATAAATGTGTTTTTAATAAGATTGTCTGAACTATTAATATCAACGACCCCTCGTAGGTTCGTCCAACAAATTGAATTTGCTTCTGTTACTTTAATTTGTTTGCTTGTTTATCCCCTCTGTATATAAGTCTGTCTACTGCAGCTAAGTTTGTTTGCGGAGTATGAGAGCACGCACGCCTTTGCATTATAAGTTACACCCACGTAGTTAGACGTAGTTCATTGTATGAAGCTATTGTTTGCTCATCGGTTGTCAATGGAGCGTTGACAAAGGTTTCATCAAATGCACTGGTTGTGTGTCTTGTACTTCTTTGTCTAGTTTCTTACGGTTTTGAGTTAAGTATTTATGTTAAACTGTTTGCTACGCTAGCTGTGCAGTATTAAAAACTTACGTAATTACTAACCAATCGATATCATAAGCAACTACCTCGATTGAATTCCTTTGTTCTTTATAATGGATGACTACTTTCTTGCTCTTTATTACTTTCTTTGCCATTTTCTTTTAGCCTGTTATTAGACTTATGCTATTATAGCTATCTGTCCCTAATAACGCGATGAACGTTGTTCAGCTTTTCAACTGAAATTACCAATTCCGAAACTAACTTCTCTCTTTTAAATTATAATGTTTTATGTTAATATGATTTTGATTCAAATGTTTATATTAAAATATTATAAATTATTTGTAAGCTTAAGAACAAGGCAAATATCAAAATGTTGATCAATTTACCTTCGCTTCCTGAAAGTTACTTGTCTCGCATCTCTCCCTTATGTTATACCTATTATTAATTTACTAATTACCCTGGAGGCTGCTTAATTTTACCTATTAATATTATAATTTCCCAGTACAATTACTTCGGTAAACTCGCTATATTCTCGTTTTAAATCTATTCCGCCATGTTTGTATTACTTGTGTTTTAGTTTATCAACTGCATGATAATCTTCCTTGCTTCAGTGTTCCTGTTATTGCTTGAAAAACTGTATGTTCGTCTAATATATTCTCGCAAGTCATTCCCAATATGAACTTAAATAAGTTTGAAGTCTCCATACATTTTAATGATTCACTATTTATTATTAATGGAATACTTGATATTTAGTAGCTGCGCTCAGCATGCATGAGGCAATTTATCATTTAATACTTCTGTTGAGAATGATTTACGATATTATTGCGTTCGTTATTGAGTTTTTTACTCGTAAGATATGTTAATATATTTAGACTTATGTATCCAAGTTTCTTTAACATATTATGTCCAATGACAGTCTTTAATATAATGTTAAATATTTGAAAATCCTTAGTCAGCTTTTGAAGTAGGTACACACAAGTAAAGTTTTCTTATGACTTTTCGCTCTTTACCCTGGCAAGCAAATTAGAACCCTCTAGATGCAAAACTACCAAGAAACAAAAACTAATGCCTTGCTGTAAAACCCCTGCATTCACAGGCTTATCAAAACCCATGGATTGATAACTAAAAACTAGACAGTATTAAGTTATTATTAACACATTGAACGTGTGACAGCATGCGACATGAACGTGCACAAGCGCTGCGAGGAGTCGGTGCCGAATCTGTGCGGCTGCGACCACACCGAGCGGCGCGGGCGCATACAACTCACCGTGTCCTGCCAGGGGAACAAACTCACTGTTGTAGGTATGTAAATTGTATGCGACATGAACGTGCACAAGCGCTGCGAGAAGTCGGTGCCGAATTTGTGCGATTGCAACCACACCGAGCGGCGCGGGCGCATACAACTCGCCGTGTCCTGCCAGGGGAACAAACTCACTGTTGTAGGTATGTAAATTGTATGCGACATGAAAGTGCACAAGCGGTGCGAGGAATCCGTGCCGTAGCTGTGAGGCTGCGAGCACACCAAGCGGCGCGGGCGCATACAACTCACCGTGTTCTGCCAGGGGAACAAACTCACTGTTGTAGGTACGTACCAGCGAAATGAACGTACACAAGCGGTGCTGAACCTGAATGACTGCGACTTCACCGAGCGGCGCTTTCACTAATGGGAAGGATTAACGATGAAGATTTTTGTTTATAATTTGCACCCATGAAAAGCCGAGGTGGGTCGCTAGTAGATATATAAAAAAAAATATCCAAAGCACTAACCAATATCAATATTTCCACCACCAGTGATACAGGGCCGCAATCTGATCCCGATGGACCCCAACGGCCTGTCGGACCCCTACGTGAAGATGAAGCTCATCCCAGACTCTGACAATGTGAAGAAAAAAACCAAGACCATGAGGAGCACGCTCAACCCCGTGTGGAACGAGACTCTGACCTTTGATCTGAAGGCCGAGGATAAGGACCGGAGGCTGCTGATTGAGGTAAGGGAGTTTTAGGGCTACATGTATACTTGTATATATACCTTGGATCTTGGTTGACAGGTAGAGAGAGAATGCCTTAGGCATTAACTCCGCCATTGTGCCTGAAGTTTAAATAGTTCAGCCTTAAGAGCGTTTACTCCTCACGATATTTCAAAGTAACTCGTCGAGCTTAATTTATTCTTGGAAATGCAATAATTGATTTTATTGAAACTTGAAACGCTTATGTAAGATACCTACTTTGTTTGGGAAAGTGAGCTAAGAAGATTTGCAAAATGTGTGTGGAGAAAGAATGGTTGATTTTTCTATAAAATAACATAACAATGATCACATTGTCTCTCTAAATTCTTAATCTATGATCTGATTGAGTCTGTCTCTATGCTGTTCTGTGATACTTGTAATCAAGTTTCTTCGATCTTGTAGGCTGGATATATATATTTATATCCAGCCTACAAGATAATAATGCCTAGCATAAAACTTAGATGACATTTTTGTGCAAATCACGACATTTTTCTAAATAAGAAAAGGCTATAAATATCTTTAAAATTAGCATTGAAAAGACATTCCTAACAGATATCAGAATATTCTTGCTTTTAGAATACATTTCGCTCAGACTTCTCATTTTTTAATTCATTTTTTAAATCATTAATCAGTAGAAAAAAAAATATGCTTTGCATTTAATAAAAAAATTAAAAAAAACGATTTGAGAAAAAACGTAATGAAGTAGTTTCTATATAATTTTCATTCTCAGACTTGCAAATGAACTAATTAATAAATCAATTTGGTTGTTCAACTATTCAAAATGAATTTCTCATTAGAGCTGTTCTTATTAAAATATCTTCGGGCTTCACCCCTAAAATATTCAATATTTCAGCTAGCTCTGAACATCTTTTAATTTTGTTTTATGTATTTGAGTTAAATAAATAACAGCATATTTTTCTTAATTCATTCTTCGAATTGATTTCGTTCAGTGGTGGATTGGATGCAATCGAAAAAAAAATACAAGTTTTAGCAAAGTAAACCTGGATCCTTGTATCCCTGGATCCAGGTTTACTTTGCTAAAACTTGTATTTTTTCTTGGACTGCATGTCTTGACTGCTGCACATAAAACAAGGAATCCTCCACCCAAATAATGCATGCTATACAATGAAATATTATATAGACGCTTAATGCACGAACATCAAAGCTCTAAACAACATTATCGTTACTAATCGGCAGCAAGGTATGTAGCTAAGGATACGCGGGCGACGTCTTCTTGGCCTGTTCTGCCATTTCAGACTGCGGGCAACGCTTCTGTTCAATGATGCTACATCTGATACTTCCAGATCTGGGACTGGGACCGTACCTCCCGCAACGACTTCATGGGATCCCTATCCTTCGGCATCTCCGAGCTGATGAAGGCCCCAGCCGACGGCTGGTTCAAACTGCTGACCCAAGAAGAAGGAGAGTTTTACAACGTGCCAGTACCCGAAGAGGGCACAGACCTGGCTCAGCTGAAGAACCAGATGAGAGCCACGAGTGTTGGGGCTCGTAGGCCTCCGCCCCCGCCCGATAGGGAGGTGCCGCATAATATGGCCGCTGCTGACGTCATAAGGGCTTCGGATTTCCACTTCATTATGGTGCTTGGAAAGGGGTCGTTCGGAAAGGTAAGAATTACTTTTAAATATACTTACTATTATTTATTTCGCCGCGTAGTTCCTGTTCCCGTGAGAATACGGGGATTAATTAGAGCCTATTTTACTCGCTAATCGTGTAGATTTCCATTGGTGAAAAAGAAACTTTTTACGAAAAGAACAATCGACATCTAAACAAAAAAACTATAAAATAACTTTCGGAACTTTATAAATTTCGGAACAAACAACCAAAACCACCGATGTTTTTAGTTGTTTCTTCGTTTTTTGAACACCGACTTCCGAAATTAATAGTAGATTATTAACCAAGGATATAAAGCAGTGTCTTCTGTCACGGTTGACGATTTAAATCGTGAGCGTAACGAAGGACTCGAGGTTTACTCCCGAGCGTAGCGAGGATGTTTAAAACTTAATCACGAGCGAAGCGAGGGATTTAAGACGAGTCCTGAGTGTAGCGAGGGATTTAAGTTCACCAGTTCAGTGAGGGGTTTAAGACAGCTTTATCACCGAGGAAAATACTCTACTTTTCGTACCATTTGCGAAAAAATTAACACAATGATAATATGAGATAAACATTTATTAAAAATAATGACAATTAAAAGTAAAATAAACTTAACGTTTATGTATTTGAAGAAAACAAAAACGCGGCAAATTCCATCAAGCTCATACGGCCTCGTCGGTTTTCGTAATTTTATTCAATAATCATAACTGCATAAAAAATATATATATGCTTTATATACAAACTCAATGGTTTAAACACAGATGTAGTTCAGTATAAATTTCGGTAAGTATTCCAAATTTAAATCACATTCTCCCCCTAGAGGATGAATGAAATTCAGTACAACTTTCTTTCCCTGTTTTTAACAGATTAAAAATGACCATTGTTATGTTCGCTTTTTGTGGCATAGAATGTCACTTTTTGAGCAAGTGGTATGAAAACTTATTTTTCACTTTTTATGTTTAGAAGTCGATCGTTTTTTTTTTTTTTCAAAGTTTATTTTTATTTCTCACTTTTTAGTGGTGCACCAAACAATATACACATACCCATTGGTGGAAACAATAAACAAACATGAGATATCAGCAATCTAAAAGATTTGGTATCATTTATTGAAGAGTTCCGTTTTCTATTTCTGGTCTTCATCAGATCATCACCAAACTAGAAAGGGACCACCGTGAAATACTTAGATGCTCTTCCGTATGCAATTTTATATTGACTTTATCGTATACAATTTTATATCGACAAGAGTCAATGAGAACATCATCCATGTAGTCAAAGCCACAAATTATTAGGGATAACTTAAATGCTTGTCGTCAGATCTCAAGCAATTTAAATGGGACCACACAACAAGCACCAGTTTTCGAATAGAGTCTAAGAATCATCAAAATCGGGACACCCAGTACAAAGTTATGGGGTAACAAACACACAAAAAAATACAGTCGAATTGAGAACCTCCTCCTTTTCTGGAAGTCGATTAAAAATGGTTAAAATCGGTCCACTACTTTTGGAGCTTATTCGATATAAACAAACATCATATCTTTCCTCTTTACAATATTAGTATAGATTGTTGATGGGTGTCCGTTTCCCCACAATCTAATCTGATGGATAGCAATGATGTGGTCGACAATGAAGCTCGCTTGCCTAAAAGTAATGGATTCACTCTTTACTTGATCACTCCAGCGGGCGTACCATGAGTCGTGAGTCTTACGATCGAGAAAGAGGGATAGAGTTATACACCCTATATAGCTCCATCTTTTTTTCTCGCTCGGAAGACTCACGTTTTAAGACGTCATGGTACGCCCGCTGGTTGTCACTTTCAGCAAATTTATACGGACTCCGGTACAGAATTCCACTACTTAGCTGTTTAAGCACAATTAAATACTTTCAGCAAATGGAATTGTGATGCTTTGAAGCTTCTATGTAGGTAATTGTCACAAACAGCGTTTAGCGCATTAGATCGAACTTAAAATAATTTTGTTGAAACAAACCTGGCACGTCATGAATTAATCATTTTGCTCGTTGAAAAAACTAACTATTCATAAAATTCTGCTGTTCTCTTGTACATGCATACCTACCTCAAAACCTTTGTGGATTTTTTTCGACTTTTGCTACCTTTCGTTTGAGCAATGTTCTGGGTTTTGCAGCGTTCGAAAATTCATGATAACTTGTGGTAGCACAGTTAGGTACTGAAATAATTTTTGAACGTCGATTGAGGTGGTATCAGGATGGCAGCAATTCTTTTATTAACAGTCTTTTTATAAATGTTACCTCCTTTTTAAAACTTTTTGCTAGAGAATTGTAATAATTTATATATTTTATATTTCGAACCGTTTTTTTTTTTGAAATTTTTATTCCTTTTTTAAACGTTCCTTCTTTTTTATCCAGGTCATGTTAGCCGAACGCCGCGGCACAGATGAACTGTATGCCATCAAGATCTTAAAGAAGGATATCATCATCCAGGATGACGACGTGGAGTGCACTATGGTGGAGAAGAGAGTGCTGGCTCTCAGCAGCAAGCCGCCGTTCTTGGTGCAGCTGCATTCTTGCTTCCAGACTATGGTGAGGGGTTTCTTTAATTTTGCTTATGTTCTGACTAGCAGCGCCCTGTGGCTTCACCCGCGTACTTGACGTTTCTGTGGCAATACGGGGACAAAATGTAGCCTATGTTACTCCCTGATAGTGTAGTTTTCTATTAAAATGGTTATAATCGGTCCAATAGTTTCGGAGCTTATTCGGTACAAATAAACAAAAATACTTTTTTATAATATTAGTATAGACTGATAGCCGAATGCTGTCGAACTCGGTATTCCCTGATGGTTTGAAAAAATCATTGATGGTTGAAAAAGTCAAATCAGTTTTAACGATGGATTAGGCCTTCATATTTCTTACCCTTCATTATTTCCACTTATTCGTTTTAATTACTGTGTAATAAGGGTTGCTAGAAGGTGTTGTTTTGGAAAAGAGCATTTTAATATGATTGCATATTTTCCTTGGTAACAGAATAGGGTGGCAATGCGATATGACGTCAGATGCTGGGTTGACAGATGTACCTATCTGATGATTGATTCTGTACTCAAAAGAAAGAATTTATATGATTATTTTTGTGACATCCACAATACTTCATATTTACATATTATTAACTAAGCTTTTGCAAAACCTTTTCAGGACCGCCTCTACTTCGTGATGGAGTACGTCAACGGCGGTGATCTTATGTTCCAGATACAACAGTGCGGCAAGTTCAAAGAGCCTGTAGCCGTGTAAGTACTAAATATATATATTTTTTTATTGATGGGAAATCATCGAATGGAAAGCCGCAGTGACTCTTTCGAACAAATTCCGCATCACTAGCAGGCACTCACCCTATGGGGTCTTCTTTGCTGAGAGATATTTGAGGCGCGCGTGGAACACTCGGCGCCGTCGACTCGGGCCTGGTTGCTATCGGACGGCGAGCCACCCATAGTGAGCCATCCGCAGGCCCACGCCTACAGTGGCCGGGAATCGCCCTGCGACCCCCTACGCCCGCGGAGTCTTCTTCTGTTCCGGCGGTTGGGGCGTGAGGCTCCCTCTCCCGCACGCGGTCTGCCGCCTCCTTATTGCATCACTGCTTCACAGAAAGAGGTGACGGGTTCCTATAGCAGACCGATCGTTGTTCGTAACTGTACTCGAGCATCTATTGCTCGTATAGTGCTACTTTGTATGAGCCGTAGATTATTACTTGAATTATTGGACCTCGTGAATATTTACGACCCGCATAAAGTACAGGGTCTAGGGTTCTGGAATAGGGTAGTTGAATAAAAAAATGTAATTAGTCCGTCAGATAGATTTCCAAAAAATATTGGACACGTATTTTTTCTTTTTTCACGTAAACAAAAAATGAAGCCGATACAGAGCGTTGAAAACTCGTGTGACGTCACTACTCGCTACAATTTTTACCGAGCCGTAACGTCACAAGCCCCTACTCCTGATCTTTGATGCTTTCTATCTTCGACAGTTTTTATAGATTTGATAAAGGAAAAAATACGTGTCCAATATTTTTCTATAATCTAACTGACGGACTAAACATAATCATATATTTTTTACTCAGGAAACATCCCTATTATTCAAAAGAGTTACCGCCGCGGCCCGTAACATTTGTAGAGAGACGGGATGGGAAGGGAGATGGGACGGGAAAGTTAGTAAGAGTCTATTCCACTCGTGTCTCTTCATTTGTCGTAGTCGACGAAGAAGAAGTGATTACCGACTTATCAAGTCAAGAAACAATAGTTTCAATTCCCTTATGTTGACTTTGTAGAAATAAAAGTAATCCATTTCTGTGAATAAAGAAGGAAACACCGCTCCCAAAATGTTGCATCCTTTAAGCCAAAGATGTTACTTCCAAATTTTACTTCTCTTACCAACCTTCGTACAATGTTTTTAGCAAATAAATATATTAGTATTTCTGAGAAATATCGTAGGTACGATTTATGTCAAAAAGCTTCCAGGAATTTGCTTGTATAGAAAGAAATGTTTCTAATTGGATATATTTAAAACACGTATTTATCAAACCTAATCCAATGGGATATAATGATTGAATAAGTGGCTCCTTAAAATGGAAAAATATTCTTTTAACGCTTTATTCAATAACCGTTTAATTAAGGGAGTGTGAGTAATTCTGCCGCTATTTCTTTTCTCCTTCCATCAAGAAAGGGTTCTCTTAAAAGTACGTAACCTACTTTACCAAGAGGGCAATTTTAGAATTACAATGTGATCAGTCGATTTCCATGCAGCTCGTCTCCAATCCTTATTTTTATTTTTTTTTAAATAATATCGTACCTCATCGGATACGTCGTTTTTTGACGAAATCGGAAGTAGTATAAAAATTTGTCTCGACTCATTTAAATGTATGTCCAAAACTGCAGATTCTTGGTGTCCCTTATTTTAGATATTTATTTTAGACAGTTTTTAAGGCCAGCAGCCCTACCATGACGTCTTAAATCCATCATGATTCCTGTGTCAGAGAGAGACGGAATTACACAAGACGAATAGTTCTATCCCTTACCCTCACACTGAATCATGATAGCATTGGCACTTCGTAGTACGGCCACAGGACTACTAAAGAATTTTCGAAAGTTTCTAAGCAAGTTTCAAACCGACCATATTTTTTCGAAATCTAGTTTTCGAGTAACGTGTCCCATTTTAGTGACCGTTATGAGATTTTTTAACAAAAACACTGTTGGAGAAAGAGCATCCTCTGCCGATTCACAAAAGATCACTTAATTCACTCTGACTGACTAATTTGGGGGAGTAATTTTACTAATCTGCCTCAAAGCGCCCGAATTGCAGATGCTGCCGTTACTGTGGCTGGTGATCGCTATTTTTTGACCTCATGAAATTAATCTGTAGACCTAAGAAAACTCGAGCTGGTTCTAATAAAACAGCGTTGCAAGCCATGCATTATGATGATACACAAATTAAGAAAGTTTGGGACGAACTTTTTCTAGGCATCTCCAAACCGAATAGATTCGACAGATTTTTTCTATGGAGTTCTCTTAAGGAACATTGTTCTGTAGGTATATTATTTCAGTTTTCGAATATATTTATTATGTTATTGGGATACCAAAAAAATTAAACATTTTTGATGAAACGCACGATCAAAAGATCGATTTTTACAATTTTATTTTTAATTAATTTAAAAACGTGGAGATTTGGCAGATGTTAGGTATTAAGTTTTGTGTTACAATATTACTACGAACTATTACCAACGCATATGCTGGAATATGCGTATGCGAGCACCAATATTTTTATGCTGCTCCGATCGACGTCATTCTGCCAACGCCGGCTGTCGCTAAAAACCGGCGCTGTGGCTGTCTTGCACATGTGTCCCAGCACTAAGCTGAGCGATGGCCGTGATGCGCGAATGTGACGCATATCTTCCCAACTTGCATAACTTTTGTAATTTCGTTTATTTATATTTTGATATGCGTCATGCTTGGCACAAATAAACTCTTTTTCTTTCTGTCTTGAGCAGTGGTGGCAGAGTGGTAACGACCCCGACTAACGAATTGCAGGTCGCGGGTTCAAACCCAGCCGGGCGCATTACTTTGTGTAATTAATTTCATCACCACTGCTCTCAAAACGGTGAAGGAAAACATCGTGAGGAAACCGGCAAGTCCTTGAACCAAAAATTCGAAGACATGTGACATTCACCAACCCGCACTGGGCCCGCGTGGTGGATTACGGCCCGTTCCCTCTCCTAGAGAGGAGGCCTGTATCCCAGTAGTGGGAACTTTAAAAGGCTGATTATGATTATGCTTGCTGTCTTTCTAATATTAATCACAAACTGTTTTCCCTAGCTTCTACGCTTCAGAAATAGCAATCGGTCTATTCTTCCTGCATGCTCGCGGCATCGTGTACCGCGACCTCAAACTAGACAACGTACTCCTGGACCAGGACGGACACATCAAGATAGCTGACTTCGGCATGTGCAAGGAAGGCATCACCGGCGACAAGACCACCAAGACCTTCTGCGGAACCCCGGACTATATCGCGCCGGAGATCATCTTATACCAGCCGTATGGCAAGTCCGTTGATTGGTGGGCCTATGGAGTTCTGTTGTATGAGATGCTGGTCGGACAGCCGCCGTTTGATGGAGAGGATGAGGAGGAATTGTTCGCGGCCATCACGGATAATAGTGTGTCGTATCCGAAGACTTTGAGTAAGGTTAGTACGATTTATTTTACAGATTTTCTAGTAATTTTAAGTCCGCGTCCTTGTTCTTATAGTTCCACTTTATTACCGTTGGTAGTCAGTTTTATTTTTTAGCGTCTTAACACAAACCATCCTTGGTTAAACTATAACTAAATTATCCTCATGGTTATAGGACCATTTGAAAAATCTTTTAGCCATGCGTAAAAGGCAATACCTTTTCCGCCGTACTCTCCTATGTTCAGATGAGTCTCATGTGAAAAATCAAAAAAAAATAATCGTAAAATATAAATATACAATACTGTTACCCGCATAAATTAATTTGATGTTGCGAGCAATATGCAAACAAAAAAAATATGCTTCATCTCTCGTTCTGCTGTCAACTGTCCATTTGAGAGGGCAGCGTTAATATTATCGACGTGGCTGATGACTAGGTAACACCTGAATAACATAATGATGCTAAAAAGTCAGGTCGCATAAGTAATGGTAATGGAATTATCGATACGCATACGACAGGATTAAGGGAAGGTTCATAACGCCAGAACAGACAAATGTATAGAAAAACACTTGACCGTTCACACTCAAACGATGATACGTTAGTGCGTCGAGTGTGAACGGTCAAGTGTTTTTCTATACATTTGTCTGTTCTGGCGTTACGCGACCGATAATACGCGACGCATGTTCCGTCAGATATGAACCTTCCCTTATACATAAACAAGTTTCAGCCGTTCCTTCCATAATAAAGACATGTTATATTTGACACCCCGCGCAGGAAGCCAAGGACGCGTGCAAGGCGTTCCTGACCAAGAACCCGACGAAGCGGCTGGGCTGCAACGCGCGCGGCGAGGAGGACGTGCGCACGCACCCGTTCTTCCGCCGCATCGACTGGGCGCGCATCGAGGCGCGCGACGTGCAGCCGCCCTTCAAGCCCAAGATTGTCAGTACACATATAGCGATACTTCTACTTCATATGAATAAAGAAAAAACAAACCCAGCAAATCTGAGTAGCCTTGTCGCATACGAATTTGGAGTCAACTTCTAATCTCACTGAGCGCAAATGAATGTCGGTTTTGTACACGAAGGACATCCATAACTCAGTTGTTCAATCAATCAATCAATCAATCTTTATTTGGTGTTAAAAACATTATGCGCCCCTGTTGTCTGTCTGAAGTTTTCCGACTTTGGGACTTTTGACTACACATAAATACCATCGATATGAGAGGCTATAAAAGTCGATAAAGTATTTGAAAGTGGTTAAATGATTTTTTTTTTAAACTGGTTTACTTGTTGTTGTCGATTTTTTACGGTTATTTTGAATAGAATAGAATAGAATAGAAAAACTTTTATTCAGAACAGACACAGCACAACGGTTACAAACACAAATTGCTTTCTTTGAAAAGATTTTGTTACGAATTTCGTGATTCATTTATTTCGTTCTCAGAGTACATCGATCAAATCATAAGGGTGTCAAACAGCTGAGAAACATAATTTAATAATAATTTTCTATAGTGACATCAATTTTTGCGTAGAACTTATTTTCTGACAATTTGATACAAAAAAAATTACATCTTAACCAATTATTATTTTAGGAGAGCTATAGTGGCCAAGTGGTAGCCAGGCGCATTACTTTGTGTAATTAATTTCATCACCTCTGCTCTCAAAACGGTGAAGGAAAACATCGATAGAGGAAATCTGCATGTCCTAGAACCAAAAATCCGAAGACATGTGACATTCACCAACCCGCACTGGGCCCGCGTGGTGGATTACGGCCCATTCTCTCTCCTATAGAGGAGGCCTGTGTCCCAGCATTGGGAACATTAAAAGGCTGATTATGCTTAACCCAATTATTTGAACACCTCCACAGAAACATCGCAAGGACGTGTCGAACTTCGACAAGCAGTTCACACAAGAGAAGACAGAACTGACTCCCACGGACAAGCTGTTCATGATGAACCTCGACCAGACCGAGTTCATGGGTTTCTCCTTCCTCAACCCCGAGTTCGTGCAGCACGTCTGAACAAGCAAGGTAAGCTGCCTGCTTGTGACGTCATCACCTCGGACTGACTGTTCATACATATTTATGTAGCAACCATAGATATAATAAACAAGGAGATATGCCCTGTAGCCGAAAATGTATCGGAACCTGTGTCTCCTGTTTTGCCCTACCACCCGGCAACTACTACGAATGCAGTTCAGTAAAAGCAATAGATACGCAGTCGCGCACACACCCGCATTTTTGAAATCGGACTGTACTACACAATCAATTATAAACCTTATCCTAATAAACACAGCGTATATTTACAGTACACCGTGCAACTTACTCACACAAAAACAACGCTGGGTATCGTTGTGCTGTGCAAAAGCAATTTATTTTACATATACGCTAGTGATTGACTTATCGATTCTGGCATTTATTACACACGTCATGCTGCCCATGTATAACAAATAAATAGCATGAATATGTTGACTATTTTAAGCAAAGGTCACTAATATATTATCTTAAACATGCCGATTACTATAATGCATTCGAAACTTTATCGAAAGTAAAATACAATTACCATAAAAAGTAAGGAAGTAGCACGAGGATAAGGCATACATACGATAATTCAAAGCCAAAAACACTTGAACGATTATTTACCAAAAATTTATTGCAATCTAAGAAAGTTTGGTACACTTTTGTAATATTTCATTCAACAATCGACATTGTTGTCGACAGTGTATCTGCACAATTACATCACTAACTCGCGGCAAGAAGCAGCGGCCGTACTATGCGATACATCGGCTTGCTAAAGTATCGTTTTGTGATTTTTACATTGCTCATCCAGTCACTTAGCGGCAAACTTAGGTAGTGGTTAAGGAGCAGTGTATTCATTGTAATATGTTATTGTCGCTGTGACATTTGAAAACAAAAATAACATAGTATAAGCAAGAAATATTTTACGATTTGTTGTTTTTCATGATTTTGAAGACAAATATAGTAAAATACTTGTATTTTGATATGGTAAGTGATTCCATAATTAACAAAGTTTTGGTTTAGGCTTCGGTTTTTACAAGAAAACACTGAACAACACGGCATTCTTATATCTTATCACGCTCACGGTCGGAAGCGCACTAGTTCGCGGATTCGACTATTGCGTAAGACATGCTCGCCCAGACCATGTCGCGTGGACACCGACACGCCCCCTTGCCACTTCTCCTGTATTTTATATTTCTATGGTAGCAACGGTAACTGAGGCAGCCATTAGCCGTCTCCACAGCCAGTTCATCGTGACCGGCCTTACCGAATCTGTTGAACTGACTGATCTATTGCTTAAATGGATACTACTGATTTATTCTTGGCACTTTTTTTAAATAAAACGTTGTCCTGCACTAAGAATTTCTCCTGGAAACTTAAACTCAAAGCAATTATTTCAATTAAAGCATTTACAGTCACTTTGGAACTGTCAAGGCCGGTCAGTCGAAAGAGGTGAAGCTATCTGCACGTTCCAAAGCGTAGATCTCTATGGAGAAGAACGTGCAAGAAACACCACGGTCACTCTTTTTAATCAATAAATTGGCACAAAGTTCTGGATACATTGTTTTTGTTGAAATTATTCATATGTGTGAGAACTATTTAGAAAGACGTGTACGATAAAGGCAACAACAGTAAAAGTAACAATTCAAAGTACAAATAATTAAAATAACAGATCGTAGTATAGCCTTATATTATACAGGGTTATTTGTAAAACACCAACAACAACTTTTCGTTCCCATAGTAAAAGTTGTTCATAATGAATAGTACAATGACCTCTTAAGAGGTTGTTGGTGTTTTACAAATGAACCACTCGCAGTTCAGCACACTCAGGCTGGGTACTGCTCAACCGGGCAATCCTGTGGTGGCCTCAAATGAATTTAAGGTCCCCCAAAACTAGCTAAATGACCGCTTCGCTAAGGGCATCCCCTGTGGGATACGGGCCTCTGCTTAACGGGGTCATTGAGGTAGGGCAGCAAGGGACAGGCTTGGTCTGGTTATTATTAATTAGGGGGTTTATCACTAATGGCTCAGCGGCGCGGGCTGGCTCATTAGGCAAAAGTCGGGATATTTTAAATTTAAAAAAAGGATTTTATTTGTTAGAAATTAGAATTCCCAATAATAAGTAACATTTGGGTTGCCGCGGTTCTGCAGTGCTTCCGCGATATTTGCTGAAGCGCGTACAAATGATTTTAAGACGCAAGTGTGTGTCGTCACTGTTAGGCTGAGTTCGCGGCAGCAGCACTGACGTTTTGAAGATCATTTCTAATAAATATCAGTGTCCGATGCACTCGTTCTGGGTAAGTATTGTGGTAGGGACAGTAAAATAAATATATATAGGTATTATGTTGTAAATGTGTTTTTTTTTATTATTGTATTTTTGTAACCTTACTAACATAGATTATAAGTTCCAATAGGGTAGGTAGTCGACTAAAAAAATCTAATTAGTCCGTCTGATAGATTTCCAAAAAATATTGGACACTTATTTTTTCTTTTTTCACGTAAATAAAAAACGAAGACGATACAGTGGGTTGAAAACTTGTGTGACGTCACTACGTGCTACAATTTTTTCCACAGCGTGATGTCACAAGACCCCACTCCTGATCTTTGATGCTATATATCTTCGTCAACTTTTAAGGATTTACAAGCAAAAAATACGTGTCCTATATTTTTCGATAATCTAATCGACGGACTAACTAGTACCTATCATACTTTTTTTACTCAGGAAACATCCCTATTGTAACTAACCATTATGGATCATTGTTATCTGACTTAAATTAATTTCCTCGTTCCAGGGTCGAGTTTCTCGTCACTACCGAAGCGGGCCGCGCGGGGCCTGGCTGTCACTCCACCTGTCGCCTGTCTCTGTCACTCGTAGGGCGCGCGTCGTGCGTCTCTCTCTGGTTCAGTTCCGACGGTTAGCATCATTGTATCGTTGATTCTTGAGCGAATGCCATTCTTAGGCTCTTCGAAGGACGTTAGGAGATATTTGCTCATTCCCGTTGTTTTTACTACTCTTACTTTAAGTCGATGATATTCTACGTACCATCCAATACGACATGACTTAGTTTGTTTAATTTATTTCGTCTTTAACGTCGATATTTGGGAGATTTTCTCACATAAGTGTTGTCTTCTCGTAGTATCGAAGTTAAAAATGGATCTTTAATCTAAGAGTAGTCATTTGTTTAAGTATAATTTTCGCAATAATTAATTTATTTAACCGCAATAATTATTGAATCGGAAATGTAATCCAACGAATTTCGCTAAGCAATATTAATTGGAGTTAAAACTTATTATTGAATTTTTGCTCTCTATGTATTGGCAATATTTGTTTCGGCAATTTTTAACGATATAATTTATTTGTTATGTTAATTAGTAACATGAGAATCATATTCAGAATCTCGACACATGGCAATCTCTAATATCATGATCTTGGGGCCACTCGATATAGTAAATGTTCATCACCACTCAGTATTTATACCTTCTGTCAAAATATACTCTATTAGAAGTCATTAAAGTTTATAAACGCTTGCAATTTTGACAGATCGCGTCAAACTGTGTGGACGTTTTTGTTTAATTTTCACGTTTTTATCACATATCAGTGTTGTTTATAAATGTACATAGTGTCGTGTCGTGTGGATGGCCAGTTATTAAGCGTTTTAGATGTCCAAGGAGCTTATAAGAAACATATTTAGCGTACGCTATCAAGCCAAAGTGACTGCTTGAATATCTTTTTAGATCTTCTAGCCTAAGTAAAATTTTAAAAATACCTACTACTAACTAAATTTGCTAAAGCGTGAGTATTGTAAAATGTTATCTTGATGAGCGAATGGTTGTTTAAAGTTATCTAATATTAGATTGGAATGAAATGGTCTCAGCGTAAGCTAAATGTGTTTCGCTTTCAATGTTTTTCACAATATTATTTAGCTCATTATGATTTGAATCTCGTGTCTACTTACGTAGTGGGTGAATACCGTTTTATTTTCGATCATTTTTGGGCGAACTTATATTCAATAATAAGAATAATATATCTACTCGTTTCTGCCCAAAGCTGTCGCGTTTTGTTGATGGCGTGCGGCAGTCAGAAGGCCGTACTATTAAGTTTTCATTGTCTATGGTAACATGTTGTTTGTTTTTAAGGTTTCTCACAGTGTCGCATTTTGTGAAGTATGGTTGATCTAATTGTGTATCGTACGTATTAGCTTGACTGTTAGCTTGTGTGCTTGTGTGAGTGACTGGTCACTTGTGCATGTGTGCGTGATCTCGTTTCGATTCTATTTGTATCGATATTACGAGGTGTTGAACGGCACTGTCTTTTAAACTTTCCAATACTCTTTGACATGTTATTTTTTATTCGTTCAGACAGAAATGTGAGTGAGTAACCTTTATGAGGGTTCATTAATCGTTCAACAATACTTACTTTGAGCTATAAACTATCCTATAGCTAAAACAAACAACCCTTATAATATCGTTACAAATTGTCAACAGCTACTAGCTGTCAATAATCGTCTACTAAAATAGCCTTACTAACTTAATTAATAAATTAATCGCTAATAAAATAAATTTTAAAATCGTATATAAACTCTTGCTAGATTAATCGATGTGGATTAAAAAATGAAAAGAAAGCATTTGATTCTAAATTGAAATGTAATAAAATGACATTTAGGTGTTTTTGTTTTTATTTGATAAAGGTACTTTTAGCTTAATTATAATAATTAATTATTATCTTTCAATAGTATTCTCGATTTGCCGCGCATTCCCAATGCGGTTTTGCTAATCATAATTAGGTATAATTGTAATTTTTAAATTCTTTTATTAGGCATAAGTATTAATTTAAGGACGCTGGCTTGCTTTCACGTCATTATCGCATTTTTGTGACATTATTCTATTAAAGTCTTTGATTTTATACTTTATTCTTTAATCAGTTTATTTTTTCAAAGATTAGGGTTTTGATTTTTTAAGTAACCATAGAGTAAACATGTTTATTTTATGTTAGCAACATTCACATTTTCAACACCGGTTTCGTTTAGCATTTTTCTTCTTTACCCAACTGCGGCATAGCCCATAAGGGGTACGTGTTTGCGTTTGAATGTATGTATTTAATTGTTGTTTTGTAAGTGAAACTGAGCCAGCATCGTAGGTTAACAACAGCTGGAGCGGGAGACAACGTAGCGGGCGCACTGCGCTACCCACACCCCTGTGTCCGTGCCACACGTACGGCGCACCACCCCGTCACCCCGTCTTGTTGTCAACACTTTTAAAATTATAATGTCACGAAATACATTGATGGATTCTTAGATCAGATGGTTGAGCTCTCATCCTCTCTTTTGGCACTCAGTTGCTGTCAAAAGACTACTGAAAGGCTAGTAGCATAGATCCATTATGTACAGGTTCGCTCTGACATTGCCTTTCCAAACGATCTGCCTGTGTCTGTGTTTCCGAACGCATTCAACCCTAATCTCTTCAAAGTTAGAGTGAACAGGCTTCTTCTGGGTAAGCTCATTCCATCGTCGACTTTGTCTCTGACACCTGTGACCTAGACTAGAGTCAAGAGCAAATCCATATCACAATAAAAAAAAATTAAAAAGTATAAGTAGGTACTTCTCGCTCAACAACAGTACCAACTTTTTGAAAATTTGGGCACCCTGAACCGTATACGTACCTCTAGCAGACTTTTGGTACTTCCACAAAATATTTTGCTGCTGTGCCTACCAATCATATTAAAGAAATACATTTTAAAGGTGTTTATAACAATACAAAACTTCAAATCCTCCACCCAGCTACATTTTCTTTATACTTAGAATTAATTAGCTAAATTTTTCTGTTTTAATTTCGAGTACCTAGCTATCTATTGAAGACATCATAGTAAAAATACTGTTGGGAACTAGAATACAAATTAGTACCATATTTATATATTTATGTCTTTTCTATATTACGTCAAGTAAAAAAATCTGGCTCTAGTTGAATGGCATCGATTTATATTTTACCAACATTATAAAAACCTGGAAAAATATAAGTATTACAAATTCGATAAGTAGACGACATGATCGTGTATAAACTCAGTAACGCCAAAAACTAACATCAACTTGGAACACCATTTTATATGCACATTAGGTACTCGTCATAATTCTTTTACTTCTAATTAGTGTCTGCTAGCTTATGCCTTTTACACCCTATTTTATTCTGACTTGGTCAATAATAGATTATAATATTAAATTAAAAAGTTTATAAAACTTATAGTTATTTATTTATCTAACCGTTATTGTAAGATCTCACTTGTAAATAAGGCATAGTAAGGAGTTAAGCCTTCATATACGCGGGTTCTGTTGCATCAGCCGACAGTTATGTTCGAACATCTCGATTCGTCGCGTGAGTGAAATTCACCTTCTGGTCATAATAATAAGTAATTTCCATGTAACCGTTGAATATTAAATCTTAGCAAGTAAGTTGTAAGTTAAAGCCATATTATCCAGTTTCCAAGTCTGTCTTAGCTTGCTTTATATGCTTCGACATTTTTTTTTTATGTTTAGTGCTGTGACGTTAATCAATCTTTAATAAAAACCGGTTCTACTCTGATATCCATCACTAGTTTTCCAAAAAAAAAAAAGGTTTGATGATATTGCATTTCTGGGTAACAATGAAAAAAGAAATTTATGAATAATAGGGACTAGATGGATTGAAAGGGTATGAATAGGTACTTGAGTCAATCTGGACAGTATGTTTAAAATGTTGAATAGTTAATGTATGTGTTCAGTGAGAATTAGTTTTAATATCTTGATATTATTTAGCATAGTATATGATATCGTGTTAGTGTTAGGTTGCTCTTTCGACAGTCCTATCCTTTTGCGTAAATTGAAATGTTTGCTAGGACAGAAAAATGCTTACTGAGGCGGAAATCTTGTAAATTCCTTCAATTTGTGACAAGCGAAGTTCTTATAGTATTTTCTTTTTAGTCCATTTCTCTTTCAATTTTTGCTGCTTCTGTTTCAATAAGATTTAAAATTGTATTTTGTATATTTTGAGTGACATAATTTAACCAAAAATAATTTGTTATGAATTATAATCATGCGAGGAACAAAAAACATTGTCTTTTTTCGAGATATTATCTCTCGATTTTTGTTAAAATCTCATAAATAGGCCTAAACCTTTCTATAGATTAAGCCCGTAGTTGATACAGGTCTTAGTATACTTTTGAAATATTTTACTATGGATATTCAAGTGTTTAAAATTTTACAAAGACGATGTCGCTAATTGCACCATCACCTGTGCCAAAATATGTAAATATTTTCCATGATAAATTTAGTATTCTATTGAATATTTGTAACCAATCATTTTTATCTTGTTACCTATATTTTATGATTCTTTAATTTATTAGTGGCAATAAATTGGCACCTATACTTTTTCTGGTCTGGCAATATTTAGGTTTTGCTTTTCTGACAGGGTTTGTTTTAAAATCGTTTAAAAACAAATTCTTACTATACTACATTTCAAAGACTTAACAAATATACTTACCTAATAAAAAGAACCCACTAATAAAATAAAGAAACAATCACTTCAATTTCTACTGTTTTTGCACGTTATCCAATTATGTAAGAAAATAATAAAGCACTATTTTATTAACTTGTAATCATACACTGTTATTTTATTCCTAATTAAATGCAAAGATTGTTTAAAGTTTAGTCTATTACATTAATAAATTATATCATTATTAGACTGCCACCATATTGTAAGGGCTCATTAAATATCTTTAAACTTTAAACAATGCTTTATAAGGAATTTGTAAAATCATTTTAAATAATAATATTATACAAGAACTATTTATATTGTTACATTAACTATTATTGCAACGCTTCGATGAATTTTTAAACTACACTGCAACTATTTCTGTGATATATCATCCTTTCACAAGCTACGGGGAAGAGTTGCTCAGAATTGATGATTATTTAATTTAAACAAGAAAATATCAATTGACATCTCACTTAATCTTCATTATTTATTTTAAGAAACCATGTGCCAAAAAATGTTCTTTTCATCCATTTTTTTCCATGACCTAGAAATCTAAGTAACTCTTCAAAGTAGGTTTATTGGTCTATTCTGCGCGAAAGAATATTGTCTATGACAGTAAAAAGCGCGCGAATTTGAACAAAGGACGCCATGTTTGAAAATACCTATTTAAAATATTGTAAAGTGCACTTTCAATTTCAGTTAGTCTACCGTCGTCGCCTCTCACTAGGATTAATTAATAGTTATTATAAAAAAAATGAATTTTAACCAATTTGCGATGATAAAAGATGGTTGTGTGCGGGTACAACTACCAAAGTATCATCTGTGTCTGCACGCGATCATGGTTTATGAGATTTTATTGCATATTCTATTATTAATATCGATAGTGTAGTAACAGTATTTCGATTTGTAGTATTACATTTGTCATTTTCAAGGATTTTTGGGGCATGTAGCCACTTGTTGGGGAGTATAGCCATTACTGGGGCATGTAGCCACTTGCTGAGGAGCGCAGCCACCGCTGGGGCGTGTAGCCCATGTGAGTGTCTCGCTCGGTAGATCTCTGACTGGGATATCTGGTTGTTTGTATGGATTTTCTCGAAGGTGAATGTCGATTGTACTCAACAATATAAATTTCTAATCCATTAGATTTTATCTGTGTTTTATTTAAGACACCCGTTTACACTAGTTTTATGTTCCTTTAAAATATACCTTATTACAAAATAATGTAGGTAAGTACATATAACCGGAAAATTGCGATTGTAATACTTACATTTTTATTGGATTAAAATTTCTCGATATATTAAGAAAAAACTATATATTAGTACCTAATGTAAGGGAGCCTTATTAAAAAAAATAGTTAACAATTTTACGCGATATTTTACAATCTTGCGGCGTTTCCGGTGACATACACAAGCACAGATATACAACACTATAATTTGATGTCCTTTTCTCCTCTCATAACTTGGCTAAGCATCTGGTTGCAGAGTGCCGCGTACGGATTAAGTTCCACCACCTGCAAATATAAACATTTATTAGAATTCTTTATAAATTATAAAACATGACACAATATTTACTTGACTGTGTTAGATTTTATTAACTGAGTAGGTAAGGGTATTCCAAATTTTGATTTTTTGGGGCTGTGTATACAGTCCCAAAAAATCAAAAACATTTACTATGGGACCAAACCTGAAATCGCGAAAAAAAAATCAGCTGTTCCTTACATTTATACTTATTGGTATAACTCATCAAAATGTAGGGGACAGCTGATTATTTTTTCGCGATTTCAGGTTTGGTCCCATAGTAAAAGTTGTTCATAATGATGAATACAATAATGACCTCTTAAGAGGTTTTTGGTGTTTTATAAATAACCCTGTATAGTTTTCCCTTTAATATTTCCATACTACTGATACCTTCCTGGAATTGTTGTATCCTGTCATATAAAATTTTGAAACGTTCTTACCCTTAACAAAGTCAACTTACTTGTTTCCTAGCAAAGCTGCTGCCGAGTTTAGCAGCTTCGGTGAAGGCGGCGCGCGCGTCATCATCCTTGCCGCGCTTGCGCAGGAGCACGCCGCGTTGACATAGAGCTAGTGCGCGTGCACGAGTTGGCTTGCCTTTTGTAAGCTCTATGGCCCGGTCGAGGTCTAACATTGCATCTAAAATTACAATATAAGTAATTGGATGGCAACACAAAATGACCGCCACCTCACGTGTCTCGCGACTCAGTCTCGCGTGGATTATGGGCTCCTCAATACGATGGAGCAAGTCCAAGCAGCGGAATAATGATATGGTAATAATGCGATAGCAAGACTGTTAGTTTGAAAGTTAACCAGCAGGAGAAAACCAGCATCAGACAGTGTCAGTCTGTCTGACATATCGCAGAAATGAAAGTTTTTAGTGCATCCGTGCGACACTCACTAAGTTTTTGTCATACCTATATTTTTGTTTGTTTGTTTGTTATTTCCATGTACCGTGCGTGTTTTATATACCTAGGTACCTACATATATGTACTAAATAAATTTTATTCTTTATTTCTTTCTAAAATCTCCGTAATCCCATGGGAACGATAACTATGCGGGTGAAACCGGGGCTCTGCTAATCTATACTTAATATTATAAAGCTGAAGAGTTTGTTTGTTTGTTTGAACGCGCTAATCTCAGGAACTACTGGTTCGAATTGAAAAAATCTTTTTGGGTTGAATAGACCATTTATCAAGGAAGGCTTTAGGCTATATATCATCACGCTTAAACCAATAGGAGCGGAGCAGCGATAAAGGATGTTTTAAAATCGGGGATTCCACGGGGACGAAGTCGCGGGCTAGTCTTATATACATATATCTCTTACCGTCATCCTTCTTCATCATCCGCAGCAGCTGTGCCCGGTCATTGTACCCGGCCGCTCTATCCGGTGCTGCCTGAACTCCTCTGGTAATCGCTTCGAGAGCCTCCTCCAGCTTGCCAGCCTCTGCTAGACGAACTCCCTCGGCGCAAAGCGATTTAGATTGCTTGTAAGCTTCGGTGGTGGGCTCTGAAATAACCAGCGTAAAATATAACTCCTGTTTTCTACGAAAAGTACGACAGAGCACCTACTAAAAAATACAATACATTTTCACATTTCTATGTATTTAGAAGGCATTGTTTAGTAACTAGTTTATAAATATTATTAGGTGAAACAGCAACAGACAGCTACATAGACGATTATAAAATGACATAGGTAGTCACATAGGTCAGTCTCATAGCCGCATAGGCATAGATAATAGGGGTGATATTTATATGCTAAATAAATCTTATTCTTTCTTTCTTTCTGATATAAGAGTGGTACTTACGGGGAAAATTTAAATCTTTATTAAATATTGGCAGATGGCACGGATAATTATTATATTATACACGGATTTAATCATTACTAGCACTTCAATTAAGATAGCGTTCAGATGTTATTGCCTTTTCTGCTTGAAGCCGGTCAAAAACTAGTACCTAATCTTTGTATATTTTGGAACCCTTGAGAAAGCTAAAGATTCGCCCGTGGGCATAGTTTATCTGTACTGTGACGCTTCTTAGGTGGATGCTAATTTAATTTACGTTTTCGTTCCCGTTCAATGTTCGCTGAGAGCTATTAGTCGCGTTGCATGGCATTGCGTGCGTATTCTCACTTCCAGAGTGTAAGTAAACTGAAAGATAACGCCATCAAGTCGGATGGACCGCACTAACCTAGTTACGGCGACCCTGACAACAAATCTTATTGTTAAACCGGAGTTAATACTCGCTTAAATTCTACTATGGGTTTATAGGAAATACTGGGCAATACCAGAGTGAACTTAACAACATAGACTTAAAATATTGTAAGTATTATTGCAAAGACCAAGATTGCCGTAATAAGCTACAGAGAAACCTAAATGTCTTCAATAGGGGAATAGAAAGCTTCTTAAATATTTGAATAAAACTCCTTTGCTACCACTTATCGTAGTAACTAGATGATACCCAGGACTACTGAAGAGCTAGTTAATTTTTGCAAAAATCCGAAAATTTTACATTCTAAACAGATTCTTAAGAGTAAGGCAAGAAGACGCCTACCCAGAACTGAAACAAGTAAAAGCTGGCGTTCCACAAGGAAGGGTGTTGAGTCCGGTCCTGTACCAACTATAAACACCTTACCTACTATAAGATTCCCAGTAGAAAAGGTGCAAACGGACCTTTGATGCGTAGCTTAGTAGGTACATTGTACCTACTAACAAGAAGAATAAAGGTAAACTCCACAGAATGTTCAAAAAAACGTACTGCTTAGAAGAAATTCCATGCTGTCTTTGCAAAGGACAAATTGTTGTTATTCAGACAATTGTCTGATGCCAGTTTGCAATTATGGTACTTATTCAGCTATGCGGGTGCACCAAATAGACCAATAATGCAATGATACCAGAACAAAGTAGAAAGGGAAATCGTAAATGCATTAAGCAACCATTTTTTTTATGGATGGCATATCTTACAATGACCCTGGGTGGAGCGAAGGGGAGTATCAGACCTGATACTGAGTAAACCCATCCGTGTTCCTTCCTGCCTTTGCGCTCCAGGGCAGCGGTACTCTTTCGATGAAAGCAACCCTGGTAGGTACACAAGAAACCAAAGTTGAGTTAATCGAACAAGTGATACAAAAATTTGCAGAGCCTCACGAATAGAGAATTAATCAGCATGTGAACGTCGAGGCGATCCAGATTCTCAACCTCACGGACGTAATGAGAAAACGTTTGTGAATGGTAGGTATAACGTCATGTAACAAGCTACCAAATAAACACAAGATCGAAATGTCGCCTTTGGCCCAATCAGGGACAGCTATGGCCACATACATATTTAGAGACAATCAGGAAAAAAGTATTGTTCGATTTAATAGTCTCCAGCAATAATTATTAGGTATAATCTGTTATTTATTAGTCATTATTGCCAGCCGATGAGCTAGGGGGGCAAGATGATACAAAGGGGACACGGCCTATTTGTGAAAGTTTCATTTATACTCTGCGTGTGTTTCTGGCAAGTACGTAGCGACTTTATTATGCAAGTATTACGCCCCACCTGCCTCCTCCTCGGCGACATCCACTTTTTGGATAAATTTTAGGCGGAAAGAACAATATCAACGAATCAGTAAAAAGTGAGTTGCTGGTTAATTGGTATGTAGTTATAACTTATGAAGGCCGAAACACTTAAAAACTTTGCTAGATAAGTTTAAGTATACTTAGGTATCTAATAATTTTCCTTCCACTCTATCGTGATTATAAGGTAGGTACCGAACTACCCACATAGGTACCTAATTTTTTGGGTTCCGTACAGACGACGACACGACCGAATTATTTTCTGAAAATAAGAAAAAAAACCGGACAAGAGCGAGTCTGCTGAGCACCGAGGGTTCGCTGCTTCATTATCGAGTCTTCATTGTTGCCGAGTAGGTAACCTACACTAACTTTTTTTTTCGAAAAAAAAAAAAATGACTTCTCCCGCTGTGGGCGAAGTGGATGGGAATATCAGACTTACTGACTAAAATCCACCCGTGTTCCTCCTAGTGCCCTTTGCGTTCCAGGGCCGCGGTGACTCTTTCGCACAAATTCCGCAACGAGTACCTACCTGCGGATTTTTTTAAACTATGAAAGCACTCTCATTACTCAAACGGAGAAACTTACTTAATATTGGAAATAAAATCTCCCATACATCAATGCACGTCACAGTCAATAGGGTATTTTACTGTAAAAATCTAATTAGTCCGTCTGATAGATTTACAAAAAATATTGGACACGTATTTTTTCATTTTTCACGTAAACAAAAAATGAAGACGATACAGTGCGTTGAAAACTCACGTGACGTCACGTCGCTGGTAAAAATTGTAGCAACGTAGTGACGTCACGTGAGTTTTCAACGCACTGTATCGTCTTCATTTTTTGTTTACGTGAAAAATGAAAAAATACGTGTCCAATATTTTTTGTAAATCTATCAGACGGACTAATTAGATTTTTACAGTAAAATACCCTATTCATGAATAAAAAAAAAAATATGTTAAATGATCAATTAATAGTATACCTAGTACCTATTATCGTCTAAAAAATAGTTTATTTATTCCAATAAACAATCTCAAAAATCGTTTCTTACCTTCTTCATCTTCAACAAACTTATCCCCTGCATCCTCGACCACATCAGCTGCTATAGTAGCCGTCGGGTCGAAGATACTTCGGAGGACTGCCTTGTCTCTCTCACTGAGGCTATCCAACGCTGCCATCGTAAAGTCGCTAGTATTTTTTATTATCTGTGGTAAGTTATAGGCACGACTGCACCGCGACGAACCTCGCTGTCAACTGGAATGTGGAACCTGTTCTTTATGTTAACGATGCTAGTTGAGTGTTGAGACGACTTAGATGTTGGTCTGTGGGTTCGTTTGATTATTTGTGTACCCCTCTAAGTATGTATACTAATATCGAAATCACGATACATTTTCTATAGGTAGGTACATAAATATCATCGAAGTATTGTATGTTATATCTAGGTATATTTATGTGTCTTCTATAGGGGTGACAGCACAAAAGTACCGATTTCATTAAAAGCATTGAACATACCTACGCAATGGAGCTTCCCATTGTGTTTCTTCTAATTTAGCAGCGGTTCCAGCTAGTTTTACCAGAACTTGCAGAGCGATTCTGTAAACATCTCACCGTGCAAGCTGAGGCGAAGTGAGGTGTCAATCCATACAAACAAGAACCCTCCACGCTAACTCCACGTAAGGCCGCATTTTACCTACAAGCAACTCGCGTGCAAGTTTAATTACATTGCGGGGCACGATCGAGCGATGATTACACCATACCTCGGTTGCCTGCAATGTAATGCAACTTGTATGCAAGCTGCTTGTAGATGGAAATGTGGCCTAAGTTTAACCGGTTTGACAGAATAGACAAGCTGTTATTTTGGCAATGTCGAAGGCACCAACAACCGTCTCTATGGCTGTTGGACCCACCCTTTTAAATTTTTTGGAAGGGACTTTTCCAATCAGATCCATAAATATCACTGCAGCAAATAGGCCTCGCTTGATCATAGTTCCTACGATCTGCGACGCTAGGAGTGCTCTATCTAGTCAGTACCTCAGAAACCGAAACAGATTTTTTTAGTATGAGACAGAATCAGATTCCATGATACTGCGATACTTTTATTCGTAATATTATTAGACACAAGTCCGATCAACATTATGTAAATTATAAAACTGGTTACTTGTTTATTTCCTGCGCAGTCTTGCAATCAGTATCAGACCGGCACAAGATAATAATCTATGTGGATTTAATATTATCTCTATAAAATTATGATGAAATATATTTAATAACTACCTGTGTTCATTGCATTCCCACGATATTTGAATGTGACGGATGATCTATATTACTAGGTAGATAATGTAGAGATAACATATTACCAATTACGAGACATCCTGCATGGTTTTGACGCTGTTGCAAATAAAGTGGCAATACTACTAACAAATTAAAATATAGGCCGAATTTCAGTCAGTGCAGCCAATCTCAATGGAGAATAGCCATCGTGGATCGACGCGGGAGATAGGTACTACAAGTGTGTGCGCCCGCCCAGGAGCGGTATTTGTTCCCTCACCCGCATACTCCGATGGGACGACCAAGAGAGATCATAACCCAGGACCAAATTCTTAACGTGCTTACGGACGCACGGTTTTATTCCAGTTGTGCGTTGAGCGTTGGCGCTCTGCAGTCCGGATAAGTAACCAACTGCTTATCCGGAAAGCAGAGCGTTCAGCACACAAGGCTGGCGCCATGCTGCGAGTGGTTCCGTCAAAAAAAAAGCCCAGCTGTCACAATTGCGACCGTGAGATCAACGGGGGCAAATATAAGTGAACATAATAAAACTAACGTAAATTATGTACCGTTGTTTTTAAGTAGGTTGGGTTATTTTTATTCACGGTTTTCACGAACAAGCCATCACAAGTACCTAGGTATTCATTAACGCGCGTAACCTAATAGAGAATATGCATTGTCATTTTTTATTTGCTGATTAAAATATTTATTATTTCCAGGTTGCCTGGATGTAGGGTTGGCAACCTTTTTTTGGAAAAAAATTACGTATTATAATAGGGTTCCGTTTTTACCCTTTGGGTACAAAACCCTAAAAAAGTACTCGATGCCTCCCAAAAAATCGATGTTTTCACCCGATACATCGAATGATATCGATGTATAATTCTGATTAATCGAATAGACAAAAACATCGATGTTTTTCAAAGTGGACACCGTTACTGTTAGTATTATTTAAAAAAATCCTGCATTCGTAGGTACCTATGGATTTTGATAGATAATATTTACTTACATATTTTGTCCATGTCTCCAACCACATCGTAACAAACTGTGTTCAACTTGAGGTTACCATAGGCCGCTATTGAAAAAACACAAAGAAACATGAGATGACTAATATTTTATTTTAAAATAAATTATTGTTACAACAATGTTTGTATTTGACAAGTTTGTTGTTCTAGCGAGTGTCTTCGATCTAATATGCACATATTCGGTCGTATAAAAACTTTTTATAATATACTAAAAATAAAAGACACAGTTGGTTTTTTTACTGTAACAGATAGGCCACACTCACAGGCCAGTAGGGTGTATACCCTAAGTATTAAGGCTTAGTGCTCACTGATCCGCTGATTATACCAATTTGGTGCCTAAAGCTAGATCACCCTTTTGGGAGGGCCGAATAGGCTCTGCAGTAACAATAGTCATAAGAAACAGTAAAATACTTCAAGTTCCATACTTCATCAGTAGACTACCTTACTGATTATATTTTCCTAGTAAGTGTACAATTAATATAGTTCCACTTCCCAGTCAACGAGTGAACAATATTCAGTACAAAATACTACATAACAGAGAATCTTATAAATAGGCGTTTGGATAAAAGTATAAATTATGATTACAATTTCAATTAACACTTCTATTTGATACATGCATCCAATCGAACTTAAGGAATGCTATTGAAAATGTATGACAAGGTACACACGGCTAAATCGTTAGGTGTACAAGCAACTAGCGCCATCTATGCACGTAACTATTTACGATTACTTTAGGGTAGGTGCGCTCAAGTTTTCGCATTGAGAACAGCAGAATAGCGATTTATAAGTATTGAATAATAAACTTTACTATCAGTGCCGTACTTTATGCTAACGTACAAACTAAGACGCAGAAAAAAATCAAAGGAGGCTCGGTTGCGCTAGTTTGTACTTTAAATACTGAAAATAAAGTTTATTACTCAATGCCACCAGGACTACACTTCTTTCGGAAAATCTGAGCTCACTCTACTATATGCATCAACAATATTCAGATGTCGTTAGTTGCTTGTAAACTTAATTCTGTCAGTCTTATGGCAACTGGCAACTTTGATAAATGTATCCAGATTTGAAAATCGAACCTTTAAACAATTTTGTCTCGGATAGCAAGACGGTTAAACAAAGGTGCCTAGTGGCTTGAGCAAAAACTCCAATCTAGAATAATGTATGGCATCATTTCGTGTCCTTCTTTTGATTGGGTCATCGCGACTTTCCGTGGACTTGCTCTGGTGATGGCACATTTAAATCGTGAAGCAAATTATTCCGATAGTTAATTAATCTCTTCAAATGAAATTGGCACGTTTAAAGTCGGTCAAGGCAATTTTTTGACTGTTTATGGCCACCTCATTAACCTTGGCACTGGTTCAAAATTTCAAATCGACACAGTTTTTATACACAGAAAACCTATAAGATATATCGTTTTGTTGAGTATTTAATGTGACGCGAGGTTTTCTACAAGATCTTGAATATTTCTTATAGGCATTCTGGGTATATAACTTTTTCCATTGTACATTTTCAACTACATTCTTTATATTTTCAAGGGCTCAATCTTAGTCTCACATAAGGTGTTACAGTACCGACTTGATAAGCTTTCCCTGTACTTCTTATAACGAATCCTATAAGTTCAATATTAAAAGTACAATATGTCAAATAATTAGATTGTATTCTCGTATCTGTACAGTCAACTTCACAGTTGAGTTAAGGTTTGCAATAGACAATTATTCTATATCACAATCCTTTTATATATTATGTAGACTTACACTAACGTTGGTTTGGTGCGACCGACATTATTTTGATTATATTTATTTTTTATTTAATAGCATATTAGCTAAAAATTATCTACGCTGAAAGTATCTTGACGCAAGTAAAATTTTAAAGATACTTTTATCCTACTAGAATGTAGGACTAGTGAGGTCACAGCAGTCTTATTGAGACAATATTTATATACAATAAATAATATCACAAAAAAATAATTATAATCAAAATAACATCCGGCCAGATCACATACACACAATATCAGTCACACTTTAAATGCAATTTCACAAAGTTTGTGTAAACTCCACTGCTTATTTATATTCTAAAAGTCAAAAGCTTGAAGCAGTTATTAAAATGTTTTGACTATGATATTTAGAAATATACACCTAAAGAAAAACTGGAAAACAATGTAACTGATTTCTACATAAAAGTTAATGTTGCAAGCCAGAATTGACACAAACTATGTGCAAGCATTGAAAAACTTAACATAGTAAAATAATATACTATAAATATACAATTAGCAATATCTTACCCTAAAAATACGCTATACATGTAGAAAAACTGTATATAAAAAGTTTAATGCTAAACTTTGAATTTTTGTAATATATAAATTGTATTCACACAATGGTAATAGTTTATTATTAGTCATTTTTCCTAAATTCATATAATTTCGTGGTTAAATGTAGTTTTTCAATTTGAAATGTAACTATTAATTATGCTCACACATGTAAAATATATGTAAATGCACACATAAAATTTAGTAAGAGTGTTCATTTCTTTAAATCTCTGTGGCAATGTTTTGTTCTATTTAAACATTAATAATAACAATAACATTGTTCCCTGAAGTGAGCACTCATCATTTTTTTGCAAAATTATTTCACAATTTTTAATATTCGTATCTTAGATTAACTCATGTCAATTTAATTAAATTGGTGTTTTGATTGATAAATTACAATTGACATTGTAATCCTTAAGGATATTTACACTTCTGTTAATCCAAGTGATAGCTAGATTGGAAGAAATTCAGTTACTAAGTGCCACAACCAGTTGTTTCATAACCAACATAGGTATTTACATATATTATTCATACACTAATCAAAGTGTAAATATGCCTTTACTGAAGCTTAACTGTATGTATTTAGACCAATCTGAGACCTTAGCAAATGTTGTTACTAACAATCATAATATATGCTAAATCAGTCTGTCTCAATTAGGAAACATATTGTGTTGAAAAGCTTAAGATTCCTAATATGCTTACATTGTCAATGGGAAATGTATGAACTCATGACAACATAATAAAAATAAAAAAACTGTGATTTGGCTTAAAATTATGATAGAGTTGACACAAAAGACAAAACTCCAATTTAGACGGGACAACTAAACGCTGTTATAAATTAATTAAAAACTGTGAAACAAGTATTATGCTAATATCAAAACAGCAGCACAACTGGTAATTTATCATTACATGGATAAATTGAATGGATGGAAGTGAATTACGTCTTTGTGAGTTTACTGATTCATGATGTCGGTGGTGCTACCTCTTCTGGAAGCCTTTTGTGCCGTCTGGCCCCCGGGGGGTGCGGATGACGAGGACCCCCCGGGGTGGTGGAGAGGGAAACACTCCAGACGCCGTGGCCCCGGGAGGCAGGCGGCTAAGGACTTTCCGTTCCCTTCCTTTGGTATTGTTGTCACTTTGAAGAGATTTTGTCTTATTACTATTATTTTGATTGTCATTGAGATTGTTTGCTTGCAACTTATCTTGAAGCCTGCTGAGGCTGGAAAAGAGAAAATAATTCATAGATTAATATTTCTTGCTCCAGATTTCATTTATTTATTTTTTTGTTAAGGGCTAAGACAAGTATTAACAGCTGTTACTATGTATGAAGACAAAGCCGATTCTTACAGCTTTATTGTACATCAAACGTGACATAGGTAGTTCATCTATCCCCCCACTAATCTTGAGTGAAAATAAACATTTTTACTATATGTGTTCTGAATTTACTTGATTTGAATAATGATAGAATATATAGTTGAGATAAAGGTAATTTTTTTTAATATCCTTCCTGCATCAATATCATCGAAACCAATAAATTAATAAATATAATTTTTTTTGAAATTTTAAATTAGCATTGACAGATTATTTTTCATGATACAGCAAGTTACAATCAATATTAGCATTGGCTATATTTTCAGTTGGAAAAACTAGCAGATTATTATATCTGCTACTTTTTCTCTGTATATAAAAATCAATTGAAAGACTTACAATCAACTTCAAATGCAAAACTATTGAAGTTTTGCATCTAACAGTTAGCCATAAAAAAACAATTAGTTGTTGGGAATTTTTTACAGTAGGTAGCAGCTCTGAAGCTATTTTGATATTCGTAGTATTAGTCTAATCCCCTATTACAAGGATTTTTCATGACAAAGGCAATATGTGGGAGCTTTGTTAAACTCTGCCTACCATGTCATGAGTTACAAGGTGTGATGCTACATGATGTTGTTGATGTTATGCCATCATTATCATCAATCCTGTTACCGTTACTGCTTACCCAAAGATACTTGGGGTTGGTACAACACTTTTTCGTCTTCCATTCTCCCCTATCAATTGTCACTTGATTGTTCATTCAAAGAATAAGCTTTCATGCCATTCCTCACATAATTCACTAATTTATTATTTTATTTTGCATGATACTGCCTCGTCATTTTAATGCATGCAGTTTTAGCATACTGTATAAAAACTAGAAAAGATCATTTAAAAAACAGCATGAACATCGGACCAGTGGTACTGGAGATAAATGGGAACATTGTTTTGCACAAACAAACATCCTCTCACCCCAAACGCATACACTGTCTCCATTCCGTTGTGGGTAAAAATAATATTCAAGGAATAGTGGATGTAGTAAAGATATCTAAACAAATTGTAGTCAATTAAAGAGTAACATAGCTGTCTCCTACATATTGTCTGCAGTAAGAGATGCTGATTAAGGAAAGTATCGAAGAGATTGGCAAAAGGGAAGTAGAATAATGATGATGCTGATTTTACACTAGTTTTCAATGGGGTGGGCAATCAAGTACATTATTTTATAGTTACTTAAAATTAATTAAATAATCTGTTTAAACTTGCTCGACATGCAAATATTAAGACCAAGTTTATACAGATTCCAATATATTAAATGCATGTTCTAAGAACATGCCTATAGATTTTCATTGAAGCCGAAAATTTGACTATTTCTTGGGTTTGTTTTTGATAAATATTTGTAGAATATGATTCAAAATATGAGCATAACTTATAAGTATGCGTATAGAAACCAAGATTAGCTGGTGAGGAAGTACTGTCTAAACTTTGACAGATCCATGACAGATTTATCAACATAGATCCTAAGCATTAAGATTTGGTTTTCTATTTTTCTTAAGATATCTTAGAAGCTTTTTATTATAACCCAGTCGAAACCTCTATCATGGGTGTTATGTAAAACAATATCACAGCATTTGTTATATGAAACCGGCCTTACTTGTCGTCAATGACGTCTTCGGGGCTTCGAGCTTCTCCCAGAATCCGTAGACGAGCCTCGGCGTACTCCTTCTGCCTTTGTTCGAGTGTTTTGACCGGGCGCGCGTTTCTTTCACCGTTCAGCTGGCCGCTGCCCGACGATGACGGCCTCTTCAGGATACGGATAGCAGGCTCCGGCATTACGCACTGAGATCCAATACACGCGCTCTCTTCAACAGTAACCTTGCAACCTTTGAGTGAAGTTTGCACTGGCGCGCAGTCAGTTGACATCAGCCTGATCTTCTGGTCCAACTGAAATAGACAAACCCACATGTAAGTAACTCCACGGCGGCCAGCTCCGATGCGGGAACCATCCAGGTTTGGCTTTCTCAGTTACACTTACGCCAATTTCGTCCATATCCTCCCAACTTTCACATACGTCAACTTCATCTTGGGCCGCCATGTTGACTGACTGAAATGACGTTGCCACATGAAAAAAGATGTAAAACTTAGAATGTAACGGTGTTTTGTAAGTTTCGGTTTTCATTCAGGACGGCTGTGTCCTGAATGTTGTTGCCACACTAATTAATGAAAAAAAATATATACATATAAATGACAAATGTCAAAACAAAACAATGTGCTTGAGAAATTGAGATCGCTCGAAATCGTATTTAAGCTTTAGTGAAACATATAATAGAATAGAATTGTACCCGATTGGGTAGGGTTTAGCAAGTGAGTACGTTAATTAAGCTAAATGTTCCTGGAGGAAACCAAAATGTAGCTTATCACATTGTTGTTTTTTCTTTTTCGTTTAGTGTAGGTTATGTTATCATGCCGTATTTATTTACCTGCGCGTATTTTTGTGGTTTCAGATACTAAAAATGGCTTTTAAATCATCGATCGGCTCGACTGCGTCGGGCCTGACGTCTGTCGATCCTGAGTATGTCCAGTTTCTGATGTTTACAGACGAAGATGTCAAGAAGTTGAGTGTTTCAAAAATCACAAATGTGCAGTGTTTTGACGCCATTGGAAACCCTATGAAGGGAGGTCTGTATGACTCCGCTCTGGGTCCTCTGAGAGACAGGAATGAAACTTGTGGAACTTGTAACAATGTATTGTTGCACTGCCCAGGACACTTTGGGCACATAGAGCTCCCTCTTGTTGTTGTAAATCCGCTTTTTATCAAGAACATCTACTCACTCTTCCGGGTGAGTTGCTTAAAATGCTATAAAATTCAAATGGATGATCGAATGAAATTTATACTAAAACTTCAGCTGGAATTAGTTGATGCAGGTCACATAACGGCCGCCTTAGACTTGGATAATTATGTTGGAGACATAAGTAGTGGAAAAGAGAACTCCCCAGACAAACCTAACAAGGTAATCAGAAAATATCAGAAATTGTTAAAAAAGAGAGATCCAGTTGTTGAAACATTTCAAAACAAAAATGTAGACAAATTAAGAGCTAAGTTTATAAATCAATATTTTAGAGTTATCAATACTGCTAAGAAATGCGCTTTTTGCTCTTGCAAACTTATTAAAGTGACTACTTCAGATAATAAAATCATGTACAATCTAAGTGCAGAGGGTGCTGAGAAAGGAACTAAAGGTATCAAGATTCTAATGCCAGATGAAATCAAACGCTTTTGCACAGCCATCGCTCAAAATGATGAAGATATACTAAAATATTGCTTCCCTGTTCTGAAGCATTCAAATGTAACACCAGTCACTAATGCATTTTTCATGGATGTTGTTCCTGTGTTACCTCCTTGTGTAAGACCTTGCAATGTTTTAAAAGGAGAGCTAATTGAACATCCTCAAACTAATGTGTATAAGACCATACTCCAAAATGCTTTTGCTGCCAGGGCTGTGTTACATGTACTGTCGTCGTCAGACCAAAAGAAAACAATTGACAGTCTCGATCAATTACCCAGACAGGCTTATGAGGCAGTCCAAGGCAAGTCACCTCCAGAAAAGCTTCATGTTGTTTGGCAAGAGTTACAAAAAAGTATCAATAACCTTTTGAACTGTGAAGGTCAAGGTCTATCCAGTCAGGGTCTAAAGCAGATCATTGAAAAGAAAACTGGTTTGATCCGAATGCACATGATGGGCAAAAGAGTTAACTTTGCTGCTCGATCTGTTATCACACCTGACCCCAATGTTGACATTGATGAAATAGGCATCCCTGATGCCTTTGCCATGAAACTGACATACCCTGTACCAGTCACAGAATGGAATGTTGATGAATTGAGAAAAATGGTTATCAATGGACCTAACAAACATCCAGGTGCTGAGAAAATAGAAATGGAGAATGGAAGAGTGATTACAATAGCTACTGATTCTATTCAAAAGAGAAAGAGTCTTGCCAAAAGATTGTTAACACCTGATGAGTTCAAGGCATCCGGGCTAAAGACTGTTCATAGACACTTAGTGAATGGTGATGTGTTGATATTGAACCGGCAGCCTTCCCTTCATAAGCCCAGTATGATGGCTCACAGAGCAAGGATATTGAAAGGAGAGAAGACTCTCAGGTTACACTATGCTAACTGTAAATCATACAATGCTGATTTCGACGGAGATGAAATGAACGCCCACTTCCCGCAAAACGAAATTGCAAGAAGTGAAGCTTACAACATAATGTCTGTATGTAAACAATATCTTGTACCTAAAGACGGTACGCCATTGAGTGGATTGATCCAAGATCACGTCATTTCTGGTGTGAAGATGTCCCTGAGAGGCGCCTTTTTCGGTAAAGCTGACTATCAGCAGCTAGTCTTCCAAGCTCTACCTAACCACAAAGGACCAATCAAGCTTCTTCCACCTACCATTCTTAAGCCAGTAGTACTATGGTCTGGCAAACAAATTTTGTCAACAATCATTATTAATACAACACCTAAAGGAAAGCCATGTCTTACTTTGATTGGAAAAGCAAAAATTAGTTCGAAAGCTTGGCAAAAGGCTCCTCCAAGACCTTGGAAAGCTGGCGGCACTCCTTTTAACAACCCTAATGCAATGACAGAGGCAGAAGTCATCATCAGGAAAGGAGAACTTCTGTGTGGAGTATTAGACAAAACCCACTATGGTGCAACACCATATGGTTTAGTCCATTGCATGTATGAGCTGTACGGTGGCGGCAGTTCAAGTGCCTTACTAAGTTCATTCTCAAAAGTCTTCACATTCTACTTACAATGGATCGGATTCACGCTCGGAGTCAAAGATATTCTGGTAGTAGATGAAGCTGATAAAAAACGCGATGATATCATTTGTTTAGTTCGTAATTCTGGAAAAGCTGCAGCAGTAAAAGCTACTGATCTACCTGCAGACATTGATGACGAAAAGTTAAAAGAAACCATCGAAATAAATTACACAAAAGACCCGAAGTTCAGAGCTAACTTGGACAGACAGTACAAAACTATGCTGGACTCCTACACTAATAACATAAATACGGCTTGTCTGTCTGAGGGATTGCTTGAAAAATTCCCTTACAATAACTTGCAGTTGATGGTTCAGTCTGGTGCTAAAGGGTCAACAGTAAACACTATGCAGATTTCATGTTTACTCGGTCAAATCGAGTTGGAAGGTAAAAGACCGCCACTTATGATATCTGGTCGATCTCTGCCCAGTTTTCCCCCACACGATGTGTCTCCAAGAGCTGGTGGATTCATCGACGGTCGATTTATGACAGGAATACAGCCCCAAGAGTTCTTCTTCCATTGTATGGCTGGTCGTGAAGGTCTTATCGATACTGCTGTCAAAACCAGTCGATCTGGTTACTTGCAGAGATGTCTAATCAAGCATTTGGAAAGTTTATCTATTGCTTATGACCATACAGTGAGGGATTCCGATGACAGCATCATTCAATTTGCTTACGGAGAAGATGGTTTAGATGTCCTCAAATGCCAATTCCTTAAACAGGATCAGTTCCCATTCCTTGATGTGAACTCTAGTGCAGTAGTTGGTGCAGGTGTGATTGATAAACTCAAAGAAGATGAAGACTTAAAAGACGTTAGAAAATCAATCAAATCTTTGAAGAAGTGGAAGAAAAAGTTCGGCAGTCCTTTCGAGAAAGTGCGAACGAGTGGCTTTGTCCAATTCTCCGCTCTCGAGAAAAAACAAATTGAACTTGATGATTTACCAACCGATAGAACTAGAGATCCATTCTATTGGGAGTTAGAGAAGAAATGGCGTGCTATGGACGAGGACGAAAGACAACAATATATACGGAAGAAATGTCCCGATCCAATCCCAAGCAAGATGTCGCCTCAATATAAATTCGGTGTTATTAATGAACACTTAGAAAGTTTAGTACAAAGTTACTTGAAAAAACGTCATTCAACAACATACGAAGAGCATACAGCGAAGGAGAAGTTCATAGATGTTATGAACGCCAAATATCTGGAATCGATGGCCGATCCTGGTGAGCCTGTGGGCCTGTTAGCCGCTCAATCCATTGGAGAGCCATCTACGCAGATGACACTGAATACTTTCCACTTTGCCGGTCGTGGTGACATGAACGTAACTCTCGGTATACCGCGTCTTAGAGAAATTCTAATGACAGCATCTGCTAAGCTTAAAACGCCAAATATGGACATCCCATTCAGGGACGACATTCCAGATTTGACGAAGAAAGCTGAGAAATTACGCCAAAAACTAAACAGGGTTACAGTAGCCGATGTTTTGGAAAAGATAGACGTGCAATGTCAGATAGTGATTAGGCCTGATAGGCAGCTAAAAACGACAATGCGCTTCCAATTTTTGCCGATTTCTCAGTATAAGACTCAGTACGCGGTGAAGCCTCCACAAATTATAAAGCACATGCAGAACAAGTTCTTTGACGAGATGTTCGCGACGGTGAGGAAACAAGCAAAGGCGGTTAGCGGTGTGGTGTGGTCATCAGAGAAAAAGAAGTCGAAACGAACTAAAGGGGGCGACGATGATGATGAAGATGATGTTCCTGAGACAGAACCTGCTGCTAATTTGGAAAGTTCAGACGACGAGGCTCCTAATGACGATGACGACAACACTGACGTAAGTTTTTATTATAATTATGCTCATTTGTTTCGGTACTCATAGCTCGTATAAACATTTCCTGGATTCACCATGTGTATAGTTATTTTTAAAACTCTGTTAGAATATAATAGATCCCAGTGGTTTTATAGCAGTCTATTAACATTAAAATTATCAATAATTTCACCGCTATTCCTTAGGTAATCTTTTATGTATTGTAAAATTTATCGAGCTTAATTTTATTTTCTTTCTTTTACAGGCTAGAATTCGCAAGAAGAGAACAGAAGAACAAGAGTATGAGGATCCCGAATCAGAAGAAGAAGAGAAATCAGACGACGAAGTGGAACTTAGCGACGAGCAACCTGCAGACAAAGGGGAAGATGTTCTAGACGCGACTGCAGTCGACAATGACGCAGAAACTAGCAAAATCGTGACGGATGTAGTTTCCAGCTTAAAAGAGGCTACTAATTACTCGTTCGACACCAAACACTACAAATGGTGCGAGTTGACGGTACTCTTTCCAATTTCCTTTTTAAGAGTCGACCTATCGCAGGCACTCCGCGAAGCCGCAATGAAATCCGTCATACACGAAATCAAAAATATAAAACGAGCCATCACCAACAAAGAAAAGAACGTATTGTTCCTGAAAACTGAAGGAATCAACATTCTACAGATGTTCAAATATAATCACCTCTTAGATTTGAACAAACTTTACAGTAACGATATTCACGCTATTGCGAACACTTACGGCATTGAAGCGGCTAACAAAGTAATAATAACAGAAATACAAAATGTATTCAACGTTTACGGTATCACAGTGGATCCAAGACATTTGTCTCTGGTTGCTGACTATATGACTTACAACGGTATTTTCGAACCAATGAGTCGGAAAGGAATGGAGGCATCGTCTTCGCCGTTACAGCAGATGTCTTTTGAATCTTCACTTATATTTTTGAGGGAAGCGGTGTTGAATTCAAAGAAGGATAACATTCAGTCGGCATCTAGTTGTCTTATGTTGGGTCAGCCTTGTAGAAGCGGAACCGGCTCATTTAGTTTACAACACTTTAGTAAAGTTATTAGTTGAACAAAGTAACCTAGTAAAAAATCGTCGTAAAAAGTCATGTTTATAAGAATAAATACATATTTTGTTTATAAAAAATATTTTATTTGCGTTTGCCAGTTATCGTGCTATGACCTTTTCGTAGGCGTTAACAAAATAACTCGAGCAAATACACACAAAAGCCCTTGCCCAACATAAAAATAGTTTACTGGCTGTATGAAATGTCGTCCATTTACGAAAAAAGGAATGGTCTGGCTATACAGGTTGTTTCAGTAATGTGTGGTCATACTTTTCAGGGTATAAAATATGGACTTAAAAAAAATAACGACAAAAATGTTGCAAACTTATCACTTTTCAAGTAGTCTGATGCAGTTGAAGGCATCTAAACTGCGATTGAACTAAAAAGTTCTCGAACATTGTTCTCTTGTCGAATTTTATAGGCGTCGTTTTTTGTTTTAATAAGTCGGTACTTTTCTTTTTTAATGTTTGCTATTGTTTCCTTATTTTAAATCAGATTCAGAAGACACCTTTAAATATGACAACACACTTTTGAAACAACCTGCATAACTTTGAGGTACACCCGATGACAGTTCATGCAATCATTATTCTATTTCAGATAATCTAATGATCCATGGTGATCTGATCAGATAAAAAACTGGCTATTTTCTAAATTCCAGATAGGATAGCTAAATAAAACTTCAAAAATGTTTTAAAAATCAATCATTTGTATTTTGTCGTATTACAATAGAACTTATAAACGATTATTAAAACGACTAAGTATTAATTACAGCGTTGATGGACATCAGCCAGTGTGTCTAACACACCGCATTCCTTGAATTGTACTCTTACAAGAAGGCACATAACATTGTCACAGACAAGACATGGAACTTTCACGAAAATGGTATAATTAACAATTTCATTTATTTATTCAAAGCTTGTGATTACGTACTAAGTTTATGTATAACAATTTACAGGTTACAGGGATAAATGATACTATTTAATTTAATAATCTGTACGCGGTTTACATTAATAGCTTATGTTAACTTAGGTATAACAGAATGATCACATAAGCTCCTGGGCGTGTAGCGTCTTACAACGTTACATTAAATATAACTAATCCATAAATATTACAATAATCTTGCACTGAAAACATATTCACTTAACTAACGCAACAACACCCGCTTTAAGCGAATAATGTCGGTATGATTTTTATAAAATCAGAACTCACAACACAATATTACCGTTTTGGCACTAACTCGAAGGCATAGACTGAAAGGAATTGGCGGGAAAACTGCACCGTTAATGGTTACAATTCGATTTCAAAAGATCAAGGATATTTTAGCACGTTCGTCTACAAGCCATGAGTCTTAAACTTACTAAATAAAATACCCATAGTTGATATTAAAACTAAATTGAATATTCCTGATAGTCTATGACATGGATTAGTGAAAATTAATTTTCCGGATGATTGTAAATCGAGGGTCTGCGACATAGTATCAAATGCTTCAATGGCACTAACTATTTGTTTAACAACTGTTATTTATGATTACTTGCGAGGATATAAAAGTGTAAAAGTCACTGGCTAGGACGGTAACATTAGGTTTCATTTGGACCCCAGAATCGCTACTCCATCTTTCATTCGTCTTCAATACAAGCTATAAAATAACTATGAACAATACTTGTATGGTAATTAAACTAAATATAATAAATAGCAATGTTAAGAGTTAAAAAGTTGACCAAACACGAGTTCGTTGTGTATCATACACAAGATATTATCACAGCCCTATTGATGTGCGTCTCGTAGTATTTCAAAAATACAATAGACAGGTGAAAAGACTGTAGTCTAGAGATTAATTTATTAGAAAAATTTATTTTATCTACGATTTTAAATCGGAAACATTAACAGCCATATCTTTAAAAAGTTCATTTAAAACAAAAATTAATAACAATTTAAAATTAATTTGCAATTACACAGTCTCACCCTTTGATTATATAATGTCTAGATGGAGCGTCGCCCTACTGTCAAAGCAAAGAAAACGAGGCAACAATTTCAAACATGTGTGCGTGCGGACGGTGTTTTACACTATGCGTCTTTGTCTCTGTGTGCGTGAATAATGATACCAGCTACTAGAATTCTCCCATAGATCACATATTTAAAAAAATAAGATAAGTTTAGTTGTATGTATGTAGTATTATTCAATTTTAGTAGTGTCTGTTTTTCCTCTTTTTTAAATAAATAAAATATACAATTTAATTAGAGTTGTGTGTGTGAATGTTGTATTAAATCAGCTAAGTTGATCAAATTAGAATAATAAACTTTTTAGGCAGTTTATATAGATTGAATCTATGATTTAATACTATTAATCAGTACCAGATATTAATCATTACCAAAATGAGGACAAAAAGACGGTACAGCATTAAACTTTATGGCGGCTCGGAACATGAGGCGAGTCGCTGCGCAGTAACAAATTCGAGTGTCAGCGGGGGTGAGGGATGCGGTACTGCGCAGGGAGCAGCGCACTTCAGAGCCGTCATAAAGATTGAATTGGAGTGTACCAAGTAAATTATTTACCGAGCTAATAACAATTTTTACTTGGCATCGGCTTCAAAAGCATAATTATAAAGAAAGACTTAATAAATTAATCTTATTAAAATTACTCTTAACATTTTTTAAATCGGTTTATTGAACCCAATGCAAAAATAATCATTAAAATTGGCTCATAAACAAAAAAGTTATTCACCAAAATTATATTATTATAAAAAAGTAAAAGTATAGACGAATTAAAAAAACTCCACCTTTTTATAAATCGAATAATAAACTACGTCAACTAAATTATATAAACGTTACCATAAACCAACGAATATACCCACAAAAAAAAAATGTTAAGTTGGGAGAATAAAAAAAGAAACTGGCAACACTGACAAAAAATGGCGTAATTTGGTAATCATAAAAACAATAAATAAATACGTAGTTTTCTAGTTACTTAGCGATGATAGGTGATGTATTTGGTACTTTTTACCCTTAATTTATAATTCCGTCGCAGTTTAATAACACATACCGTCATTTTATCGCTGTTTTTTGTTTATTACTCAGCGTGCGTAATACGTAGTGACACCAAAGCGGCTCGATCGGCACTAATCGGCGGGTAAGTACTTATAGGCCAACAGTTGGCTGATATTTTTTGACACGTTTCCGCGCATTTGATGCTCTATCTAGACATTATATAATCAAAGAGTCTCACCCTAAAAATACGTTGAGCTCGCGTTTGGTCGAATGAAGCCAACAAACACAACCGCCATTATAAAAAGGCGCGGGAAACATTATAATACTTTTTAACAAGAGAATCGACACGTGAGCTGGTCGATTCAGCCAACATTTATATTAACACATTACGTTTTGCAACAATTCTACCCCTAATTCAACAATTATTTTACTCAAAACACGTTAGGGAGTAGTGTTGCAAGCCGCACTGAGTCAAGACTTTAAATAGTTGTATTCGCTGTTGGTTCTCAACTTTTTAGCTCCTATTGCGCGGTTTCGGCTTCGCTCTGATTCTTGGCAGCTTTCCTCTCTTGTTTGATGGCTTTCTTGTCGGCTGCTTTCTTTGCGTTAGCCTCGTCATCGGCTGGGTTGTCCCAGTCCTGTCTTCTGCCTGAAGCGAACACGTTGTAGAATGTGGCGCAGAAAATGTAGACTCCACCAGCGATGTAGAATACCTTCTTCCATTGTGCTTGTGTGGGCTGTTGAAAAAAAGTATCCATGAGTAAATTGTTCAGAACTCCAATAACCTCATTTAAGAAGGAACCGCAATGAAAGCTTGTAGGTGAGTGTACTTACCCTGCCTTCAATGATGTAGCCAGCAACGATGGGTGCGAGCAGACCGGTCAAGTTGGCCAAACAGTTGGTGAACGCCATCAGAACACCTGCGAAACGTGGCGAGATGTCCAAGTGGTTCACCTGGAAAAAAAGAACACTAGTTAGATACGGACACAAATAGAACCAAGCTGAGAGCAGGAAAAGATGGGATGAGTGTTTTTTAACAAATTATTGGAAAAACCAGTATTTTTTTCTTCACTAATTTATGTTCCCACTGATGTTGTGAAGCAACATTCAACCAGTTGTCTATCCTAACTCATCTGCGACTTGAGAGGATTATCTGTTTCTGGTGATGTCCTACCTACTAAAACACATAGCCAATATTCGCCTAAGAGGAATAATTGTCGTTCAATACCTACATGAGGTACCTACATAACATCTTCTCCAGCCCTACTGTTTTGCACTGGCCTTAAATTTTCCTGAAATCATTATTTCAACGAAAAGACGTTCACTGTTGGACTGTGCTTCCCCCAAATATCAGCACACCGACCGGTTCTATACCTCTCGAATCCAGCGAATTCCCGCGGCTTTCACCAAGTAATTAGTCCACGATACGCGGTCTCTGCTCCAGAACCTTCCGACCCTATCGACTAATGTCTGGAATGTTCAACTAAAATCAAGTGAAGTCACATCCTTACCTTGAAACCTGAGTAGATACCTCCGTTGAGACCGACACCTACGGCTAAGATGGCGACGGTGGCGGCAGGGTCGCAGCCCGTGTTGGCGGCGATGAACAGACCGCACGCCGGACCGTATTGACCTGGAAATATGAAGGACCTTGTTAATACCTATTGGGTTTATAAACGTCACGCCTAGTTGTCCTGCAGAGCTTTAAGGAGAAGTTTTTTGTGTTCAACAACATTGTCGCTGGTTGGTTGTGTTTACCACCCATATTTAGCAACAACAAAAAAATGGATTTATGTCTAGCTTTGTGCAAGCTTTATATCGCAATTGCGGATGTTTCATCACAGAAGTACCTATGTTCAATTTAATAGGAACAAGCTAATTCCTTTTATCACAAGAATCCTCAGACGTCCTTAACTGACGTGGATTCAGGATAACTTGTCCAAAGGGTCAACATTCTACAAGGTCACATTCTCTATTACTTCAACCATTTTAAACTTTATCAAAACTTACCGATACTGTTGATGACCTTCCTGACTTGGGTGTGGTTGAACCGACCACTCGACAGCATCCAGTCGGCGACCACTGAGATGAACATGGAGAACAGCCACATGCACAGGTATGGGAGGGCAGACACGAAACCGTTCTGAAAGAAACATAAAGGTAAGGTAACAATTAGATAACATGACTTTCAAGCAGAAAACTTTCTGGCAAAACCTAGTGATCATCTGCTAAGCCTTTTTTCCAACTATATTGGGGTCGGCTCCCAGTCAAACCAGATTCAGCTGAATACTAGTATTTTATGTGGAGCGGCTGCCTACCAGACCTCGACAACCTATTAACTGGGTAACATGTTGCTCCTTGGCAATAATTAGGGGATAGGCGTCAAGCAGCGGTTAACCCAGATTTCGACATAAATATCGCTTTTGTAAGAGCATAACATCACTTATAAAAATCGGGTCTACCCTTTATAGCAGAACTTTTAATGTCATAATATTATTTTGCATAACAACGGATAGCATAATCTTCACTTCGCAGAAAATTGCTTGGTATACCCTCATTTATCATACATTAAAAAGTCATAATTTTGTAAGTCAGAATCATCTTTACGCATAAATTTCATATCCATAATAATTAAAAAGTAGAACCATCATATCGCAGAAAGTTCACAGTCAGAATCGTCTTTTGGCATACAATACATATCGGTAGTCATTAAAAGGCAGAACTGTCATATTTCAGAAAGTTAACAGTTAGAATCATCTTTTGGCATACATTTGACATCCATAAATTGAAAGACACATCTGTTATATTACCTAAAATTCATAGTTACAATAATTTTGCATTTCTTACCAGAATAATAAAATTTGTGCAAGCAAGCATGCAGCATGCAAGCAAGCATGCAGCAAGCAAGCAAGCAAGCATGCAGCATGCAAGCAAGTAAGCAAGCAAGCATGCAGCATGCATGGTTTCTGTCACGGCTACGGCGCTGCGGGGCTCCGGCGGTCCCACGCGAGTTTATCGTCGCAGATGGGTTTAACGCTCACCATGCGAGTGTTACAACGACCTGCTCCTCAACTCGCGGGTCGCCTCGCCCCTCCACGCCTTCGCGGTTTTAAATTACACTCTAGGGGTAGGGCAGACAAGACTACGTGGAGTCGATTTTGCAGCGATTCGTTTCTGTCAGTAAATTTGTAGTAAAAAGCGTTTACTGTTAAAACAATGTTTAAATTTTAATATTCCTAAGATTAGATAAATGCTTTTTTTTGGAAATGGTTAAATAGATTCATCCCAGATGAAATTCTGCCATCTTCATAGTATGCCAAGTGAAATTATACAAAATGATTGTTGTTCCAAGTAAACATTGTGCTAAACGAAAATATGCAACATGTTAACTATGCTAAAGGTAATTATTCCAAATAAAATTCTGCCATCTTAATAGTATGCCATTGTAAATTCGGACATATAAACATTCTGCCAAACAATAGTTATACTAAATATTTTTTACGCCTTACAAATATTCGTTTAAAAAAGATTATGCCAAGTGTGTTATGCCAAGTAAAATTCGAAGCAACAAGATTCTGCCAGATAGAGGGAACCCATAAAAATCTACTGGCAAAAGATACCAACGTAAAGCTACTGGAATACTTCACTGTGTAATAAAATAACGTCTAAATTGCCGAACGTATTTCATACAACGGCTCCTTTATTGTTACTTGTCTCCGGGTACATTTCCGTGGATCAATATTAACAGACCGGGGGCACTGATTCAACTGGTTTCAGCATATAGGGTTGGCACTTAAATTACTGTAAGACTGCGGACAGTTCGGCAAAAGTATCACTCATACTCTAGTCCTTAGTTTCATGGCCAAGCATCATCAAGTAGTGAACTCGTCATGCCAAGATTAATAGCAATGTCCACTTTGCTGAAAGAACTAAAGAAAGCGCTATAGGGTAGAGGGGGTGGGTGGGGTAGGGGCGGTAGGCGTTGGAGTTAAATTTTGTTCGACCATAAACAATGGCCGAATTTCTGTTTTGGTGGCCAATTTCAGCGTCGGCAACCGATATACGCGGGAGATTGTAAGTGCACAAGTGTGCAGATTCTAGTCTCTCAATCTCACTGAATATTAATATTAAATCAAACTAAATAAGTCCTACAATCGACAAAATTAAGCTGAAATAGCCAATAAATCTTGTGTGCGAGTTGTCAATCCTGTAACTCGGCACAATTGACCTATCGTGAACTCTTGACCCCGCGACGACGGTTCGCAGCAAATGATTAATGGCCTGAACGATTCAAATTGTATTACGTTGTGGGCTTTATTGCTAAATTACTCTATTGGCTGAATTGGGCGTTTATTTACTTTGTATGGCTTTTACTTTGTGTTTTGATTTGTCTGTATTTTCCTTTTTCATTTCAAATAGAAGTGAGTTTTTATTTTTATTTCCTACCTTCCACTATGTAGGTGTTACAAAAGAAATTCTCCTTTTCTCATTTGGCTTAGAGGTGAGAGTTTCACCTCTTTCTTTGAATCCCCAAAGAAACCGACCTCCCCGCTTTTCTTTTTATGTACGAACTCTTAAACGTTATAAAGAGCTTCAACGACAGACAGCACGCAAATGAGTCTGACTCGACTTAGTCTTCTCATCGTAGTGGAACATGAGCTATCCAAAATAAAAGAATAAGCAGGTAGGTACTTACATCCTTAATAGAGAAGTGCAGAACTTGTCGCATGAAGGTTGGTAGCTCTGTCATGAGTGTCTCGTAGCCGTAGTTCTGACCCATGTGTGCTAACATGATGGCCCAGAAAGGCGTTGAAAGAAGAATCTTGCTCCAAGGGATTGGTGGTGACTGCAATAGAACATTTTGGTTAGCGAAAACTAGGTCTTTAAGTGGAACACATAAATTTTATTTGATTTGAAGGCTACAATTAGATGTTTACGAGAACTTAGGATTTTTTATAGAATTATAAAAAGCAGCTACAATTTTAATGACCAAAGCCATTTTCAAATTCGAAGGCCCTTCACTCAATTCTAAAGACACAAACCTGGCTAGTTACGGCGAAAATAAATTAACATAAAATACTCACGCTGGAACCAGCGGCACCCCACAGTGAGCTCAAGATGTACTTCTTCTCGGACTCCTTGATGGTGGGGCACTGTTCAGGGTCCTCAGACACGAAGAACAGGAAGGCGATACACCAGACGGTGCCGACCAGACCGAACACGTAGAAGATGGAGGGCCAACCTCCCGAGAAGCCGTATGCTGACAATAGGCCGGACAGAGGCATGGAGATCACCGTACCGAATTGTGCACCTGTAGATAAGGACCACATTATGAAACTTTGTAAGAATGATTGTATAATAAGGCTATACTTAATAGAATCGATTTTCAGATACGCCATCTTGCTAGAACTGTGCGAGAAATGGTGATCTTTATGACAGCAGACTATACATACTAAGGCCGCGTTCTATCTGCAATTCAACCAGCTCGCACGTGCGAGCTATTGACACGTGCGAGCTGGTTGCACATGTAAATGTGGCCCAAAGCATAGACTGTCCCACCTCAGGAACTGCCAGTGCCTAATTTTATTAAATTGCCAATCGTAGACTTTAATAACCTCGCGTGGAAATGGTCTCTTGTAAATTGTGTTCCATTTGCTTTCAGTATTTTATTAAAGTCTGTATGAATAGTTACAAAATCTTACCGGCATATACGGCGGCTCCCATCCTACTTCTCTCGTTTGGAGGAATCCATTTCGCCAACATAGCGTGAGTGCAGGGTACGATCGGTCCCTAGAATAACATTTGAGAGTTAGCTATATCGAACACCGTAAGTATGACAAGTATTGTTGGAATCATGCTTTGAACAGAACAGGGCGATCCTTCAAAAAATTGTCGGTAAGGACGTTTAAGAGATCAAAGAAAATGAAGATTTGACAACCATGTTGATGCTCATATCTTTGCTCAGTATAAAGGTCGAAATGGTAGGTACTAACCTCTCCCAAACCCTGGATGAATCGCACCAAAATGAGGTACTCGAAGCCAGCCTCAGCGGCGACCGGCACCAGCAGGCCGAACACCGAGTTGACCAACATACCGACACCCAGGAAGTAACGAGCTCCGAACCTGAGGAAATTCATTATTATTAGCTATCATGTCACCATATACGAGGAACAGGTCAAAGAAAATAGACAAGAAAGAAAGAAAGAAGCAATCAGCCTAGGTGACAATTGTATTTGACTGACTTCAAAAAAGGTTCTGTAGGAGTAACTGAACGTTCTGTAGGAGTAACGGAATTTGTTCTATAGAAACACCGCGGCACGGGTGGGTTTTAGTCAGTAATAGTCTAGCACTCCCTTCCACCCAAAGCGGAAGAAGTCATTTGATGATATCCCATCCAAATAAGGACTACATAACCTAGGTACGATAAAACACTTCAACACAAAAAAAAAACATGCTCACACTTGGTCATAATACTTAAATCATATTTACTAAAAACATTTATCATTATACGATGGCAAGAATCTCTTGATGGATTAGGTTTTTGTATTTTCCGTAAAATATGATTCCTATAAAATTACGTAATGTTGAATGTTTTATTTTAGTAAAATGCAAGTTCATGTTTCTTAATGAGTAAATACAAAATATTTATTGTGAGCATGTTTTAACAGGAAATAGCGTGACGTAGATATTACGTACTGAAATAGTCGCGTGATAGACTTAATGTGTGGACAAGTCGGTAAACTAAGAAAATATAACTGATCAGCCAAAACTACAGTACTGGTTCATATCACCATATCACAGAGTGGAGTGCCATATTGTCAACAATATCAATACTAAAGACCAAACAATAGGTACATTCACGGATTTCTAATATATAGTTACAAATAAAATACTCTGACTGGAAAAAAAACAACACAAAAAAAAAGAAAAAATAACCGACAAAACTAAACCAATCGTAAAAATCATAGTACCACCCGTGTCACTCCCGAAATCCACTCAGATTCAGCCAATGTATAGATATTGAAATATATAGATGCGATAAAATCGAACGAAATCTAAATATTGTCATAGTACCTACCCGTGTCGATTCTCAAATCCAAACAGATTCGGCTGATATATAGATACTGAAATATATAGATACGATATCCGATATTCAAATCCAATATCTAGATACGATATGATACAGTGCAAAACCGATATTACCCACGCCTAGTCATAAACGTCTATATCTTTTGATTGCATGAGCAAGGTTGACGCCACATCAACAAAACAGTGGACAAAAAGTAATCCGTATTTTTTTTCTTTTTGAGGTACGGAACCCTAAAAATGAGCTATAAAAAGACTTGATCGAAACCACGAGCGAATCCGAGGGCAACAACTAGTACATATAAATAATTCGGTTCATAATTAATATAAGTAAATATATGAATTATACATTCATAAAAAAAACAGTACAGACGAACCTTTTACTATCGTAAAGAAGTCGGTAAAATAATAAACATTATTTAGAATAAATTGACATGACAAACACAAAATGTATCAACAATAATCATATTATCAAGATTTCCTTGAAAATAATAGTAAAATAATAATACTGTATTATTTTCGTTAGAGTTTTTTTGCAAACGTTACCGGCCAGGCAGTATGGCCGCCGGCGCACGACGACGTTCGCGGGTTTTTTATCGGTTGACAGAAAAAGTTGTTGTGTGATGCAAATAGTGTATTTAGTAGTGATATTTAGTATGTTATGAATGTGTAAACATATGTGCCATCGTATTCTAGTGTAGTTTTAGTGAATATATTTGTGGATTCGACGTATTGTGATAAAGTGTGTAGGTTATGTGAATGAATATTATCAAAATGAAAACATATCACGTCACTGCAATGTCAGGTCAGTTTTATTTCACTACGTAGCTGTTTTATTAGATAGGAAAACTAATGAGGATTACGGGAAGGTATCATTTATAATTTGTTATTATCGATTTAACAGTATAATCTTCCTTTTTCTGAAGGCCTACCTAAAATTATTACCTACCTCGTAAAAGCGTTGACAATGACGTCATATGCGTGTACGGAGGTCGACACCCGAAAGGTTAAGAGCGAAAAAAAGACTGGTCCGAAAAATGTTCCTTGGGGTACGCCTATGACCTGCGAGCGCAAGCCCTGCAGCATACTATAGGTAAGTTTTTTTACACCTATCTAGGCACCGCATTTTATACAAACCTTTTAGACAAGATTCCGAAGGGTATCTGCGTGATGACATATCCATAGAAGAAAGAGGATAAGATGTAACCCTGCAGCGTCGAACTCCAAACGAACGATCCGTCTTGTGTCGACGCCTGAAACAATAGAAAATACATTGTTATCGAGACGTTAGAAATTATTTGCATCTCTTTGCTTTTATGCGATTCTAATTCTAAATATTTCCTCCTAGCCTTCAAGGATTTTGCTATTGGCTCAAAATATGCCCAATGTCATCCCTCCATCTACGAGTAGACATGTTAAAATGACCCTCATAATAGTGTTTCCATGTTGGTATGATAACACTACTTTCCGATTTTCTGACTTTTTTTCTATATTTGTACCGTATCTATCTTTTTGTCAAATTGAATAGTTCTAGATCAACAGAAATTAGGTAGAAATAATCAAATCGTCATTCATCAAAATAACGTATGAACGAGTTCATCCCACCTCGACGTTGACTGTGCAATGAACTCCCCTCGTATTGGGACCAAACCTGAAATCGCGAAAAAAAAAATCAGCTGTTCCATACATTTAACTACCTTATACGTTTTGATTTCCTTGAGCACGTCGAAATTTACGTTTTAAGCGACATAAACGGCCGTACCTATCATTTTTTTACCTTAACTTAGAAGTTTGATTTATTCACAGCTTCAAGGGACTGTAGACTTGAGTTTTATTTTCAAATCGACACCTCCACGCGTTCCCAAGATAAAGGGTCATGACAGACAGATGGACAGCAAAGTGATCCTACAAGGGTACCGTTTTTTCCTATTGAGGTACGGAACCCTTCAAAATAAGCAACTATATCAACATCAATAGCATATTAAATTAACGTAATCATGATAATTATTTATATGAAAATATAAAATATTAAAGTATGATAAAATATTAAAATATTAAGTTATGGTTTACTTTGTGACATGAACTAAAATGGCAGTTGAGAGCATGTCATGCTCGCTTAAATGTTTCGCTGATGGCGGCGTGTGTGTTGGATCATTCGGTTCCCTTCAAAATGGTTGAGCTAAATGGTGCCGATACACGCGTCATGTTCGTGAACGGGCGCCGTCGGTTGAGACTGGTCACCTCTTGACTGCCAATGACTTGTTTTAATCTTTATACTTTGAATTGTTTTCATAGTTTCCTTTTTTTTTCTTTGCATTGTCCTCACATATAGAAGCAACCAAGGATGTAACCAAGGTTATGTAATACAGAACATGATTTAAAAGAGTGTCCGTGGAGTTTCTTGCACGTTCTTCTCCATAGAGATCTACGCTTTGGAACGTGCAGATAGCTTCATCTCTTTCGTCTTGACAATTCAAAAGTGCCTGTAAAGGGTTTAATTGAAATAAATGATTTGAATTGAATTGAATATATGTCCGGTTTCAGCCGAAACTAAGATCAAAAACGAAGGTTCGGTTTCAGTTACGGCACTACACTAATAATAAGAAATAGATTGTAAAAATATCCACTTACATGGGTCTCATTTCCAATGGGCACTCCGCACTCGGTATCCGTCGGCTCAGAGATGACAGGCAGCGCCGTGTGGTTCACCATGGCCACGATGGCGACAGACATGTTGGTCCTCATGATGTAAGCGTTGGCCATGCCGAGGAACAGCATGAACGTCACCCAGTGACGGGTGCCGAGGCCACCTGGGACAAGGGAAAATGTTCATTAGTACAGTTACAAAAGGTCCTTGAAACCAAAAATTCGAAGACTGTGACATTCACCAACCCGCACTGTGCGGTGGATTAAGGCCCATTTCCTCTCCTAGAGAGGAGGCCTGTGTCCCAGCAGTGGGAACGTTAAAAGGCTGATTATGTAAATGGTCCTTGTGCGCTGGAGGATGTTGGTGCCAAAACCTTGGCTAAAAACGCTTTATGGTGATGCTATCATATTTTTCCTGGTTTTTGTGTGCGAGAAAATGCTGGTCGCCAAATATTGGTTGGCTTTGTTGAGGTGTTAGGGCCAATATTCTATAACGTGAACTCCAACATGAGCACGAAACCTTCAATGAAAGATTTTCTGATTGAGGTTATTTAAATTGGAAGTTTTCGTGGTCGAGAAATTTTTGGCTGAGGAAGCGCGTTTTACGAATTTACTTGCTCAGCTCTCGAGCCCGAAAAATTCAATTTATGACAAACTTATTGACAGTTTGATACTCCGGTGGAGTTGGACTTTAACGTTTTGAAATATGGGCCTGCATGAGTATCATACCTACTGCTACGAGGAAAACAAAAGTAAGAAAGTCATTCCTAAAGAATGCTAAAGCATTTACATAGATATTATGTCCCATACAATATTTATTTATCTAAATAGTGTATCTAGTAGCAGCACAAGAAAGGCATTGAAATGAAGTACATAAATACTTTTTATAATGTAAACAAGGAATACCAGAAAACAAGAAAACCTAAATGAATTTGTATATGGCGACCAATGCGCGAAGCCCGCGTTCGAGCCGAGACGGCACTCAGCGGCGCCACTCGAAAGACAAAAGGAGTGAGAAATATATCGCCGGCCATTCACACAGACCGAATAGAAGCGATCGAGCCGAATGCGTCACCTAGTGTCAGCGAGCCCCCTACTCTAACTCAGCCGCTGTCGTCGGATACGCTACAACTCGACTTCGTAAACACAACAGCGACGTCGACGAATCAAACGCAACTTAACGACAACAACAATGATCTCGACTGGGTTGATGTCAAACGTAAAAAAACACGCCGCGCACCTGATAATGTGACTCGTGGGACGGCACCGGCGGGTTCGGCTGTATGTGCATTAGCTGCGGCAGAGAGGAAATCATATCTGCACCTTTACTACGTCCAGACTGGTACCTCAGCCGAACAAGTTCTTGCTCATCTTCAAAATATTTGTGTTGATGATAAATGCTCAGCTGAGGTATTGAAATCGCGAGGTGATTACGCGTCTTTTAAGTTAACTGTGCCTACAAAAAACGTCGAAAAGTATATGAAACCCGAGCACTGGGCTGAAGATGTCCACATCAAACCATGGAGAAGTGGATTTCGTAAGTCGTAGTAGTGAGAAGGTTGATAAACAATATAAATCATATGTATTCTTTTATCAGAATGTCCGTGGTCTGCGTTCAAAGCTTGATATTTGTAAAAAAGCTATTTTAGTTGAATCAGCCGATATATTTGCGTTTACGGAGACATTTTTGACTAGTAGTGTGTACGATGCTGAACTGTTTCCCCCGGGATATACAGTGTTGCGACAGGACCGGGCCGGCGATGCAGGTTGGGGTGGCGTACTGCTCGCGGTCCGTGATCAGTATAAAGTCCGGCAGATTGTCGACATAGATGGATACTCGAGCGATATCGAGGTAGTGATTGGTATCGTAACACTAAAATATACCAAAATCATCTGCTGTGTAGTGTACATTCCTCCAAGTTCGAGTGATAGCAAGTATATAAACACCTTTTGTGTATTGGAGAATGTTGTTGCAAAATATAATAAGTTAGGAGTTTTAATTTTAGGTGATTTTAATTTGAACTCTTGCAGTGAAAATGTTATAATGCAGTATAATTATTTGTTATCCTTTTGTAAATTGACGCAACACAATCGCATTAAAAATAAGTTTGGTAAAATGTTAGATCTGGTTCTGAGCAGTTTTGACGTTGAGTGTATTGATGTGAGTGGTGACGCGGAACCCGTGGTTCCCGCTGATGCTTACCACCCGCCACTATCAGTGAGCGTGCGAAGTAAGTGCGCGGTGCCGCCGCGAGCTCGTCCGGCGCGTGTGCCTCGTTATTCGGTCTGTGATGACGACACTTTACCAAAGGAATGGAATTTTCGTAAAGCTGATTTCCAATCTTTATATGCAGAGTTATATTTACTAAATTGGGAAGAGTTATTTTTATGTACAGACGTAGACAAAGCTGTTTATTTATTTTATAATAAGTTACATGACATTTTTGACAAAGTAGTACCAAAAAAGTGTAAAACTATAACGAATTCGAAATACCAGTATCCGCCGTGGTTTACACCCGTAATAATTAAAACGATAAAGGACAAATATTTTCATCTAAAAAAGTTTAAACAGCTTCACTTAGAGTTTAATCGGGAATTATATAAATTTTATAGACAGCGAGCAAAGGACCTTATTGATCAGTCTTACAGCGAGTATATCCGACGGGCGGAGACGGATATAAAAAGGGATCCCAGAAGTTTCTGGAAATTTGTTAAAGGTCATCAGACTTCTAGGCAAGTATGTAATGAGTTTGAGTTTGATGGACGGGTTGTGACAGGAGCTGACGCAGCAAATGCATTTGCTCAATATTTTAGCTCAGTGTTTCTTCCATATGAGCCCGTTCTATCTGCAGCGGAGGCTGAGCAGGAGACAGCAGACTCGTTGTGTTCCGCGCGGATTGCCATAGATGTAGTTGACTCTGCCGATCTATCAGTAGCTATTCGCCGCCTAAAAGCTCATTCGTCTGCAGGCCCTGATGGAATTCCACCATTTATACTTAAGGACTGTTCTGAAGTATTTAGAGAACCACTATTGTTTATCTACAATTTAGCCTTAAGAACAGCTACGTATCCGGCTAAGTGGAAGATCTCACGGGTTACCCCTATACCCAAGGGTGGCGACAGGTCAAAAGTTGACAATTACAGGCCTATTGCGGTCATGTCGGCCTTCGGTAAGGTCTTTGAGTCGATACTGAATCGGTATATCACCAGACAAGTCAAAACCCAACTTTCCGAATGTCAGCATGGTTTTAGACCCGGAAAATCTACAGTTACGAATCACATTAACTTTGTAGATTTTGCTGTCACAGAAATGGATAAAAATAAGCAAATCGATGTAGCCTATTTCGACTTCAAAAAGGCGTTTGACCGAGTCCAAAATGACGTCTTACTTAAAAAATTGTCTGCTATTGGTTTTACCCCTAATCTGCTTCAACTTTTTGCGAGTTATTTCTCTGACCGCATTCAGTACGTCCAACTCTTTGGGCATAAGTCTGAAACATTTGCAACTTGCTCTGGTGTGAGTCAAGGAAGTACCCTCGGGCCGACACAGTTCATAATAATGGCAAATGACCTGCCCAAGGTCGTCAGGACGGCTCGGTGTCTGATGTTTGCTGATGACCTGAAGTTATTCTTTGGGATAAATAGCGTACAAGATTGTGCGGCGCTTCAGAGGGATATCGATATGGTGGTAAAATGGAGTGAAGTCAACCACTTAGAATTTAACGTCTCTAAGTGCAAGACCATTACTTTTACTCGTTCTCGTGCTCCCATTCAGTACAACTACCATATATCGGGTGTCTCCTTGGAGCGCGTCAACGAAATTAAAGATCTGGGACTGACATTGGACGTGAACATGACCTTTAATCAGCATATTTACAATATTTGTATCAAGGCCTTCCAATCACTTGGTTTTGTCATGAGGCAGACAAGTAGGTTTACAGACAGGAATGCTATTGTAGTTTTGTATTATTCCTTTGTGCGTAGCAAACTGGAGTACAATTCGCTGGTGTGGGATCCGCACGAACAAAAATATAAGCTCATGATAGAACGGGTTCAACGCAAATTTGCTCGCTACTTATATAAAAAGTTATATGGGTACTATCCCTATTTGTATCCGTCTCTGTTTGTCGCGGGAATGGTGGGCATCAATACGCTAGAGCTGCGACGTAAATGTGCGCTGTTGATGCACTACTACTTGCTACTGAACAATAGGATCGACGACGCGACCACGCTGGCCCGCTGTTCACTGTTCACTCCGGACCGACAGCGGGTGTCGCGCGCCGGTGCCTCGCGGTGCCTGTTTGCTGCTCCGCCGTCACGTACCCTCACGGCTCGCTATGCCCCAACGGCGCAAGCGATCAGTTTACTGAACGCCCTGATTGCTCAGGAACCGGATGTCGATGTATTTACGTGTACTCAAAGATCGATGATCAAAAATTGTGTAAACTTTTTTAGTTCTTAAGTATAATATAATGTTGTTGGCTTGCTATACGCTTTGGTGCAAACTGTTAGTATAGTAAGCAATTGATAAAAATAAATAAATAAATAAATAAACTTCCAATAGATAACTTAGATAGAGATATTATGTATAACATGATTGGATTAAACGCATTAAGATAACGTCTGGCTGAAAATTAGATCGATAGAAAGATAACTGCGTGACTCCCGTAGTACTGACACAACAAAGAGACGACCAGAAGGACCAGAGTAAATAGTCTATTAATTAGTCACTAGAAATAAATCCCCAATGAGTAAACCTATAGCCACTTACTAGTCGTTCAAAATTTTTGTAGAAAGAAAGTAGATAAATTTATTTGGCACAAATATGATGTTGATACACATAAAAAGAAAATTAAATTTAAAACAATAACATTGTGTGACCCGCGGCTGCGCCAAATAGGTCCAATTCAGCAAAATGCCAGACAACTAGGAGCTGCGCAAAAATAAAATAAACTACAAAGGTTTTGCGAAGACCAATGCGGGGAAACAGAAAACAAGCTCACACTGACAGCTAAACTTGCAACCCGATAGATACTCGAAAATTGGACATTGGAACAGTGGCATTACTATAGGTATCATCCGGGGCCCGTGGCAAATTCTTTTAATGAGGACTTCCCAGTTTTATTTTCAAGAGCATAGGTTTATTCATGTCACCGGAAAATGGCAACCTCCGTAAGATTATAAAATATCTTAAGAGATTGTAAACTCTCGATAAATTGTCAAGTGAACATTTGGATAACTTTTTTACGCATCCAAATTTGATAGTCTTCTACGAAGTCCAAGAAATTCTAACGGATCTTTCTTGGAGACGCTCATCTTCAGCTGGGGCCCTCTCGGGTCGGGGGCCCGTAGTAATTTGCCAGCTCTGCCACCCTATAGTTACGCCACTGCATTGGAAAGTTTCAAAACCTCCTTTATCGAGGGTAAATAATGGTTCTTCTGCAAGAACCATTTTTTTGTGTACTTTATTCATGTTGTTTCTGACGTCATTTCATGAGCACATTTCGGCACACCAATTCAGTATTTACTGCCATGGCTGACCGCACACTGTTTGTTATGGTTGCTGGCTGTTTGTGCATTAAATAGCTGTTCTGTGGTGTGGACTCATGGGTATCTACAACATTTGCACATGGGTAGTGAGCATTGTTATCTATTTCCAGCAGCTGACTAATGACGAATGAAGCAGGGTGTGGATGTAGAGCTGTCCGTATACTACGCTCAATTTAACATCCCGCCCTCTGTGCTCCAAAAAATGTAGCCAAAATGACCTCTGCTCTATTGCTGAAGTTAGGAATACGTTTTGGCCCAACAATATCAGAATTAGAACCTAAGTCCTAATTTAAAAAGCAGCCAAATGTGAGTCGGACGCACGCACGAAGGGTTAAGTACACAGCAAAAAAGTCACGTTTGTTGTATGGGAGCCCCTTAAGTATTTATTTTATTCTGTTTTTATTTGTTGTTATAGCGGCAGTAGCAATGCATCATCTGTGAAAATTTTAACTGTCTAACTATCATGGTTCATGAGATACACAGCCTGGTGACAGACGGACGAACAACGGAGTCTTAGTAATAGGAACCCGTTTTACCCTTTGGGTACGGAACCCTAGAAATCAATGTATAGGTTAGTCAATAAAATAAGTAGATTACATAGTAATCCTTATAATTTCATTTTACCCCCTGATGATAAGATAAAGGGTAATACAGGAATATTGTTCAACAAACAAAAAGATAATTGCTTGGTATGTTTGATTGCCAGCTATCGGCACCATGTCTATGTTTGTAGAGTAATTATTGTAGATAATACCTACCTACCCACTATAGCATTTACCATCATATCGTAATCTATATACTTAGTCATATATATTTAATAAAAATCAACTGCCGCTAGCCTCGCAAACGCACGATAAAATGTTGTGGTGGAATATAGGACCTGGAGTAGGCACAATTACTAAACAATGAATCAGAAAATACATATGTAAATAATCGTTAAACGTCAAATGGGTAAAACCACAATTCGGACAATCTATAAACTCAAGGAAAATAGTTGGAAAGACCACAACTCATATCCTTCGTACGGCCTAAGCATCCGCTAGCCCGTTCATTGAATTTTGTATTAGACTGGCTGGATGTATTACAGGGTATATATGAGACAATTATATACACTACAATATCAGCAATATATTATGTATATAATAGGTACAGCCTTGGCAAAAAGTATTGAAAGATGTCATGGGTTCTCAGTACTCTATAGCAGCTTGTATTTCTTAAGATAAATAAAAAACAAACTAATAATATTCAAACAGATCAAAGACGTACGAAACTGTAGATGGTTTTGCCACAAACTTGGCAATACTAATTCATGTAAGAGCCAAAATGTCAGTTTTCCATCTCGTAGCAGTTGTTAATTCCGTGCAATTAGAAACACCACTGGGAGTATGTAAACAATTACGTAAATATGAAGTAATAGACACTTTACTTCTATTTATAACTAGCTCCCGTGCGCGACTCCGCCCGCGTAAATGTCGAAAATTATCCCAAGGAAACATACTCCCGGGATAAAAGTGTCCTATGTATTATTTCAGACTATAACTTACCTCTATGCCAAATTTCATCAACATCCATTCAGTAGTTTTTGCGTGAAGGAGTACAAACATCCTTACATATGTACAAACTTTCGCGTGTAATATATATTATAATTATTATAATCCTTACTTATAAGTAAGGATTATTATAGAATAGCTGACCAACTAGCGCAACTTCGTTTGTGTCACATTTTTCATGACTACTCCGCTCCTATTGGTCTTAGCGGATGATATATAGCCTATAGCACAGACAATATACTTGTAGCCTTCCTCGATATATGGGCTATCTAACACTGAAAGATTTTTTCAAATCGGACTAGTAGTTCCTGAGATTAGCCCGTTCAAGCAAACAAACTCTTCAGCTTTATATTATCAAGACGAAAGACATACTTATCCCCAGCTAGGCTAAGTTCGTCCTTTTTTGGCCGGAAGAGCGTCATTATACCTACGCGTTAACTTCATTTAAAAATATGAGATCACATCACAGTCTGTTCAACCAAGCGAACTTAACAGACGAGCTGTCGTTATCTATAATCACTACATAGTATAAAACAAAGTCGATACCCGCTGTCTGTCCCTAGGTATGCTTAGATCTTTAAAACTACGCAACGGATTTTGATGCGGTTTTTTTTTAATACATAGAGTGATTCAAGAGGAAGGTTTATATGTATACTGCATGCATAATATAGCAGAGATTTAATATCAACATTGCACCCGTGCGAAGCCGGGGCGGGTCGCTAGTAATATTATACAGAGGAAAGATTTGTATTTTTGTATGTAACGAATAAACTCGAACTGCTGGACCGATTTCAAGTATTCTTTCACCAAAAAAGCTACATTCACCCTGAGTAACATAGGCTATATTTTATCCCCGTATTCCTACGGGAACGGGAAATACGCGGGTGAAACCGCGGCGCGCTGCTAGTCTTAGCATAACTTACAAAGTCAAGTCTAATAGATCTATTTCTCATGCGTAGTCTATTGTTACAGGCGTCCATAATGACCTCTTTTTGTTGCTGTGTATTGTGTCAGTAAGAAAATTCTTATTCATAAGAGAATTATGTAAATTCTTTTTTGGTTTAGAGATTATTGCTTGAAGATAAACTTAATTATCGGTGCTGGAATGGAGCAGTACTAATTAATGCGTAGGTATATCATGATGTAAACCATACGTAAGGATAGTTGTATCTTTTCCGAAACACATAAAGGATTAAGGTTTTTTACCAATCTTTGGTTTGGTTTTGGGAAATCCAATATCACTGAGACCGAATTGAAACAAGACCAACCAAACATTCCAGCAAAAAACTATCCTCAGATTTCACCTACGAATTTTGCCAAGATAACTAGTAGCATCAAAGTTATATTTAGAAACGGAAAGAAACACGATCTATTTGATGAAAATGAAACGCTTGAGGTACCTACTGAAGAATGAACTTGAGGAATTCAGTATTTTTGTCCGCAAGTTGTTTTTATTAGGGTTCCATACCCAAAGGGTAAAACGGGACCCTATTACTTTGACTCCGCTGCCCATCCGTCTGTTTGTCCGTCTGTCACCGTTTAAATTTTCACAGATGATGTACTTCTGTTGCCGCTAGAATATCAAATACTAAAATACAGAATAAAATAAATATTTATGGTGGTTCCCACACAACAACCGCGAATTTTTTGCTAATTTTTGCTCGATATTGATAACAGCAACAGGTAGATACTTGAAATATTTAGTAATATATCCACTTTAATAATAAATAATTAAATTAAAGTAAAACAATTATTTAATAAGGGAGGGTCCCATGTTTTTAGATAATGGTACGGAAATCTCTCTCTTTCAAACAAATTCCGTAACCGTGGTACGGATCCCTTTATGCACGAGTTCAACTCACACTTGGTCGGTTTTAATTATTCATTTAAAATTATCTCTTACTTGATCAGACAGTCTAATGCCTATTTCGTATTCAAATGATCAAAAAAGTGTTGTGACGTGTACTTCTTTCTGGAAACCGGAGGTAAATCGTAAAGGTTTAGTGACAGCTGAATTGGCCCCGATTTCTTCCTTAGCTAGGAAAACTTCGTGAAAATTTTGTTTAAAAATAACGTCAAGTCCACTTTCCACTACAAACACATCTAACACGTGTTTATTATGTAACATAGAGCACGTGCTCACCGTATTTACTTTGGATTGCGTAGGAGGTATTGTAAGAAGCCGAATAAAAATAAACTGAAAACATTTACAAAGCATAGCTCACCATATTTCAAGATAAATATGTACTATTTTTGTTTAGACATGGCATAATCTCCATTTTCTGATCTTATTGAGAAAAATCTTTCACTGATAGAAGAAAGCTATTATATCGCTGAGTGACCTAATCTACTTTTTATCTATACTAGGTTTATCTACACTAATGTTATAAAGAGGAGATATTTTTTTGTTTGCTTGTGCCGAATAAGCTCCGAAACTACTGAACCGAATTTAACAACATTTTCACCATTGGAAAGTTACATTATCAGCAAGTAACATAGGCTATATTATCTCCATATTACTACGGGAACGGGAAATACGCAGATGTAACAGCGGGACGCTGCTAGTCTATACTAATATATAAAGAGTTTGTTTATTTGCTTGAACGCGCTAATCTCAGGACTACTACTGGCCCGATTTGAAAAATTCGCTTTATTGTTGGATAGCCCATTAATTGAAGAAGGCCAGGGTTATGCCACATAATACCATGCTAAGACTAATAGGAGCAGAGCATCAAGATAAATGTTCTAAGAACGAGTTTGTTTTTCATTCTCTTATGTGACGCAGACGAAGTTGCGTGGCTCAGTTAGTCTCGCATAAATAAGACGACTTAGTATCTTGTTACCTATTAACCAATACATATTTAGCTAAAAACATGTCAACGTCTATTAAAGTCAAGATATCGTCATGACATAGCGTGATTGATGAGGCTCACTTGTCGTGGCTATTTAGCTGTCATCTTCCGCAATATAACAATATTTTATAGTTTACCGGTTAATAATCTGTCCATGGTTGAACTGGTGGATTGGATATACACGGACATGACATTGTGATATGAATCCTAAGGGTTTTCGCAGACGACGGCGAACTATGGGTGGCTCGCCGTCCGATAGCAACCAGGCCCGGGTCGACCGAGCGTCGAGTTCCACGCGCGCCTCAAAGAGCTGTCAGCAAAGAAAACGGGGCCCCCATACCTGCTAGGGTTGCGGAATTTGTTCGAGAGTCACCGCGGCCCTGGACGCAAAGGGCACTAGAAGGATCACGGGTGGGTTTTAGTAAGTAATACAGAAAAAAAAAATGTCGTGACAATAAAAGGTTGCTGCCGTTGCTGTTGGACTGCTCTAAATAGTTATATTATAGTACTAGAAAGTTCCATTTTTACCTTTTACTAACTTCTAATATAACTTATTGTCGCAGTGTCACATCGTGTCTATCCTACGTAGGAGCCAGAAGTCATGTTGTCTCTGAGACTAAATAGGAAACAGATTAAAAACCTGTAAAAGCATCAGCGCTATTTAAAGTCCCAGTTTGCAATGTGAGACGGTCATCGCACACTATTTTAAAAACGTGTGCAACAGACAGACAAAACCATAAATTAATCTGTAATAGCTTTCAGAAATTGGCAAGATTTATGTGTGGCGGCCGCGTCAAAGGCCCCGCAGTCTGCGCGTGCGACTCGTTACGAATGTAACAAACAACGATACAATCTTTGGCATTTGAAACATTTCTGGTTTAAAATAGTTTTGTTGATGCATCATTAGGTATTTTAACCAAAAGACATCCACTGTAGGAGATAGGCCGTATCTATCAGTGCCCGACTATATAAGTATCTTGCATCTTTGCACGACGCTTTCGTCGCCATACTAACAGTCTTAGGCTTCCCGTATTCAACGGACACTCGCGGTCTTCTCGACGTCATCGGTCAATCTCGTGGGAGGCCATGCCAACGATCTTTTGGAAGTTTGACAAATTACACTGCCTCTTTTCCAGGCCTCATCATCATCTACCTGGCCTTTTCCCAACTATATTGGGGTTGGCTTTCAGTCAAACCAGATTCATCTAAGTAACAGTATTTTAGGTGGTGCGGCTGCCTACCAGACCTCCACAATCCTTTAACTGGGTAACACTGTGCTTCTCGGCAAGACTCAGTCAGATTTTCTGGCTTCTAACTTTTTGACTGCCACAGATCTACAATTGACAGCCGAGACCTACGACCTAGCGTGTTTTCTGGGAGGAAAGCAAGGAGGAATCTCGGTATTTTGAAATGGTCACCTATCTACAGACCGACTTCGGATAGAGTTGCTTAAGCTTAAGGATCGATCATCGGCTCCACCTTTCTTTTTCAGGCGTCTTTTTCAATAATTGAATCGCCATTAAAATTAGTTTGGTAAAGTAGGGAAACATCTTTGTCTACTATGTTGTCTTTAATAGACAACTCACTGAAATAAAAACTATATTTTGATAAACGTGTCAATGTTTCTGATTACTTGATCATGAAAGTTTCCTAGAAAACAAGTATGGGCATTCAACACTTGTACAGATTCTTTCATGTTGTTTGTGGATGCCCGTACGTCGAGCGCAAGTCAGACTTTGAATGACAAAGCGACGTTGCACTTAAACTGCTTCCTTTTTAACCGACTTCCAAGAAAGGAGGAGGTTCTCAATTGGATTTTTTTTGTGTGTGTAATACCTCATAGCTTTGTACTGGGTGTACCGACTTTGATGATTCTTTTTACATTCGAAAGCTGGTGCTTGTCGTGTAATCCCATTTAATTTTGACTGAGATCTGACTACTACTATTAGAGTTATTCCTAATAATACGTGGCTTAGTCTACATTGATATTGATGATGTTCTCATTCCCTCTTGTCGATGTAAAATGAAAAAATAAAATTGTTTACGATGGTTTGGAAGAGCATCTTAGTATTTCAACGTGGTCCCTTTATAGTTTGGTGAAGATCTGATGAAGAACAGAGATGATAGGAAACGGAACTCTTCAATAAATGATAGCAAATCTTGCGGGATTGCTGAAATCGCATGTTTGTTTATTATTATATATCACCAATGTGATTGGTACGTTTAGGTGGGAGGGGGGGGGTGTACCACTAAAAAGTGCTAAGCTTCTATGAAAAGGGTGTAGAAAAATAATGGATTTCATTTTTGTCGTGGATCTTTCTCCACTCTCTGTCTGTGCCTAGAGGGAGTGAATAGACTCGGGTTTATCTAACGAGGCCGCTAAAAAATATCTGCGAATTGACACACCTTGAAGCCAATTTTAGATATTCAGTCAAATTCATGTAGTTTACTACATATACACTACATTACATACATTGATTTTAATATAGAATCTTTCAACGGTATATTTATATAATCTGAGCTCGTCATCAAAACTACATCTTTCTTGGAAACGTTATGAAATCGATAAAAATGGCTGAATCATAAAAAAATTGGCAATCAATGACGGCTAAACTTTTTTTGGCGCCAATGTGAAGGCAAACCATAGACAGTTTATTCAAAAATAAAATGTATGATGTAAAAACAATTTTTACATCAAAAGCTGAACGCAATCATTATTATTTGCTTCTTTCTCATGAAAGTAGTAAACTTACTGTCGTATCAATTGCGTGTCTTATTTTTCCTAAAAGAAATTAAATTAGATAAGTAGTTTTTGGTCAAAATGAAAGAGAAAGAAAACAGAAAGAAGCTAAAGGACATTATTATTTTACTACAAAACTTGCCACAGAATCGTTGTCGCACTGTCACGTTGTGCCTCTCAATAAGGGCCTTAAACCAGTCGTCTAAAATTCTCAGCCAAATAACACTTTCAAAGCTTTGGTTCAGGTAAATAAGCTACCACACAAAAATAGGAATATTGCAGTCTGCAAACGTACGGCACACGAGATACCGGCAAATGACGTCACTTGCTACGTCAGAGTCAGAACATACTTAGTTTCAAGATGACCGCGTACATCTTGAAACTGGCTGCATGAAGACCAAGGCTACAAACTCCAAGGTTTTTTTACGACGAGCTCGATAACGAGAGCTAATAAATTCTGAATCATTTTTTTATTAACTTCAAAGTACCTACTTATATAAATAATAACAATGTGATTTTATTTTCCAAGAAAATTGAGGAGTTATTTATAGAGAGTAGGATAAGTAGGTAAATGTTATAGTTTAGTTTTCTGATGTTAGATTTTTTTTATGTATTTCTTTAGGGGCCATCCATAAATTATGTCACACGTTAAGGGGGAGGGAGGGGGTCAACGAAGTGTGACATTGTGTGACAAGGGGTGGGAGGGGCTCTAAATTTCGTGACGTCGCATTTCAAAATATATTTTAATCTAAGTGTTAACTGAAACACGAACAAATACACGAATGAAATTGTTAAATATTTGACGTTACAGTAGGGAGGGGGAGTCTCACAATGTGGCCAGCTGTGACAAGGACGGGGGGGGGGGGGGGGAAAAATCATGAAATTCGTGTGACGTAATTTATGTATGGCCCCTTAACTTCTGTTAGTCATCTGTTCCTTATTTTGTTGATAATGATTAATGAGTCGTTTAGTTTACCTATTGCCAATGTGTAGGTATCGTCACGAGTGCATTGACCCCTCTTACATCATACGGCCATGAATCTGGAATGGACTACCTATATGTTATTATCATAATTGGACTATAGGTAGCTATATATCAGTTTTTCTCCTCAGTTAGCATGAATATAAATGATATTTATTATGTAAGTAGGTTGTAAAAAACACTTTTACACGTCAATCTTTTTTGGCCGTTTACGTTTGTTAGATGAGATCGGTGTTTCCTAAGCTTACTACTCTGAGAAGAAACACCGAAACAAACTCAGAGGTCAAAGTCTCTTTTGAAGTCCATACAATTGTACTGGTGAAATCATATGAGAACCATGTAGGTTGGTGTCTGAAGTGGTCTATTGAGAAAAGTACCACACAGATTTGAGTGGACCTGTCCAAACAGTGCAAGCATTTGTCAGTTTTAGTTATAGATTTTCGCACAAAAAGAACCTATTACAGTCCTCAGGGTGCCATCTATCTCTGTACCTATCAGTATTTATCAAAATCGGTTCATCTTTTTAGGCATAAAAGCGTAACAAACACACTTTATCATTTATTATATTAGGAGGATACAAAATTGGAAAAATAAAATGTTTAAATGATACATACATAATTATGCACTGACTTGGACACCCATTATATTAATACAAATATAATGTGAATATAGAAACGTGTGGGAAGTGCATACACCCATCATTAACCTTATAAATGTGATAAGATAGGTACCTATATAATTTCAGCATTTATAAATAGCCTGTAATTTCCTATAAGTATCTGGCAAATTCTACTAACAAATAATTCTCAGTTTTCCGGTAATGCGGTCGGTAACAGTTCGTACATTGACATTGACAATAGCATGGGCCGACTGGCCGAGCTCGACTCTCTGACACAGCATAATGCATTACATTGTATAGTATTACACAGTTAGCGTACCAAACTGAAATATTGTTCGCAGTTCCAGGAAAAAATGGCGACCGTTCACCAAAAAGGCGCCAAAGTTACGAATCGAGATTTGAAATATCGAATTCCGTAGAAACGTGGGATTTTAAACCGATTAATGTTTTATGTAGGGAGTCAATTCTCATGTGATAAAATACCAATTGGAATATCTTCACATTCGATTATTTTCAGTTTTTGTTTGCATTAATGTTTGTGGGTTACGAACGACCTTCAAAGTTGGATCATTATTCATTCTTACATAATTATGATTGCATTGCATCCGTACTTAGTTGGTTAAAATATATCTTCGAAAAGTAGGCCATCTCGATATATACGTATTACAATTATTTATGATCAGGAAAAAATATAAAATTGGATTTAAAACTTTTAATCTTTATTTGTTTTTATAAAAAAGTGATTGATCGATTACTTCTTTTATGAAGACAGAACGAAGAAATAATCTAGATCTTAAATTAAATTAAGTACTTAATCATCAGTGATGTGATGAGTTGATGACACTGGTGACGTCTTTTTCTCTGCAGAGATGACTCAATAAACCCATAGTATATTGACTGTAAATTTTCAGATGTTTACGTAATATTTTAACGTCAGATAACAAATTACGTAGACTTATACGTTAAAATTAAACATTACTTAGTTTCCATTAATAAGGAATTCTACGTGCATACCTACTCTACTACCGTCCGAGTTTGTCCTACTTACGTATATTGGCCCAGCTACATATATTTTAAGTCTAAATGGAGATGTAATACAATTAATAGATTTAATTGTTAATTCAGCTGTCTCGAGATCGCCGCATATTGTTTTTGATACATTTTGAGGGTCGATGTTCTTTGTCTGACTGGACACGTAAATTAATTAGGTACCTACATGTGAGAAAAATCAGAGGACCATTTTTTGCGGATTTTTATTAATAAAATTAGTAAGCAATAGATCCCCATGGGAACTAAAGAATGTTACCAAAGCCAATGTCGATCTAAAAATATTCCAAAAAGCATTGATAGGTACGGAACGTGGCTTATTTTCAATTCTATTTTTACAAAATGTATCTATCTATCACCAAAAATGCTGATTTTGAATCAAAAATATCTTTTTAGAATGAGTCGACTCCACAATTCAAGGAAAACTAATCAAGGACAGCCAGCAAAGAAAACACTTGACAATAAAGCCGCTTTTTTGCTTATATAACGAAATGTCTGGTAATAGTAAGCCAATGAGTTTTTGCATCAGCAATTTCAACGACAATAACACTTCATTTCCTATTAAGTTTACTTTTTTTAGACACGTAGAAAGATCACGGTAAAGGTAAATATAATGAGAATGAAATTATGAACGCAATTAAAGTCTTTAATGATAATTAAGTGGTTTTTAAGGAAATGAGGTCACAGATAGCGCAAAGAGAGAAATAGTGGAGAATAATGCATATGGTTGAAATAGCCGAGAAGAGAGGAATTTGACATGGATGTGGCCCTCGTTCAATTTTCTTTTGGCAGTTACAAAGGTTTTCCAGCCAGACATCTAGTAATTCTGTTTTTAAACGGCATCGGCAGAGAGATTTTTACTAAATCTTTTGTAGATATGATCGGACTCAGGCCGAAAATAAACAGACGTTTGAAGATTTTACTTTCGAAGGCATGAGTTTGTTTGTAGCCTTAGCTATGAAACTAAATCTGGATTTTGCTTTTGAAATGAAAGATATAAAAACAGGGTTGAAACGCATGTAACTAAGTGAAACAATGATGATTTATAATTGGTTATGAATGGATGTTAGAAGTGCATGAAAGCTGATCGTGCATAATTTATTCTGATACAGTTGATAATTACGAGACTTCAGGAACTAAATTATGCACCTCTTTGGATCATTGAAACAGTTTTTTTAGAAGCCGCTTGCAGAGTAATTGACGAATTACTGTGCATGATAAGATCTTGGTTATTCAATTGATTTAACAGGATCGATAACAAGAGGATCCCTTCAAATTATTACTTCGTTAAATTCAAAATCTACGCAATAGCTATTCAATGAGTATCTAGCGCATAGATTGTCATCGTATTTTTTTATATAAAGATTTGATTTGGAGTCTTCAAGTTCTGTCTGAATGCCTAATTCCTATACCTATTTCTGAATTTCAAATCAGCTTTTTAAAATTATTAGTATTTATTTCTGCAATCGTGGAGCTCAAGGGTAGATGTTCCAACTCATTCATAAATTTAAATTTTGTCCTAGAAGTAAATGTTATAATATATGAATGCCGCAATGTTTACACTTGTTGAATATTCTTACAGATCAAGCCATAGAGTTTCAAGTTGCAATTGATCTAATAGCCCATAAGTAGCTATACCTTGCTGTAGATATTATCTTATTGAAAGAATATAGTAATCTTCCTCAGATAGGAAGTCTGTATTTATGAAACCAACAATCTTGGAAGCCGTTGCAGATTTAAGATAAGCAAAATCAATGGCGATTGTTAATTTCCGGCCATCATCGTTCCTATCAGAAGGAATCGTGTGATGTTGGTTTTAATTAGGATGATTGCTGGACTATATAATACCTATGCATATGCAACAGGATATTACGTAGGTTTGTTGTCATTAAAGTAATGAAACAAGTCGTAGTTATACATTTCTAACGTCATTCCTATCGTCTGAAAATTACTCTTCTCAAGGAATAGACGAAAACTTTAGAAAATGACTACTAATCAATTAAAAGCAGCATTATAAGTGTTGAAGAAACCCCATTCATAATAATGTCAAAGACAGTGCATTACATCAAGCTAATTATGAATAAGTGCAGTGTAAAGCTATACGAGATTCCGATTACATTCTCGTAAGCGACGAACAACACGTGTTCCGATGTGATTAATCAAAACATTGCATCGAACGACGCATAAATTAACGGTATTAGCGTATTGTTCGCGCTTTAAAATCTGTATCGTACGATAAGCACGGGGTACCGACGACCTTGCCCGTGACGTCATCCCACTGGGAGCCACTACCACAGAGGGACGCTTTACGCAAATAGTAAACAGTTGCGAAACTCACCGGCTTTGCTCCCAGGACGCTGATCTTCCAGACCAGGCTGCTCCCACACCAGCACGTGGGCACCGCGACTTGACGAAACCATTTTACGAACGAGAGGAAAACACGAAAAGAATCCTAATTTAACTATATTATACTGTAAAATAAATTAAGCTAAAAGGCGTCCTCTGAGCTACCACCTACGTAACGTTGGTGAGCGAGCCAACGAGTGGTTGAGAGTGACAGAGGGTGGACATGGCGAGGGTTGATCACGTGACGGAGTAGGAAGGCTCTGCTGAAGCAGACTGTTGACCGACTGACGGTTGTGAGCCGACGCGACGCGCCGGTAAATATAGAGGTGTGCGGGGGCCGGGCGGGGAGGCGGCGGGACGGCGCACGCGCTCGGGGCATGCGATGACGTGAGCGGTTCAACATTTTACTGAACACTGAAAGCAGTAATAGGAATAGAGTAATACCGTTACGCGGCCGGAGTTCAAAGCGCTACAGCGGCGCTACGATCATTTCTTTAAAGTGTATCCTGAAAACTGGAACGATTCAACGATGCACTTGAATGCTGAAAGTCAGACTGACAGTCGACATGCTTTATTGATCGTAGGTTCCATGCATCTTATAGCTGTAAGCTACCCATAGCCGGGTTTCTGTACGACTCATGGAAGAATTCAGTAGCTTGTTATTTTTGTTATGAAAACATCAAATAAGTAGCTAAGTATGACAAAAACTAGAGTCCATGCCTAACTAAACTAAGGCAAACAAACATCCACGGACTGTTTTGTAATCCGAATTATTTCGCGGAACAGGCATGGCTACTCTAACAACAATGTTAAATGAATCAAAAGCCTTTGTCAAAACTTTAATACGTCCGTCCCGTTACGTAGATAAATATTTTCGATAGAACCCTTCAATTTTGTTCGTAATGTCACATTGTATAGAAAATGTTAACAGAAACGTTTCCTAGCTTGGCTTATGGCCAGGGTCCACTTTGATGAATGGTGATTGGTCCACGATCATTAGATTAGCAAGGGCGTGACCAGTTCCTGGAGCAATTAATTTATTTTAACATTTTAGTCAAAAAAAACTACAAAAGTATTTACAGTTAATTTATGTAGATTTAGATACAATGATGCTATAACGTATTATTTTCCGAGACGTAACATTATTCACGATGGTTTTCTAATTTGCTTGCTGGTGATCGTGTTTCTGTACTTAACTTTAAAAGATTGACGTGTTGTGGTCAGCTTTCAGAAAAACCCGTTACTTTACAGGGAGCGACTGCCTATTTAACATCCACTTCACAATTTAAACTCTCGTTACTGGAGAACTGGTCTCTACATATCCATTTAACTGGTAAACTGTATGTATACATAGGTGTGACTCTTTCAATCTGCCAATAAAAAAATCTGATGGGATCATCGTTTTCCTGCCCTTACCCCATATTACTTGTTATGGGCGCAACACGTTTTTTCCTTGATTCTGTCCTGTCAAACATCACGCTATGATTTACTCTCTTTTCCTTTATAATAGCATTCCTTACACCACCCATCCCGTTTCTTTGGCCTACTGAGAAGTTGTAAACATCCCATCCCTAATTCAGCGAACCACGCCCCCACGAGATGTTGCGAGGGGTCAATAGGTAATCCTTAAATAACTACCTATATTGACTTATCAACGAACACGCCCGCGCATGCTTCTACGTCATCGGTTCATCACACTACCAAACATCATTGCTAAAAATACATTGCACGTTTTCTTTACTTTCAGTTTTGTTTAACGTTCGTGATGACAGCAGTGTATGTCTACCGAATGCTATTGGTCTACGAATTCCTCTGCAAAGTGTGTGAGTAATGGTTTGTCTTGCATAATATTTGTGAGCTCAGATTTTGTTATCTATGAGACAAATTCATAAGAATTGCGCATTGAGACATGAACCACTGTTAACGTTTCAGTCATGACTCAGATAAAGAATTCTTATGCTTATACTTAAGCTGTAGGTATGCAGTCAAATCTTTAGATCTTCTGGCTAGTTGATTGAAGTCTTCACCCAGGATTAATCTTTTTAAATTGTAGTCAGTTTCATCAATTTCAGAATGCCGACAATACGCGGTTGGGCTCATCTCCTTAGCTATATCATTATAAGCCTTCTGGGTCAGTCTAATGCGAGCATATCAATAGGCATCTCCAAACAGATGCCATTCATCTTATCTCTCGGCAACAATCATCCTGCTGCTACCTAATAACCTGCAAAGATCTCTACATCACCAAGGGTAAGTCAAAAATTTGGCTTCATGACTAAACGTTAAAAGATTGTGTATAAAATAATTCAGCTTGAAATAGAGGGCTTGGTGCTAATTCAAGATAGCGTTAAGCAGAAGAATATAGATTGGTGGATGTCACTTTTGACTTAATTTTGATAGTTGAGGATTTGAAGTGGATGAAACACATCGAGTCATAGTGCAGCAACAGTACCTACCTCTTTTCAGATGTTATAATATGTACTTTTTTTTCCTAAAATGTTTATCGTTTCACATAGCATGAGCATTTTGCAATAGCTGCAGTGCCGTGATAGAGGAACCCAAGAACCCTATGAAATTCATATGGGGTCAGTCGGACTTTAAGACAAAGTTTCATAGAGATAAAGTTGGTCCAACAGTTACTTAAGTATTGCTATGCAGCTATGATGATCATGCTTGCTTGCCTTGATGATTGTTATTGTTGCTAAAAGTGCCATATAAGTACGAACCTTCTATCTATACAAGTACAGAATAATCTATTTAGTTCCAGATGCCTGCATACATCATATTAAGAGGCCTTTATAGGAGACAGAAAATAAAGATTTGGAGACTTATTCTTTATTTTCTTTGCTCCTTTTTCTTTACTTTACTAGCACAAGAATTGTCCAAGGTTCGACGTTTCAAGTTACTTTGTAGGTATGTATTTGTCCGTCCCTGACATAGGCAGGCCCATTCATAAAGGAAATCGGCGGGTACTTGGTTTGGATACTGGTTAGCGGGTTCAGATTTCAGATTATCTATAGGGAATTTGAGTTCTGGGTTCTGCTGATTGGTGTCCATGGCCCAACCATGCTTAAACTAGACACCAATTAGACACATCGGGCGCTTTCATGAATGGGTATGTTTCCAAACATGTAATATTTAACTTTTTTGGTATTTTCGTTTTGTATTTTTTTATTTTAATTTTTAATAATGGCATGTGCGTCTATTTGGGAGGAATACACTATGTTTCTTTTACCTTCATTTTGTTTTGACTCTCGTGCCGAATACTGAATGCACTTGTTAAGTTACATTTATTTATATCGGTTTTCGTGATAGAGTTAATTTTCATGGCAAGCCAAAACGTATGATTTTGTGCGTAGGTGCAATGTTCATAATCAAATCAAGTGTGCAAGTAGTTCATACATGTTAGTCTACGTACATGGCACTGTTCGTACTTCGGAACTTACCTAAGTGGTACGTCAGTACATTAGCAGCCGCCGAAACTGAAAAGTAGAAATTCATCTCAGGGTTTAAAAAAAAAACAAAACTCACCAGCTTTTTTTTCACAAAATGTATTGATTTGGTTTACTTTTTGCTGGTGCTAAACTGCTAACCAACCTTGATAATTAGATAGACGGCTGAATGAATACCTATTTGAGCTCGAAAATCACTATCCTAGTAGGTTTCTCTATGTGGCACGGTACCTACATTTTTCCTTTTTGTATTTTTACATTGATTGCATTCATGAATATGCCTGACAACAAGGTTTAAAATCCTTACTACCAGGTTAGATTGCTCTTAAAAAAAGCTAGGCAAGACCTCAATAGTTAATGCCTGAATATAATTGCTGTGTTAGAATTTTAACTCACATAGGTACCTACTACCTACCTAAATAATTATAATCACCTTGGGCTGAAAATCTAAAAGCACGCGTTTATAAGGATATCTACCTATCGTTTAGTGTTAGTTATCCTAAACGGGGAAGATCTCACAATATTGTCCTTTATTGATCGCCTCTTATATTCTCGTGGTTTGTAAGCTCAATACAAAATGTATGCAAACAAAAAGATCGCACAAAAAACGGCAAGTTCAGTGACCCATCTCCCGAGGCAAGTAAATAAAATCGCTAGTACCATCATGGGCATGACCACCTGCTAATTCTACACACGTTTATCAGATTATCCAATCTAAGTAAGTACCCAATAAATAATTCAAGAACAAACTTCTTCACCGAACAAAAAAATTCTCCCAAACTACCGTTCAATAGAATGGTTCACAAAATAGGTACCTAGACGATAGACAATAAATGACATAAGAAAAATGGAAGAAAAACCTAACGATTTCTTGCCCATAAGGTAAGAGTAGGTAGGTACCTACCGTAACTAAAACGACCAACCGATTATAACAATGAACATAAAACTAATTCAACATTAAATACAACATGTATGATTCATGCTTGCGCATGTCTCGTAATTTCGTCAAACAGTAGTTTCAGAGAGTTTCAGTAAAACATGAAAAGCGGTTGTGATGTTCAAAGTGGACGAGGATTTTTCTATAGGTAGGTACTTACTGCGCCATCTATGCAAATGTTTTCAAACTGTTTTCATTGTGTTTACTGCCATCTGTTGAAAACATAATGAAACAATGTGACATAATGAACAACGCCTGTAGAAAAGTTGAGATTGATTTAAAAGAGAGGGCGCTTTCAAAATTTTAAAATGTTTCATGTGGAAGTGATTTTACAAATCTTAATTATTATTATTTTGAATTGTTTACATAACTGAGGACCGAGTTTTTTATAACTAATTAGCTGAGAAAAAGTACAAAATCAGGTCGATCGTTTGTAGATCATCCAGATCTTTTCTGGTTGATGAAGGGATGTGAAAATCTTCCTCAAGTCTGATCGATGCGAAACTGAGTTTCGTATTCTGTTATTTCAATAATGATGCAAGAACATGGTAACCTTGAGCTGATGCAGCATGACCTGGAATTTGCAGGAAACCCAACTTTTCACTTTCACACCAGACGTTTCGCGTATGGCTCAATGAAAATATAGGTACCTACATATGTGCGCTGTGTGCGCATGATGAACCAAAAAAAAGAACGCTCATCTACTTTAACTCGTTCAATCGATATGACGTTTTAGCATACGATGTAATGCGGTTTAGCCCTTTTAGGGGAGTGTCGATCGTAGGGTTTCTACTTAGTAGATTTCTACTAGAAACCCTCACTCCACAGGTTAAAATCCCAAAATATTTCCACCGCGACGATATTCCAAAGGTAGGTATGTGATCTAGATATCTTTGTAAACTGTTTACGACCTAATACCCTGAATAGGTAGGTAGGTATTGTCACCTATTGAGATCCTGAGTGCTATTGTGTTTAGGATTGAATAACAACTGAATAACATAGTGACTATCGTGGCGTCTCATTGTGTGGCGGATGTAACCGTTTAGAATTAGCCCACGCCTTTATTAGGGCTGCCGTAGGTACTTAGTTTTTCGAGAAACTTCCAACAGTGATGCTACTGAGCCTATTAGAAAGAACATTTTTTGCATTTCAAAGGACATAAGAAAAAAAACTAAATTTATTTGGCACATACAGATATACATAAAGTAGAAACAAATAAAAGGTTTAAATATAAAACAATAACATTGTGTGACCCGCGGCTGCGCCATATAGGTCCAGTTCAGCAAAATGCCAGACAACTAGGAGCTGCGTGACGCTGATTTTCAACTGAACCTAACGTGGAAGTGTACGGATGTAAGTAAATCAGTTTCTTTCTCATCTTGGGATCATTTTGATTTTGGCAACAAATCACTAGGTACTGAAATGGGATCATTGTGCTCACAAACCATAACGAACCACTTTGACTAAGTATGAAAAACTACAGCAATAAGCAGCAAGGTAAATATCAGTGTGAAAAATATATAATAATCTTCCATTCATTCGGATGGAAGGTTAGATATTTTTTTCAGTCTCGCAGTTTGTCCCTTTACGAAATCAATCATCAATCACCTCATTAGAACCCGTGCCTATGTAGGTAGGTACATCATTAAAATATACAGACAGGGTTTACCTTTGGAGCCTTTGTTTTACCTTTTTTATATTTATTTTATTTTCCTGAAAATGTTCTATTGACGCTAGGTAAGTAGGTACGGTCTGCTGAATTACTCATTTCATGGATAAAACCTGCACTATCTATGTACATAATCTAACAGGTAGATTCAAAATTGAATTGTTTTTCGAATATAACGATTCAAAACCAACGTCAATTTATTTTAGGCAACCCTGGCTAAACCTACCGTGTGCAGCGCGGAATACTACCAACCTAACCCATCTGAACTGGCGCATTCAAGGAACCACTTATCAAATTGGGGGCTCACACACACGAACGTTTATACTAGGTACTGGTTTTAGGGGATAATGAGTGGGAATGGGAATGTTATGTCCTTGAACACTGCCAAAGGTCACTCTCTACATACCTTCATACTTATTATAGAACAAAATCCCAAATTCAAAAATTAAAGAATAGACTCTCGCACGCTTTTGACGAATTGACGGAGCAGTTAATGAGGAAGATTTAGGTGTATGTATGTATAATTAATTAAGGTTTTGTATAAATTGGCAACAAATCCTATATCCCATTCGCATTTATAATATAACTAGCGATCCGCCCCGGCTTCGCACGGGTGCAATGTTCATATTAAATCTGTGCTATATTATGCATGTAGTATACATATAAACTTTCCTATTGAATCACTCTTTGTATTAAAAAAACCGCATCAAAATCCGTTGCGTAGTTTTAAAGATCTAAGCATACATAGGGACAGACAGCGGGAAGCGACTTTGTTTTACACTATGTAGTGAAGTTAGGTTACACTGAATGACTCACCTTAAGGGGAATTCCAAAGGTCCCTGTTCATAACATGAGCCATACATTGGAGAACCCCGGGTGCCGTTGACGTTGGGGGATTTAATGAATGCCACCGATGCTGTAATTATCGTAGCCACGCATTTACTGGGCCCAAATACGTAAAACATCGACTCAAAAAGAAGACGATTTCTGCATCCGATATTAATTACAACTTACCATTGATTTCAAATTTTCAATTCAAGATTAGTACGAACCATATTTTATATTTCTATGGTAGGTATGAACCTAACGCATTAACTATGAGATACATCTGCTACTCTAGTATTTTAAACGATTTGAAAGCCACGTGTTTGCAAGGCTGCAGAGTGCCATCATTCATTGTAATACGGCGGAACTTGTTAGTCCTCCCACGACAATTAGATACAAAGTACCTATAAGTACTATACGACCATTACGAACACACCTTCTATTATGAATGGACCTGCTTATCCCGCGAGACTATAAAAATGTAGATTGGTGATATTGATGTTACGTCCTTGGATCCATATTAATCTAAGTGCCACTATTTTCAGATTTTTCGGAAATTTACGCTAATATTTTACCTAAATCTTAACTTATGGTCTGTTCTATTTTTTTTTTCACTGGTTAGCTTCATTACTCCTGAGTGCATATTAGGTACCTACCTATAGGACTTGGTTCAAAACTTATGTTGATGTTTTGAGATTTAACAGTTCCGTTTTGATATTTAACAGTAGAATTGAAAATCTCCTTCTTTTTTTAAGTCCGTTAAAAATTATTTTAAAAAATCTCTCTGCTCTCTCCCGCCTTCAAAACCGAACACAATGAAAACAACAGCTAACAACTTAATGACAATGTATATCAAAGCGAACGGTACCAAAACAATAGGGAGGTGACATACTGGCACAGGAATACCGTTCTGAATGTCAATGGCGAAGGCGGCGCGGCGTGCGTGTGTTCACACCACAGAGCCACGAAACACCCATAGACTATACACTATAAACAGAGGAAACACCTCTATGGCCACCGCTAGAGACAGCATTGTCGAAACCTTCCACATATTCAGTCATTGTCACCGTTTAGTCATACAAATGAACAGCAGATTGTTGGGCGTTTGTTGCGCAACTTTATCCCAGCTAAATCACTTGGGGGCCATTCATTTGTTACGTAAGACGATTTAGGGGGGCAGGGGGCTCGACCATGTCTTATTTTTTCTTACGTAAGATCACAAAAATGCTCAAAGTTCTACTTTGAAATTATTAAAACCGGTTTATAAAAAAATCTAAAATTATCACTGTCATAAAAGTGGGAGGGGGTAAAAATCTAGTAAAAATAGTCTTACGTAATAAATTAATGGCATTCCCAAGTTCTTGCACATGCATACAACGACAAAGATTATTTTCCATTTTTGAATTAATAAGTAAAGAAAGCCTATCAAATACTTGGCGGGATTTTTAAAGATGCAACCCCCTGAAAATAGTCCGTCCCGTCGGCTCCCAAGTTCTTAGCTTATTGATTGAATAAATCCTTTTGATTTTCCTTCCAATGGCATTGCTTGTTGATGTCGCGGGCACACATACCTATTATGGTAATGCATGGTTTCTCTAGTCAATGCCATGCTCTGTGGTTCGTACCTTGACATTGTCCTACAACATGGTCGTTTGATATTTGAAGGAGCCGTTACAAACGTTTTGTAGCTGTTAAATTAAATTAGAATAGAATTGATTGATGAGCTGGGACATGCTCGTGTTTTGTTATCGTTAACGGGAATTCGAGTAACAGGATTATTTCTAGAAATTTGTCTGACGGTTCCCTTAAAGTATTCTTCTCTTGCTTTGGCATTTAAAACAGGTGAAATAATTAAGAGGTAAATGGTTTGTAAGCATGAGGTAATTTCTGATTGTACTGATCTGTTTTTTTCACTAAAAGCAAACTAGATTGACTGAGTACCAGCTACCCTTGTCAGCGTAAAATATTCGCGGAAATTTAAACTAGATATATTATTTTCATTTTCAAACTTAACAGCTCTTGAAGATAACTTAAAAAAGGCTAATAGGTACCTACCTACCTAATATAGAGCTGCTAAAACAGATCAGAGTGGAAAGAGGACTCAAAAATGGGGAAAAATATAGATATTGGATCCTGACATCATCCACATCATCATCACTTTTGCATGGGAAATCATTAAATGACTTTTCCCGCTCTGGACGGAGCGGAAGGGAGTGCAAGACTCTTACCGACTAAAACCCACCCGTGATCCTTCTTGTGCCTTTTGCGTTCCAGGGCCGCGGTGACTCTTTCGAACAAATTCCGCAACCCTAGCAGCCACTCCATTAATTCAATTTAATGAATCAGCGGGCGTACCATGACGTCTTAAAACGTGAGTCTTCCGAGCGAGAATAAGGGATGGAGCTATATAGGGTGTATAAATCTATCCCTCTTTCTCGCTCGGAAGACTCACGTTTTAACACCTCATGGTATGCCCGCTTGTCTAACTACACACTAATACGTATACATCTTGACCTACGAAATCATTGTAAAACGAGTTTTTGGACGACGCTATGTACTCGTAAATTGCATAATTTTAGATTAGGTGTGCATTCCGTCCGCCCACTTACTCAGCCACTAATTTAATAATACTAGTTACATTTTAATTAAATTAATATTAGTCATGATTCGTCATTTTATAGATGAAGCGGTATTTTTATTCTCTAGGACGATGACCTCAACTCAAAGTTAGACCACCCAGAAGAACAATTTGCTCATAAAGTCGATATATAATCGAAGTTGCTCAAAGCGGAATTGGATAAATATTATAAGAGCATATGAAAGAAACATCTGAACTAATAACCGAATGAAAGTCATCGAAAGCAGACACTACGGTTATAAACTTATAATCGACTTCATAAAACAATCATCTATATATAATATTGTATATACCTACTCTATTCAATTTAGGTAGGATACATAAACTGAGGTAAGCACGTTTCTTGCATCCCTTATTATTATTATTTTATAATTTTATACATATACAGCCCGCTGAATATAAAATTATAGATGCCTAGGTTATGGTCATCTTTCGGGTACGGAACTAAATGGTAACACAACACTCATACATAACCATTCTCATGTATCTGTCAAGAATGACTTCAACATATTAAAGTAGTATTCTAAATGTTCGGTCGACAATTCATCGAGATTTTACAATCTCTCGAAATACTTTATAATCTTACGCATTTTGCAATTATCCCGTGACATATTCAATTAAACACAAAGACGGTCCTCAACTCCTAGCGTTGATCTTATGACATTGGACAAACTAATCCCTGTACAGACATCCTAATAGCAACACTCGAGATATCAGCCCAAAGAGTGACAGATTAAACACGCGTTCAATTGTTTATCAACAAGTTGTTGATACTTTGAAATTACAAAGTAACATAGTTGTAATTAAGTAGGCACATTCAATCATTCGTCAATCAGTCGATCAGTAGCGAGTGACATAATGCAACTGTGACTTTTCAGGGTTCCGAGTAAGGGTAGGCAGATGGCGATGGTGGTGACCTTGCAGCCCTACCATGACGTCTTAAATCCATCATGATGTGTGTGAGGGAAAGGGCTAGTGCTATTCGTCTTGTGTAACTACGTCTCTCTCTGACGCAGGAATCATGATGGAAGAAGACGTCATGGTAGGGCTGATGAAGTACTTACACTCTCGTTGACCTTTCAAGGCCTGTAAAGATTCTCTGCTGTTTTTACCCACGACGGAACGGACACAGTGTATGCGTTTGGGGTGAGAGGATGTTTGTTTGTTTGTGCAAACCAATGTTCCCATTTATCTCCAGTACTACTAGTCCGATTTTCATGCGGATTTAAGATGTCATGGTAGGGCAGCTGGTCCTGCATTTGAAGCTAAAAAGCGTGATGAAATTATTTGATATTGTCCAACTGTCCATGTTCTAAAAGTTCAACTAGTGAAAAACACAGGTCATCGACCTGTTTTTGTCCCCAACCTTCAGATAGTATCACTTGACCGATGACCTTTGTGTTGAATTCTTTCTTTATATTTTAATTACTAAAACTTTATGTTAAAAACAATATAATAGCGGCCTTTATGTCTCAGGCATAAAGGCCGCTTTTGACCAGTCAAATTTATGGTGGTGCAGAGACAATATGACAGGCAATGCAATTTAAAAGAAAAATACAGCGTAAATAGCCGGACTTAACTTTTCTGTTGAAAAAAGGCAAAATTGAAAATTTTGAAAAAACCCACGACGGTAAAAACATAATTGAAAAGAATTAAATAATTAATAAAAACCCCCGACTTACAGAATTAATGTAACCCAAGAATATCCGTCAGGGCTGCCATTAAATGAGCTAGTTTTGCAGATAGTGATGGCTGCCCCCGACGGATATTCTTGGGTTGAACCGAGGTTACACCGCATTTTTTATTGCGTTGTCTTTTGAGCTTGATTTTTTAAGGGCTCCTACAGGTCATATATTTACTTACATTTGATATTAATTTCAACATGATACCTCTACGCGTTCCTGAGAAAAGGTGTTGTGACAGACAGACTTTTGAGGTACGGAACCCTAAAAAAATACAAGTACAAACAAACCAAAGGGAATGTGTTCACGTTGCTTCGCCTTACCAAGAACGTAACAGAATTTATTATTTAATAATTCTCATAACCGTTCTCATTAATATTCCTACCACAAAGCCAAAGAATTTCGGAAGCGCCTTACATAGCTATATATCGCGTGTTTGACCAGCATTTCGTCCATTTTTATATACCTAGTTCTATTTCCCGTAGCGTGTTGGACACAGCCACTAAGGTTTCTAGATTGCTAAAATATTTAGGCATCATGCTATCGTCTCACGCGAACTGAGAACAGTACAATTAACAAGACCCACCTTAATTTTGCATGATTGTAGAATTTGACAGCTACTTATTGTAACTTTTACTTTCACTGAGAAGATGATTAACAATGTCTACATTCTCTATGGTCTAGATGTAGATGAATGCATAAAAGGAGGGACAGACCAAAAAGACGAAGGATGCTTTTTCGTTTCTTTTTGGTACAAGCCCGCCACACATTCTCAACCACTGCAACTCCTGAAAATCGCCGAGTCAATGAAGCTCGACGAGTACAGGAGAAACAATTCAAAGAAATCAAACAGAAAATAACAAAGAAAAATTATAATTTCCACATCTCTCCTTATCAAGCAGGAGACAGAACAGACGGCCAAATAAGCCTCAAAAGACATGCATACAGATACATAGACATACATAGATACAGATAATAGCATATATGATGTACGACTGGGTTAAAGCCCAGTTGCCAAACACCACGAATTAGATAATATGCTTCGAACTATTTCGAAGAAACTCTGCAACCCCTAGCAGGCACTGGCCCTATGGGACCCGTTTTCTTTGCTGACATCTCTTTGAGGCGCGAGTGAAACACGAACACGACGGACCGGGCCGGGTTGTTATCGGGTGTAGACCCACCAACAGCTCGCTATCCGCAGGCCTACGCCTCCGGGTATCGCACTGCGAATCCCGACGCCCGGAGATGAGTGCAAAATCGCAGATGATGGAATTGAACTTGCCCTTGAATCTAGACTTAAAGCGTATTTACAAATCCTCACCCATCCTCATAAATCCAGCTACTATTCCTACTCTTTCTCTGTCCATGCAGTTACATTATAGAACTCACTTCCACCGCGCCTAGCATTCGAGACTTAAAATCTATTTCTTTGTTTAAGATTCGACTGAAAGAGCACTACCTTTCCTCCGAACTGTTATAGTTATATTTATATAATTATAGTACTATTTACTGTATTATTATATAAATATATTTTATAATTATATTAATATATTTTGATTTGTTACTTTAGTTTAAGGCTTCATATTCTCTTCTTCTCTTGTTCTTACACACTATTGTCTACATTTCTTTTTCGTTTATCCTTTCGCAGGTCTGCCGGATGAAATTTCATTTGAAACTAGCTGCTGCCCGCGACTTCGTCCCCGTGGAATTTCCGATTTTAAAACATTCTTTATCGCTGCTCCGCTCCTATTGGCTTAAGCGTGATGATATATAGCCTAAAGCCTTCCTGGATAAATGGTCTATTCAACCCAAAAAGAATTTTTCAATTCGAACCAGTAGTTCCTGAGATTAGCGCGTTCAAGCAAACAAACAAACAAACTCTTCAGCTTTATAATATTAGTATAGATAATATTAGTATAGATAAGCGGTTCCTTTGTACAAAAATTGTAATGTTGTCTCTTACTTATTGTATGTGTGTACATAAATAAATAAATGTAGATACATAACCTGAAGGAAATGAGAATGAAAATCATTTGTTAACGATCCTGTGTGATGAAAATAAGTAGCAATAATAAATCAAGTAGTATACGAGGGCTGCCTTCTAGTTATATGAAGACGAGAAGAATTTATTATTATGTACCGTTTACCATACCTATTTAGTGCCTTGAACTGTCTTAGTTGATCATAAAACATATGTTAGACATTGTCACATAATAAAATCCAGGAAAAATCCTCTAGTTTTGGATTGCTATGCTTTGTTTCTGAGACAATGTGTTGTAAAATCATGTATAAATGGTCAAATTTATCGCCGGTTTCATATATTGCAATTAATTCTAGTTTGTCCATAACTCTTCAACTCCCAGTTTCAGCAAACGCAAAATTGACTACGAGTTTATCCAGAGTAACATTTTACTACACTTCAATTTATAATTCAAGATGATTTAATCTAGTACCACAAATGTAAAATGTGTGTAATGTGTAAAGTATCGATTTCTTCTTCTTTTGAACCGACTTCGAAAAAGGAGGAGGTTCGCAAGTCGACTGTATTTTTTTTTTGTGTCTCTGTACTGGGTATTCCGTAGTAACAACAGCCGAATCAGGGGTCAACAGCCCCTGGTTGCTTGACATTATGAGCCAATTATTTTAATTTCACCCTCTAGGTACCATTTAGATACTAATAAATAAGGTAAGATTTAAAACTCCGATCTCCTACAAAGATAAGCTGACAACCAAAGCACAAACGTGTTATTTGGGACAAAATCTGCACGTGATAATTTTTACATACCCTAAAAACCTGACACACAAAATACACACCAATGTGTAAAATACGAAAACATGATAATAGTTTATTTTAAAGAATTCAGTGTTCACATACTTTCAGTAGGTAATATTGATGACTAGCAATGCGCCCCGGTTTCACGCGCGTAGTTGCTGTTCCCATGAAAATACGTAGATAAAATATAGCCTTATGTTACTCGCTGATAATGTAGCTTCCGACTGGTGATTTGGTCCAGTAGTTTCGGAGCTTATTCGGTACAAACAAACAATAAAAACATATTTCCTCTTTATACTAAAAAATATTAGTACTGACAAAGGAATGTACAATAGATAAGAAGTGATTACATAAGTTAAGTTTTCGTTGATTTGTAGAAGGCAGACAATAAGTTAGACGTTACGGAATTTGTTCGAAAGAATCACCGCGGCCCTGGAACGCAAAGGGCACTAGGAGGATCACGGGTGGGTTTTAGTCAGTAAGAGTCTGACACTCCCTTCCGCTCCACCCAGAGCGGGAGAAGTAATTATTTTGATGATTTCCCATCCAAAAAAAAAAGACAATACGTTAGACGGTTAGACTAAAACAGCCATTATCTTAATTACATCTAGCTAAATTATTGAGCAGAATACTTTCAGAATGATATTAGGTAACATAGGTACCTACAATACAATGGTTTCGAGTTCCGGCACAGGTAAATAACAAAAGAAAAAAGCGTGTTAAAAAAAAACTTTAGTACTAGACGAAATCGCCTGCGATAAATTTGTAAATTATCCCAAAAAACATACCTACGTACTCCCGAGATAAAATCATGTCCTTAGCATCAGGACATAGTCTACCGTAGTACCAAGGTCCATCCAAATCCGTTCAGCCGTTGAGACATTCAGTTGTAACAAATAGACAGACAGACAGTTACTTTCGCATTTATAATATTACCTAGTGTGAATGACCGTCAACATAAGTAAACAATTTTATTATTTAAAACATTTGGGTCATTTGGGTAGCATTAATCATGCGTCGCTAAGAATTACTTCAAGGTATTCTTAAAACTTAGCTTCAAATACTTAACTAAATTGTAAAAAAAAACCCTCGCCTTGTTCTAGATGAAAAAGTAAACTTAGTTACGTACCTATTCATCATTATCATTACTTTTATCAACCGTCTAAGGCAAGCTATGCCACTGGTAACATACATACATCATATATCATACAGGGATGGGTGTATCAAAATGTGTTAGGGGGCCCAATGAAAGGTTAAAGGTTTTTTATAAAAGAAACTCGAATACTTACTCCAATTGAATTAAAATAATTATTATATTGGTTTAAAAATAAAAATGATTAAAAATTTACGAGTTTGACTTTCTTTTTTAAATATAATTTATCTGAATTCTATGCTGGTGCTAAATTATAGCAGCCGCACGGGTTGATCTTCGAGGTTTTGCAACGCTTGCCGAGGTTGGTCTGTGGAAGTGTGGATGGGTGACCATCTTAACATAACGAGACTTCTCCGTGCCTCGGAAAGCACGTTAAGCCGTTGGTCTCGGCTGTCAGTTGGAGATCTTTGGCAGTCGTTACGGATTGTCAGAAGCCAGAAAATCTGACAATAGTCTTGCCAAGAAGTACCGTGTTCGCCAGTTAATGGGTTGTGGCGGTCTGGTAGGCAGTCGCTTCGCGTAAAATACTCAGCTAAATCCGGCTTGACTGGGATCCGACCCCAATATAGTTGGGAAAAGGCTAGGCAGATGATCTGAATTGTATATTAATTCGATGTATTGGGATTTTTTAATAAAATTGTTGGTCCAGCAGTAATTCTCAAACATTTTATTAACCTATAAAACAAGTGGATAACCTTTTATGAATTGGTATTTAATGACAATCAAACGTGGTCGCGTGGCTAGTTCGACTGTTTTAATTTTCTCTTTAGTTTAACTGAGATTTTTTTTGCGCCTTTATCAGCAGAATAAATAGCGTTTTTTTTTTCACTTCTACAATTTTCTGCTTATGGTCAAGCATTGCCTGACAGGTATAATCAACTTCGTTTTCTTTTGAAAGTTAATTATTATTGTCACAGACACTAATGTAGGCTACAAGACAGCTCACTAATCACAATAATCTATTGTTAAACGTGATTAAGTATTGATCTATCGTATTTATCTTAATTTTCCAAAGTCAAAGTCAGAGTCAAAACGTTTATTTCAATTAGGTCATTAAACGGCACTTTTGAACGTCATCAAAGTTGGTAACTGGGATAGCCCAGCCTCCATCGCCTAGGATATTCTGACGCAACCTGTTCAGTTTAGATGCCGCGTTGCTGACTTGACTGAAGTCAATATTTTATAATGATTACCTAAGTTTTTTAAATTTAAATTCACGAGCCGTACTTAACCGTCTACTTCCCGTTATGTCACATTCCCGATTCGTCAACATGCCAAAAGTTTTAAAAACAACTGGACACAGTGGCGTTTCGTCATTTTGATCTTCATACATTTATTCCCGATTCGTCAACATTTGAGAATGCCTATATTAACCCTAAAAGGACTTTTGTAGTTGACTGTACCGTACAAAAAACTAGTTTAAAAAAAAGGGTAACGAAACGGGAATGGATATATGAAGATCAAAATCTTGACCAAACGCCACTTGCGTTCAGTTGTTTTTAAAACTTTTGACATGTTGACGAATCGGGAATGTGACATAACGGGAAGTAGCCACTTAACCATGTAAGTTCCTAATTGGAAGATCTTTTTTTAAAACCTCTACAATAAACAGTCTTCTTGAGCCACTGCTTAAATCAGTTCTTACTTTTTATTACATAAACATACAAAAAAAACGCCTATGTAACCTTAAAAATTATCTTATCAAGAAATTGCGGCTGACGAATGTGTGAGGATAAGTAAACACTGTGGCAAAACATTGACTTAGTTCATGCAGTATTTTACGTCTTATTTGCTTTAAAATAACGATTGTTTTGATTTCCGTAGTATCGTCTGTCACTCTTTATTCTTATAGTCGCATAGTAATATCGATCGATAAGTGAAATCGGTAGTCTGGACCTAATAAGAGCTTCATCGAGATTGGGGAACAATCTACATTAGATCCAGTGAAAGACTTGAATGAAAGTCACAAAGGCCAAGGAAAATATGTCACAGAAGAGGCTTGAACTCAGCTGAAGGTGGAAACAGAGTACCAATGATGACGATCATGATACAGCCGGGTGGAAAGCGAGTATCAATGATGATGATGATGATACAGCCGGGTGGAAAGAGAGTATCAATGATGATGATGATGATACAGCCGGGTGGAAAGAGAGTATCAATGATGATGATGATGATACAGCCGAGTGGAAAGAGAGTATCAATGATGATGATGATGATACAGCCGGGTGGAAAGAGAGTATCAATGATGATGATGATGATACAGCCGAGTGGAAAGAGAGTATCAATGATGATGATGATGATACAGCCGAGTGGAAAGAGAGTATCAATGATGATGATGATGATACAGCCGGGTGGAAAGAGAGTATCAATGATGATGATGATGATACAGCCGAGTGGAAAGAGAGTATCAATGATGATGATGATGATACAGCCGGGTGGAAAGAGAGTATCAATGATGATGATGATGATACAGCCGGGTGGAAAGAGAGTATCAATGATGATGATGATGATACAGCCGAGTGGAAAGAGAGTATCAATGATGATGATGATGATACAGCCGGGTGGAAAGAGAGTATCAATGATGATGATGATGATACAGCCGAGTGGAAAGAGAGTATCAATGATGATGATGATGATACAGCCGAGTGGAAAGAGAGTATCAATGATGATGATGATGATACAGCCGAGTGGAAAGAGAGTATCAATGATGATGATGATGATACAGCCGGGTGGAAAGAGAGTATCAATGATGATGATGATACAGCCGGGTGGAAAGAGAGTATCAATGATGATGATGATGATACAGCCGAGTGGAAAGAGAGTATCAATGATGATGATGATGATACAGCCGGGTGGAAAGAGAGTATCAATGATGATGATGATGATACAGCCGAGTGGAAAGAGAGTGTCAATGATGATGATAATGACACAACCGAGTGGAAAGAGAGTATCAATGATGATGATGATGATACAGCCGGGTGGAAAGAGAGTATCAATGATGATGATGATACAGCCGATGGGCCTGATACTGACTACTATTCTAACATACTTAGTACCAAAGATTAATTTTTTGAGCTACATCCGTCAAAGTTTACCTTTTGTCAAGTCATGTATGTTGATTTGGGTGGGAAAACATTTGCTCAATATATTATTTCCATGAATCAGGTGATTAAGACCTCTGTAAGTGTACAAACCACTTGTACCTGCTTGTTCAACTAAACAGACCAACAAATGTTAGAACTTGTATAAATAAAGGAGTCTCCTAAGGTGCGTTAAAATTATCTTGTGTCAATAATTATGATAGCTAGGTTTGTGCTTTGTTATTGAAATTGGACGACAGAAAATGAAAGTATATATATACATATATTACTAGCACTTCGTCTGCGCAGATTTAGTACAAACAATTTCCATCCCTGTTTTACCTCCTTAGAGGTGGAGTTTTGTGCCAAATTTTAAATTTGTAGATTTTATAGTTTCTGAGATTTCGAGATTAACCAGTGAGTGGTATTTCGCTTTTATATGTATATATGAGCTACTTAAAGTATGTAGATAATTGTGGGAGATCCATAAAATAAACAGAATTGGAAACTTAATCCACAAAACGTGGTGACCCACAAGGAGAAGACTGGACATGGACAAGTTGGACTTACATTAAAATATTGCAAATATAACAGCGTTGAAATTGTAAGAGGTAGGATAACATAAATAGTAAGATGTTTACTAACAAAGACCGGAAAATCTTTGCAGATTACATTCATACCGATCATGTAGGACCATTATAGGTAGGTATGCAAATCTTAAACAAACTTTGTCGCGATTACAGAATACACATCAAATAAAAATAATTGATTATTTCTACACAACTTGTAATCGATGTTTTCAATATAGCATTTGATTTTAAACTAAACCAAGCGCAGAAAGCAAAAGTATCTTGTTTTCCATTTTCATTCGTTCACTTGAATTGAGTTTATTTCACTTAAGAAACAATGTTGTGGTTTCAACACTAACCGCAAAACAACATTGTAATTTATTAGGTCTTGTGCAGGCATGCCAACTACCTACATTCTTCTGAATATTGCCACATTCCAACAATGGAGGTAATCAAGTGAGCTTTGACAGTAAGGTTTTACATGCCTCATGTGATCATTTGTAAAGAAGTCTCTTGTCTATTGTATAAATCATATCTAACCGATCCATTCGTTTCAACATTAACAGTTCAAGTTATTGATTCATCGATTTCAATCAAGATTTTGTAATAGTAGGTGCTACTACTTACTACAATACCAATTTACTTATTAAATCCGAGCAACAATCTTAACAAAGGCTAAAAATTATACACACTAAAATGCATCATTCATTCCATCAATATTTATTTCAGTTAGCTATTTAAGTTCGCTTCGTTAATTCTTTTCACAAACAAGCAAAGTTCGCCGTTAATATTATTTTCGCATCGATAGTGATCTTACAAAAATACTTTATATTTTTATAATTCTTATTCATTTACATGTGCTACCAGGTTATTGCTATTAGTAGAGATTGCAAAACTGATTGATGTAAGTGCCTTTCAGCTGATATTACGAGTGGCCAATCTTTCGACAGTGCTTTATCACTCTTAGATATATTACAATTATTGATAATCAAATGAAATACAAAACCAATTAATAGGGATGTTTCCTGAATAAAAAAATATCGATCTATTGAAAAATATTGGACACATTTTTTTTGCTTTATCAAATAAAAATTAACGAAGATAAAAAGCATCGAAGATCAAGAGGGACTTGTGATGTCACGTAGTGGTAAAATTGTAGCAGGTAGTGACGTCAAGCGAGTTTTCAATTCAATGTATCATCTTCGTTTTTTGTTTACGTGAAAAAAAGATAAAAATAGGTGACCAATATTTTTTGGAAATCTATCTGGCGGACTAATTAGATTTTAGTCAACTACCCTATTGCTGCTTATTTATATTTGCAATAATTAATTTCAAGAATGGGGAAATGCAACTGCGTGGATTTATCTAAGCCATTTGGTACAGTAGACACTAAGTTTTTGATAGTGAATGCATCGGAATACAAAACACGCTTTTTTTCCGTAAAAATACAAACAAAGGCGATTATTCTTCAATAAATTTATGAAAACATCAATGAATCATATATCTAACATATTTTACAATTAAATTCTACATAAAAGAATAGCGAATATCATTCTCAGTTCTCAGCCAGCATTGACCTTGCGCATGTCTCATTGTCTACGTTTGCGACTAATAAACATGATAAATAAACATCAGGGAATGAATACAATACATAAAGGATTAAACATTAGAGACGTACAAATAAAAATACTGAGGTATTTTATTCGTATGGTATTTGTTGACAATCTTTTGGTCAGGGCCAAGACAATTTAACTTTTATGCAGATACCTCCTAGGTATTGAGTGCTAGAAAGGAGGTCCGTATTTCTGTAACACGATAGTACTAAACCTCTTTATCCGTCAATCTTCATCAAAAGATAAAGACAATTTTATTTTGCAAAATATGGGTAACATAAAAGGATGGCAAAAAAGAAACATAGTAGTACAGACATTACCACGAAGGCATGCAAAAGATAAACGCAGGGCGATTCCCGGCCACCGTAGGCGCGGGCCTGCGGATGGCGAGCTATGGGTGGCTCGCCGTCCGATAGCAACCAGGCCCGAGTCGACGGCGCCGAGTGTTCCACGCGCGCCTCAAAGAGCCGTCAGCAATGAAGACGGGGCCCTATAGGGTCAGTGCCTGCTAGGGTTGCAGAATTTGTTCGAAAGAGTCACCGCGGCCCTGGAACGCAAAGGACACAAGAAGGAACACGGGTGGGTTTTTAGTCAGTAAGAGTCTGGCACTCTCTTCCGCTCCGCCCAGAGCGGGAAAAGTCATTTTGATGATTTCCCATCCAAAAAAAAAGGCATGCCAAAGATTTAAAATATCAACTTATTACATAACTTAAATATTACATGTACACTAAACACAAAGGGGAATGCCGATTTTAGGCCTTGCAATGCACAAGAAATTTAATTTACTAAAAAAATATATGTAAATTTTACGTAATTAAGTCTTCTATTTACGACGCGATACAAGTTAGCAACACTTTTTAATAAAAAATAAATAATGAAACGATACAACGAAATAAACAGACATTTGCTAGGTTGCCAATTTAAAAACTGTACAAAATAAAGACTTGTTGCAAAACATTTACACATATTTGTACTTTATTTATTCGTTCTTTTGTTTATAGAAGTCCCAATGCATTTTATGTTAATATATTTAGATTTGTAATCAACTTACAAAATATAATATAATGATTTTAAAATTATCTACATAATGCACCGATCGATACTTTGTGCAATGGCAACACTAAAACTTGTCAGTTGACAATATTAGAAATGTCATTGTCATTGTCAAATCAAATGTAATATTAGAATTGTCACTTTGTTTGCATTTGCATCATAGTGATTCGCTGCGTGTATTTTGCTATTAAAATCGACGTTTTTGACCATGAATACTGACTCTGGCGATTCTCCTATTCTGATAATGACAACCAACAACAATTTAGCTTTAATATGTTATGTAGTGTAGGAAGAGTTTTCAATAACTTTTTAATACTTGTGTAGGGCACATTAAAAAATCCTTATAATTTGGAAACTCTAAGTTTTTTTCAATAATGTTCTTTTATCAATATATTATTTGTGGGGCATACTAATATTAACATCCGATGTTACTTGTGGGCACTCAGGGCCTAAATCACTATGGCGGCTTGGCATACCCCTTTTATATATTATTACTAGCTGAGCAGCAAAAGTTGTTTTGCTATATAAAATAAAAATAAAAAATGTTAGGGGTGGACAATCCTTATCACTTAGGGGTATCAAGAATCCCCACCGAATGTGTCTCCACGTTGTCGTCGTGGTGGGGCTTGAGCGTCCCAATGATCTTGCGAGCTTTCCCGGTAGAGCCACTCATGCCGGAAGGTCGCAAGTGAGGGATCAGACCAAGAGAGACACACGCCTGCTCGCTGCTCTCTGGTACGCGTCTGACCATCAGACGTGACTGTGGGAGCAGCGAGCAGGTGGAGAGGTGAGTTAGGAGAGAGGGCCCTGAGAAGGGGCGGAGCGAACAGGGACCGCACCCTTAAAAGGAAAACATGAACAAACAAGACGCTTGCAAAATGAGTCCCCAGGTGGGTCCCGACTGCTCAGCGGTCGGGGAATCCCACCCCGCTTCGGCGGGCTGCCCTCCGTACTCTGGGGTGGGCACCAAACGTCTTCCGCTTGCCAGTGGCAACAAGAGCCGAGGAGGCTCCGAGTCATCGTCGTCATCCGGATCTGACTCCTTTAAGGAGCTGATGGCGCACGAGTTTGCTGAGGAGGGTTCGCCTGAGCGCCGGGGTGGTGCGGAGTCGGATTCCGGCTCCGCGCCAGACCTAGTAACGGTCAGCTCGGCGGGCTCTGGATCCGGAAGAGAGGGGGCTGCTGCGGAGAACGGCAAGTTCTTCCGCAAGCGGCCCAGACGGGAGGATACCGGGGGGTCGTCCTCCGAGGGCGAATTTGCCTCCGCCCGCAAAATCCCCACCGCAAGGCGGGGCAGGGGCTGTGAGGCAGGGAGGGGGCTGGCTCCCTCTACCCGGGAGGTGGAGAGTCGGGCCGGGAGGCTGGTGGAGGAGGGGCGTCGCCCTGGAGGGAGCGGTCGTAGGGCTCCCTCTACTCTTCCGCCTACTCTCGACTCCGACGACTCGGAGCCCCCGGGAGAGGTGCGTCCCACGGTTGAGGAGAAGAGGGCCAAGCTGGAGGAGGTCGTGGAGGCCGCGATCCGCGCTGTGGCCTTCAAAAGGAAGCAGTCCTCCAAGCGGGAGGCCATTAGCGCGGCCAAAGCCTCCATAATGGCGGCGGCGGCGGCCAACGTCGGCGGGTCCGGAGAGGCGACAGAGTTGCGGGCGGAGGTCGCCCGCCTCGCGGCCGTAACGGAGCGACTCATCGCGGAGAATGAGTCGCTCCGGAGGGACCTGGCTGACATGGCCAGAGCGGCCTCTGAGGGGCCGCAGGGGGGGCTGAGTCCGGCGGCGCTGGAGGGGAGCCTAGTGCTGAGCCAGGTGAGGAACCTGGTGCGGCAGGAGCTGGCTCCCTTCCGGAGGCAGTTCTCCACCCTGGAGGACATGGTCCGGCGGCCCCCGTTGGCGGCGACTCAGAGGGCCCCGGGCCAGCAGCAGAAGGCGGCTTCGTACGCGGCCGCCGCGGCTGCCAGCCCGGGAACGTCCGGCAAGGCGAAGGGCGGAGCAGCGCCAGCGCCTGTGGCGCCGGCGGCTGCGACGCCGGCGACCACCAAGTCGGCCCCGGCGAAGAGGGGTGGGAAGAAGGCTCGGGGAGGAGCGGCTAAGGCTGCGGCGCCAGTGGTGCAGCAGCCGCCCCCGCCCCCACCCCCACCCTCGGACCCTCCTGCGGCCGAGGCCGAGTGGCAGGTTGCTGGCCAGAAGAGAAAGGCCAAAGAGGCGGCAAAGAAGAAAGCGAGGAAGCAGCGGCGGAAGGCCAATGCTATTGCGGCGAGGCTTCGCGCCCCGAAGTCCGCGGCTGTAGTATTAACACTGCAGCCGGAAGCGGAACAGAGGGGCGTGACTTACCTCGCCGTATTGAAGCGGGCGAAGGAGGCGGTGAGCCTCCAAGAGCTGGGCATCAGCGGGGGCATCGGGGTCAGGAGGACCTTGACCGGTGCCCGGAAGCTCGAGCTCGCCGGAGCGGAGAGTGGCCCGTTCGCGGACGCCCTGGCCGAAAGGCTGAGGGCGGTCTTACCCGCGGACGAGGTCCGGGTGTCCAGGCCGACTAAGCGCATCGACATGCGCATAGTGGGCCTGGATGACTCCGTGACGGAGGAGGAGGTTGTGGCCGCCGTCGCCAGGACTGGGGGGTGCTCTGCCGAGCTCGTCAAGGCGGGCACCCTCCGGCCTGACAGCACGGGCATGCAAACCCTTGTGGTGAGCTGCCCCGTGACGGCGGCCAGAACTGTGTCGGAGGGCCGAAGGCTCTTGGTGGGATGGGTGTCTGCGCGGGTAAAACTGCTGGAACCCAGGCCTCTGAGGTGCTACCGCTGCCATGTGGGCAACCACACGGGAGCTATGTGCCCCTCGGAGGTGGACCGCAGCGGTCTTTGTTTCCGCTGTGGTCAGCCCGGTCATCGGGCCGGCTCGTGTGAGGCCACGCCGCACTGCAGTGCATGTGCGGCTGCTGGCAAGCCGGCCGAGCGCTGGGCTGGGGGAAGGGCCTGCGCGCCATCCGCCCCGACCAGGGGCAAGAGGTCCGCCGCCGCCGCCGCCTCTGCCGCCGCCGCGGCTTCCGTCGCCCCTTCTGCCGCTTCTGCTGCGGGTGCTGCGACTCCCAACGCTCGGGAGGGTGCTGAGATGGAGTGCCAGTAATGGTCCCATTTCGGCCTCCTCCAGAGACAAGTCGGCCGCTGTGCTATTGCGCAGTGGCTGATGCCTGGGGACGGTGAGCGTGGGTGGCTCGCCGTCCGATACCAGGTTGAGTCGACGACGCGTTGTGTTCCACGCGCGCCGAAGGAGCCGTCAGCACCAAGGACGGGACCCCATAGGGTTGGTGCCTGCTAGGGTTGCGGAATTTGTTCGAAAGAGTTGCCGCGGCCCTGGAACGCATAGGGCACAGGAAGGATCACGGGTGGGTTTTAGTCAGTAAAAGTCTGACACTCCCTACCGCTCCACCCAGGGCGGGAGGGGTCATTTGATGATTTCCCATCCAGAAAAAAAAAAAAAAAAAAAAAAAAGGGGTATCAAGAATAGATTGTAGCCGATTCTCAGACTTACTGAACATGCATATAAAATTTCATAAAAATCGGTCAAGCCGTTTCGGAGGAGTATGGTAACTAACATTGTGACACGAGAATTTTTATAGGTACCTATATAAGATTTATTATACATACGAGTAAGTATGCACTAGCTTATATAAACTCTTTCTCATTCAGGAACTCTTTAATTTTATAATATGCTTCCCTTAATGTGCTAGAAGCGGCCATTCATTCCTGTATTCCTATTTTCTCTATTTTTCCATTTCGTTAGACGTTAAGTCGCCCACCTGCATAATTAAGGCTAGTAACAGTTTAATTGGCAATTAGCAACTGATTAGGTTTCTTCTCATCGATCGTTTTGCTATTGTCAGTAATTTGTGAATCGATTAATTTATTGCGCTCTGAGCCATAATTAATGTTTATATCTGTAAGATTTTATGTTTCTTCTTTTTTTATACATTTAACAGTCGAGGGACTTAGCACTTATTTTAGATTGCTTCTAATAAGGCTTTTATCTTATAAATACCTATACATAAAACTCTTCCGTTACCGAGTGACTGACAGACAACGCCCCAGCAAAACTAATGGTTGTAGAAAGCTGAAATTTGGCATAGACTACATGCTTTGGGAGTGTAGGGGAGCACTGAGAGAGGATTTCCCGAAATTCTTACGGGAACGGGAAAAAACGGGATACCTATGCGCGTATGAAGTTGCCGGCAAAAGTTAATATAAAATAATAGCAGACTTGACTGTAGTCGCCATTTTTAATCCAGTCAACAAAGAGAATTTCACTGACTAGGTTCCTCGGGGACTAGGATATCAAGTCCTTGTAATAATAAGGACTTGATTTGGAATAATCCAAGTAAGAATATTAGTATTTATGAGTTCTACGGTCTGAAAATCCATGTACCTATTCGTGATGCTTCACAAAAAATGGCGAGACCTTTGAACTTTCAAGGTGCAATCTTGAAACAAAACTGCGTCCTAGACAGTCAACATACTTTCTGAAATTTAGCAATAGTAAGCCATATTTCGATAACCACACATTATATTAAGTTAAATTCGTCGCTGCGCTTTCCATAATCGCTATGTGTTTTAGTACACGTATATTTTAGCTATGTTAACTATAACACTTAGCGTGTTTATATGGATCTTTCGATGTATGAACGTCACATAACTACATTCGTAACTCTTTAAATATTGCATTTATCATATAGCTATATCATACAGTATATGTGCGTATTGGAAAAACGACTAATACTGCATAAAAGGCCGAAAATAACTAAATAACACATACCTAGCGACTTTTGCATGCGCAACGAAGATTTGCAATACATTGTACTTACTTTTATCACGAAGCATGTCGAATTTATGAAGTAACAAGAATATTTTCGTCAACAAAGGACTTACCTGAAACGAAAGCAGTTTTATTAGTAAACAATAAACAATGACATTATACATCGATAACGAAGTTAATGTGAAACAATAATACATAAACTCGGAAGTGACTCTGTTTGTCTGTTACTTCTTAAAGGCTGAACGGATTTAGATGAAAAATGGCGTACATGTAGATTATAATCTGGATTAGGACATATGATAGCTTTTTATTATCCCGTGAGAATCATGCGTTGTGAATATATCTTTTTTTCACGCGGTAAATTAATGTTCGTTTTATATGTATCTATCTACATTGTATGTATCTGTATGTCCCAAATAAGTTTATTTTCTTTTTTATAATATATAAATGCGAATGTGAGTTAACACTAAACCGATTTTTAAAATACTTTCAGCAGTGTAAATCTTAATTATCAGCTAGTAACAATAGGCTATATTTTACACTTTTATTATTCGCACGGCAAGGGGACTATACGAGTGAAACCGCAGGACGGTACTTGTAAATTATATAATGACAAACAGCTATCGATAAGTTAATGAAAATGTCTATTAAAAGAATATTAAGGAATTTATGACAAGTAATAAGTGTGTAAAGTAATAGTTATGTAATACGTCAGACAATAGTTCGACGATCGATTTAGAGGATATTGCTAAAACGTTAGTTGATTGCAATACTAACTTTTCCCCAGTTTCGGCTTTTACTTATCCCACGGCACGCATTTTAATGTTCCCACTGCTGAGACTCAGGCCTCCTCTCTAGGAGAGGGAATGGGCCGTAATCCACCACGCGGGCCCAGTGCGGGTTGGTGAATGTCACATATCTTCGAATTTTTGGTTCTAGGACATGCCGGTTTCCTCACAATGTTTTGCTTCACCGTTTTGAGAGCAGTGGTGATGAAATTAATTACACAAAGTAATGCGCCATGATTTTTTTTTCGAAATTACGAAAATTACAATGGCACTCATCAATGCTGTAACTTTAATATTTTATTCGGATGAGTGGCAAGTAACATTAAAAACCTTTTTTTAGTTGTTGTTTGGTTGCGTACCCAAAGTCTAAGACGGGACCCTATTACTGAGACTCCGCTGTCCTTCCGTCCGTCTGTCTGTCCGTCTGTCACCAGGCTGTATCTCATGAACCATAATAGATAGACAGTTGAAATTTTCACAGATGTTATATGTCTATTACCGTTATAACAACTACTACTAAAAAATAAAATGAATATTTAAGGGGCTTCCGTACAACAAACGTGGTTTTTTAATTCGTTTTTTGTTTTGCTCGATTTTGATAACGGCCACAGGTAGACGATTGAAATATTCACAGAATATTTACAGTTATATGTATATTCACTTTAATGATAAAAAAAAAAACAAATATTTAAATAAAATTGATTGAGTTACTTTGCGGAAATCCATTTTAAATTTGAAAAAAAATATATATCTAGTTTTAATTTCCGAGAATATTAGTGGGTTGCAGGTATGCACCCCCCTCCCGCCCGCTTTATTATGCACATGCAAGATTACAAGGCAAATGCAAGGATTTTAAGCACATGCAGGAAGGCAAAGCAAAACCCAACACCATGGTGTTGGGTTTTGCTTTGTATTATTTTCATTTTCAAATATTTAAATGGCAAAAAAATCACTTTGATTGCATGGGAGCCCATGCAACCAAAGTGATTTTTTTGCCATTTCATCATATTGGCGCGTGTCCATCTCGCACTTGGCCAATTTTTTTAAAATCACATATCGGTTTCGAATAAGCAATCTCTTTCTGAAGTCGCTTCTTGGTCCTCTCAAGTTGAGACTTAAAAATGGTTTATTTTTTTGACTATAGAGACTGAGACTGAGTTAGTATAAATATATATAATATTATAAAGGGGACAGATTTTTTTATTTATTTGTGTCGAAAAAGCTACGAAACTACTGGCCCAATTTGAAACCATTTTTTTACCAATGGAAAACTTTATTATCAGCGAGTAAAATAGGCTATATTTTATCCCCGTATTCCCGTGTTGCGTCGACCCCAAGTAACATGGATGGCAGGAAGATGACGATGATTCCCACGGAACGGGAATTTTCCGTCGGTTGAAGAAACCGTGGTGCGCTGCTAGTAAAAAATAAGCAGGAACAAGGCAGATGTTAGAAAACAATAATCGCAATAATTTAAAAAAATGGCCCAGTGCGAGTCTGACTCGTGCATGAAGGGTTCCGTACTATTCTATATCTATAAAATATAGAATAGTACTTATATATCTATAAAAACATGATATTTATTTTATTCTGTTTTTTTTTTAGTATTTTTTGTTATAGCGGCACCAGAAATACATCATCTGTAAAAATAAATTTAAATTCAACTGTCAATCTATCACGGTTGATGAGATACAGCCTAGTGACAGGACAGACAGACAGACGAGGCAACAGCGGAGTCTTAGTAGGTAATAGCGTCCCGTTTTACCCTTTGGGAACGGAACCGTAAAAAGGGTCCAACAAAAAATAATGACACTGATTTACACAAGTATGCAGTTAGTACCTATCTACCCACATAAATTTGGCACCCAAATAAGATTTGGGCCTGATAAAATCCGGATAGACAAGATCCAAATGATCCTAAAACTGATTTATTTATAATAACAAAATATAATAAATGTTAATAATGCTAATTCAAGTCGATAGATATCTGAACAAAAAAGACGACCTTAACAATGATTATTTATTTTTAAATATTGCGAACAAGAATAGAATAATTTAAGCGGTTTTTTTAATGATTTTATAAACCGATTAATACGTGCTCTTCTATATCTAGGTACCAATACACAAATTAAATTTTCAAATAAAGGTTTTCGTATCTATTTCAAGTGTGTGCCTTTTAAACTACATGTCGCATCGGGTTATTTTTATAGTCCATTATTAATGTCTAATAATATTTATTTAATAAACTAACATATTAAATAAAATGCAAAAAAAAAAACTGTCAAATCGCCGCCGTACTAAAACCGTGCGAGGTAGGGATGGATCCGGTCGCGTGCAACATATTCAGTGGCGTATTCTTAATACCTAAGTAATGCACATACAAGTGTAACGAATATACTTCGACCGCTTTAAATGGACCATACTATTTCGATATGCAAGCCTCGATTCACGTCGTGACAAATCGATCGACTTAATGCATGTTAAATCGATTGATTATACGATCGCAGGCTGTCGCCGAGATGTCTAACAGCACTCTTCGAGTATAACGTGTGTCGAGCGCAGTGTTTCAAATAAGATTACTCTGATGAACACAAGTGGAAAGATACGAAAATATGTTTGAGTCTATGAACTAATAAATTCTAATTTATCCTTTCCCGTGGTTGCGGAAAATTATAAATTGGCCAAAAATCAAATGAAAGGCAGCTGATACGATTGATAGTGGAAAATTAATTCAAGCAAGCGATCATGTGTCCCTTCTCTCCCATTCATTTTGTGATCAGTTCTGTTCGAAAATCGTAGTTGAAGCGAATTTTTTCAACCGTTTTCCTTCCGTCAACAGATTTGATAATGATACAGTAGATAATGAGATATTTAATGAAAAGTTATAGGTATGAGTTAGAATAAATCTGGATGTTTTCTGTGAATTCGGAAACGCATTATGATCGATTAAATTCTCTAATTGTCGAGTTCATGCGGATCTAACTGTTCGATGCAGACTGCATCGAAGATTGGGAATTCACTATCTACGTTTTACTACAATCGTACCTTTTTACTACCAGCTTAAGTTAATCTAACAATTTAACATTAATATAAAATTAAAAGCAGCGCCCTCGATTTCACTTGCGTAGTTCCCGTTCCCGTGTGAATCACTGGATAAAATATAATATACGTTACTTGCTGATAATGTAGCTTTCCATTGTTGAAAAAAAAGGTTAAAATCGCTCCAGCAGTGTTGGATCGGAGCTTATTCGATACAAACAAAAAATCTTTCAGCTTTATAATATTAGTGTAGATGTTTAGCCAGCGTTAGATGACCAATTGACCATAGGCACGTCCGCGTCGGCCCTCTGCCATCAGACACTGACTGACGCGCGAGGCGCGAGCTTCTCACGACAGAGGGGATACACCGCGCATGCGCGCGCACCACTTGCTGCAGTGGTTCCTAATAAACGTAAAGGGAACTTATACACCGGTACATGTTACCGGAATCGGATTTAATTGAATACCATTTTTTACACTAGCAGCACCCCGCGATTTCACCCACTTAGTTCCTGTTACCGTGGAAATACAGTGATAAAATATAGCCTCTGCTAATCGCTAACAATGTAACTTTCCATTACTGAAAAAATGGTTAAAATCGCTCCAGTAGTGTCGGAGCTTATTGGGTACAAACAAAAAATCTTTCCTTTGAATAATATTTAGATGTTGGGAGCGCAAGATGACCACGGGCACGTCCGCGTCGGCCCTCTGCCATCCAACACTGACGCGCGAGGCGCGAGCTTCTCACAACAGAGGGGGAGCACCGCGCATGCGCGCGCACCACTTGCTGTAATGGTTCCAACCGGTGTCACCGAATTAATACAAACGCCGTAACTTTATTTCTCTTCAAATCATCATCTGTCTAGCTTTTTCCCAACTACATACATATATTGGGATTGGCTTCCAGTGAAATCGGATTTAACTGAATACCAATATTTTACACTAGCAGTGCACCGCGATTTCACCGGCGTAGTTCTCGTTCCCATGGGAATACATATGTTACTTGCTGATAATGTAGCTTTCCATTGGCGAAAAATGATTAAAATCGGTCCAGCAGTTTCGAAACTTATTGGGCACAATCAAAAAATCTTTCCTCTTATAATATCAGTACCTACATACAGAAGTTTAGCCAGCGTTAGATGACCATAGGCACGTCCGCGTCGGCCCACTGCCATCCAACACTGACGCGTGAGGCGCGAGCTTCTCATGACGGAGGATAAGCACCGCGCATGCGTGCGCACCAATTGTTATAAAGGTTCCTTATAATCGTAAAGGGAACCTGTACACCTGTACATATAACCGGATTAATACAAACGCCGTAGCTTTATTTCTCTTCACATCATCATCTGTGTATAGCCTTTTCCCAACTACTTATATATTGGGGTCAGCTACCAGTCGAATCGGATTTAACTGACAACCAATATTTTACATAAGATGTTTAGCCAGCGTTAGATGACCATAGGCACGTCCGCATCGGCCCACTGCCATCCAACACTGACGCGTGACGCGCGAGCTTCTCACGACGGAGGAGTACGCAGCATGCGCGCGCACCACTTGCTGTAGTGGTTTCTTAAAATCGTAAAGGGAACCTGTAGTCCTGTACACCTGTACATGTCGCCGGATTAATACAAACGCCGTAACTTTATTTCTCTTCAAATCATCATATGGTTAGCTTTTTCCCAACTACATATATTGCGGTCAGCTTCCAGCCGAATCGGATTTAGGGAAGGTTCATATCTGACGGAACATGCCTCGCGTATTATCGGTCGCGTAACGCCAGAACAGACAAATGTATAGAAAAACACTCGAGCGTTCACACTCGACGCACTAACCTGTCATCGGTTGAGTGTGAACGGTCAAGTGTTTTTCTATACATTTGTCTATTCTGGCGTTACGCGACCGATAATACGCGACGCATATTCCGTCAGATATGAACCTTCCCTTAATTGAAATATTGAATACCAATATTTTACACTAGCAGCACCCCGCGATTTCACCCGCGTAGTTCCAGTTCCCGTGGGAATACGGGGATAAAATATAGGCTTTGCTACTCGCTGATAATGTAACTTTCCATTGGTGAAAAAATGGTTAAAATCGCTCCAGCAGTATCGGAGCTTATTCGGTACAAACAAAAAATCTTTCCTCTTTGTAATAATCTCAGTGTAGATGTTTAGGTAGCGCGAGATAACCACGGGCACGGCCGCGGCGGTCCACTGCCATCCAACACTGACATGGCGCGAGGCGCGAGCTTCTCACGACAGAGGGGTTGCACCGCGCATGCGCGCGCACATTTGCTGCAGTGGTTCCTTATAATCGTAAAGGGAACTTGTACACCGGTACATGTTACCGGAATCGAATTTCACTGAATACCAATATTTTACACTAGCAGCGCTCCGCGATTGCCTCTGCGTAGTTCTCGTTCCCTTGGGAATACGGGTTTAAAATAAAAATCCAGCGGTGAAAAATGATTAAAATCAGTCCAGTAGTTCGAGCTTATTTGGTACAAATAAAAAATCTTACCTCTTTATAAATCATTATTATGTAGCTTTCAAAAGATTTTTAATCATAATTATGATCAAAATAATTGGTTAATTCTGATAACCTTTCTATAACTGTCGCTTTTCCAATTTCTTCTAGTTCATTGTACAGCCCACTACGTTTTTTCTCTCCGGCGGCAAACACAACTTGTACCTTACGTACTTGTTTCCATAATCTTCTCGTATAATATTACGCTATCAGAGTTACCGACCTCACCCTTTTGCTTTCGTGACCGAAGCTAATATATCATGCTTTTATATAGCTAGTGCAAAATGTTATCAATTCTTTCGCAGACGTCATAATTTGATTCAATCAAGAAAAAAGAACTGTACGTTTCAGATCCCGTAGGTAAAAAAAAACTAAAACCCAACATAGAAACACGCCGATATTACGAATGAAACAATCACAAGGATTCCGGAAAACGCAACAACGAAGCCGTTTAGGTACTTTACGAGGTTCCCAGAATATGAACAATTGACACTAAAGTAACTAGATGGTGCCCTGATAACTCCGAGAACAATAAAGTGGGAACTGACCTGGTGATGACGTAACGAGGCAATCAGACCTAGATAAAACTATTACATCTTCAAATAAAAGGAAGCTTTATTGCCGTGTCATTGGGCTGCAATTGCTACACCCGACAGGATGGGACGTTCCTTGTATCGAGTACAGAACACTATAGTATAAAGACTATAGTGGCCGTTTTGAAGTGGGCGCATCCCTAGGATGTGTGTAAGTGGATTAGCTGTAATCCGGACACTTGAAACAATCATTTTTATTATCGCTCTAGATGTGTCAAGAGTAGCTTCGGATGTCGTAACCGTTCTCGTAAGTATGTCGCTGTTTGTTTGCAACTATATCAACTATATCGTTGGTCCAGCATAAGCATACGAGTAATAGCATAATCAGCCTTTTAATGTTCCCACTGCTGGGACACAGGCCTCCTCTCTAGGAGAGGGAATGGGCTGTAATCCACCTTGCGGGCCCAGTGCGGGTTGGTGAATGTCACATGTCTTCGAATTTTTGGTTCTATCCGGTTTCCTCACTATGTTTTCCTTCACCGTTTTGAGAGGAGTGGTGATGAAATTAATTACACAAAGTAATGCGCCTGGCTGGGTTTTGAACACGCTAACTACAATTCGTAAGTCGGGGCCGTTACCACTCGGCCACCACTGCTTTGTGCTCTCCAGATATTAACTCAAAAAAACCTATTTTTCAGGAGAGCAATTTGAAGTTTTTAAATCTGTATTTATATCTGTTGTAAATGTTTTTAAGTCGGAAGATACTACCCCGCACCCCCGACAAGATGACGTCATAACGTTATGCAACCATGTTCGTTAGAAAGATCGCATGATGTTTAGTAGGACTGTATTTTTAGGTTAAAAAGCGCAAATTTTGAGTTAATGTTGTTATCCAAATGTACGATATGATTAGATACTATCAGACACCTGGTGTGATTTCTTAGAGATCGAAAACATTGTCACTATCTATCTTAGTGTCCATTACTGAATAATTATTACAATGATTCAATTCCTAACAGCAATTATTAGCTACAGTTAAATTATCTTCTGTTGACTTCATTTTTGATAACACTATAATTCATCTCTATATATTATGAGGACATCCAAAGGATTCCCGTTCAGTTTGCAACTTTGCCTTTAAAGCAACAATGTCTTGATCTTTGTAGCTTATTTTCAACTATACTAATGTTATAAAGACGTAATGTTTGTGACTTTGTGACGTTGTAAGGGGTAATCTCTGGATCTACTGAACCGATTTCCAAAATAATTTCACTAATAGAAAGCTACGGTATTGTGGAGTGTCATAGGCTATTTTATCCCCGTATTGCCACGGGAACGGGAACAAAACGGGTGAAACCGCGGGGCGCTGCTAGTTAAAATATAAAATAATCGAGTCATAAATTCCTACCATAGCTTGTATGCCTTGAATAAGTAGAGAAAATCATTCAATTTTCCCTAAGACTTCACTTGAGGACAACAACCCTGTCTGGTCTGATAAGGCAATCAATTCTGATTACCAAGAATTGTCGTCGTTAGAAATGAACCTACCTATACTCCATTCACAATAAGATTAGACATTGGAACAAAATTGTTAACAGTCCGTTCAACCGATTTTTACTTCTATTCGTAGTCGTAGTCGTTTATATCCGTAGGCATAAGGATGCCATTAAAAGCAAAAACCTAATTATAATACCAACTGTTTACTGCAGCTACCATGTGTCATGCCAACAACGCAATAGAAGTCAAAATCGGTTGAACGGACTGTAAAAAATATGTATTTCAATGTCTAATCTTATCGTGAATGGGGTATAGGTACACTGACTTTCTTTACCTTGACGATTGTAAATTCAAAAACTACAGTAAGTTTCTAGGCTTGAAATTAAAATTACATCGAAACACCTTTACATGTAGCAATAGGATAAGATGATAATGTTATTTCAGGTATGGGAATATGAGAAAAAAAAAGGCAATATCCAAATAGCAACTAAGGAATGATGGATTGAAAACTTAACCTCAAGTCGTAAACGCAATGGAAACAATGCCAATATTTATACAAAAATGCTAATTTGATCTATGCGCCTGCGGTTACAGCATAGAGAATGTAACCACTAGAGAGCGTATAGGCTGATTTCTTCTAAGCACACGACTCACTACTGCGGGCCGGGGAACGAGGAAGAATGCGCGGCTGCAATTGGTCAGTTCAAGGTCAAGTTGCGTAGGTATGCCTATCGTTAGGGTTGCACTACTTCATTAAGGGAAAATAATCGATATCGATAAAATGGATTTTAACATTATGAAAAATACTCAATTAAAATCATAGAAACAATATTTAATCAAAATCAATCAATTACAAAAATAAACAGACGTATCCTGTTATTATTGATTTTTAAAATGAATTATTTTGGTATATGTTTTTTGAATCAAAGTTTTAGGGTCCTTGTTCTTTGTAAAAAAGATAAACGAGCGTCTACATATCTCTGAATTATGCATCTTGCTTATTATACATTATATAATAATTATATTATTAAATTATATCCAATCAGAGATTTTAAAACCGATCTAAAAAAATAAAATAAAATAACCGATTGGGGTCGGGGATAGAGAGACACAAATAAATCGAAAAACAAAGAAACTTGCATAAAAAATACTGACGAACTGAAACTCCTCCTTTTTTGAAATCGGTTAAAAGTAGGCAGGTATTTTATCACAGTATGTGAATAGAATAAAAACAAATAGTTTTTTCGATATCGACTTTCAGCTAGCTATTATTGACACCACTATTTTCCTCGATAAAAATACAAAGAGAAAAAAAGGGATAGAAGCATTAGAATTGTCTAATGAAAGAACGAGACGTTTCCAAAAGACATCAACGCGGAACTCAACAGTATACTCGTTTACCCCAAACACCATTTTAAATAGACCCCTGCGGTGTCTCATAGTCTGATTAAATCAAACATAATTTTCGTTCGCTTTACTTATCGATGAAAAGTTATGCCATCCTTTTTGTATCTAGATGTCTTGGAATGCTTCCCGTACCATTTCACCGCGCATGAAGGCATTTGGATAGGATAAAATTGCATAAAAAGCTATCAAAATTTGTATTAATCTAGCGTGCACACAGGTCTTACACTTGGTCACAACTAAAATGGTTACTCTTACCGTAGCCTATTTATAGGCGACAAAATACTAATCATTTTCGAGCGTCGGGGCATTGTATGCGCAGTCAAGTGGTTATATTGTCTTTGGGTTACAGCGAACTGACATGCAATAGTTGAATCGGATGGTGTTCAAACAAACGAGTTGGAGATAGGTTTAAGTGGATGATCACAAAAACTTCTTAACAAAAATTAAGAGGTGATACTAACCAATTGAACTTCCTATCCTACTAATGTGAGAGTCTGATTGTGTTCATCAATCATATCATATGTGATTAATGTTAATCAATGGCTGTATGATTTGGATGCACGAAACATAGGTAGTCATGGCCTGAATAAAAACTTTACTTAAGGTAAGACATTGACTGTTCCGGGAGGTACCTGTTACGGTTTCAGCGGGAGGACACGGTGGAGCATACGGTGGAGGTGTGGGAGAGGGAACCTCACGCTCCTGCCACCGGAACAGAAGAAGACACCCCGGGCGTCGAAAGAGGGGGGGGCGATGGTAGTCAGTAAGAGTCTGACGACCGACACTCCCTTCAGCTCCACTCAGAGCGGGAGAGATCATTTGATGATTTCCCATTAAGAAAAGAAAAGATAAGACATTAACAAGTGGTTTGCATAATAGACACCTGCTTTAACTAACTTAAACTCCAAATGTCAGTGTTAAGTATCAGTTGCGGAATTTGTTCGAAAGAGTCACCGCAGCCCTGGAACGCAAAGGGCACTAGAAAGATCACGGGTGGGTTTTAGTCAGTAAGAGACTGACACTCCATTCCACTCCGCCCAAAGCGGGAGAAGTCATTTGATAATTTCCCATGAAGAAAAAAAAAAGTGGGCAGACCAAGTTTACGTCATAATACTTAATGGATCGAGTAAAGTATCTATTTATAAACTACGACATCAGCTACCAATTAAAAACAACAGGAATTTCTTACAATTTCGCTTACTGACGCATGTAACAACAATGAAACAAAGCCTACAGGAAAAAAACTATTCAAGGCTCGCAAAGTAATAAACTTTGCATTTCGCAAATTATGACTGGCTGCAAGTTCATTGCATTCATTTGCAATGCCACGCAAGTTATTTAGTTACTAGTTTCTGTCCGCGACTTCGTCCCCGTGGAATCCCCGATTTTAAAACATTATTTATCGCTGCTCCGCTCCTATTGGCTTAAGCGTGATGATATATAGCCTAAAGCCTTCCTCGATAAATGGTCTATTCAACCCAAAAATAATTTTTCAATTCAAACCAGTAGTTCTTGAGATTAGCGCGTTCAAACAAACAAACAAACTCTTCAGCTTTATAATATTAGTATAGATTATCGAGATTTCTGCATTTTCAGTGAAATCCAACTTTGTAAGGTAATATAGGTACATACCTCCCTTACTGTCAATGACAAAACTAAACACTGTAATTATGTATATGCCATGGGTATTTTATAAAATAATAATTGAGAACCTCCTTTTTTAAAGTCTTAACCAACTTCAACAAAGGAATACCTAGTGATCATTACTTAGTTCAAAATTATGGAACGAGATTTTCTTATGATTTTTGGCAAATTTTTTTAGACCCTAGTCTAGGTAGAGATGACAGTGACAAAGTCGACGATGGAATACAAAAACCTACATAAAATGTGGACAGCGGTGATGGGAGCAACAGTAAGAAATTAACAGTAAAATAGAGGAGCCGATTTTGTATGGTTGGGGACCTCAACACTGTAGTAGTAGGTAGCAATTTTTTTTTCCACGTGTTTGTTAAGATTCCTTGTCAAAGAACTATTAAAATAGATTTTGTCTCAGCTTTGAAACAATCGAATCGATCGAATGAATCGAATGTTTGTTTCTTGATTGAATCAAACGTCTACGGCTGAACAGAGTTACATATATTTTAGCACACCTGGATACTCATGGATCAGGGCAGAGAAATTGTTATCGCGGTAGTGGTTTAGTTTGATTGCCTGAGATAGTTTCATACTTTCACGCAGGCAAAGGCGCTGACAAAAGCCAGTGGTTTACAATATTTTTAATTACCTACACTCTGACTTAGATTAACGCTATAATTGGAACTTAATTATTATGATATAAATGACGACGATGAAAAATTGCACTTTTCAAGATTCACTTGAAAAACTTCATTGGATGTCATCGTAGCTTGCTTTTTCCTCAAAATGTAGATTTGATCTATTTCCATCTAGATTTTCATAAAAACAATCTCGATGCGATCCACTTTTTAATAACTCAACCCACAGAGCAGATACTTTTTATCTGTTCTGTGACTCAATCATTAACCAACTTCGTACGTACGTACAGTGCCGGATTTATATTTTTTATGAGTGTAGGCCACATTTTCCCGCCGCCCCATGTTCACCTTTCTAAAATAATATTTTTCCCTTTGTAGTTTACTACATTTAGAATGCCTTATAGATATTTAAAGTTAAATAAAAGAATGAATTAGTCATTAAGAAAGAGTGTCAAAAAGAAACAAGAATAAAATTTTTTACGGGACTTTTTAATAGCAAAATCATCTATAATATCATCATAGTTTATGGTACTCATTATCTCTGCTTCTATGTAGAGAAGAGAAGAGCTAGATGGTTTTTTAACCGACTTCTAAAAAAGGAGGAGGTTCTCAATTCGGATGTTTGTATGTTTTTTTTTTAATGTTTGTTCGCGCATAACTCCATCGCTTGCCAACCGATTTAAAAAATTCTTATTTTGTTGGAAAGGGTATACATCCCAAATGGTCCCATGAAAATTTTATCGAAATCGAACAAGTGGTTTTTTGTTAATTTCAATAAATGATAGCAAATCTGTCGGGATAGCTGAAATCGCATGTTTGTTTATTGTTTACACCAATTCATACCACGTACGCTGTGATGGTTATGTTTAGCTGGGAGTGAACCACTAAAAAGGGAAAAATAAAAAAACTTTTTACAAAAAATAAAACCGACTTCTAAACAAAAAAAAAACCAAAAAGTACAAAATAACTTTAATTTCGGAAGTCGGTGTGTTCAACAACAAAAAAGCAACCAAAAACACCGAGTTCCGAAATTAAAGTTATTTTGTAATTTTTGTTTTTTTTTTGTTTAGAAGTCGGTGATATTTTTTGTAAAAAGTTTTTTTTCCGGTGTAAATATACACCTATAAAAAAGGAAATGGATTTAGTAAACGATTCCGAGTAAACTAGTTTCAGGTCTTACGTTTGTTACACGTTGTATATTTCTTTAGCTTGGCTGGCCAAACATTGCGGTTTACATAAAGTGTACCTAAACGAAACTAAATAATAAGTATTTCTACATTTTTTTATTTTATTTTTTCGCAGAGTCAACCGCGACAACGGAAATTGTAAATCCAAACAACAAAATAACTTTAATTTCGGAACTCGGTGTTTTTGGTTGCTTTTTCGTTTTTGAACACCGACTTCCGCATCTTTTATAAAAAGTTTTTTTATTTTTCACTTTTTAGTGGTAACACACCTAAACGTACCAATAGCATTGATGTAAACAATAAAAAAACATGCGATTTCAGCAATCCCGAAAGATTTGTAACTGGAAAGATACCACGCTGAAATACTAAGATGCTCTTCCAAACCATCGTACCTACACAATTTTATTTTTTCATTTTACATCGACAAGAGGGAATGAGAACGTCGTCAATGTAAACTAAGCCACGCATTATTAGGGATAACTCAAATACTAGTCGTCAGATCTCAATCAAATTTAAATGGGACCACACAACAAGCATCAGCTTTTGAATATAAAAATAATCATCAAAATCGGTACACCCGGTACAAAGATGTAACACACAAAAAAAATATAGTCGAATTGAGAACCTCCTCATTTTTTTAAAGTCGGTTGAAAGGCAACCGAAACGTCGGACTCAAAATAATATTAAAATGTAGAAACGCATCAATAAACCACCAATGTAAAAGTATCGTGTTAAAGAAGGACAATTTTCATTTTCATATAATGAGTGTTAATTATTAAAATAGGTATATTAGAGTTTAGAGTATTGCACACTATTGTGTACCTACCACTTACCTATGTCAATAAAAACTGAAGCTTAACAACAAAGAATATTGAGTAGATATCACTGTGATTTTTTATTCAGTACCTAGTCGTTACGTATTTTGTTTTGGTAAGTAAAGTAGGTTTTTAAAGACAAGACGACAAGAGTGTAGCTTGCGTATGCTATCGGTGCTTGCATCAAAACACTGGTGCGGGCGCGGGCATTGCTTGACGGTTCGGAGTGCGGGCGGGAAGCGGGGTGAGCCACTGCTGTCCGCTCGCCGCCCGCCGCACTGCTCTCATCTATCACTCACTAGGAATGAGTTTCGATAGGAATGAGTTTCTTCTATAGGTATTTATTTAAAGTATAAAAAACCATGATAAAACCAGTGAACGTGTTTGACTTTTATCGTCTGAAATCGAGTGACCGTCCTCTGAAATCTGCCGCCCCTAGGATGCTGCCGCCCCTAGGCCGCGGCCTATATGGCCTATTTATAAATCCAGGACTGCGTACGTATAATACTCAATAAGTCCTTATACATATGAATTTAGATTACGCATAATCAGGCTTGACGTTCCCGCTACTGGGCTTAGGACTCCTCTCTGGATGGACTCGCAGGGCGATTCCTGGCTACCGAAGGCGTGGGTCTGCGGACGGCGAATCGCTCGCATAGCAACCTGAATCCTTCCTGGCCCGGGTCGTGTTCCACGCGCGCCTCAGAGATATCAGCATAGGAGACGGAGCCCCGCTAGAGTCAGAGCCTGCCAGGGTTGCGGCGTCTTTTTTCAATGCTCTAGACCATTTTAATTTAATAATATTGACTACGACACTTTTTTTTCTTTTTTCCGCTTTTAAATTAACTGGTATTTCGGTGTTCGCGTCCCACAGCGCCTTGAATAGAGCAGATGGCTTCAACCGCTTAATCGGTCCACCATAAAAAGTGTTCAACAAATGATGAAGCGCAAAAAGCGCTGCACGTTCATTGATATTACAATGTTTATAGTTAGATTAGGTCCGTAATCATTCGATGGTGAAGGTTTAAACATTTCTTTGATTGTTTTTTTCACACTGAAGCCGTAACCGACAAGGTTAACAATTGGCTATGCGTTTAAATATAAGATTCGGAGCCGAATTTCCTAGTCTTTGCTGTGATTTGGAAGTGGGAAATAAATAAAAAATATTCAACTGTACATATTTGGTACTACCTATTCTCATTTAGTGGTGTATTGAGACAATCTACGCTTTTAAAGGTCTTTGGTTAGTTATTTATTTGTCGTTGAAAATGTTTTAGGTTTTTGAGTCACCAAGAAATAATCAGCAGATCACAGACGTTTGCTCTTGTTTAGTTTAATGGATTTTAGTTTAAGTCCATATCATGTATGCATACTTTTTCTTTCTTTAACATATTATCTTGGATTATCGTCCTATCTTTGCACATTATTCTTCAGAGCTTAAATAGGCCTAGGCCATTGTAATTTATCAGATAAACGAAATCTAGTCACCCAGCCATATTATTTATCTTTTTAAAGTTTCAACCTTTCCTTTCACTTTAAGTAAACGATGTGATGATGATCTTCCGCTGTTTCCTGTCCAAGTGTGTCACACTGTCAAGTAAGGTAAGACGTTAACAGAACGCCGAGACATGCTAATTGTTGAAGCACGGCCAGGTTTCACTTTAGCTGCATTGTTTGCTACACGCCATTCAGAAGTGGACTCTGCGATGACATTAGACACAGATGTCTCGTGCTTAATGCCTGATCTAAACTGAGGTCGTTTCGATGTCAGGGGCCGTACCACAGTGCCAATGCTATCATGATTCAGTGTGAAAAAGAGATTGTGCTATTCGTCTTGTATAACTCCGTCTCTCTCTGACACAGGAAACATGATGGATTTAAGACGTCATGGTAGGGCTACTGATGATCTTTTACAGTCGTTACGGGTGGTTAGAAGGTCGGAAGTCAGACCAGTAGTTTTGCAATGGGTTAACAAGGGTTGTTGAGGTGCGGGCCTGCGGATGGCGAGCTATGGGTGGCCCGTCGTCCAACAGCAACCAGGCCCGGGTCGACGGCGCGTCTTGTTCCACGTGCGGGACCCCATAGGGTCGGTGCCTGCTAGGGTTGCGGAAATTGTTCGAAAGAGTCACCGCGGCCCTGGAACGCAAAGGGCACCAGAAGGCTCACGGGTGGGTTTTAGTCAGTAAGAGTCTGACACTCCCTTCCGCTGAGCGGGAGAAGTAATTTGATGATTTAAAAAGTGTTGAAGTCAGACAGGCTCCATATAAGATAGGTACTGGTATTCAGGTATAAGCGGTTACAATGGAAGGCCTGTACAAGGCAGATGATGAATAGGTTACTGGCCGATTGGAGAAGAAGAAAGGAAAAGTGTAATACTTCTTGCTGACTGTCTCCAAGTAACATGGTGGAACGCCATACAATGGCATACAAAGAATTTGAACAAAGAGCATATAAATAGCGAAACTTTTTCTAATATTCCTTGTCCAATGATTACAGCGATAAATACCGTGTTAATAACAAAAAAGAATTCCTAATACGTGTTAGTCACAGCATTGATTCCGTATTATACTCATAGTTACCTACGTAAATCACCACACTTGATCATATATACATTTATTTGCCCTTTAACAAATACCGAGGCGAATGGACGAATCTGCATGAGCACGCTTCCTGCTAACACTGATTATTTACTTGAGCAAAATATTCGCTTTAAAATATGAATAATTAAGTATGTTTTCATTTTTCTGTGAAAAATAACGTGCTACTGTTTGTTCATGTGCTGGGTGACTATTAATGAGTACTAAGAACAATAAAAACAAAGGAATAATTCCGCAGAAAACAGCGAATAACACATGCGTACTAAAATATGGTACATACAATCATGTTAATAAAGAAAATGAGAGTAACAAAATGTATTATGGTATAACATGGCAATCGTCAAATTCTACGGGCGACATATTAAAAACCTAAACTTGTCATAGACAAAGAAAAACGTAAAAAAAATGTCAAGAGAAAGAAGGAGAAAGAGAGAGGAGAAAGTCTTTCAAATAACAAATTTCGAATATTAGAACCTATTTAGCACATATGTACGTATGTACATACCTACATAATTGCGCGTACGTTAAGTTTCGATTTCGGTAAAGAATTGGATTTTACATGCGCAAAAGTCCGTATAACACACTAAACATGAAATGTATAAAAAACAATAATGTGAATTGTAACGATTTCTTTTTACATTTCTCTCCTGCCTTACATGAGATTTTCATATTAGCGCAGTTTTTCATGGTAGCGCTGAAGAACTATGTGATCGATCGATCAATGTGTTACTCTCTGACGAGAACGGCTATATCCATGAAGATATTGTAACACCAGGGAACTTCGCCCCTAGTGTTACTTATTATCCTAATGAATGAAACACGGATTGGGATAAATTCGTACTTATTTACTGCATCTGCCGTACCTACTACGCTACTACATGACTTTTTACATATACAAAGCATATTTCCGTATTCATCATTCAAAATACAGTCATTCTTTTGCCAGAGACTTCCAAAGTTCCATCGACAAATTTGTCTGCCAATGACCCGTAGACAAGGAGGCTACCATCGTCACAATATAACTTCATCAAAAATAACCTTAATTTTTTTTCTTTGTTTCTTTTCAGGTCCAATCACATCATTTAATTCTCTATCAGCATCAAAAATCTCACCTACTTAGCTTAGGCACAGTATTACAGTTGTAATACTGTGGCTTAGGGTCTATCTATACTCCATTCACAATAACATTAGACATTTAAACAAAACTGTTTACAGACCGTTCAACCGATTATTACTTCTATTTCGTAGGCATAAGGTAGGCATTAAAAGCAAAAACGTGATTATAATACCAACTGTTTACTGCAGCTGCCATGTGTCATGACACCAACGCAACAGAAGTCAAAATCGGTTGAACGAACTGTAAAAAGGATTCATTTCATTGTCTAATCTTATTGTGAATAGGGTATATACATATATAACCTCAATTTGACTCCGGTTTCAATCTTACGATTCATGTTCGGTCTCAATTGAACCGGACCCTTCGATCACCGGACCCCTATATATCACATTACAATTAATGTTATATGATATTGAAACGAAACTATTTCAGACATACGGCAACTGACCCCAAGTTACGCCGTATGGGTGCCGAGTTGAATGCGTATTGACTTCTTAATTTATTCGGATTGCTGTTGAAATTGGAGTGGACAACCAGGGCCCCATGTCTGCTATTTTTATAAATTTGTCATTCCAACACGATCCCATTGTCATTTTGCTAAAAGTTTGTATTCTGCTAAATTCATAATGGTCGATCATTGGTCGATCAATGATCTCGTAATACATTTTGATAACCGAGCTATTAAACACAATAACGTTCTAATGGTAGGTCACTGATCAAAGGAACTGTCAAAATTTTAGCAGACTACCGTATACGTCTGTCATTCATTCGTCATTATGTACGAAATTACCATTCTATGCCATTTCTTTCAATGGGGTGTCAGTGGTTGTCCATTGGAAAGTCATAATGATGCTTTTATATTAGTAGATTACCAAACTTGTCAAAATCAACTGATTTATGAAATCAATGATAGACCATTCTGACACTATTGTAATAACAGACTTGAGGCCCAGAACTGGACATAGTAGCGTAGGCAGCACGAACCAGTGGTGGACTAATGACCTGGCAGTCGAGAGATCAAAATTCAAAAGCATTTATTTCAATAAAACCCTTTACAGGCACTTTTGAATTGTCAAGTCGAAAGAGGTGAAGCTATCTGCACGTTCCAAAGCGTAGATCTCTATGGAGAAGAACGTGCAAGAAACTCCACGGACACTCTTTTAAATCATGTTCTGTATTACATAACCTTGGTGACATCCTTGGTCGCTTCTATATGTGAGGACACTGCAAAGAAAAAAATCTGGTCCAATAGCGTGCAATCGAGGAGACCTACACTCAGCATTAGTTGGCTACATGCTTACTGGTTATGGTTCAAATAATCAACCGAGATTTTTTCTAAGTCGTGCAGTCCTGGCAGAGTGGTCGTGGTATGTCACGGAATGAGAGTTATCATTTATACTCGAGTGTGTCACAGATTTGATGAGGTGATGTACCGTGTTGCAGAGCGCGACAATTTTGGAATCCAATAATGATTTTCCAACACTTTCTGTGGCATTTGTCTGCGTCATTTAAAAACTGAATAGGTACTTACTTAAGTGAATTATTACGCAAATTTTATGCACAGACACTAATTACTAATTACTACACACAACTAATTACTTAGAAAAGTGAAAATATTTTAATGATAGAAAAATATGCACGGTCATAATGGTAATGCTTCCATAGTTACAGTAACCTTCAGTTAAAAAAAACTCGCAAGTCAAATCAAGGACGCAGAATTACGTCAAATTGAAGCGAGAATATGATGGCAGTGTCACATTTATGATTAATGTCAGAACACCAGAGAGCGTGAACCTTTTGTCGGATTAGTAAAAAGGAGTAGGAAAAGAACCTTAAAGATATGCATTTGAAAGCAGTCAGATCTAATCTGTACTAATATATAGCTGAAGAGTTTGTTGGTTTGTTTGCTTGAACGCGCTAATCTCAAGAACTGCTGGTCCGATTTGAAAAAATCTTTCAGTGTTAGATAGCTTATTTATCGACGCTATAGGCTGTATATCATCACGTTACGACCAATAGCAGCCGAGCATTCATCTAAAATGGGACGCAGACGCAGTTGCGCTGGTCAACTACTGGTTAATAAAAAAACCTTTTTAAGATAAGATGTGATAGGCCATGCGAAAAAGTAATATGTAATTTAAATCCTCGCACAACAAACCCAATATTAATATTCGATTGAAATGCAAAACATTTTATACATTTTTATAACAGTGCTAAAGTTACGCGAACCGTAACAAAATACCCAAATAAACCATTGTACGAAATAAGAAGCAAATACTTGTAAACATGAACTAATATACTATCAAGACAAATTACTATCGGTTGATTGGGCATTTGTCGATTGAATGCCTAATTTTACCATTGTTGTAAAAACTATTATTTATACTATTATAATTCTTTTTTTTTCTAGCGTATATATAATCATGCTTGTTGTTTCCATGCGTCTGAGGAGCACGTGGCTAAATTATAAAAGCCGCACGGATCGATCTGGAACGTTAAGCAACGCTTGCCAAGGTCGGTCTCTGGATGGGTGACCATCTTAACTTACGAGCCTCCTGCGTGCCTCGGAAAGCACGCTAAGCCGATGGTCTCGGCTGTCATTCGTAGATCTTTGGCAGTCGTTACGGATCGTCAGAAGCTAGAAATTCTAATTCCAGTCTTGCTAAGAAGTACCGTATAACCCAGTTTATGGGTTGTGGAGGTCTAAAAGGCAGTCGCACCAACTACTGAAAAATACTAAAGTAAAATACTGGTATTCAGCTGAATCCAGTTTGACTGGAAGCCAAGCCCGAGATAATTGGGAAAGTCTAGCTAGGCAGATGACGATTTTTACCCACAACGGAACGGAGATATGCGTTTGGGGTGAGAGGATGTTTGTTTGTGCAAACCAATGTTGCCATTTATCTTCAAAACTACTATTCCAATTTTGATGCAGTTTTCAGTGATGGGTTCGAGTTTGATTGAAGCATGTTCTTAGGTGTTACGGTGACAACTCACTCATTAATTCAGTAAGTCGGGGGTTTTTATTAATTATTTAATTCTTTTTCAATTATGTTTTTACCGTCGTGGGTTTTTTCATTAACCTGGTAATTTACGTAAAACGCAATGCATTTACGTGTTTTAAAGTACCTACGTGGTTTGAAGCAATACTTGAATGTAAACACGTTACATTTTACGTATGTAATATTCATTGTTTTTTTTTCTAATTTTTAGCCCGAATACGTGTGAATCGTGTATGGAAAAAGGAAAGTCCTACACGTCTTGCGATTTTGGTAAAAAAAAATAACTTTGCAACTAATTGTTTATTATTTTTGTAAAGTGAACTTGGAATTGAAATTGCTAATAAATAAAATAGAAACATACCAAACGTGTTTCGCCACAACTGACACTATCTCTGACAGTATTGACAACGGAAGCACATTTCGACATTAAAATATATCGCAGTTGCAATGTAACTTTATCTATTTCCAAGTAAGTAGGTATTTCATCTTATTACGACAATGTTTCAGTTAGTTTAATAACTATGACTATTACGGTTCGTAGAATGCAAACAAAGTACTGTTTTTGTTATTGAAAAAGTTTTTTTTTTTTTACTTCGTCGTGATAACAAATATTTTTTCATGAAAATAATAACCATCGATGGGTACTTATTTTAGTACAAGTATATCCATACTAATATTATAAAGAGGAAATATTTGTATTTTTGTATGTAACGAATAAACTCAAAAACTACTGGACCGATTTCAAAAATTCTTTCACCTCTAGGAAGCTAAATTTACCCTGAGTAACATAGGCTATATTTTATCCCCGTATTCCCACGGGAACGGGAACTACGCGGCTGAAACCTTGGGGCGCTGCTATAGTTGATAAAGCTGGACCACATGGATTATGTGAAAGAGTAATAAACTAGAAAAAAAGGTATAGTTATGTCCCTTTTTTTCTGGATGGAAAATCGTCAAATGACTTCTCCCGCTCTGGGCAAAGCGGAAGGGAGTCACTGTAACTGTCAGACTCTTACTGACTAAAAACCCACCCGTGTTCCTCCTAGTGCCTCTTTCGAACAAATTCGGCAAGCGCAACCCTAGAATCTATACATTCTAGGGTTGCGCGCCCCTTGTCCCTGAGTCGCCAAATCAAGAAAGATTGAGATGTAGGTATAAAAAATGAACATGCTTCGTCGACCCAAAATAAATTGTCATGACAGAAGGATGTTGTACAACTTTATTTGATAAATAGCTATTATTTATTCAACATACATACTAGCCCTGAAACTCTCAAACTCATAGGTAATAAAAACGTACCAAAAAACAAATCAAGATGTTCTTGAAACATGTTAATGACGTCACAAAACCGAGAAAAAAAGTGATTCACTTACATTGCAATTGCAACGGCCTTATGTGTTAAACACAGTACACAGGTGACAAGGTTGTTATTGCGATACACAAACAGACTGATAAACAATGTGCTAGTGAATCATTGTTCCTTCCGACTTGGTAGCAATTGAGCATTGTTTGCCAATCAAAACTGTGCATCATAACCAGCCTACTGAACAAAAAGGCCTATATTTTGCGGTTGTGCGCAGGCCAAAAGTGAGCTGCCACTCGTGATTGCAAAGGTCATTGGAAGACCCAGCTTCAGACATCTGTGTAGCAACATTGTTGAAATGTAATGTTTTGTGACTCCGTGAGGACCAACAGAGTCACAAAAATGTACATTTTAACAATGAGATACACTATTTTCTATTTTTAGTGTCACTTTTTTATGTGTGTGTGTGTGTGTGTGTGTGTATCTGATGGACTTTTGTCAAATATCTATTTACTTTTTTTCCTTTCATCTATACTAATATTATAAAGAGGAATGATTTGGTTGTTTGTATTGAATAGGTACCGAAACTACAGAACCGATGTCCCCTGGTGACATAGGCTATATTTTGTCCCCATATTCCCACGGGAATGGGAACTACGCGGGTAAAACCGCGGGGCGCTAAAGACGAAAAGGCATTGTCAGTCGCAACAGATTTTAATGCACGAGTATTCTAGACGGAGCTGTGTTGCTGGTTGCGTGATTGGGCAATTTAATCATCGCTATCTACGATCTTTATGAGGTAATAAAACCTATACTTTGTTATTAATGAACGAGGTAATGTTTTTTTTTTTTCAATCCGTGTAACTAATAACATTTTTTTTAACGTTGCCCCACACTATGGATCTACTCCTGTATCGTGGGTGCGTCCACAAACATGTAAACTCACATACACAAGACACCCAGAACCGGAACAATTATCTGTTGGCCTACAAATATTTGTTCCGTGCGGGGATCGAACCCGCGACACGTCTCAACCACTGCGCCAACCGTGTAGTCAAAAAGAAATCTACCTATTGTAAATATTAGGTATAAATCAATCACAAAGTTTGACAACTTCAGAAGCGCTGCTTGATCCCTGATCCCTGGCCGCTGAGTCAGTTCCAAACTTCAATGCATTTTAAATTAGATTTATATATATTTGCTACAGTGGAATTTATAGCATTCAAGTTATTATGTAAAAATCTTTATGTACCTAAGTAAAACTCCATTGTATTGTTGAATGTTAGATGAAGTAATAAAACCTTGTCAAATTAATCTAATTAGGTGTGGACTGTGTAACAATATACAGAGAAAATATTACATAAAAAATAGTAGTAAAAACTTTTCTACAGTTCTCTTCTTTTATTTAGATACCTATTAAGTAAAACCCACTCAAAACCCAACGCCGAGTTAGAAGTCAGGGTGTCATTGTTTGCGTTTACCACTTTAATTTGTTTTTTTTTATGGCTTCGACGAATAAAAATAAATATAAAAAAACACACTAATATGTTAGACTAATTAAACCAAGTTAGCAAAACATCCAAATAAAATGTATGTTGCTCAAATCGATTTTTATGAATATTATTGGTTTTTATAATTACATTTTACTATTTTATTTAAGTACTTTATTGTTACGTAATTAATGCATTCGTCAAGTTTTATAAACCTTTGTTAAGGAACTATAGTAAATTGCACATTTTTATTGCAATTCAATTTACATTTTGCACTTGAAAGATTTATAAATAATTGAATATTTCGCATTTTTTTACCCATAATTTTCCAGTTATTATTCTATTCTGTTTGTATTTTATAATAGATTGATAATTACATTTTTAGTGTTTAAGAATTCAAAACGTCGTGAATGATTTATCAACAAACTCGTAAGTCGTAATTCGTAAAAGCTTGATGTGAGGAAGAGTATAGAGTAAAGAGAGACCGTTCAGAAGATTTATTCACGTTAGGCCACAGCCTCGTAATCCAGGATGACGTGGGCGGCTGATGCTTTGGCGTCAAAGCAGCAACTTGACCAGTACGGATTGTATGGACTTTAAAAGAGACTTTGACCTGAGTTTGTTTCGGTGTTTCTTCTCAGGGTAGTCAGCTAGGAAACACCGGCTTCATCTAGCTTAAAATGAAAAGAAATATTGGACGTGTAAAAGTGTTATGTTTAACCTACTTACAAAATAAATATCATTTATCATTATCATTTATCAGCCCCTGCAGAGTCACCTATCAGTGCCACCTATGTATGTTAAAGAGAATTTTGATTTTGATTTTTTATTTATATGTATTTTCATAAAAATAATAACCATCGATGGTTACTTATTTTAGTACAAGCGCATACTAATATTATAAATGTGAGATGTTTTTTTTTTTCGACGTCGTCTGAACCACTCTACTATCGATCTGGGATCGACCGGTTGGAGTAAGATGACACAGATACGGAAGGATCAGACACTAGTAATTGACAAAAAGATAACATTAACAAACTCTTTAATTCGTGTCATTAATGATATCGTTAAATATCAATATCAACACGTACTACCCACATGCTGAAATCCATTTATATTGTAATTAATGCAAATCGTCTCTAGCAATGGCTTTTTAATTGTTATTCACTAGCTTTTGGCCGCGACTTCCTACGCACATATCACTCTTTTTCTCGTTTCCGTAAGAGTTTTGGTAAATTCTCTCTTAGTGCTCGCCTATACTCCCCAAGGAAACTTTTTTTATGGATGGGAAATCACTAGGCACTGGCCCCTGGCGGGCCCCTTCCATGCTGATATCTCTCTTAGGCGCACGTAGAATACGACGCGCAGTCGACCCGGGCGTGGACCTCAAGTCTACTATTATAATAGTGTCAGAATTGTCTATCATTGATTTCATAATGGTTGATTTTTACGAGTTTGATAATTTACTAATATAAAAGGGTCAAATGGTCAACCACTGACACTCCATTGAAAGAAATGGCATAGAATGGTAATCTCGTACATAATGACAAATTAATGACAGTCGTATGCAGTTATAATCTGCTAAAATTTTGTCAGTTCCTTTGATCAGTGAACTACCATTAGAACGTTATTGTGCAAATGTGCAGTCATTGCTTTTAATAGATTGATTATCAAAAAGTATTACGAGACAATTGACCGACCAATGATCGACCATTATGAATTTAGCAGATTCAGATTACGAACTTTTAGCAAAATGACAATAGGATCGTGTTGGAATGTCAAATTTATAAAAATAGCAGCTTTGGGGCCCTGATCCAATGGACCAGCGTGCCAAAATGCAGCTTTCTACGACCAGTAGTTTTGGTTGTGCGTTGTCTGTCAGTCATTTGACTTTCATTCAACGAGTGACTGATTCATTCAATTACTCGACAGAGTGACTGATTCATTGAGACAATCATTGACGCAAGAGTTTTATATTTTTATTACTAACAGTCGATACAATTTAAATTGACAGTGTCAATTTAAATTGTATTTACTGTTTATTATTAAGTAGGTAATAGATGAACTAAGTAAACGAAGTTATAAACGTGTGTCCTTTGATTTTTATTTGTGACTTGTTATGATGTCAACACCAGCACTTTGTGTTAAGAAAAACCGGTATTTGGTTAAAAAAAGAAAAATATTTTGTGACTTCTTTATTGCTCAGTAGCCTAACTTTGTAGTACAAGCACGTAATCTCGCCATTTAATGATACGTGAACAAAAAAACAAATAAAACTGCTGTACTTACATTTATCAAAACAAATCGATTACTATAACCAGATTTTGAAAATAACATGCAAGCATTATGGAACATTAACGAATCAAGCCACGTGCCTTGTTTAAAAAAAGAACGGAAGGGATGCCTCTTTATATTTGCAGCACTAAGAGTTATTTTACGTACACATTTTTTTAATTTAAGATTTAGTGACATATTACAATAGATTTGCATGGGTATTTTTATTTATTTTAATGTTTGATTCGTTCTACTGCCGCCCATTTGTATGCTAATCAGTGCAAAAAAAATTGGGTACGTAAAATTGCATCCATATAATTTGGCACGACATGAAGGCCAGCAAAAACTGACAAGGATGAACCAGTAAAAGGGCAATGAGCTGAACTTGAAACACGTTTTCAGTTTTTCCAACGAATTTGGTCAAATAAGAAAGCTTGCAATGGTTCATTCCAGGTTGGTTCATCAACCAAACAATTTACTTTGTGAACACGAAGTAAAACAAGTGTTTCACATAAAATTATGATAAGAAAGGAGTTGAGAAAGATTTCATAGTTAACTGGTGCAAAATAAAAATTTGTGACTCGTGTGCAAATAGTAGTATTTTACACCAAAAATGTTATTTTATTTTTAATTCCTGTGTTAAGGGATATACTTCTTACGAGATAGGAAACGGAACACTTCAATAAATGATAAACATATTATGTTCCGGGATTGCTGAAATCGCGTGTTTGTTTATTGTTTACACAAGTTTATAACACGTGCGCTGTGATGGGTACGTTTAGGTACGGAGAATCACCAAAAAATTGAAAAATAAAAAATATACTTTTTACAAAAATATAATAACCGACTAAAGTTTAAAATAACTTTAATTTCGGAACTAGGTGTTTTTGGTTGCTTCGGCGTTTTTTTTAAACACGTTTTTTTGCATTGTCAATTCTTTATAAAATTACGAAGATAAAGAGCATCAAAGATCAGAAGTGGGGGCTTGTGGCTTCATGGTCGACGTCGTGGTAAAAATTGTAGCGAGTAGTGACGTCAAACGAGTACTCTGTATTGCCATCATTTTTTATTTTCGTAAACAAAGAAAAATAAACATGGCCAATGTTATTTGGAAATCTATCTGACGGACTGAGTAATTCGATTTTTTTGTCAACTACCTACCTTATTACGTATTTACCCAATTAACGTTAAAGCACATGGCGATTTCCCTGATACCCACCGATTGGTGGTCAAAGGTAGGTGTGCATGTTAAAAGGCAAACACAGGTGCGACAGTCACGCGAACGTTTACAAATGTTACAATTTATTGTTTCAGAGTGATATGGTACAATGTGGCGATAAATGTTTTATTGCCTTTTATGTATTCTGCAGTTGAGTCGCCCGTGTAATGATTCCTTTTTGGATTTTGAACATACTTTTGTATGCGTCTTATTGCGCACAAAAGTAGGCGGAGTAAGAAATGCTTAATTTAAAGTGCTTTAGTAAAACCTATTACTTAATAGAATGCAAGCAACAGTGGGAACGCTCTATTTCAAAATTCATTAAAATAAACGAATACAAATTAACAGAAAACTAAAAAACTGCCGAAGATGCATGTTTGAGTCACTGACAGCGACCAAATTTGCGTAAATCGGTTTAGCTTTAACCCAAAATACAAATTTTGGGTTAACTCAACACTACAATATTATATATGGGGGGCCAGAAAAACCAAAATTTTGAGACAAGAGCATAAATTGAAATTTCAAAAAGATCTAAATAGCAGGATAAGCATGATCATTTTAGAACTTTTTCGGGATGAGTATTTAGGCATACATAATTTAAAAAAAAGTTGCCTCACTCTAGGAATTTCTCCTGTATCGTGGGTGCGCTTATAAACTTACAAACTCACATACATACCTACACATACAGCCAGACCCGGAACAACTGTCTGTCCTAGGCCATAAAAACATTTGTTCCGTGCGGGAATCACACCCGCGACCCACAGCACAGCAGTCAATCACTCAACCACTGCGCCAACCACGTCGAATTTTTTTCAACATTGTTAGCGCAGTGGTTGTGTGGCAAAATTAAACACTATGATAGACAACATTATGCCATACGGTTTAAATTTTATAAGCGGACCCACAGAAATCTTAACTTATAATTAAGATTTCTGTGAGCGGACCAGATATTCACCTAAAAAAAAGTTAATTCGAAACATCATATTTAATATTAATTAATTACGGGATCCCAAATGGTCATTAATATGGGACGAAATTTTGAGGGTTCTGTAGAGTAAGGAACCCACGAAATGATGTAAAACATTTTTTGAAAAACTAAGCTCTGTTTTTCTGACGACGACTAATTTCGAAAGCTGACTTATTCCGACTGGAAATTGAGTGCCTACATTCAGATATTTAATGTAGACCTTCGATATTAATGAACTTAATCAAAACCAAAGTCCTTGCCCTTACTGAAAAGTCTCTCTTTTTAAATTAACCGTCAAGAGAACAGACCGTGATCACGTATCGGTTGCTCAACAACCAACATTATAAACATTCTAGTACATGATACGTGCCTGAGCAACCTCAATGAACCTATAATACAAACAGTAATGATTTTCTATTGCAATGGCCCTACGGAATAATTACATTGACATGTCTATAATTATTTCACCGATAGGAAAATCGCAGCGCGTGTTTTGACGAACGTAAAACGATACTTCTAGAATTATCTATACTAATATTATAAAGCTGAAGAGTTTGTTTGTTTGTTTGTTTGTTTGTTTGAACGCGCTAATCTCAGGAACTACTGGTTCGAATTGAAAAATTCTTTTTGGGTTGAATAGACCATTTATCGAGGAAGGCTTTAGGCTATATATCATCACGCTTAAGCCAATAGGAGCGGAGCAGCAATAAAGAATGTTTTAAAATCGGGGATTCCACGGGGACGAACTCGCGGGCAGCAGCTAGTATATTTATATATGTATACCGTTTAAGTCATTTTTATTCTCAAGGAACTACAATGCAAAACGGTTTCCTTAATGCCTTCTTTAATTATTATGATGTGGTTAACCGTGTAATTTGTCCTCTTTAGCAATAGGTCAACGACAACAATGAAATCTCTTATTTTTCATATAATATGTACAACTCTTTTTCCAAATGAAATACATCCTTAATGACGTATCGTTTTCTCGCTACAAAAGTTGTTACTTACTACCTTTTACCAATAATAAAGTATCGTATTCTTCCTTTAAGAGAAGGTTTTAGTTTATGGGTTCAGCAACTTCGAAAAATGTATAGTATACCTACATCTATACTTATAATAAATCTGTAGAGAGGTCAATTCTGTACAAGGAATATATTTTCAAAATAACTATCAGGGGGTGATTAGTGATCGATACTGGTGCCAAAAATGCAATCAGTAAAATTTTTGTCTGTCTGTCTGTCTGTCTGTATGTTCTTTATAGAAACAAAAACTACTCGGCCGATTTTTACGAAACTTGGTGCAATTATTCTTCATACTCCTGGGCAGGTTATAGTATACTTTTCATCACGCTACAATCCATAGGAGCAGAGCAGTGAAGGCAAATGTTGGGAAAACGGGAGAAGTTACTCCATTTTTTAAGCTTCCGTCGCGTGTGTAGCCTTAATGGTTAAAGTTATATAGAAATCATGTATTACGGAAATGTTCTACATAAAATTATCTAAAAAATATCCCGAAACAGCATATGTCTATCTTTTGTCAATTTTAAACCGATCGGGCTGAGAGTTTCAAAATCGGGGGTAAAGTAACTATTCCACGCGGACGAAGTCGCTGGCAGAAGCTAGTCTATACTAATATTATAAAGAGGAAAGATTTGTTTGTTTGTTTGTATCGAATAGGCTCCGAAACTACTGAACCGATTTAAAAAAATCTTTCACTGTTTGGAAGCTACGCTATCCCCGGGTGACATAGGCTATATTTTATCCCCATATTCCCACGGGAACGGAAACTACGCGGGTAAAACCGCGGGGCGCTGCTAGTATGTATATATCTTCAGCCGCTGTAATGACTCATACACATACTCTACAAAAAAAAACCTTGCATTTCTTTCAGTACGGAAGCAGCGAGTGACTAAGCTACCGAGACAATATATACATACATATGTAATACATTATTTATCATGGACCTACTCATCATGAATACAAAACGCCATCAAGTCGGTAGTGACAGAGGAAATGTCCGTGATAATGACGTGATCTGCGACTGTTTAACGGAAGAAAAACTCGTTTTTATGAATAAAATTAAGTACAGCAAAAGATTTTGGGGTTAAGAGTCACGGACCTTTAGTAGGGGGCCTCGTTTCCTGGTATTGAAATAAGGGGTATTGGTTCCTGATCCAGACTTGAAATCTTGTACATCAACATTTTTGGCAAAACCGGAAAACCATCTGGAGCAATATTGTAGTCCCCTTTTTTCCAGACAGAGTAGGCCGTTCTTTTGAGATGATATTGTTTACAATAAAATAAAAATTAACAAGATAGGTACCAGATTTTTCCATCAAATAGGAAAATCAAAACTTCATCTGGTTTTTACTATGCCCCCAGTCCTACACAAAAATAATCTTAATGAATTCCAATACATCGACATAATGCAGGTAGGTACATAACAGATCATATAAAATGATAAAAATACTACCTACTAGTATTATTCCAAAACCGTACATGGGTGAATTGCGCAAGCAAAAAAAATACACGGCAAACCTGAGAACGGTAGTGCAATGTGCTGGTTTTTTATTTTATATATTTTTTTTCAACAACGTAAGTACTTCTCTACCTTGGCAAAAAAAATCATTGATTTCTACCCTCTAATATACCAAAAAAAAAATTACAAAGTGTTATTTTATCATCACGGTGGCCTGTCCCGAACCCAATTCAGCTCATAAAATACCTTCCCCTGCCAATACATTCATAATATGGATTACAATCGATTTTCTTATCATTAAATTATAATATATTCGATCAAATAAAACTATTTTTGTTTGTTTATCTTCTTTCTCATGGATTTGACAGGCAGTCAACTTTTGTCTGGAAAAAAGTTATCATTTCAGAGGACAGTAAGTTTTAGTAGAATAGCCATGTCAACATTGCGTTGTTACGCCCCTCTCACCTTTCCTCACTTCGGATCAGCCCGGCTCAAGCTCTCGGCGCAAACGCACCGGTCCCAAAGCTTGCGGTTTTTCCGCCAAAAAAGTAAGTTTATCATTTCAGTAACATGGGGACAAAAATAGTTTCATTTCGGTGACGGTAATAACTCGTGCTAGATTCGTTTAATTTGTTTCAAAATTGTGTATTAAATTCGCCGTAAGTACTATTTTGTTTGAGTAGTGTTCATATTTTTTTAATAATTTTATTTCGGAGTTAAATGTAGAACTAACCTCTATTTTATCATCTCAGTGTTATCATTTCAGTGGATTCTGTGGACTGTTATACCAATTACAGTCCACCGGAATTAAATGTATCTCCGAAATGATTTAAAACCATAAAGTTTTAGAGATCCTTGTATCAAATACAAAGTCATAGTTTTATAATGTAAGTGTAGATTAGATTATTCGGGTGTATTTGTTGTGTAATATTTGTGTTTAAGATATATAATATACACATATTTCTATGTAGCTAGTACATGTATATATTGGGTTGGTAGAAAAGTAATGAGCGTTGCAAATAAACAAAACAATTTTAAATTATATTTATAACTAGCTGCTGCCCGCGACTTCGTCCCCGTGGAATCCCCGATTTCAAAACATTCTTTATCGCTGCTCCGCTCCTATTGGCTTAAGCGTGATGATATATAGACTGAAGCCTTTCTAAATAAATGGTCTCTTCAACCCAAAAAGAATTTTTCAATTCAATTTTCAATTTAGCGCGTTCAAACAAACAAACAAACAGACAAACTCTTCAGCTTTATAATATTAGTATAGATTTACAATTACTTGTCTTTATAGTAGGCACCGTTGTTATCTACAACCCATTTCCAGCGATTAGGTAAAGCATGGATAAACTTGGGAGCCGTGAGGCAAAAAAGCTTTCGAGGAAATCTGTTAACTGTGCTCTATCATCAAATTTTTTGTCCTGTATATGATTACTGAGAGAGCGAAACAAATGAAAATCGGTTGGCGCTAGATCGGGAGAGTAAGGTGGATGTGGCAGTAGCTCCCATTCAAAATCCAATAGCTTCTGACGAACGACTTTGGCTATGTGCGGCCGAGCGTTGTCGTGAAGGAAGTATATCTTTGAGTGTTCACGGCGCTTTTTGTTGATTTCTGTACGGAGTCGGTCAAGCTGATGGCAGTATATTGTCGAGTCCACGGTGATATTATCGGGTAGTAGCATTTTTCTCTTAGTGCAACGGGTACACATTATGTATTACTATTAATGGCATAACTTACAAATGCAGCCATCATATTAATCAGAAACTTTAAGCTTTCTTATCGCGCTTCGTTCACTCTTTTGAAAATATATCAAGTAAATTAGTATTAGTTCATAAACAAACAAAAATATTTACTTATGGTTACCAGCATTTACGATAAAGTTTTCCAAAATTTTCACACAACAACAACCAGAAAAATTACCAAAGGTTATTTAAGTGAAGAAACAATTCATTCATATCATAATAAATATTACAATAATATCATTCTTTGAGATTATTGTAACCTCAAAGAATGATATATGTAATACTAACTGTAATATCTATATATTAATGATGATATTAAAATAACTGTCTACTGTTCTGTCTCAGTGTTTATCTAAAATTTGTGGAAATCAAACCTAACAAAGTACGGAACCCTGGCTGCCCGGCACGGTTGTTCTTAGCTGTATCATTTCGGTGGATTTATTTCATTCCGGTGCACAGTTTATCATTTCGGTGGTCATTTTTATCATTTCGGTAGACACTTTTCATTTCAGTGGACTCTTAAAAATTCATCCTTAAATATTTATGTAAGTTTTGATGAAATTTGATGTCCACTCACGCACAATGTTATAAAATAGGCTAAAGTTTTATTTGTCACTAAAAATATGTAGATAGCATTGAAATTAAAAAATCCCACCGAAATGACATATAAAAATCACTTGTTGAAATTTACCCACATATGACAAAACGTGTATAGACTATTGCATGACAGAATCTTGATTAAATTTCACTTGCTCACGTGATCACGTCTTTGAGACATGAAATACATCTGTTACACCATTAGATCTCATATCAAGCAAGGAACATAATCAGTTCGTCTCAAATCTTATCTGAACTTACAACATTTTGTCAAGTGTCTATTGGGCATGTAGATGACCTTCGATTGCCTGATAGGCATGACCGTGCTCTATCTTAAAGTACTTTCGCGTCATAAAAACTTGTGTGACAAACTACTTACAAATGCCTGCAAATTTCTTCACTTTAACCCAATTAGACGGGATATTACCATTAATTACAACCTGGATATTTTAAGTCGTGCCATAATCGACCCCATTATCGCTTTCCATCGGGCGAGATTGTGCTAAACGAAAAAAAAAGTAAATTCGCCCATCAAAATATGAGATTAAGGACGGTTAGTAGGTATTTGCGGCGGCGACCTCTCGCGTCCGGCCCTGGTTCAAACTTCTAACCATGTTCCGGAGCGAGTGGGAAGCGATCATCTCCTTCTGCGAAGTACATAGTAATTCTAGCGAACGAGGAGGCGGACCACATGCAGGAGAGGGACACCTCACGCTCCAGCCGCCGCAATAGAAGAAGACGCCCCGGGCGTCGAGAAACGCAGGGCGATTCCCGGCCACCGTAGGCGTGGGCTTGCGGATGGCGAGCTATGGGTGGCTCGCCGTCCGATAGCAACCAGGCCCGGGTTGACGACGCGTCGTGTTCTACGCGCGGCCCAAAGAGCTGTCAGCAAAGAAGATGGGGTCCCATAGGGACCAGTGAGTGCCTGCTAGAGTTGCGAAATTTGTTCGAAAAAGTCACCGCGGCTCTGGAACGCAAAGGGCTAGGAGGGTTTTAGTCAGTAAGACTCTGACACTCCCTTCCGCTCCGCACAGAGCGGGAAAAGTCATTTGATGATATCCCTTGATATAAAAAAAGGTATTGAATACAAGCGAAGGTTGTTGTCATGCAGGAAAATTACCAGATCGTGATGTGACGATAAAATAAAAACATAGATTGATAACATAACTGCTCTGTGATTTTATCATAAAATTTTACAAATACTAGATTGTATCGGGTTGAAAGAGAGATGTGCCAAAAACAAAAATGAGCTGCACTATTTTTGTTTTTTTTATTTTGTATGTATGTAGCGTGTTTCCCTCACTGCCGAGCAAAGAACCCCCTCTCTCTTTTCCATATAATTCTGTTTTCAGCTAGTGACCATCTTCACGGGAAACGTCGCGTCCAAAGTTGAAGTCAATTCATTTATTTCAACTAGACCATTAAACGGCACTTTGAACGTCAAAACATTTGAAAATAAAAATATTATAGTGACTCTAGTTATCCATTCGCAAAAAGTAGATTCTTATGGAGAAGAACGGACAACAAACCCCATAGTTACTCTTTTCAAATATGTATAAGTTATACAATATTTTGTATACATTAACCAATTGATTAATGTATACAAGGAATTGGGAATTGGGAAGCACGATGCACCCAAATAAAACTAAGTACTATAGTCCCGCAATCTTCTTATTTGACACTGCGTATTTTCCATATTAAAATAATGACGACTATCCAAAATTAACAGTTAAATTATGCGTGAACATAAAAACTTGGCTAATACGAAACCGCCTTCCTCATTATTCTCTTTTACCTATTAAGTAAAACAAACACTACTTATTTTAAGTATGTTTATTATTCGTAAATAATTTGTTTACAACGTCAAAGGACTCTTTACATAAAACAGACTGCTTTAGGTTGAATAACTTGTAACTATAAGCTACGCCAGTATGAGCAAAAATTGCAGATTCTTTATTAAACAATTTGATATGTTTTTTTTCTTTTAATTTTCTAGACGTATATGATAATCTGTTTAACCTTCATAATTTTTCCTACAAGATGCAAAAATCGTTTAAATCAACGTAATTATCAAGCTGTAGGTAGGTACGTATGCAATTAACTGTTTAATTTTGATTGGCTATTTCACAATCGAAAAAAGAGTTATTAAATATTTAATAAAAACAGCAATACACAAACACAGTGTGTGTGTTAGGGACACACACACTGTGTTTGTGCATCGAAAAAAACTAAGTTAACTCAATAATGAAGAGGAGATGAAATATACATATATTGAGTCGAGGAGAAATGTCAAACCAAGCTTAACTTAGTTTTTTTTTACTATTGATAGGCATGCATTTGAACAAAAAAAATGCCCCTTATGATTTATTATAAACAAAAGGTTTTTGTGTTAAAAATAGAACACGCCAATTTAACGGACGCAAAAATCCCGCGTAATTTACCACTTGCCATACATAATTATGATACTTATAGTGATTTGCCTATTAAAAAAAATACGACCTACGTCATAAATACGTTGACTGCTAAATATAATTTGTCTAGGTATAGACAACGTTTTAACCAAAACTACTTTGTTCTAAAATTAGAACCGGTCAACTATTATTATAGTTCAATGAACGAAACAGAATCCGTGGCAATATTTCCGCGTGTTTTACATTGAAGTGAATGAATGGAATAATCCTTAGTTTTTTATTAGGTCAATGTTGTACCGTTTTGTGATTGTGAACTAAGCTTTATGGCTCACACAGATAGGCGCGGCGCGACAATATGACAACGATATCGCAAACCTGTTTATATTTTATTAATAATTCGTCGTTTGAGCACTAACCTTATTGTCATTTGTAGATCTTTGACAGTCATTATGCATAATCATAATCAACCTTTTTCAACGTTCCCACTGCTGGGACACAGGCCTCCTCTCTAGGAGAGGGAATGGGCCGTAATCCACCACTCGGGCTCAGTGCAGGTTAGTGAAGGTCACATGCCTTCGAATGTTTGATTCTAGGACATGCCGGTGTCCTCACGATGTTTTCCTTCACCGTTTTGAGAGCAGTAGTGATGAAATTAATTACACAAAGTAAGACCTAAGTACAATTCGTAAGCCGGGGCCGTTACCACTCGGCCACCATGCTCTTCAATCATTATGGGAAATCAGGTAAAGATATCAATGGAATAGAACCTGCGAACTTATTAGGAAAAGAGATGGAACCTTTTAATCAGAAATAAAACCTGGCAACCAAAACGACATTGGCCAATCTGTCAATGCTACATTGTCATGTACAATCTAACATTGACAGATGGGGTTAGTATCTTCTTATAAATTATCAGCATCTTATCGCATGGCCAACTGAAGTTATTCAAACACACTCAAACAATGTCTTCCCTCACTACAGATTTATTAAAATAGGGTAGTTAACTAAAAAAATCTAATTAGTCCGGCGGATAGATTTCCAAAAAATATTGGACTCGTATTTTTTATTTTTTCACGTAAACAAAAAATGAAGACGATACAGCGTGTTGAAAACTCGTGTGACGTCACTACTCGCTACAATTTTTACCGAGCCGTGACGTCACAAGCCCCCCACTTCTAATCTTTGATGCTTTGTATCTTTGTCAGTTTTATAGACTTGAAAAAGGAAAAAATACGTGTCCAATATTTTTCTATAATCTAACTGACGGACTAAACATAATCATGTATTTTTTACTCATGAAACATCCCTACTGCCTCTACGCTACGACGTACCTACTTCTCCTCAGCGGTCTTTGTAAAAGTACCTACTGAAAGCAATTACTCACTGCAACTGCAAGTGAGAAGGAAGTTATAATTTTACTGCATCGAAAAGGGTGCGGTAACGCGTTTTTAAAATGCCTTCCGTGAACATGTATTGTCGCATTGTGCCTGTCTTTGTGAGCCTTAAATGTTTCCCAACATTTTGCAACACAAGTTTTGGTTCAGAGCAGTCCTGTAAAAATCCATCAATCAAAGTTTCCGTGTTGATATACTTTAGATAGAGATCTTTAGAATAAGACTACGGATTTGTTAATAGGTACCGACTGTTGTTAAGTCGAGTTTTATTATCTTTAAATAACTAACTTAACCACAATCACTTGGTATTGTTAAGTGTTAAGAGACAATGTGGCTAGCCTTGGCAATAACTTTAAAAGTAAGTAGGTACCTATGTAACCACGAACAAAATTCCCACAAAAAACAGTGCAGGAAACCGACAGTTTATCTACCTATATGCACATATGCTATGTAATTTTGTAACATTATTTAACCTATACTAAGGTACCTAATCCTTACTAATATTGTCAACGAGGACATGCGTTTGTTTGTTTGTTACGTTTTCACACCTAAATCGTCAAACCGATTTTGAAGGATGATGGTACAGAGAAACCTACTCTGAAAATGGTTTTAGGTTTTAAGACGAACAAAGTCGCGGGCAAATGCTAGTTTGCTATTATGCGACTAACAACCTACCTATTCTATACTTGTAGGTAACGAAACAAAAAACTAAACCCGAAATATTAACCTCCGAAGCAAGCACTTACTTAATCGTTTTTATTGTTCTTTTTTTTTTGGCTTCGCACTTTTATTGTTCTAGAAATAGTTTTTATTTCCACCATATAAACCAATGGTTATAGTTCGACTGCCACGAACAGCCAATTACGAATACGAATTTAAATTGTGAAACGAACCCTTTATTGACTCTAGTCTTTACACTTGACGTGAAGACATTAAATGGAAGAGGTTGAATTACGCATTCGAATTTCGAAATAGTGATGCAGTTCGTTGCAGCCAGTACGCGGTTTACCAGGGTTGCCAGCCTTTTGTCTGTAGATTTACATTTTTTTTAAGTGGCGCCTGTGATGGTAGCAGGCTAGCACCATATATTTTATAGGGAAATAAATTTGTAAAATATCGAACTGAGTAGGCATAAGTAATGATTTATCGGTGATTTATTACATTTCGTTAATCTGATTAAAAGTTTGATTAACATGTAAGTATTTTTGTTATTTATTATTCCTAAGTATTAAAACAATAAAGATTATGTATAAGAAGTTGGCAGATTTTTTAAGCCCGAACGTAGTTTTAGCCTAGTTAGACTGGAATTGACAACCCTGTACAGCGACGGAAAGATGGGAGGAGCCACAAATACGACAATCAGACACAATACTATTGCGAAAAGTATCCGATTACTCGATTGTTGACTTAACTAGCAATGAATACCGTTAATTACAGTCACGCTCGAGTGATTCACACAAACTATTTAGTATCGGTAATTTGTTTTACGTAGGCACTTGGTAAGATGAGCGTGTATCTAAAATAACGTACGTAATAATTAATTGGTATTATTGGGGCCGTCCAACTTTACATTTATAAATTATTTAACAGTGACCTATATACCTAAAACCTACATAGGCCGAACAAGGTTGAAACATAAGCGGCGGTGGACTTGGCATATTGCTTTCAGAACGGATGGTCGATGGTGCCGAAAGATTCTGGAGATAACACAAGGTAATTAATTATATGGATGTTGCATAACTCGGTAGCCTGATACGGGTTCCTGTTGGGTGGACCGATGACTTAGTGACAGAAGTTAGTGCTCTCTGGTTGCGAGAAGCATCGTCTGCATAAAAGCAGTCGATGAGCCGTCGAAAGAGTCACCACGACCCTGGAACACAAAGGCCATTTGGAGGACACGGATGGGTTTTATTCAGCAAGAGTCTGCCACTCCCTTTCGCTCACAGAGCGGAAGATAATTAAATTGAAGATGGAACTCTTCAATTTAATTAAAAATATTAAATAAAAAATATAGAGAGGCCTATTTCATTCGAATGAAAACCTATAATCGATCGTTAATTCAACTTTGAACGGATTTATTTGTGTCAACTAATAACACTGAGCGAACGTGCGTTTAACAAAAACGTTCTCTGAAACCGTTATACAGAGTGTTTGATATTTTCTGACATTTAAAAATTACTTGTCAGAGCTTTGAAACAAAAGATGTTGTATGCTACAGCTGCAACCAGCTAGCATGCAAGTTGCATTATATTTCGTGCTACCAAGGTATAAAAGCCATAAATTTGCATTCTTGCTTGCTGGTGAAAATGCGGCCTTATTCTAATCTGAACTCAAAGCAAAGTCAATTAATTCATACTTTATAGGCACTTTAGAAGGAAGGGAGTAGTCACACCAATCAGCTGTTTGCACAAGATGAATAGCAATAAACTATATAGACATTGAAGAACTTAACAGAATATTCCAATAATGTACATACGTACTTACTGATAATTATTTAACATAAATATTACCACACTCTTCTGGAACACCCTGTATTAGTTAGAGTATAGTAAGTACTTGACATATTGTATTAAGTACTGTCCCATTTAAAATACCAACAACCATCTCAAGTTCGTACTCAGAGAAAAACACATTTTATTACATAGCTCATGTTACGTATAAGTGCAGACTTCGTCCAGACATTAATCTATTCAAAATCATGTAACAGCATAACTTATATGTCACTAACATTAAAGGTAAGTAAGTAATAATAATAAACTTTTGCCAAAACCTTCGAAGACCGTCTGTTATGCTGGCGTTGCGCAGTTGGATAAAGAAGGTAGCTATCCTTGATACGGCTCGTATTGTGAAGAGGTTCCTTTCTCCGGAGCCCTTACCACCGGTAGCTTCAACTTTGCCCCCGACACCGGCGGACTACTACTTTTTAGGGTTCCGTACCCAAATTGTAAAAACGCCGACCCTATAATACGTTGCGACCCTAAGACTTCGTTGTCTGTTCGTCCGTATGTCTGTCACCAGGATGTATCTCGAGAACCGCGATAGCTAGACAATTGAAATTTTCACAAATTATGTATTTCTGTTGCCCCTATAACAACAAATACTAAAAATAAAATAAATATTTAAGGGGGCCTTACAAAAAACGCCATTTTTTGCCCTGTTTCTGTTATAGATAATAGTACGGAACCCTTCGTGCGCGAGTCCAGTCCGGGGACGGTGCCTTTGAATAGTTCTTTACAGGTCCCCTAACTGTAATGAAAAGATCTACGTTGTTTTTAATTTTTTAGTTCACTTTTTGACATGGCGGCCGTGTTTTTCAATTATTTGTTTTTGCAACATTTTTATTGATCCTTGCGGTTCCTCGATAAATGGGCAATCCAACAATAAAATATTTTTTCAGTTCGAACCAGTAGTTTCTGAGATTAGCGCGTTCCAACAAACAAACCAACTCTTCAGCTTTATAATATTAGAATAGAATTATTAACAGTACGGTGGCTACAAAAGTAGGTACATCATAAATTTAATAGTTCTGTCAACCCTATTTGTTAAACGGTACGCCGCGTAGCGCATAGACCAAAATCGCTACGGCCGGCGGCGGCCGTAGGTACTGACTACGCCGTTCGTAGCACCAATTTTTGGCAAGGATTGAATTTTCGAAATTATTATTATTAGTCTTCTATCAATAATAGTATTGATCGAAGTTATTAGTAAAATGTATAGGAGTCGTCACGTTCAAGCACATGAAAGAGAAGCGTGCTGTCATCCCTTATTCAATGATTATGAAGTTTCACTTCTATCACGTGTTGGTACTTGGTAGGAGCAGTGCTGGCCGAGTGGTAACGGCCCCGACTTACGAATTGTAGGTCGCAGGTTCAAATTCAAACCCAGCCAGGCGTTTGTGTTATTAATTTTATCACCATTGCTCTCCAAACGGTGAAGGAAAACATCGTAAAGAAACCGGCATGTCCTAGAAACAAAAATTCGAAGACATGTGACATTCACCCGCACTGGGCCCGCGTGGTGGATTACGTACGGCCCATTCCCTCTCCTAGAGAAGAGGCCTGTGTCCCAGCAGTGGGAACATTAAAAGGCTGATTACACGTGTTGGTAGGTACTGCAATTTGTTTATTTTATTTATGTACATTATTTTAATAACTCGTTTTTCGTCTTACAATAATGACTACAATTGGTAAGCGCGTGTTAAAACCAATCAATATTAATGTTTACATAACTTGCCGTGAGAAGATAGCTATTATTTATTTATCAGCCTTTCATAACCACGTGCGACTCAAATCCTTGACATGCATTCATACGTATCGATTGAAAATAATAACAAAAAGACATTTCGCAAGCTATTTATCAACATAATACTAAATATCTTAAATACTATTATCGATACAATGCCATGCATACCTAAGTACATGTATCGGTAAAAAACCGTAACTGGTGCCCACCTCTATTTCGTAATTGGAGCGTACGTGGACGCGAGGAGAAAAACCGATAAAAAAGGTTTTGTTACTGTTGTTTCATAACATTTCGTTCCACGGCGGGCTGTGCCGATAGCCTCAAACGATGCAAATATAGGAGTGATAAACCTCTTTGGTATTTATTAGTCCGAGCCGTTAGGATTTGGAAAACTAGGCTAGGATTCAAGCAGTTGTCGACTGTGCAAGTGTCATGCTGGCCCTGGCCTTTTTATCGGCGAAAGATTCACTATGCTCAAAGTGGCAATGCTACCAGAATCTCGAGTTCTTTTCCCAATGACAGCTCTCTGCCTTTGCATGTACTTGTACATACTATATTTCACAACAGATATTGTAGCAAACTGATATGTAAGCCGGTCAAGTGTGTGCAATGGCCTTAGCGAACAATGTTACATTATCAAAATCACTTGCCTAATAGTTTATGATAATTATTGCAACAGGTAATCGGTCTTCGCTGAGTCATCGATTCCTGTGCGTAAATATGAAAGTAATAATTATTTATTGGCCTCTTTTTTGCGGTGTTCCGTAGTCCATGTGTGTCATATTTATATGTTCAAAATTAAATGTAGTATTTCCTTTTGGGCCTGCCGTGGCAGAAACAGACGCGTGTGGAGAAAGGAAAGGCTTTTAGCAGCCACAGGCTATTTAGATTCGATTTTTATTGCTGCTATCTTTTGCTAGACTTCGCTCACGTTTATATAGATTTTCGCTTTTTATCTAATTTCATCTTAATCATAATAATAATTCTACTAATATTATAAACGCGAAAGTTTGTAAGTATGGATGGATGTTTGTTACTCTTTCACGCAAAAACTTCTGAACGGATTTGGATGAAATTTGACACATGGATGGTTTATAACCAGGATTAACATATAGGATAATTTTTACCCCGATATTCCCACGGGATCGAAACTTATGCGGGTGAAACCGTGGGGCGCTGCTAGTAATAAATAAATAGCGGTTAAGGCTTGAAAGCATCACAAAAATCACACTTTCGAATTTATTATATAAGTTAGGACTATTCCATAGAGTACTACGACTTTTAAATGATCGCCATAACCAAATTAAGGTAATAAATTATTAAAAAAATATCGAGGTGCTATCTTATATTATTATTTGTCGAGGTTGCTTATCACAAAATAGAAGCCTATTTGATAAGCACTTGAAAAATAGGACTTTTACTATCGCAGCGAATAAAAATAACCACTACATTCGTCGTACCAAATGGAAAATTATAACAAAATGAAAGAACAATACAAATAATTTCCTTTTAGAACGCTATGATTCTAAACTCTAAAGCAATCGTAGCGTGACTTACTACAATAAACATTAGGCATTCATAAAACTAGGTTTAGATTTCCTTGGCTGAATTTTATTTAATACATTTTAGGTCCTAAAGAATATTGAACCTATTAAGTAAGAATATTGAAACTATTAGGTTCAATATTCTTTGTTTGATAAAAAGTTGAGTTAGGGGCAGTCCAAAGTGAAACTCGCGCGATCATGCGTGGAGTGTCGTGAAGCAGAGGACTATGGATTTAAATTAAATAGTAGTTAAGAATTTAAGATTGAACTGTTCGAAAATTTGCTTTAACGTATTCGCCGTAAAAGCAATACGGCATTTTTAAGGTCTTGCGCACACGACCGCTCCCGAAGATACCAAGATGGGCCAATTTGTAGCGTCAAAAACGTGTGACCCTGTCATATTGAAACGCAAGCTTAACAAGTGCGCGAAGCGTCAGATCAGGGGCCTAAGTCTGCTATTTTTATAAATGTGTCATTCCAACACGATTCCATTGTCATTTTGCTAAAAGTTCGTAATCTGCTAAATTCATAATGGTCGATCACTGGTCGGTCAATGGTCTCGTAATACTTTTTGATAAACGAGCTATTAAAAGCAATGACTGCACAATGACGTTCAAATCGTAGGTCACTGATTAAAGGAACTGTCAACATTTTAGCAGACTACCGCATAAGTCTGTAATTCATTTGTCATTATGTACGAGATTACCATTCTATGCCATTTCTTTCAATGGAGTGTCAGTGGTTGACCACTGGAAAGTCATAGTGACGCTATTTTATTAGTAGATTACCAAACTTGTAAAAATGAACCATTATGAGATCAATGTTAGACCATTCTGACACTATTGTAATAGCAGACTCAGGGCCCTGGACCTCAAGTCTGCTATTACAATAGTGTCAGAATGGTCTATCATTGATTTCATAATGGTTGATTTTGACATGTTTGGCAATCTACTAATATAAAAACGTCAATATTACTTTCCTATGGTCAACCACTGACACTCCATTGAAAGAAATGCCATAGAATGGTAATCTCGTACATAATAACAAATTAATGACAGACGTACATATGCGGTAATCTGCTAAAATTTTGACAGTTCCTTTGATCAGTGAAATGCCATTAGAACGTAATTGTGCAGTCATTGCCTGTAATAGCTTGGTTTTCAAAAAGTATTACGAGACCAATGATCGACCATTATGAATTTAGCAGATCACGAACTTTTAGCAAAATGACAATGGGATCGTGTTGGAATGACAAATTTATAAAAATAGCAGACTTGGGCCCCTGATGGTGTCTTTTTTTTCTATTTTCATCTTTTTGTAAACATTGCCCACTCTAGGAATTTCTCCTGCATCTTGGATGCGCTTATAAACATATAAACTCACATGCATAAAGTGTCGCGGTGACCTGACCCTAAATTCGCAATCACGTTGAACTAAGGCCTTTTTGGGCGATAAACATACATAGGTAATACCTACTAATAAATGAAGGCATGTTTTCCTGTTGATTTGAACTGTTTGTCTTTTACCTAAATAGAACAATAAGACGGGTTTTCCCTTTTATGGATCTACTAAGCAATAAGTAATAAATAATCAAAATGAATAACGGTTCGATTAACTATTGTTTCTTTAACAATTTTATTTTATTTAAATAAGAAAATCAATGGCTGATGTTGTCCAAGCTTGGACTTTCATTGATTAATATCTACTAATTACCTACCTTGTTTACACAAAAGTCAGTCTTGAACGATTTATCACAGATAAATAGAGTAAAATATTTTTATTATTTGTTTTACTGGCAGAAAAAATAAACCGGAGGAAGTTAATTTAGCAGGTATTCGGCAAAAACCAGTAGTGAAAAAATAAAATTTGGTTTTTTATTCGGTGGCAAAATAATAAAATGAGTAATTTTATTTGTTTCACTTTATACATTCATTTTTTATTTTTGTTTTATTGTTTTTTGTTGATATTCTTTTCGTTTTTTCTTGCATGTGACGCTATCGAGAATAAATTCTTTTGTTAAGAAACATGTCAAAACCACATGTGCTACATATTTATCTATGCGCCATTAATTTTATGAACTCATTGTTTTTCTGCAAGTGGCATATAAACGGCTTATTATTTCCTATTTTGTTGTCTCGCTTCGATTTTGCATTGTCTTTGCCCATAGTCATTCAGATTTGACGCAAGGAGTGAAGGAGGACAGATTGACAGATTGTAACTAGCTGCTGCCCGCGTCAATGGCGAAAATTGTTCTTAGGGAAAATAATCCCGGGATAGTGTTCAATGTCTTATTCCAGACTAATCTACGTCTGTGCCAAATTTAATCAAGATCCGTTCAGCCGTTCTGACGTGATTGAATAATAAATATCTATCCATCCAAACTTTCGCATTTATTATATTATTCGGTTTAAAGAATTTATTCTCATAATAACAATACATAGGTTCACTTACAATGAGAAACAAAGTATTATATATAACACACTTTCAACTGATACAACTAACATATTGTAGAAGAACCATTGGCAGATCCCGTGACAGACATACAATTACGCACCATAGGTACGGTTTTTTTTTATACGGAACTCTAAAAAGGAAGAGAATGGATGATTCGAATACGTAATAAAAGAATGACGATCGTCATTCTTTTATTACGTACCTAAGTACCTATTATGGAGGTATTCCATGAAGCACACCCAAATGAAGCACACCCAGACGAAGCACACCTAAAGTATTCCACTTAGCACACCCGTAGGTGGGCTTCAAATAAAAATTTAAAATAATTAATTTCCTATTCCACGAAGCACACCTATGAATATCACTCGCATAGTGCGGGGACTAAGAAATAAAAATGTCGATAGAAGAAAATATTTATTATTTAAAAGACTAACTTAAATATCTAACATCTTTCAGTTTCATTATAATAATGTGACACAATATTTGACATTTTTGTAATCTTACTATTTAAAATCACAGATTGTTTCATAATTATCTTTCCAAAAATTTTTTTAGTTTTTAACTATTTTTCTATTATTTTCCTTTTTTGTGCTCTTAATAAAATCACAGATTATTTCATAATTATGCAAAAAAAACTAGGACAAATATCAAAAACATTGTAAATATAGTTTACCATAGAGATCTATGTTGAAGTTTTCTTATAGCTACGTGTTTAGTGAATAATAAAAATACTCTACTTTAACATAAAAAATCACAGATTGTTTCATAATCACAATAAAAACTTGGACAAATATCAAAAATTTTGTAAATATAGTTTTCTATAGAGATCTGTTGATGTTTTCTTATAGCTACTACATAACTAATAATAAAAAACTTTTTACAAAAAAATTAAACCGACTTTTCCACAAAAAATCAAAAAAGTACAAAATAACTTTAATTTCGGAACTCGGTGTTTGTGGTTCCTTTTTCATTTTTTGAACACCGACTTCCGAAATTAAAGTTATTTTGTACTTTTTTGATTTTTTGTGGAAATGTCGGTTGTATTTTTTTGTAAAAAGTTTTTTATTTTTCACTTTTTAGTGGTAAACCCCCTCCCCTCCCCCCACCTAAACGAACCAATTACATTAGTGTAAAAAAAACGCACTGCTCCAATGCAGAGTAAACTAAAAGGTCGTCAATGTAGACAATGTAGATATTTTTTTATTTTTGTTGATTTTTCAAAAACCGCTTGTTCGATTTCGATAAAATTTTCATGGGACCATTTGGGAAGTATACTCTTTCCAACAAAAGAATTTTTCAAATCGGTTGGCAAGCGACGGAGTTATGCGCGAACAAACAATAAAAAAATAAAAAAAACACAAACATCCGAATTGAGAACCTCCTCCTTTTGTAGAAGTCGGTTAAAAATTACAAGTATTGTATCACATTATTATAATGAAACTGAAAGATGTTAGATATTTAAGTTAGTCTTTTAAATAATAAATATTTTCTTCTATCGACATTTTATTTCTTAGTCCCCGCACTATGCGAGTGATATTCATAGACCGTGTGCTTCGTGGAAAAGGAAATTAATTATTTTAAATTTTTATTTGAAGCCCACCTACGGGTGCGCTAAGTGGAATACTTTAGGTGTGCTTCGTCTGGGTGTGCTTCGTTTGGGTGTGCTTCATGGAATACCTCCTATTATGTAATTTTTACAAACTCGCTACTAAAATGAGTTGTTAGTAAGTACTTTGGCAATTAACAAGTAGCACTTTTATTGAGCTCATAGAAGAAACTATAAATTCCAAGGTAAATAACAGACTAGCATAAAACTGTTACATAAATACATACCTACTATAGTGGAAGTAGTGAGTGACACACATGAATCGAACATCAAATCACCTTCCAATAACAGTGTCCTTATTCTGTTAGATACGCCCCTCTGGCTATTAATAAGGCTCTATTCGGGTCAGGACATAAATTGGGCATTTTATTGTACCTAATTTTTGTATCGTAGACAGTTCAACAACAAAGTGGAAAGTGACCGTGACACAAGAAACTGGAGGAGGCCTTCACCCGTGAAGGGGTCCATCCCAAGCAGCAAAATTATCCTATAGTGCAGATGCTATAGGCCTCCAGCACTTATAATATTCTCTTAACGGTTCTAGTATTTACTACGACGCTTATAATAGCCAGCATGGAGTAAGTTGGGCCTTATAGTATTTCTGATCTTATACATTAACTTATAATCACTTATAGGTAGAAATTAAGAGTGCAATATAAGTTTGGGTGACCTATAAAAGTATCGCGAGGGTGTAAATGCACTCAAGAGTAGATAAACTGGTAAGCTATACTTATAACTGCTAACAAGAAGCTTTATAGAACTACTATAAATAAAGTACGCCAATAAGAGTGATAAATAGAACTAAACAAACCGGAAACTATGTGCATTTATTACCCGGTTTTATAATGGTTTATAAATTCACTTTACGGAACAAAATAAGTAATATGGAGCGGTTTTATAGTGGTATAAACCAAAATTGTTATAATCTTAACACGATTATAAAGGTTTAATTTAATATACTTAGTATCCAAAACTATATCCGTGGTGTCCTGTACAAGAATACATTGGTTTTTACTATTATTAAGGTTTTTAAAGCTCGGAAATCCCTTTTAGTCAAAAAGCGATCGACGTCCAAAACATTACCATTTTCAATGTTGACACCTAAACAAAAGAACTAAAATAAGCCACGTATCTAATAGCAATATAAAAGAACCGTCCGGTTATAAAAATATTTGCGGAACTCTAATTCCAAACAATATGGCCAAGCAATGGTTCTGATATTTACCATTATTAAACAAAGTAAGCCTATAACGGTTTGTTAATGTATTTGGGAAAACCAACTTTGTCAAAATGGCGACTTTTCGTTGTATGTCTTACTGAAACTAACATTATTTTAAAATTCAACTTAATGAAAACGCAAATTTCAAGGGGCGCGTCAAAATTTTGACTAAAAACTTATTATACTTCACAGAAAATATACGTGCGCCATGCTGTGCACATTCAAACACATTATACATCTTGATTTATTGTTAACTAATACTCTACTCATAATTTATATTCTAGATAATATTTATTAGAAATGGATATGTTTTAATCTTTACAAATGTGCGCAGTAACATAATACCAATTCACAACACTTTGTATGAGCTTGTAACAGATTCACTGTGTACATTATTGTTGTATTTGGTTCCATTAAGCGCTGATAGTTAGCTTCGCGGGAGCAAATAGTTCTACGTAGTCCAACTATAAGGTCGTTACTGTCGTGTTTGGTTCCATTATGTGCTGATAGTTAGCTTCGCGGGCGCAAATAGTTTTACGTAGTCCAACTATGAGGTTGTTATTGGTAAAAGTGGTATTCACCAATTCTACTATAGACATTTAATTAGGTAAAATACGCCTATAAATTGGGCCCTTTTCCGTGGTTGTAATTGCTTACTATTCCTTTATAGTCCTATGAAATGGTGGTTCCAGGACAATTACTCGACCACATTTTGCTGCTTGGGATATACCCAAAGAACGTACTAACTTAGATTATGAAAAAAAAAAAAAAACTTTTTGCACATTTGAAACAGAATATAAATTTATATGATAAGGGTATTGGGAAACAAAGGAATGTTACTATTAATTAACGCTTGCCCGCACCTCGTACGGTCAAATACCGTTTTTTCCCGTTCCCATAGGAATTTTGGGATATACTCAGTGCTCCCCTACACTTCCCGAGGAACCCACAATCCAATTCTCAACTTTCTACGACCAGTAGTTTCGGCTGTGCGTTGTCTGTCAGTCAGTCACTCGGTAACGTGAGAGTTAGTTATACATAAATGTATAATTATGATATTGTAGATCAAATGTTGCTTAACTAGGTATAGGTACCTTGACCAGCAGTCATCGTTATGTCAATCAACAATGAACTTGCATGTACCTGAATAAAAGTTTTTCTATTCTATTCTATTCTACTTATTGAAACCATTCTCAAATGCGATCGAGTTTCAAGACAGAGAATCAAATAAAAGCATATAAGTTAGTTATAATTGAATAATGAATAAAATATTTAGATATACATAGGTTAGTCTAAAAAGTTATTGCAAGAAAAAGCTTGTCTTTAAAAGCGATCCAGGAACCAGGAAGAACCAATCAATGGACTCTGTCTGAAATATAAGATTTTTATTTTTATAAAACAGCTAAGACTGTTGGGATTGGGACCGTTGGGATCAAATCGCAAAAAAAATATTACCAATTAACTAATTATTATGCTATTTACAATCCAAAAAATATGGACTTGAGGCCAAGGCTAAATAAAATATATGAATGATTATCACAAAAAAAATGCCAAATAAGAAAAGTCAACTCCGGTATTTTCGGTTGACAAAAGAAAAATTTGACCAACAATTAACACGGAATTATATCACTTAGATGACTAAATCCGTTTATTTCCGCTGTAAATATCTCTATCACGATTTTTTATTTGTAAAAACATAATTTAACGCGTTTTTACGTCAATCGGCATGAGCTTCATAAATGATCACCATTTGTATGCATTTTGAGCATTATGATGTGTCCATCGTTCATGAATTTTGAAGGACAAGTCTCTTTTAACTGGACTGCGCAACGCAATGTGGATATCTAGGTTTTTTTTGTTACAAATACATAGATACGTGGAAATAATTATAATATTAATAACATGGTTAGGTGCTATTATTTACGAACGAATTTGCATATCAATGCATGCAAAACGATGAATTGTCATTATGTTCGATATTGAGTTGAGATAATTCGATTCTGAGAGGGAAATGGCAGCCATATTATGTGGACTACACCATGTGTACGACATGTGTTAATAGCTTGAATTTATTTGATCATGATTGATTCTATGTACCTATATTATTAAGATGTTCCACGGTAACAGGAACTAAAAACGAAATACTTACGTTAGTTTTAAGTCCCTGTAGAGGGCGAATCTGCCCTTGAATATATGTATTTTCCGATTCCACACAACAACGCTGTTTTTCAACCGTCTTCTAAAAGGAGCAGGAATTTTGAAAGTCGGTGTCAAAAATCGAAGTATCTACTCGGGAAACACCGACTTAAAAATTATGTTATTTTTTACTTTGTATTAATTTTTATTTGGAAGTCAGTTCTATTTTTCATATAAGTTTTTACTAAATAAAAAATTGTATTTTTGTCGTCCTAATCTGTAGCAAAATTCGTCAAAATACCTGTTATATCTATGTATCTATATAACAATTACATAACGATAACTTAAACAAACGCATCATTTACCCCATCAATACATGTAATTTATTTTGCGAAAATAACTGATAGAAAACTTTATAGAATACATACCTATAAAATAGTTTTATTATTTACGAATATAGTATAGTTTACACAAAAAATAAAAAGTGACATGTTCAGAAAAACCAATAATGTTTTACATGAGTTGTTGTTACCGTTATATTATGACGTCTAGAAATTTACCCTCGACATTTATAGGCTGTTTTATTTGCCACCTTAATGTAATTTCTCGATAGGAACAAACCTTTATCGTCCCTTCTCATAACTGCACGTGTTTAATAGGATCGTATAAACACGACCGTTTGCGCGAAATCTAATAAACATTCCACAAGTAAGCTGTAGGCTGTTTATAATGAAATTATCTTCTAAGCGCAGTTTCTTTATTAACTTAATTATGTTTATTTTTTATTTTTGGTAAATAATATCGTATGATTAAGTCATTCACTATCGTAAATAGGTGTGTTATATAACAAGAATCTATTTAACTGTAAATGATGACGTTCAAAAGTGCCGTTTAGTAGCCTAATTTAAATAAAAGTTTGACTTTGGCTTATGAAGTATATTAAGAATCCTGTTATTTAGGTTTTTTAAATCTTTAAGATTCATGTATTGGAATAAGAGTTATTGTACAAATTATGTACCTATTTGCACAAAAAAAAATTAAGTCAGATTTAATTTTAACGTCAAGAAAATAATATTGAACAAAAGAAAGCTGGCAGATTGTTCGAAATTCAAACCAGTAATGAAGTATAGAGGGGCCAAGGGGAATCAGATTGACCTATTACGATCAAAATGAACCTGTTCTCGTAAGACAGGAATTCCTCAAACTAGCAATCAAACGACACTTTAATGACCTACTTGCTGAATTTATAATTACTAATACAATAAAGGTTCACTCTGGAACTACTAGTCGGAACTGGGAAATAAATAGTATAAATGATAGCCATATTCTTCAATTTTTTCCGTATAGCCTATAGGAAAAAAACTGGATACCTAATTATGTTCATATGAAGTCGCGAGCAAGGCTAGTCTACATTAATATTATAAAGAGAAGAGGAAAGATTTGTATTTTTGTATGTCTGTAATGAATTTAAAACTCAAAAACTACTGGGCTGATTTCACAATTTCTTTCACCATTAGAAAGCTACATTGACCCTGAATAACATAAGCTATATTTTATCCCCGTATTCCCACGGGAACGGGAACTACGTGGGTGAAATCGCGAGCGCTGCTAGTTGTAAATAAACGACATTATTTTACGATTTTTTTTGTATATACTACATTAGATTAGAGCGTACTTATGTATTTAAATTAAACAACGTCTTGTAATAATTAAATTATTTGAAAATTCAGAGTTGATGGTCAACCTCTATTAATTGGAGAGGCACTAAAAGAAGATAAATATCTATTCATAGAAAAAAGAATTCTGTATCAGTCGTGTTAAAAAAAACTCAATCAATAATTTGCTAATTTGTATCCTTTTTCGTTTATTTGACTGTAAATTGCTTTGGTATTCGAGTTAAATTTGGGTCGTCCTACCTTCTGTAGACAATTAATTGAAGATAATATGCATTTTGATGCCACTACCTTCATTTGGAAAAAACAAGTCTACTAATTTATCGATACTTGGCACACAATAATTTCCACTTTCAGTAAATAATTAATCATATACTGACTTGGCTTATCCGAGGAATCCTCGTCCATGATGGCCAGCTTGCTCGGCCTTTTATCATCTTCAGATTTCAAACCCATGTTCACTGCAACGGTCGGAAAATTTAAAAATAAATAAAGTCAAATTAAGAACGCGATGCTTTTATTCACGTCGTTTCACTTGCACAGGCAGTATACGTATTTATTACAGGCCTATAATTTTTTTTTTAATGTTTTTTTAAATAGTTCGAATTATTGTTGATTATTTTTATTTTTACGCGCGCGTCAAAACGCCATGCTCGCGACAGGTGAGCCTGGCCGCGTACTTCGTCCGCGAAGGTTAGTATCGACTGTCACGGTACAATGGAATAGCCTTGTTTTTAAGGCACGCGACTTGCCGGCACGCAGCTGACTCGATTGCTCGTGTATGTAGGTAGTTTACATCCGTCGTGATCGATGTTTAGATCAGTGAAATTGACATAGTAATTGACACGATCGCTGAGATAAAGGGTTGTCGAGATTATCGTGTAAGAGGATAATCTAATAATAGGCTGTTTAACGATTTTTTTTGTTGTTTAAAAATATTAGGCAATTGGCGACAGTAATTTATTAATGGATACTGTTTAATATGTACACAGGATTGTGGCCCCATTAATAACATACATTTCAACAGTCAATTTCCAACTTCAGTTGAATTATAGAGAAGCTAATGATGATGAGACTGCCCTTTGATATACCTACAAGAAAAAGAACCGAGATGAATATACCCCGAACGTGCACAAGACAAAAAGGGAGAATCAATTAAAAAAAACATTCTTCCTTTTCGTTTGTGCAAAAGTTCCATATACGTCACGACATTCATCACTTGAGGAATTAAAGAGATTCTAAGGGCTGCAGCCAATTCATTCAGCCAGGTTCATTGAAATTCTATGAACTGATTCTATGGTTTTAATTCATATTCAATAGAAAATTAATAAAGCCCAATAGGTATTTAAAATTCAAATATTTACGCTTCATTTTTGCTATAAATCGCTTGATTTATTTCATCATTCTGTTTTATTATGTTAATCTCCATGCTGATAATGGAACAGGCTTTTTTTTCAATTTCGACACGCGGTGAAAGAACGTGCGTTTTGCAGATATTGACTTACACGCACAGTAGTAATCTTTTTTCACCGAAAAGTTTACCGAATGCCTTGTTGCACTGAGTCCGCCCACGTACATATATGTACTATTATTGTTTGCAAACTGTATATAAGGGCTAAGTGCCCAAAATGACCGCACACTTCCTAGTGTTTTAGCTGCGAAGAAGTGGCGCCACAAACTCTAATCCGATTGCTCGAAGTTGGCGATAACCATTCAGTGTATTCAGCAATAAAAAATAATCGATTCACGGTTATGAATAACAGGTGAATTTAATTATGCAATACATTCGTATCTCACGGAATGGAAATTAGATGCACGAATCAACTTCATAGGAACCTGCTAGCTCAACCTATTAAACGAATCTAGATTTGAATAATTCATTTTAGTAAACGATGACTGCCATTATAAAAAAGAGTGCAAATCCAACTTAGCAGATCATTGTTCTTCGGTATTTTTTTTTCATACCAGTACCAATTTCTTCCAAACAGTCTAGGTGTGCGATGTCGTACCTACTTGTAGATATATAGCTAACGATATGTAACAAAAATAACTATTTAGTAAACATTTCTATTGACGGCACGGTTGCCGCAGTGGTTGAGCAATTGACTGCTGCGCTGCGTGTCGTGAGTTCGATTCCCGCACGGAATAAATATTTGTATGGCTTACAGATATTTGTTCCGGGTCTGACTGTTTATGTAAGTGAATTTATATGTTTGTAAAGGCACCCACGACACAGGAGAAATTCCAAAAGCGGGCAACGTTTAAAAAAAAACATAATTATTATTCGTATTATATCAACATAACTTTCATAGGAACAACCCAAAATAATGGAAAATCGTGTTTACTTTAATAATTTCGGGACAATCCCGGAAAACGTCGTAGGCTATGGTTACCCTACACAGTTAAAAGTCAAATTAGTTTATCTTTTTTTTAACTTGCTATAGCTAACCCGCGGAACATCGTCTGCTACACATAGGAAACAGAGATATACAAAAACCGTTTTTGCAACATTTTTCATTGGTGCTCATCTTCTATTAGTCGTAGCGAGATGTACTCGATAAATGTACTCTCCACCAACACTAAAAGAATTTATCAATTCGAACCAATAGTTCCTGAAATTAGCGCGTTCAACGGAACAAACTCTCTAATATGAATCAATATGATAAAGAGGTAGGTACGCCACTGAATGACGCTAGGGTTGCGGAATTAATTCGAAAGAGTCACCGCGGCCCTGGAACGCAAAGGGCACTAGAAGGATCACGGGTGGGTTTTAGTCAGTAAAAGTCTGACACTCCCTTCCGCTCCGCCCAGAGCGGGAGAGGTGATTTGATGATTTCCCATCCAGAAAAAAAAAGAGTCTCCCATACAAGAAATGTGCTTTTTTCGGTTTATGGTATGGTGCACTTGGCCGATTTCTTTACTGAGGAAACATTGCTAAAGTAACACATACAAAGGCCTTGGACACCTAGAAGGTAGATATCTTGTATCCTATACATACCTACAAGATGATAGATGAATTATTTATAATAAAGGAATATTTATTTATATAAATCACGAAGCATTTATAATGCTAACATGAGATACGAAGAATGATTACGTTATTGTGTTGCCAAGATTGTATATTTATAAGTACTACTTTGTATTTATTATTTACATTGATTTAGAGCGGAAGACGTGTTTATTTAAAATATGTTGACTTCCATTTTCTTAGACTAAATGCTGTCTCAACGAGTATTTAGTTTATTTACCTAACTCATCAAAACCTGCCTAGTCTTTTCCCAACTTTATTGGGGTTGGCTTCCAGTGAAACCGGATTCAGCTGTAAACCAGTGGAGTGACTGCCTGATCTTCTCAACCCATTTTCTGTGTAACCAGGTATCGAGCTACTTATTTTCAAGACTGGTGTCATATTTTCCGGCTTCTAACAATCCGTAACGAATGCCAAAGACAACCGGGACGAGCGGGATGAATGACAGCCGGGATGAGCTTCTATAAGTGGTTTCCGAGTCTCGTAGAAGTCGAGTCTGTAGATATGTTTAAGATGCTCACTCATCCACAGATCGACCTCGGGGACCGTGCGGCTGTTATTATTTGGCCACGAATTCCTCCAAACCATATTTACCCAACCAATGACGAAATCAATTCAAATGGCATAAATTTTTCATGCCAACGCGCAAAATTCCTTGCATTTTTAGTATGTGTACGAGGGCAGATTTCATTTAAGAACTTTTCCATTAGGTACACTCTGCAAGTGCTGTAAATAGGTAGATACCGTAAAACCGGATGCGTAGAAATTACAGTGCCACTTTTTTGGAAAGAATGAGATAAACTCACGATCACGATTTACGTGATCATATAATGTTTAAATAACTTTGGTTGATAAATGTGCAATAAAGGTCATTGCCCTTTCCTTGATATCTCTTCGTAGGTACATGGACAAAAAAAAATTGAATCGTTTTCCATTACTAGTAAATATAAAGGATCACGATGGATGTCGATTCAACACAGCATTAATTCATTATTTCGGTTTTAAGATGAAGAAGAAGGGTCAATGACCGTTATTGCACATTTATTTGGTGTCGACTATAGTTGTAAATATTTTTGATTTTCGTTTCAATCCAAACAATGTATAATGAAAGTTGATTAAGTATAATAATTTAATATTTTTTGTTTAATAATTTAGAAACAACAACAAGAACCTGGTGGGGATTGGTACTTATTTTATCCAAAAATCCCCACTAGATTGAGTTTATTTAGCTAGTTTTTAGGATTTCTGGAAAAAAAATAGCAATCCCCACCGGTGGGGATTTCTGGAATAAATCAAAAATATATACCAATATTTTTCGATAATCTAACTAACGGACCAAATATAATCATATTTTTTTACTTAGGAAATAACTGTATTAGTAAAAAAAGCTTATAATGAAGACCTATTACGAACATGCGGAATATTTTGAAAAAAAAAAATCTAAAAAAAGAAAAAAAAATGTTTAATAAGCAAAGCCTGTACAAACAAAGATCCAAAACTGAATAAAATGCAGACTTCATCGCATCAGGTAGAAGCAACAGTCGACTAAACAAATATTATTCAGATCTTCCAATACTAACCTGAGTAGTTTTAACTTTAATAACACATCATCATCATCAACAGCCTGTTGCAGTCCACTGCTGGACATAGGCCTCTCCAATTGCACACCACTTAGATCTATTGTCGGCTTCTCGCATCCAGTTTCTGCCAGCCGTCCTGCGCAAATCGTCACTCCACCGTGCCTGAGGACGTCCTACACAACGTTAATGACACATTCTTTATGAAATTCTTTGACACAAAAATAAATCGTATAAACACCTACATCAAAGGAGATTGTCTTGAGGAAACTATGCAGAATTATTTTCTCAGGTAGTTTCCTTACATCGACATATTGACAGGAAATTAACAAAACAAAAAAAAGTGAATAATCCTCAAAATAGTGTAATTTTATCATTGACCAAGCGACAAGAACATTGGAGGTTAAATTCTAGGCAAGTTTAGAATAACCATTTTTTCGTTAAATACCTAAGTAGTATCTACACGTAAAAAGGTAAGTAGTAGAAGAATCTCTGGATGAGGGATTTGTCATAATATAGGGAACGTGCACGGCGTAGAGTATGCCATCTAGTGTTGCAAATCTGAAACTTCTATGTAAAATATGACTTGACATTGACGCGCTTGTGCTGCCACCTATAGTTTCTGCACGTTCCTTATTTACTGACTTCAACCGTGCACAAATCTGCGGATCAGTGAGGTCACTCCGCGAAGCTTGTGAAGGCCCAAGGGGCTTCTGGAAAGAGCCAGGCTCGCTATTTTAGCCAGGACCCCACGTAAAGTTGACCGAATAGTAGTCTCAAGTGCGAGAATTTAGTTTTATATTCTCTATGGTTCGGGAAACGGAGTCCTTGTAACTGTAATCTAGTTCTATTTGCTACAACAAAAAAAATCTGAGTATATTCAACCGGTCGTAAGCAACGCGTTCCATCAGGGAAGAAGGTCGAACGGTATGGTAATTTAATATAAAAAAGTCAAAAACCCATAGAGGAAATGAGGGCCACTCTGTGCACCAGGACACCATGAAGTTACGCCTCTGAAGATGTCTCCAGCGCACATGTTATCTGCAGCTACTTACGTGGCATCTGATTCTCTGGCGATGCCGAAGAGATCGACGTGGTTTAAAATACCTATATCTTTAAAGTAAATCTTCCTAATATAAGTTCTCTTACTAAATGGAAAACTTCGAGCGAAAATGTCCACTAGAGAAAACTACCTACATAACTAACAAAACAAACTTTTGGTTAGTAAGCAACAAACAAAAACAACTTTCGCTTTTTATTTTAAACAAACCAACTCCAACTTATTATTCTTTTCATGTACCTACCTAAAGTAATTAAGGTCAATGGAAAATTTAAAAGAAGAGCGTCTTTCTAATTTAATTTACCAACATAACAAAAAAAACAAACTGGCCTGTAAAGTTCGAGAACATTCGAAAAGACAATAGGGAAGGAACATGCAATATTTTCATCTTGCTTTCATTTAAAAGAATTCCGTGTAAAATAGACCATACAAAATTTTAAAATTAATACTGCTGAATGTATCGCCATTCGCCACAATTGCGATTTTAAACTGACTGTTTTTCTTTTCCCGCGAAAACGAATGATGAAGCCACTCCTGTCTGCCAGAGATCATGAACTATTGAATAAGTTCGTCTTTTCGTTGCCAACTCATAACACCAGTGACGTCACTAGACGCTGATTGTTTACGTTCCGTTTCATGTTATATTAATTTGTAATAGTTGTTAAAAATCAATATTAACTACAATAAAAACATTGCAGACGCTATGTTATGCTATTTTATCATTTCAATAACAAAATGTTCATGAATTCTGTAATTGCATCTTCCCTATTTAAATTAAATTTGACTGATGCACAAGTCTTCCCAAAAAGTTTGATGACGTCAGAGCCACAACGCAGGTGACACAAAAGTGTGTAGTTAATAAAAAATACAATAGATTACACATAAGGTCAAAGAGCATTTACTAAACTGAGTAGGAAAAAGTAAAAGTGCGTCAATATAAATGACCCAATACCTACCTTGCAACAACCTACTTGCTTTGACTGCGATTGTCACCTTAATATCATACGATATTCTGCGATTTATGAAAACCTTCGCCAACCTTATGAAATGGCCTACTGAAACTCTAATGAAGTCATATAATGCAAAGTTATGATTGTAATCTCGAAACTGCTTTTGCCAAGCCGCGCTGTGAAAAACAATGTTTGAATAATAAGAGATAAGTAACTAATCAAGACAAAATTGCCCAAATACAAAACTTTGCGGTTTTCAACAAGTTTCGCTATAAACTTGCTGTCAAAGACTCCTCGGATGGATAAAGCCTCCACCAAGCGTGGCCACATCGACCGGTCCTGTGTGTGTCGCGTCCATTGGATTTACACATTGGTCCACAACCTTTGCCGGACCTTCCAACGATACCTTCCGCCTTACTTATTATTTTATCATCCACTTAAATCGACTAGACTGGAAGCCATTGAATTATTAGTCCGTAAAACTATCGACACTTTTTTGTATTGCGATCGCCCTACGTTACTTAACAGACGGCGATCTCCTCGTTTTTCATGGAGCGTTTGCATTCAATCTGTCAAAAGCACCTCATGGAACATTTGCATTCAATCTGTCAAAAGCACCTCTAGTTAATAATAGAAAGAAAGAACGAAAAAATGTTTATTTGGGACTCGCACAACTCACAAGACAAGCATATAAACAAACAATAGTAAAAAAAAACAACATAAACTGATAAAAAAATAAATTAAAAAAAAACAACTAACTATTGCTTTAGTTGTGCGAGGCCAAAAAGGTTCCTATCTCAGCATATGCTGCGATATTTAAAAAATAATAAATAAATTTCACAATAATACGTTAATTGCACCTCAAATATAAGTGCTAATCTGTCAATAAATCTTAATATTGAATGAGATCTCATTAAAATGAGATTCCAACTTGAATTTGAACGTTTTCATCACGAAAATCGGCCTGTATTTGAACAAAGAGAACATCCTGACGTAACAATATTCTGTTCCGTAAGTGATGCTATACATAATTATAATAGGATACTACAGATAACCAAACAATTTGTTGCATCACCGTTCGGCGTAACTACATATATTACATCAATTGCCAATGACCAACAACTTGAGTGATGGTTTCCTTTTTAAAGACTGAACTTACCGCTGTGAAGGATGTTGCCAAATCTTTGCGAAATATTTCGACGGGTGATCATGTATTTGCGTGCCAATTATCTTTTAGACGGATAGAACCTAGGGAGTAGGTGTTACTAAATAATATAGCATATAACTACAGAGTTTTATTAGATCCATCATAAGAATGTTCTAGATTTCCTATTGATATCAACGCATGTGTTCACAGTAGGTACCTAAATGGTGAAACCATTGTCCTGAAACCCCGGTCAACTTTAAACTATGGTCAAGAAAAAGGTGACAACATTTAATAATGTTCTACTAAAGTCATAAACCACTCCAAAAAACAGACTATCAAGCAAAATGTAAAACCCAAAAACATTCTTGTTATCAATGAATAATAGATTCAAAGTAAAATCCTAGGAGACCTAGAAAGTAATAACTTAGTAGCTGCACATAACTTATCCACTGCAATATACAAGGTCCGCGGCCCTGGAACGCAAAGAACATTAGGAAGAACACGGGTGGGTTTTAGTCAGTAAAAGTTTGACACTCCCTTCCGCTCCGCTCAGGGAAGGTGTCGTTTGAACGATATCTAATCGATACTACTAACTTTCAAACAATCGCTATGTTGCACACTAGCCTAATATTTTGTAACTCCTTAAATATTAACAATGGCAGTACCGATCAACAGATAGTTTCTACGATCAGAACAAACACTGGAGCAACCGCTTTATCTTTGTGTTAGACTGTGATTAGATAGATGAGGCAGCAAACTTGTCGTCAGGTTCGATCGCCGCTGAAGAAATATCTCTAACAATAAGATCACTTGCGTAACTATGTATTAGTTGAACTTATGAAATGTTATCACTAAAGGATATAGTCAATTTATTTCTTGGAGCAACATTCCTCTGAAATTACATCGAAGTATTCAGTTGGTTCAAAGTAGTATAAGAAAGTATCCAGTTTTATGAGAAAAATATATTATCAAGCATATCCGATAAAACAAATGCAAGAAACAAAGGGCCCTACCTTCGGAATCAATCATAAACATCATGCTGATGGTACAAAGACTCCTACAGCACATTGGATGTACTTTTACAAGTACCAGCTTAGCTTGAGAAGGGTGCTCGAGAGCTAATCACATCGTAAAGATAGGCTATCAGTAGAACGGTGTTTGTGCGTGCAATTGCATGCTATCTCATACTGTTTATTTGTTAGGGCTATCTGAAGTGAAGTGAGGGAATTTGTTGAGGACGCGCTATGACATCTTTAGACCATCGTGTCCATGTTCCAATGTGAGCGAGAGAAGGAGCTAGACAAGATACATAACACTATCTTATTGACAAGGACGTCAAACCAGGAAGAAAACACACATGAAACCGAATATATGTTTTACCTCTTGTTATCAACATCGAAGTCTTGGGCTGCATGGTTTTGAAAGGGCATCTAGTTATAAGCAGAAATCCTTGAAACCATACAGGGAAATACGCTAAGGAGAACCACCTGAACGACGGTAGCTACAGGAAAATATATTTTTGCATTTTTATCCTGTTGGTCCTAAAATTATCTCATCAATATTATCACCTCATCTTTTCCAAAGCTGATGTGATGCACTTGATCTCAACTTCTGTAAACTTATTTTTAACAGCATTTATGACCTTTAAAAAACGGTCAACGTGACGCCTCAATCATAAAAATGAAACTTTTTCCAAAAATATACGTTTTTTTTATTTTTCACTTTTTAGTGGTACGTGGTATACAAAAATGCGATTTCAGCTATCCCGACAGATTTGCTATCATTTATTGAAGAGTTCTGTTTCCTATCTCTGTTCTTCATCAGATCTTCACCGAACTAGAAAGGGGTGATCCCTTTTGTTGAAATACTAAGATGCTCTTCCAAACCATCGTACACAATTTTATTTTTTCATTTTACCTCGACAATAGGGAATGAGAACATCATCAATGTCGACTAAACCACGTATTATTAAGAATAACTCAAATACTCGTCGTCAGATCGATCAAATTTAAATGGGACCACACGACAAGCACCAGCTTTCGAATATAAAAAGAATCATCAAAATCGGTAGACCCAGTACAAAGTTATGAGGTAACACACAAAATAAAAGGTACAGTCGAATTGAGAACCTCCTCCTTTTTTGTAAGTCGATTAAAAAAAATCGTTACTACTATTGTATATTTTGGGTTACGCGAGACAATCTACGACCCGTTGCGGCATGCTACATTTCTAAACTTGACATTAGCAGCTGATGTCTGCGTGGGGACTGACGTCTGTGTCTCTTAATCTTATCAACTTACGGCCGAACCCAATAACCGATCTATCACATACTGGAGATAGAAAAACAAATGAAACAACAGAAAACCTATATAATTTTTCTGTTGTTTCATTTGTTTTTCTATCTCCAGTATGCGATAGATCGGTTATTGGGTTCGGCCGTTAGGCTGCGATCTTTGTATCTCATAGCACGTGATATCAAAACAGTTTCTGTTATTTAATTTTTTCTGCGTAATCGCCAGTGGTAATGTTTCTGGCTGGAAAACAAGTCGTAGCCCAAGCTAATGATAAGTTTTCAACGCTATACGAGTATACATCAGATCAGTGACATCTGCTATACAGAGGACCACACAAATGCTTTGCTATTTCAGAGATAGTCATAATTCTCTTGTTCATGTTCCCGTAATTGTTATCTAATGAATGATACAATTCTTTCATTACACTGTCATTACATGTTTCAGTAATTGAAACACTGCTAGGGAGCAGATACTGAACGGTATAGTGTGCATTGTTCCACAGGCGACGTCCTCGATCTTATCCTCGAATTTACTAAATTTAGGAGTACGGACTCGCAAAACGATGAAAGAAAATATCGTGAGGAAACCGGCATATATACTAGAACCATGAGACATGTGACATTCACCAACCCGCACTGGGCCCGCGTGGTGGATTACGGCCCATTCCATCTCCTAGAGAGGAGGCCTGTTTCCTAGCAGTGGGAACTTTAAAAGGCTGATTATGCTTATTATACTCTTAAATTTAGTCAATTTGATTGGCGACCAAATTTCAAAATTCAACATAACTCTGTGAATAGACGCACTCATTAGGTCCTCACATGACGTGAGTACACTTTTTTCAACTGTTTGGGTAAAATCCAATGAAATCATCGAGCTCTGATTCTCTGAAACAGGTTTTTTAACAATGTATTATATGTAGTTTTGAGAGTAGTGAAGCTTGCATTGTGCAAATAGCACAGATAGACATTTGAGTGTTGATTGTATTAATTTTAAACTTATTCGATGAGATGGAAAAACATATCATTTTTGTGACTGAGCACAACTAAAAAAACTGATATTACTTAGAATTTGAGTCTTGTTGGCTCGTGGCTAGTGATTACCGCCACACAAGTCGATCTTCAGTGTGATCCTCTCCAGCACGACATGGATGATAACCTTAATTTTAACGCGGTACATTCATGAAAAAATGTGTAGGTACTTTATTGTACTAACGACTTTAAAAAATGTACTCACATATTTTCGCTGTTATAACATATCGACCGTGGCCGGGCTAGGTAGAACCTTTTTGCCACAACGGCACAACCTCTATAGATTTTAGGTACTAAGGTAAGCAAGCTTGCACGGTCCTTGGATGCATGGGTGGATGACCATCCTTAACATAGATATTTTTGTAGTAAGCCGAAAGCCCGACTACCAAAGGCCCGATTACCAAAGGGTGTCGAGTTACAAATAACAGGGTTGTGTAGGTCAAGATACCTACGTGTAGGTCAGTTATGCAATCGCTTCACGTAAAATACCTACTTGTATTCAGCTACCTCCGGTTAGACTGAAAGCTGACTTCAACATATGCATGTAGCTAGTAAATTGTTAGCTACGTACATTTTATTACCACCGCGGTGACTCTTTCGAAAAAGTTCTGCAAAAAATATCGCCGCTCTTTGGGGCTATATATTGGAAGCTAAGAAGTGATGGATATTAGTCTCATTTGTATTTCAGAAACTCGAGGTGTGAGGATAGCGTGGCGGTAGACAGGGGAGAATGGAAGAAGAGAACGTGCTTCGTCGACGCCGAGTAACATGATGAAACAAGGGCAGGAAGATGAACAGAAGAACTGAAATAACATAATACTGGAAAAAGAAACGTAAGATGCTCAACCGGACAGAACTAGCAACATTGATTGATGTTTTACAAATACTGATTGTCATGGATACAAAGAACGTGCAATAATTCTGTGAATCAAAGTAAGTTTGAATGGAGGCTCGTGGCCAAATAACATCCGTGTGGATCTGCGAAGGCTCGGATATCACACGAATGATACGGGTAACAGGCAAATAAAACACTGTTTCAAAAATATACCGCTCAGGAATGAACGAGTTGACCTAATTAGTAAATTAAATAGTTATCAAATTAAAAAAGAAGACATTAAAAAGATATATGAAATTGATACCTAGCTCTTATAGTTTGTATAAAATAAAATAAGCGCACTTGAAGCTTCACTGAGTTCACTTTGAAGTAAATATGTACAATAGGGATGTTTCCTGAGTAAAAAATATATGATTATGTTTAGTCCGTCATTTAGATTATAGAAAATATTGGACACGTATTTTTTCCTTTATCAAATCTATAAAAAATACAAAGCATCAAGGATCAGGAGTGGGGGCTTGTGACGTCACGGTTCGCTAAAAATTGTAGCGAGTAGTGACGTCACATGAGTTTTCAACGCACTGTATCTTCTTCATTTTTTGTTTATGTGGCAAAAGAAAAAATACATCTCCAATATTTTTTGGAAATCTATCTGACGGACTAATCAGATTTTTTTAGTTAACTGCCCTATTACAGAACCTAATAAAAGATCACATTGTTGCTGCTAATGATATAGTCATGTCAGTGTACTTGCAAGATAGTATGAAACCTTGATCACGTCCAGCCTGAAGCAAGGAGGTCCCGTCCCAGGCAGACAATTTGTCATTGAACAAGATGAAATTCGCTTTTGGACAAGATTTATCTCAAGTTGTACAGCCTGAGATTGCTGGTTTTTCATTTGTGAATATAATGGATATCATTCAATTATATTTTCAGAGAGACAGAAGAGCTTTAGGTAAAATAGTAACAACCTCATCCTGTTACTATTCATATACAGCAGACCCCAAACCATCAAACCTCTATTTTATTTGAATCGGCAATAGAAGATATCCTTGCGAAATTTGCTGCAGGTTTAGTGGAGTCTTACTTAAATAACAGGCAACAGCAAGTTGATATAAATGGTGTCAATTCACGGGTCAAAATCAAAATGGTGTACATTTAACATCCCTGGTGGGAAGGCTAAGTTTAGCATCACGTGCTGTCAGAAATAACTATAGTTTACCGTGAGGTATAGGTCTATTTAGTTACTCTAATGGTATCATGTCTTACGGTATCTTACTATGGGAACGTGCTGCAGACATTGAATGTATGTATATTGATTCTGAAGAACAGAGCCATATACAATCTCCAACGGCGCAATTCCTTATTTTATTATCGTACCCCTGAAAAATAGGTTGCGACTGCCATAATCAGAACGAAAGTCGTAGCCCATCATTATTTCCATTTGAGGGGTGACACCACATTATCCGCACCCATGACAAAATGACCGCTGACCTTTGGGTACGGAACCCTAATAATAAAGAACAAGACATCGTTCATCATAACGATGTACTTAAAGCCAGCGACAGATCGTACCTGCGACACACGAGTTCCTCATTAAAGCATTGCTCGTTTAAACGACTGTGAATCACCCACTTGAATTTAGTGATTCACGCTAAATCTTGCGTGACAGAATTTAAACAGTTTTTTATCTCTTAAAATATGTAACTTCCAAGCGTTTACTTAGAATTGTACATCTTTATATATTTTAAGTAACACAACGTATAACTATTGTTTGCTTACATAATAATGTAATGTAAAGTCTTTCACGAAAAACACAATCATCTGAAATTATACAAATTTTGTGCTTCTATAATTTAACACTTGAATCATACGTGGAGGCATGACGGGTTAAAAGATCACTATTGTGTAATAATGGGAACACACTGGCTGGTTAGACGTGCCTGCCTTTCAAGCCAAAAAGTTGAGCCATGTCCATGGTATGTATATTAGCTACATTGCAAGGTACAGAGATCTTCCCAACTTAAAAAAAAAAGAAATATTTTGTCCCATCAGTCCACGGTGATTTTAGCGGTAGGAACGAGGTGGTGGTGTCAAATCGAATGTATAGAAAAATAAAACATGCTGTGCCTATCACAAATATTTAGGTACCTACGTTGAGATAGGACAGGAGGAATGTTGAGGTGGAAGCGAAGACTCAAATGTAAACCGTGCTACTCGTTCGAACCTTGATCCCAAATACTGACAATGGTTTAGCTTAATTGGGTTTCAGCTATCCTGCTTCCTATATAATAAACTTGTACCAGGGTTGCGGATTTTGTTCGAAACGGCATTTGAAGGAATATGGATGAGGTTTAGTCAATAAGAGTCTCCTTTCCGCTCCGTCCAGTGCGGAAGAATCCATTGAATGATTTCCCATCCATAAAAATGCAGGTATAACGATAAGCCGTTGGTCCCGGTTGTCATGCCTGTAGATCTTTGGCAGCCGTTATGGATTGTCAAGAAGTACCGTGTTCCCCAGTTATTGGGTTGTGGAGGTCTGGTAGGCAGCCGCTCCACGTTAAATGCTGGTATTCAGCTGGATCCGCTATGACTGGAAGCCGACCCCAATATAGTTGGTAAAAGGCAAGGCAGATGATGAAAAAGGTAGGTATAAGAAACAGGATACTTTTAATCCCAGTAAGACGCTCCCAGGATAATTTTTTGCTAGACTTTCTTGCGAATAAAGCCAGTAGCAAAAGCTAATTTACAATCAATCAAAGGAAGGTTCATAAACTCACCGGCTGCCTTGACATCCGTTGCAAAAGCACTTGGCTGAACATTTTCGCCTCTCCCAAGCATCTCATCTGCAGGAAACGTGTAATAGTTTTGTTGGAACGGGTGGAGCATCTTCCAAAACATTATGCAACATAATAATGACATTTGTTTGACGTTGGTGACTAGTTTTGCTTTTTTAATGAGTTGATAACTATTGATATTAGAGTTACAGATAAGGCCTCCTTTTGAGGAGTTTGACTATTTTCCTTGCTCGTTATAGCGGGTTTTGACTAGCCGTGTTGACTGTTATTGCGAAATTTGTTCGAAACGGTCACCGCGGCTCTGGAACGCAAAGGACATTTGGAGGAACACGGATGGGTTTTAGAATGTAAGAGTCTGACACTTCCTTCCACTTCCGATGATTTACATACCAAAAAAAAAGTATTAATTACATTCACATCATCGTTGGTATACATTGTAAAGGATTTTATATTTAACTTAGTAGCGAAAATCCACAGACGCACGAAAATCGTTAGCGACATAGCGTTTCTTTTCACATTATTCTAAGTTCACAGTAGTCGTTTTCCCCGTATTTTATTTAGGATATTTGTGTCACCCGTTCCTTTTGATCCGACTTCCAAAAAAGGAAGAGGTTCTCAAGTCGACTGTATTTTTTTCTTGTGTGTGTTACCTCAAAACTTTTTACTGGGTGTACCGATTTTGATGATTCTTTTAATATTCGAAAGCTGGTGCTTTTCATGTGGTCCTTTGAGTGAGATCTGACGACTAGTACTTGAGTTATCCCTAATAATGTGTGGCTTCGACTACGTTGTTGGCTTGTTCATTGTTGATATTCTCATTCTCGATGTAAAATTTAAAAAAAATGAAACAAACTGTATACGATGGTTTGGAAGAGCAACTTAGTATTTCGAGGTAGTCCCTTTCTAGTTTGGTGACGATCTGATGAAGACCCGAGATAGGAAACGGAACTCTTCAATAAATGATAGCAAATCTATTTGACTGCTGAAGTCGCGTATCTGTTTATTGTTTAAACCTGTATATAACACTTACGCTGTGATGGGTACGTTTAGGTGTCACCACTAAAAAGGAAAAATAAAAACATTTTTTGTTAAGAAGCCGGTTGTATTTGTTTGTAAAAAAGTTTATTTTTTGTTAGACCTTATAGATAGTCATTCCCCCAAATATAATCTGAAAGATTGATCCCCCTTTAATCTGTAAAAAATAGTGATAATCTATCACTTGTCATTTCCTCTAAACGCGTGGTATCGATGTGGTATCACAGTGCTCCGGTATATTTTGTATCTGCGAACTGATACCGTTGATATTTCTTCAGTTTCTATATGTGTATTGTGCTCACTCTTATCTAGATCAGGCTTATATGTATTTTGAACTGTTCTAATATCTCGGTTCAACTTCCTTCTTTGATTATTTTTATGAATATGAAAAATTATACTTAGTTTAGGAATTCTTACCTGTTTCGGATGCGGCTGGAGGACACGCTCGAGTGTCAACACTGTGAGGAACCCCCGGAGGACACGGTGGAGCATAGTAATGAGGTCTGCCCTGCTTGGGCGGGCAACACCGTGTCCTCGTCGAGGCGATCAACAGCGGCGCCCTATCGCTCCCGGCCCTGATTCAAGCAATGGTCCGGAGCGAGGAAGCACCTCCTTCTGCAAAGCAATAATGCTAGCAGGGCGATACCCGGCCACCGTAGGCGCAAGCCGGCGGACGGCGACGGCGTTGGATTGCTCGCCGTCCGTAACAACCAAGCCGGGGTCGATGGCACGTTGTGTTCCATCCGCGCCTCAAAGAGATGTCAGCATAGAAGACGCGACCAACTAGGGTCAGTGTCTGTCAGGGTTACGGAAATTGTTCGAAAGAGTCTCCGCGGCCCGAGAACGCAAAGGGCATTAGGAGGAACATATGTAGGACGGTTTTTAGTCAGTAAGAGTCTGACACTCCCTTCCACTCCGCCCAGAACGCAAGAAGTAATTTGATGTCTTCCCATTCATAAAAAAAATTTAGGAATTCTTCCATTCCAAACGAGAGAAGTAACTGAAACACGGCAATAGAGCACGCTTCTTCAATATGTATCTATCCCACAAGCCATGTCCGCTAGATGGGAATTCTTAGCCAAAGTTTGGAACTGCCATTAAAACACTACTGCCATTAAACACTAGAGGGGGTAAGTTTAGGTAAGGGGCAATAGGCCCCTTACCTAAACTTACCCCCTCTAGTGTTTTATTCCCACGACGGAACGGAGACAGTGTATGCATTTGGGGTGAGAGGATGTTTGTTTGTTTTATAGTTTGAACTAACGAAATTACTTCACGAGTTTGTACGCCTTTTTTTTTTGGATTGTAAATCATCAAATGACTTCTCCCGCTCTGGGCGGAGCGGAATCCTTGTATCAGACTCTTACTGACTAAACCCACCCGTGATCTTCTTGTGCCCTTTGCGTTCCAGGGCCGCGGTGACTCTTACGAACAAATTCCGCAACATAAGTTTGTACGCCTAAGGAGCTCTTGTGCAAATTTTTATTATACTCGTGCAAGATACGTCTTACGAGAGCCCCCAGTGATTCAGCTTGTGCAAAAGTGCATTGCCAGTCAATAAACTTATAAAATATAAATAAGATACTTTTCCAATGGCATCCACATAAATTCTCTATCACACATCATCTTAATTTGAATATTATTTACATACAATTTTATACTAAGTATTTTTCGGTTTCCACTTTGATGACCTCATACATAGGTAAACGTGTTTCCATTGTGTATTCTAATTGTATACCTAATCTTAGCTACATCATGGCATCAAGGTTGGCTATGAACAACCTTAATTTTTTGCTATTGAATCTAGGCGATAATAAACCAGTAGCCGCAAATCCTGACTACCTTCCGGTCAATAAAACCTATACACCGTCCTTCAGATCCAATTGGTTTATCTGTGTGGCATTTTTCATTCAATAAATGTCAGCTTATTCATCTAGCAGATCATCATCTTCGTCATTTCAGACTAAAGACGTCTACATAACTGCTGAACGGAGGCCTCCAGTGTCGTCACATGACACCATGCTCCCACAGCCCTTTTTTTTTCAGAAGAAACCCTCATTGATGTCCTCCATCCGGGGCGAGCAGAGGGGTCTGTGCTCCCACAGCCTGCTCGTCGCCCACCCCGTTCAACTTGTGGAGAGGCAGCAGTCAGCGTTGCGTCCGGTACGCGGTCGCTGTTCCAGAAACTTTCAGTCCCATGGACCACCTAATGGGAAAATTTAATCAATATTTTCGTGCTCCAGAGTGCCTATCCATTCATATAAAACACCAAAAACTGTCCTAATATTCGGGCAGTTTGGAATATATATATGTACCTATACTTGAGTACATAGTTAGTATCCAAACGAGGAAAACATTAAAGTTATGCCACATAGGCTTCATGCATACTTTGTATTCAAAGCTTAAACAGTTGGCAATGTCTTACTGGTAATTTTGTTGATTCGGAAGTATCCGTTTAGTGTTCTTGGAATATGTACAACAACAAAAATTACCTGTTTTTGTTGATGTACGAAGGAAAAACTTGTATCGCTGTGGCCTTCTTCTATTATAATGTTTTATATAATTTGGGCCCGCCTTGTCAGTAGCGAGCGACAGTGGCATCTGATGCAATGATAGTCCCAAGAGCTGCAACTGCCAAATTGTAACAAACATAGTACAATTCGTTTTGAAGCCTTATTACTTTTATGTTTGTCTTTCGTCATCCTTTTATTTTTTTTGACCCCCGTTAAAAAAAAAAAAAAGGGTGACGAAAGGATTTCCCCCCGGATATCCTCATGTATGACCTCCACCCTGGGGCGGGCGGAGGGGTATGTCAGTCTCTTACTGATTAAAACCATCCTGGTATTCCATTTAGTCCGGTGATTGCACTTCCGTAATGCCCGGCTGGTGCCAGCCCGCCTCTGCGGGCCACCTCGGGTAAGCGGAGGAAATGAGGTGTCTGACTCCCCCCGCGACGACAAAAAGGAGCGCACGGGAACACCACGCGCCGCCACCTCGTGTCGGGATGAATTGGGGGCGACGGACGTCCTCAAGTCCGCTGCCCCTGGACCCAGTTAGGGGGGCCGGAAGCAGCGTAAGTTCTCCTGTGACGATTGTACAAATTTGTTAAATAAATTGTGGTACGTTGTTCCGTGACCAGTAGTCCGTAGACCTTACCGGTTACTATTATATCTATCAAGACCAGCCCCGTCTGTAACTCGAATGCTGGTCTTCGAGCTCCCCTGCACCTACTTGTGGACTCTATAATAATAGATTTCAGAACATTTGTTTAACCTTTCAACAAGTAAATTTAGGAAATCTGTAGTACGAGTAATTCTCTCCTTTTGTAATCCATTATTATTATTATTTAATCCTACCTTATATTGGAATTTATCTTTTTCTATTCTTTACTTTGTCTCCCTTCTGTAGCATAAATATCTAAGTGAATAAATTTGTTATATAGTAGGTAGTATATAAAATAAAAAATATCATCATCTGCCTAGCCTTTTCCCAACTAAATTGGGGTCAGCTCCCAGTCAAGCCGGATTCAGCGGAAAACCAGTATTTTACGTGAAGTGGCTGCGTACCAGAATTCCACAACCCATTAACGGTACTTCTTGGCAAGACTGACGTCAGATATTCTGGTTTCTGACAATCCGTAACGACTGCTAAAGATCTCCAAATGACAGCCGGGGCCAACGGCGTAATGTGCTTTCCGAGGTACGGAGGAAACTCGGTATGTTAAGATGGTCACCCATCCACAGACCAACCTCGGCAAGCGTTGCTTAACCTTGAAGATCGACGAACTCAAAATAAATGTATATAAGAATACCTAGATATAATTTTTATTCTCTGAACTGAAGTAATTAATCTGTATTTGGTTACTTTTACAATCGAACTTTATTTTATTTCATACACCATTTTATAAACATCCCAGGTACTTGAGATACTACCTGCCTACTTTCACGCAGACAGTTTCCCTGATGTCTGACTAATCCCTTTATCAACATTTTAAACTGTGTAATTGAAATTAATTACCTACATGCAGCACCGCGTGGGTAGAGTCAATTTACAAACCTGCTATAGATAACATTATGACGACAGATTTAGCAAAGAACATTGTATAAAAAAAAAACAGAAACCACATGCGCTGTTATTGTATGTACGAATACATACAATAACAGCGCATCAATAAAAAAGTAAGTAAACGCAGGTATTAACGACCCCCCTAAGGCAATTTTAAAATCAACCATATTTTTTTAGTATACTGGGCCCTCTAAAGATTAATAGTTTCATTTTATATGCTAGTGTTATGTATGAAGAATGTATTTACTAAATCAAATACATTTAAATAAAAGATTATCTTGTAAAAAATAATTTATAATGTGACTTAGTCGATTGTTGCTATTACCGACCCATAAAAACGGCTGTGAAGCTATTAACGATTTTTGTGCAGCTATTCCCGATCGTGTATGAGAGGAGGCCTTTTTCCAGCAAAGGAATGATGATTACCGATCTTAATAAAATAAAACAAAATAAAAAGTTCAAATTACTTATATTGTATTTTTTTATTATCATTATCTATCTATACTTATAATAAATCTGTAGAGAGGTCAATTCTGTACAAGGAATATATTTTCAAAATAACTATCAGGGGGTGATTAGTGATCGATACTGGTGCCAAAAACGCAATCAGTAAAATTTTTGTCTGTCTGTCTGTCTGTCTGTCTGTCTGTCTGTCTGTCTGTCTGTATGTATGTTCTTTATAGAAACAAAAACTACTCGACCGATTTTAACGAAACTTGGTGCAATTATTCTTCATACTCCTGGGCAGGTTATAGTATACTTTTCATCACGCTACAATCAATAGGAGCAGAGCAGTGAAGGAAAATGTTGGGAAAACGGGAGAAGTTACTCCATTTTTTAAGCTTCCGTCGCGTGTGTAGCCTTAATGGTTAAAGTTACATAGAAATCATGTATTACGGAAATGTTTTACATAAAATTATCTAAAAAATGTCCCAAACAGCATATGTCTATATTTTATGGTTGACTCACAATAACACGTGTAACTGTGATGACCGATAGCTTAGCAGTTCAGCGCTTTCTGATTATTTGTCAATTTTAAACCGATCGGGCTGAGAGTTTCAAAATCGGGGGTAAAGTAACTATTCCACGCGGACGAAGTCGCTGGCAGAAGCTAGTTTTTAATAAAACAAATTAGTACTTCTTGGCAATACCTATGAACTAAATAACTATAAACTTGTGCGAGTTGTGTTTCACTATATACTTTTCGCCGGTTTTGTGGCTCCATACTTCTGGAAAAAAATATAATTGTATGTTTCATGTTGCTTTAGCCAAGAAGCAGCATTTATTAATAGGTACCTATTATGTCATAAAAGTAGGTGAGAAATTAAATAATCTATACAAGTTGTCTTTGACATCGACGCACAAACGAATACTACGGATCCAGTACATGATTCTGGACCCCCGGTGGTGGAATTTTTCGAAGGTTTTCCAAATTTTTGAAAAAAAAATGTTTTTTTTTTAATTTTAAACTGTATTTAATCGTTATTCTAAACAACCCCAATGATATATTTGGGAAAAAAGTAATATATATTTTTTAATTAGAAATAAATTAATTAAAAAGTCATTAAGTTAAATAAAGTCATTATTCTAATCAAACCCGATGACATTTTTAATTGGAAAAGTAATTTACTCAGTATTTTCGCAAAAAATGTTAAAATAACGGTGTTATACAGTTTAATTTATAAAACGAAAAAAAATCATAAAAAATTAAACAAAAATAAACACGGAAAATTCCACCACTGGGGGTTCAGAATCATGTTCTATCTATGGTATTCGTTTGTGAGTCGATGTCGAAGACACCCTGTATACGATCGGTAATAGCTTCTTATAGTTGCTATTGCCGACCCTCATGGGTCGGTAATAAAGTATGTAAGTATAAACATAAATTGTATTACCGACTCATAAAAAAATGGTTATTTTAATTCAATTGACCTTCGGACTATAAAATAGATTATAATTGATTAATGTAACAAAAAATATGAACAAATGCACACTGTTTTAAACACAAAAACAATTATTTATTACTGTAACTATTTGATATCGATCCTCGAAAAATATCATAACTTTGGTTAAATTGACAACGCTAGAAGCTAAAAGCTAGACAAAAAAGTTTAGTCGCTAATAGATTTTTATAAAGACTGATAGCTTAGATTTAAACTGATCCATAAAAATATTTGTGTTAGTGTGATATAATAACATAAAAGAAAAATAAAACGAAAAGTTACGTTGCTGCCATTGCCGACTTATGGGTCGTTGATAGCTGCCACGACTAAAACTGATGAAGCTAACACCGTCCCATTTTAATTTAAAGATTTATCGTTTCAAATTACTTTTTATTAATAAAATGTAGTAAGAAATCAAGAGTAGACACTTAAATGAATACATTTAGAAATATAAGATAAAGTATACACGTCATTTGTTTGTATAAATCTCTTAAATAGAAAAGTCACGTACTTACTTGAAGGAACAAGGGAACAGTACGCCACCTCTTGCGTCCACGCTGCCCCGCAGTAACGACGTATTTTAATTATTTTTTTGCACAGCTACGCTCACTAACGTAAAAGTATACGATGCTCAAGGAATAAACGCGTCTTTAACTTTGCCTACCTATAGCTAGAATAGTTCTGGAAACGTAAAAATATTGAATTACTTTTATAGGTCGGTAATAGCTGCAGATTTTCGATGGGTCGTTGATAGCTGCGTTTACCTTACAACATTTCCCGAAAGCTGGCTTTTTGATTCTTCGTAGTTGTGTGAAAGACGTCGTTTTAAATTCGTGAACATTTGTCATTGCTCTCTAAATTCGAGTTCCTTCGCGACTTCAACGACAAACTCCGGTAGATTTCTCATCAATCATTAAAATTATAACTTTAACATAAACAACCCTGATCTCTTCAAAGTTAGATTGAACAGGCTTCTTCTGGGTAAGCTCATTCCATCGTCGACTTTGTCTCTGTCACCTATCCATCTTACAATAAAAATAAAAAAAAACAAGAAATCACAAATTATAGAGAAATGTATTTATCGAAACATTATCTATGACTGCCATGTCCAGCATGCGTAACATGACCGCTTTTCTCAAAAGAAGGTTTTTGGGTATGTTCATGGAAAATGACCAGCCGAAAAAGATGCAGATAGACGGATACCAAATACGCTGTAGCTTGTCCCAAAACCCTGGATGGAGCGCATTTACCATTTCAACAATGAAAAAAAATGCCGAAGAAAGCTAGAACAATCATCGCACAAACACGCGTATTGATAATGTATGTCTGTTTGTTTCATTGTTTATCTTGCACTGGCCATACACAGTTCTTGCGAGAAACACTATACTGTCCAACAAACTGACACATGTTCTTGCTATGTTAAGTATTTTTTATTTGATTGTTTGTAATCTCAAAACAAATGAGCATCATCTCTCCGTCATGGAAGCAAACAATCAAATAATTGTTTGATTTTACAAAGACAAATTCACTTGACGAAATTTATTATTTTGTTCGACTGCAGATTTTACTAAGACAAATGAAGAGCAAATAGTCTCCCTCATTTTGAACATCAAAACAAGATAGGTGTGCCTTGACTACAGGTGGCTTTAGCGTGATCAAAGATATCGACGGTGACTTTGACGTGATCAAAAGTACGTATGTATGTCATTCCTGTTGGATTGCTATCAGAAGAAAATGTTTTAGTTCCTCTTTTGATAGTATACCTATACCTGATGCAAATGAAATGTCTATTTGTTCGGGGCCCATTTTTTCAAATTCAACATCGTCAAAGCTGTGATGTACCTCTTTGAAATAGTTTGACTAACAGACTTTTCATTACCAGTCTTCATCTTTATCTCAAGCTTCAATCATTTCTTCTGCTCTCCAAGCCCTTAATTAAGTACCTAAATCTTCATCATAGCATAAGCATAAGCAGCCTTTTAACGTTCCCACTGCTGGGACACAGGCCTCCTATCTAGGAGAGGGAATGGGCCGTAATCCACCACGCGGGCCCATAGCGGGTTGGTGAATGTCACATATATGTCTTCGAATTTTTGGTTCTAGGACATGCCGGTTTCCTCACGATGTTTTCCTTCACCGTTTTGAGAGCAGGGCCCCAAGTCTGCTATTACAATAGTGTCAGAATGGTCTGTCATGGTCTCATAATGGTCGATTTTGACAAGTTTCTTAATCTACTAATATAAAAGCGTCATTATGACTTTCCAATGGTCAACCACTGACACTCCATTGAAAGAATGGTAATCTCGTACATAATGACAAATGAATGACAGACGTATGCGGTAATCTGCTAAAATTTTGAGAGTTCCTTTGATCAGTGACCTACCATTAATTAGTACGTCGTTTTGCAGTCATTTCTTTTATTAGCGCGGTTATCAAAAAGTATTATGAGACCATTGACCGACCAATGATCGACCATTGTGAATTTAGCAGATTACGAACTTTTAACAAAATGACAATGGGATCGTGTTGGAATGACAAATTTATAAAAATAGCAGACTTGGGGCCCAGTGGTGATGAAATTAATTACACAAAGTAATGCGCCTGGCTCGGTTTGAACCTGCGACCCACGATTCGTAAGTCGGGGACGTTACCACTTGGCCACCATCTGCTCCAAAGACAATATAACTTCTCTATGATCTGCTCACTCATCAAACCTTCTTCGTTTCAGCCCAAAGACGTCCACTGTTGAACATAGGTGATTCCATTGACCCCCTGTTCTGCGAGTACAACCACATAAGTTTGGTGATTCTTCGGTCTATGTAGGTAACCTTGGTTTTATATAGCGGACATTTTCATGTTATATTCGATCACGCAGAAAATCTCCGAGCGTAGCCCATTATACTGGCTTGGATGACTTTATACGTATCTTCCGATAAGATATTATAAAGCCCTAGTATAGAAATCATCTAACCTACGTCAAATAGCTCACAGTAAGCATGTTCGCACTCAAACCTTCATAACCACACCTCATTCTTGTCAAACCACTCGACATTAATCTCCCAACACACTCGACTGATCAAAGAACCGTTCGTAGTGTCTGCAACTCCGCTCAGCCAATGAGAGCCGCGTATTCATTCACGCCCTCGTCTCATGGGAGTCATGAGATCTCTCAGTGCGGCCCATGCCTCTCTCACAGTCGTGTCACTGAAATATGATAAAATGATAAGTAATCTTGATAATGCCATTACAAATAGGCATCTAAATCCTTTGTAGCCGTGCCTCCGAGTTGCTTATGTGACTTAGGGTTAGCACGTATGTTTTTGTTTTATTTTTATGCCTTTTTCCTAGGCACCATTTCGAATTCCGGCAGAAAGTGTTACAGGGTATTTCGGTTAGGAATTTCTCTATGACTGCCTGGAGTTTGGATATTGGTGGTGTGACAGCCCCGTGCCTTGAAAAGCACGTTGACTGTTGATGAATTTTTTGCAGGGAATAAAGGAGGATCAACATAATGTCCTGCTCCTTCCTGTCATTGTGGTTTCTTCAATTTGTCCTGTGCCTTGCTTTGTAGCCGTTGAGGTCACATATATGTTGCGGGACATCTGACTCCCTAGTTCGTCTTCTTCTAAAATTCCACACATCTTTGGGAAAATTATTTCCCGTCAATGGGCAAGTTTGCTACAGTGGACGGGGAACTATACACTAATATTTATTTTATAAGAACTACTGCATACGAAGTGACGGCGTCGTACTGTTATGCTGCGAGGTGTCGCGTAGCCGGCCGCGGAAACGCCGACACAGTACACCTTACAGCCATAACTCTTCCTTGAGGAAGGTCACCAAGTGATGTGCCGGAACGTGCACTACGAACGACTTGAATTTAGTGTTATGGCGTGCCACCTCCAACTTCTCCACCCTCAAGGTCCAATTGGTCTCTCGTTTCTTTTCCTTTGCGTTTCACCTCGGCGACAATTGCAGAATAGGTACATTTTGGGGTCGATGTACAGTCGGTGATAGCAATTAACTGACCCCCTAAAAATTAAACGAATTTGAACCTTCTGCTTGTTAGCAGTAAGACAACTGGTTCAACGTCTACGATCAATAAAATAGTTATTCGAATTTGATCTTTAATACGCAGTGTTAAGGTAGGTATGATCTTGAATATTATTTTAACTTGTAATATAATACGTAATTTCGATCATGTCAAACATGATTCGAGTGGTCTAGTGGTGACTGTAGTGAGCTGACAAATCGAGGTTGTGAGTTCGTAACCAGCGTGATTGACGCTTTTGTTTCTGTTTTGTAAATTTATTTTAAGTTATAAATAATAAATTATAACTTTAGCAACAAAAAAAAACGAACGGAAATAAAAAACCAAAATTATGGTGAAAACGATTATATTTTATAAAAAAAAAATATTATAAGAATAACATAAATGATATTGATGACGACACGAAGATTATAATATTTACCTACTTACTATTTTACTAATAACGTTGTTAACTGCACTTAGTTTAATGTAGTGAATCAGCATGTTATAATATTTAGAAATATAGGTATGTATTTCTATTTCATAACAATAACATCACCACATTAAATATCATTTACTTAACTAAATAAAACGGAATTATACGTTGAAGTTCTACCTACTATATATCAATTTGTTTTGTGAGTAGTTATTTTAGTTATAAGGTTTTGACAAAAAACTAGGTATTCGAAATACTTCGTTAGAAATTATAACAATAGTTAATTTAACACACACACTGACATACGTTAGTATTATTTGTGACCAACACTGGTAACTCAAGTCATTTATAATATGCTTTTAATAGCGAAGTGGAGCACCATTTTTTTCTATTACTTGTTGCAAGCGGTCCCGCATACCGCGCACCATATCCAACAACAATCACTTCCTCTCATTAATGGTTTTGGTCCAGGACGATCTTTTTGAATATTAAAACCACACGTCAAACGTCTTAGCCACAATCTGACTGTATTTCTCTGAAACAACAGAATAAGCATAATTTTAGTAACGAATAGGTAAACATAATTTATCGATTAAGTTTGCAAAAATATGTTTATCAATTTAGATAATATAAATCAAATTAGACCTATAAATGATCTCAAATTAGACTCATAATGAAACATAATTAATTGTCTATTATTCTACATTCACCGGCTTTTAAGCCAACTAACGAATTAAGGAATAACTATAATTATAAATGAAGCATAAAAAAAGAATACACTTACCGCTATTTATTATGTTTCGTAGCAATCGCTTTAATACCAACATTCTCCTCATGCAAATTGATTATTTTGTATTTTAAATAATCACTCAACTCAACTTGGACATGACGATTAAACTATCAAAACTGATAACAATTAATAAAAAGGAAAAAAGCGTGGATTTTTACAATTTAGTAAGGCAAGGTAAAAATGTTCGCGCGTATTCACTGCTATTTGTGCATAGAATATCTTGTTCAATTTATTCTTTTACCCTATATTCCTAATGTCATATCTATAGCAGTTTTGGTTGAATACGCATATTGACGTCTAACTACCCACTTATCAAAATAGGTGAACAGTTATAAATAAATGACCTAATACCAACCTCTTATGGCTCAAATTTGCGTATCAAAATTATTTATTGTTTCTGTTCAACGAGTAGTGTTAGTCTGATAAACTCATACATATTGAATATAACGTTTAATGTTATGAGCATAGGGTATAAAATCGAGTAATTTTTAGGGGGGTCAGCTAATTGCTATCACCGACTGTACCTATTACACGCAGGGCCGGCCCGCCCATACGGCGAACGGAGCAGTCGCTCCAGGCGCCAAATCCTAGGGGGCGCCTAAATGATAAAGAAATATAAAAGAAATTTCTTTTTTTTCGATTGTCTATATGTATTTAAGCGAAGAGATGAACGAGACGCGCGCGAATATAGTGCGCGGGCGGCGCGGCGGGGCGCGGGGCACCACATCACCCCACTAACCTCGCAATTTAGTTAGCTGGGCTAGGATTGTTGATATGCCATTGGCGAGGCGGAGACGCGAGCTAGGGAGGAGATGTTGGAGACTCTAAACGGTGATCCGTGGGGGCGTCCTTATCGCTCGGTCCGGGGGAAACTCGGACCATGGGCGCCCCCGCTTACGGAGTCTCCAACCAGAACTGCTGGAGGACGGGGTCGCGGCCCTCTTCCCAGCACATTCCACCGCCAATTGATTTGCCCACAGCCCCAGAGCCCGAAGAGAACGCCAGCGTCCCAGAGGTGACACAAGCAGAACAGAGCGGCCATGATGCGGTTCCGGGCAAAAAACATTGCCCCGGGGCCCGATGGGATTCACGGCTGCGTGTTAGCCCTCGCTCTGTAGGAGCTGGAGCCCCAACTGAGAGGACTCTACTCAGCGTGCCTGGAGCAAGGCCAGTTTCCCACTCAGTGGAAATCTGGTTGCCTGGTCCTGCTCACAAAGGTGGGGCGCCCTGCGGACTCACCGTCCGCGTACCGGCCCATAGTGTTGCTGGACGAGGTGGGACAGCTGTTTGAGCGTATAGTCGCAGCTTGCCTCGTCAGCCACTCGTGCGGAGGGGCCGGACCTAGCGGAATGCCAGTTCGGGTTTCGGCGGTCCACTATCACGCTCCACTATCGGTATACTAGTGGTATCCCGGGGTGGGGTGATGTTGACAGTGTCCTTGGACACGTGGAGTTGTATTCGGGAGGCACTGCGCTGTCATCGAGTGCCTCCCTACCTCCGCCCCGTCGTTGGGGCTTACTTAGCCGAGAGGAGTGTCATCTATCTGGGACGTGATGGTAGACACCAGCGCCCCATGTCGTGCGGCGTTCCACAGGGTTCGGTCTTGGGCCCGCCCCTGTGGAACATCGGGTACGACTGGGTGCTGAGGGGTGAGCTCCAGCCGGGAGTGGACCTGACGTGTTACGCTGACGTGACGCTGGTCACTGCCCGGGGGAGCTCGTACAGGGAGGCAGCGTTGCTGGCAACGGCTGCGGTCTCACAGGTGGTGAGCCGCATACGTCGCCTTGGCTTGTAGGTGGCCCTCAGCAAGTCGGAGGCCATGGCTTATCATGGCCCCCGGCGGGCACCTTCGCTGGGATCACACATCGTGGTCGGGGGGGGGGGGTCCGTATCGCTGTCGAGTCCACCATGAAGTACCTAGGATTGGTGCTCGACAGCCGGTGGGATTTCGGCCCCCACTTCCGGCGACTGGCACCCAAGTTGCTGGGCGTGGCTCCCCGCCATGGGGCCTGGAGGCAAAAGTCCTCGCGTCACTGTATCGGTGGAGCGAGGAAGCGCGGGGGCGCGGCTAGCGATTGATGCAGCGACACATCAAGCTGCGTCGGTCGCAGCTGCGCGTGGTCCTGCTGGTGGATTAGCGGGACAGGCTATCACGCCCTTCCGCTGGCCTCGTCACTGTCGAGGCCATCCGGCCAGTGCTCGACCTATGGCTCGCGGGAGAAGGCACGGCTCCGCGTCATATTGCGCGACACAAGTCCTCTCGGGGCATGGCTGCTTTGGGAGGTTCGTGTGTCGCATAGGCAGGGAGCCGGACGCTCGTTGTCACCACTGCGTCGACTGTCAGGAGGACACGGCGCGGTATACGCTGGTAGAATGTGTCGCATGGGAGGAGCCGCGCCGTGCCCTCATCTCTGTGGTAGAGGCAGTGGCCTCTCGCTACCGGCCGTAGTTGGATCTATGGTCGAAGGCGAGGAGTCCTGGGACGCGGTGGTCTCCTTCTGCGAGATAACTGTTTTGCAGAAGGAGACCACCGCGTCAGGCTGCGGAAAGGGAGATCTCGACCTCTCTCCCCGCCCGCAGCAGGCGTACCGGGCGTCGGAGGAGGCCGTACGCTGCCCTCTTCCGGCCCCCTAATTGGGTCCAGGGGCGGCGGACTTGGGGACGTCCATCGCCCCCTATTCATCCGGACCCGAGGTGGCGGCGCGTGTTGTTCCCGTGCGCCCGTCTTTGACGTCGCGGGGGTGTCAAACACCTCTCACTCCCTCCGCTGACTCCAGGTGGCCCGCAGAGGCGGGCCGGCACCAGCCGGGGATTACGGATGTCGCATACATGCCCGCGATCCTCGGCGTAGGTGAGAGATGGAACACCGGGGTGGTTTTAGTCAGTAAGAGTGACAGACCCCTCCGCCCGCCCCAGGGTGGAGGATATCCATGAGGATTGAAATATAATAATTGTGTAAATTTCGACCGTACTCGGTATTGCGCCTAATTTTCAATTGGTCACACCAGAGTATGGTTGAGATCTTCGCGTTCCATACTTACTTTACACTCACAATTGGTATAGGTAAATATTATTAGGAGCAAACGGGAGAGGCGCCATAGTTGGATCTCGCTCCATTCTAAAATTTACTTCGGGCCGGCGCTGATTACACGTATCACTTCCCTGCTAAGGGCTTAAGGAAATCAAGGAATATCGATACCAAAATCCTTCAACGGCAAGGTCAGATCAAACCTGGGTATGTTTTGGGTCGCGATGCAACGAAGGAGCAGCAACGTTTAAATATTTTAATAGAACCGGTATCTTCAGAATATCCTATAGACAACTTTTGTTACGGTTATCGCTTTCAACAACTTGATGGGTTTCCCAAACATGCTGCCAAAATTCTTGCTCTAAAATTTTGGTGTAGAAACTAAGAACTTGAATTATAAGCACTACATTTACATTTTACAGACATTTAAAAATAAATATCCTGGAAAACCCCAATTAACTAATTTAGAACTGGATAATTTGGATAAACAGAATTTGTTTTGTTCTGTTATATTGTAAGCTATTATTTCGTAGATTCTTAATCATAACTTAGAAGATATATTTTTAGATTATAAACTGTTGTGACGTTGATTGAGTAAAAACTTGAACTTTTAATAAAATCACGTAGAATATGTTAATCGTAGAGATAGCGATATCTCCACGTTTTTTGGTAGACGCCAAATGCAAGGGATGATTTCATGTGTAACGCTTTGGTACCTTACCTAATGCAAGGGATTGCTCCATTGAAGGTGTATAAGTATACGAAACTCATTTAATCATTTAATAACGTAAGTAGCAGACAATTAAACTTGACCGTATAAGAAACTCCACGCTACGCTCCAGAACGCAATTTGCCGACGTAACTCAACAAGACTGAAGTGGAAAAAGCCCGTATCTAAGCTGCAACTGTGGGCCATTCAGGAAATACCAAATACTTCAGCAGATATCTCTCCATTGATGTATATCAGACTAGTGCTCCGATATAGCTTGACAGGGTTATGGCAGACCCAAAAGAATATGCCCTTGGATGCCTTCTTAGGGAATTGGCGCGAAAAACCTCGAAAAGGAATGGAGGAAGGCCTTTACACGGGACGGTTCAAGCTGACACAAAAAAAACCTGAGAAAGAATTTACTACCCTCTTTTAGCAAAAGGTCTATAAAATTCCAAACTATAGTTGGTGTAGAGCTCTATAAAAGTCTCATGAAAACCGGACAAGCCATTCGTATACTATACTTATGTATACCTAGTTTGTTGACATAAGGTGTGTCAGCTGCATGACGGAAATAAAACTTCATGAAAAACAGAGCTACAAGTTTTACTTTAACGGCCACATCATTTTCATTCCTGTTTTTCCCCTTTTCTATTTAACTTGTACTCAAGTACAAGATCAAAGATAAGAACTTATCTTTGATTTGTTAGATGACAGTCTGCAGTAACTATGTAGTTAGTCAGAGAGTAATATGCGTGTTTTATTTTATTTTTACCAAGATATCATGGCAGATAATATTTCAATAGTCATGACAGCTCTAAGCTGCAACGGTGGGCCGTTCAGGAAATACAAAATACTTCAGCAGATATCTCTCCATTGACAAATAACTCTCAAACGGCCTCCCATCAAACAGTCTTGTGCTAGCATCCATCGGACTTTCCTTTTTGAACATTAAAGGGCTAAGTTCATGGCACATAGGCTTTATACGTATACGTAGTATACGTACCTAAAATTGGAATAGAAAAAGGAAAAAAATGCATTAACCCCCCGATTTTGAAACATTCTTCGTTGGTGCTCCGCTCCTATTAGTCTTAGCGTAATGGTATAAGAGCCTTCAGGCGTGACAATACCCAAGTAGCGCACTCTAGATTTTTGTGGGTGGCAAGACAAAAGAAAGACACATTGTGTTTACTCCAAATGATTTTGCGTAAAATCCACCGCTAGGCAAAGGCCTTTTTTCATTCAGACAAATGTGACACGTTTAGTTTGAGCTCTGAATCTATGAGACTTTGTCCCACACCTCCTTTGCCAAGCAGTAGAAATGGAACATGTAACAAAATAACATTAAAAAGCCCACTGACTTTGTCCCACACGGAAAAAGACTGTCAATCAACCCTATAAATTCTCTTCCAATTAGATCTAAATTAGTGCAAAAGCTTTACAAAACGGTCTAACGAACGTATTCATAACTACATTATCGATAATGTTTATTTAAAAATATCACGTTAAGTTTATTAGCGGACGATGATGAGTATTTGGTGACAAAACCGTGATATCCTCTTAGCATACCCATGAGAATTTGTTCCTAATTTTGTTAAATCATGATAAGATGGTGTGCCTATTTCGAGGAGGAGTAAAAGGGGAAGTGATAATATATTTTTACTTATTTCCTCTGACGTCACTCAGGTGTGCTTCAGTTATTTGCGAAGCATGCATGTGAAGCATGGCCTATTTATAATAGGGATGTTTCCTGAGTAAAAATTATATGATTATGTTTAGTCCGTCAGTTAGATTATAGAAAAATATTGGACACGTATTTTTTCCTTTATCAAATCTATAAAAACTGACGAAGATAAAAAGCATCAAAGATCAGGAGTGGGAGCGTGTGACGTCACGGCTCGCTAAAAATTGTAGCGAGTAGTGACGTCACACGAGTTTTCAACGCACTGTATCGTCTTCATTTTTTGTTTATGTGAAAAAAGAAAAAATACGTGTCCAATATTTTTTGGAAATCTATCACACGGACTAATTAGATTTTTTTAGTCAACTACCCTATTATGTATTTTTAAGCTGTGTTCTGAGCGTGGCTATGGCCGCATCAAATTGTGCCCTTATTGGGTCAGTAAAGGAAAAAAACTTGCACGTGGAAAAAAGTACCTAAGTTCTTTCTAATTCTGGTCATAATTTTCCCGTTTGGTCGTTGCATCGAAATCGTTTCAGCCGTTGAAGTGTGATTTATTAAAAAGCATCGAAACTGTAACATACTTATAGTCAACATCTGATGCATGTTGACACCCTGACGCATATACCTGAGTAAGATATGATTATTATGTAACAAAAGCACTATACGAGCATACAATTTTCGGTGATTGCCCTCGATTTCTCCTGGATCCCACCATCAGATCCTGACCTGGTGAAAATGGGACCACCTCAGAAGTGAACTCCATGCAACAAAAAAAAAATTGAAATGAAAAAAAAAAGCTGAAACGAAAAAATTGAAATGTCGGAAATATCGGTGAACATGCATAAAAAATAAAAATATTATACATACAGACGAATTGAGAACCTCCTCTTTTTTAAGTCGGTTAAAAATTCATCATTCATCGCTGTCAATAGAAAAAGGTGCAACAACAAGTGCATTGGCACTTTTAAGAGCACGTGTAGCTCATGTTAGTGTTTCAATTAAAAAAAAAAAACAATAGGTAGGTAACTATAGACATTTGATTAGGAACTTACTGTTACTGGACTAATACGAAGTCGCTAATTGTTAAACTGATTAGAATAGGTAACTAGGTAATGCTTTTATCATAATCTATACTAATATTATAAAGCTGAAGAGTTGGTTTGTTTGTTTGTTTGTTTGTTTGTTTGTTTGTTTGTTTGAACGCGCTAATCTCAGGAACTACTGGTTCGAATTGAAAAATTCTTTTTGGGTTGAATAACCATTTATCGAGGAAGGCTTTAGGCTATATATCATCACGCTTAAGCCAATAGGAGCGGAGCAGCGATAAAGAATGTTTTAAAATCGGGGTTTCCACGGGGACGAAGTCGCGGACAGAAGCTAGTTATACATAAATAGAGATCTATGTATTCGACATGAGGCATACAGGTTTGTCCGTTTCCACTTTGGTGTCAAATTAGTGAAGGAGAAGCTGCCCTATATTTTACTGTCCAATCTTTTTAGACTACTATCTGAGGAAGGCCGTGTCGGGAGTACCTACACACCCAGCTGTCAACACTGTGTGGATCGCCCAGAGGACATGGAGGAGGGCTGCACTGCTTCAGCGGAGTAACGCCGTGTCCTTGTCGAGGCGTTCAGCGGCGGCGACCTCTCGCTTCCAGACCTGGTTCAATCCATGGTCCGGAGCGAAAGGGCATGGGTCAGCCACCTTCTTCTGCGAAGCAGTTATGCTAGCCTAGCGAAAGAGGTGGTGGAGCACGTGAGTGAGAGGAAAACTTCACGCCTCAGTCGCCGCAAGAGGACTTCTTTAGTATAGACTAAAGAAGTAAGGAGTTTTTATCACGGACCTAACTAGTAGGTACATTTAATCAAAACTAACAGTTGGATTTTCACTCCGTCTCCGAATCATCAATCTCATCGTAAGACGTAGGCAGATAGAATATATGCCTTCCATCTGCGTCTCCAACTTACTTACAGCCCAACTTTTTTTCATAACTCGGGTAGGCTGGTCTAGAAGTACGCAATTAAGGTTCAAACTGCTCTAAAATAAAATTTAAATAATAATAAAAAAAATTGTGGATGATCGAGTAATCATCAAATGACTTCTTCCATTTTAGGCAGAGCGGAAGGAAGTGTCAGACTCTTACTGACCCACCCGTGTTCCTCCTAATGCCCTTTCCAGGATCGCGGTGACTCTTTTGAACAAATTCCGCAATCCTAGCAGGCACTGACCCTATGGGGCCCCGTTTTCATTGCTGACATCTCTATGAGACGCGCGTGGAACACGACACACCGTCGACCCGGGCCTGGTTGTTATCGGACGGTGAGCCACCAGCTCGCCGTTTGCAGACCCGCACCTACGGTGGCCGGGAATCGCCCTGCGACTCTCGACGCCCGGGGCGTCTTCTGTTGCGGCGGCTGGGGCGTGAGGTTTCTGCATAGATATAATAAACAAGGAGATATGCCCTGTAGCCGAAAATGTATCGGAACCTGTGTCTCCTGTTTTGCCCTACCACCCGGCAACTACTACGAATGCAGTTCAGTAAAAGCAATAGATACGCAGTCGCGCACACACCCGCATTTTTGAAATCGGACTGTACTACACAATCAATTATAAACCTTATCCTAATAAACACAGCGTATATTTACAGTACACCGTGCAACTTACTCACACAAAAACAACGCTGGGTATCGTTGTGCTGTGCAAAAGCAATTTATTTTACATATACGCTAGTGATTGACTTATCGATTCTGGCATTTATACACGCCATGCTGCCCATGTATAACATATAAATAGCATGAATATGTTGACTATTTTAAGCAAAGGTCACTAATATATTATCTTAAACATGCCGATTACTATAATGCATTCGAAACTTTATCGAAAGTAAAATACAATTACCATAAAAAGTAAGGAAGTAGCACGAGGATAAGGCATACATACGATAATTCAAAGCCAAAAACACTTGAACGATTATTTACCAAAAATTTATTGCAATCTAAGAAAGTTTGGTACACTTTTGTAATATTTCATTCAACAATCGACATTGTTGTCGACAGTGTATCTGCACAATTACATCACTAACTCGCGGCAAGAAGCAGCGGCCGTACTATGCGATACATCGGCTTGCTAAAGTATCGTTTTGTGATTTTTACATTGCTCATCCAGTCACTTAGCGAAAAACTTAGGTAGTGGTTAAGGAGCAGTGTATTCATTGTAATATGTTATTGTCGCTGTGACATTTGAGAACAAAAATAACATAGTATAAGCAAGAAATATTTTACGATTTGTTGTTTTTCATGATTTTAAAGACAAATATAGTAAAATACTTGTATTTTGATATGGTAAGTGATTCCATAACTAACAAAGTTTTGGTTTATGCTTCGGTTTTTACAAGAAAACACTGAACAACACGGCATTCTTATATTTTATCACGCTCACGGTCGTAAGCGCACTAGTTCGCGGATTCGACCATTGCGTAAGACATGCTCGCCCAGAGCATGTCGCGAGGACACCGACACGCCCCCTTGCCACTTCTCCTGTATTTTATATTTCTATGGGTTTCTGCATCCCTCGCGCGGTTCGCTTCCTAGTATTACTGCTAATCTGCCTTTCAAGACAGTTAGAGAGCCAACCCCTAGGTAAGACTAAATGTCCTGTTACTCTTTCGGGCTTCTGACTAGGAAGGTAGGACTCCTTAAAACAATCTAAGCAAACATAATACCTACGCCTTACAGCTACACGTTTATCCATTTTAGCGATTATCATCAGTTCTATAACAAAAGTAGCAGGCTCTTCGCCACTTATGTGTGATTTATTATCAGCCGCTATCTCCGCTTTTGTCATTGCCACCGGTTCTAAACATGCAAAAAATTAACCGGTACTGGTGGTGCCATCTATCGTAATTTTTCATCTCATATATTTGTTTTTTTTTTTGTAGTGTGGCACTAGTTATATCTTTGTGCCAATTTGGGGTTATTTGGTTTAGAATAAAATTGGTGCAAGCATGTTAATAATTAAATAAAAAAACGCTTATTGCATAGACAAAAGTTTTTATTTAAATCTCAATATTATATGATGTATGGATTTGACACAGCTTATAATTGACTAAAATGAAAAAAAAAAAAACAAAACATAGGACGTAACCATATTATCATAACGCGGTTATTCGAAGAAAAAAAGCATTATATTATAAAAAAAAAATATGTACATCCTCATTGTAAAAATAATAACAAATATAAAAAGTAATATACAAACAATTGTAGCTCTCATTATATAAAAAGAAACAGAAAACCGGTATTTGAAACAGTACAGACACACAATAGGCTCATTTCTGGACTCTTTGGTATTTGTTCTTGTTGTTTATGGTTCACTAAGCTGGCGTGGCCTCGATGACACTTTGCTATTCGCTATCGCGTCGCCATTTTGCGTTGCTTTTTCCTTTGCACTTTTGCAGTCGTGTGGCCTGACGTAGTTTTAACTAAATTAATACTTGTTTTGTTATTGCTAAGCTGTGATTGTTAGTAACTAAGTAGTCTAATATATATAATTGTGCTAAAATCTTATTTTATTCTAAGTTTTCGTGTATTTTACGTTACAAATGGGCAGAAAGAAGAAGAAGGCATCAAAGCCATGGTGCTGGTATCCTTTTCCAATAAATTCTAAATGGATTACGAAATTAGATTTGTACACGACCTTCGTAATCAGGTCAAACGCTATTATAACTTGTATTATTGACTTTACATCACAGTGAGTTTCCTTAGCTATAGTGCAGGTATTGCAACAGGGAATTCGACGACGAAAAGATTCTGATCCAACATCAAAAAGCGAAACATTTCAAATGTCACATTTGTCACAAGAAACTTTACACGGGACCTGGACTGTCAATACACTGCATGCAGGTATGTGCGTCAATCAGTGCCATAGTTTTGGCATCCGCCGCGCCCGCCCACGGCCAACGCGCACTCGCTTTTTTTAACTCTCATACATATAACTATAAATATTTTGGCGCGACTTACGGGCCCAACTCTGCTCCCATAGTAGTACTATACAAAATGTCTTACCCTATTTTCTCTTGGGTGGGTAGCTCTAACAAAAATATGATTCTAATTTATTACAGAGCATGTTCTAATATAAGTTTATAATTCTGTTTCAGGTTCACAAAGAAGCCATAGATAAAGTACCAAATTCATTACCAAATAGGTCAAATATAGAAATAGAAATCTATGGCATGGAAGGTATACCGCCAGAAGATATGAAGGAGCATGAGAAACAGAAATCAGGTATAAAAACTCTTTTATTTGGCCTCCAACTGAACAACTTTGGATTAATGTATGTACTATTTCTTTATTATGCTTGGGACACTAGTTGTTAAGGTGCACATCCACTGTGGCGCATTGTAGCTGCATGGATTAATTTGTTTATCAATGTTGGTCTTTGTTTCCACTGCAGTACACACTAAATATACCCACAACTATGTGCAACTTTAGCATGGCCCAATGTAGGGCACTGATGCTACGATACAATTTCACATAGTTATGAGTTAATATTTGTATATAGTGTGAACCGCATACATAGCATTGAGCTATGTGAGCTACATATTCAAGCAAGCCATTCATGTAACATGTCAATTGATGCATAGAGTGTCTGTGGATTGCAGTGGACACAATCACGTACATTTTCTTGCAAAGAGAAGTATAATATGTTGTGCAGCCTGCCATGCACCATGGTGGGTCTACGCGTTTAATGTACATTGGTGTGTAGTTTGTTAAATGTTCCAACATAGAGGTAGGTGTATATCGTGAAATCTTTAGTGAATTAGTTTTATCTATGGAAATTTGTACAGGTGGTGGTAAAGGTGATGAAGACAGTGATGATGATGAGCCTGCTGCAAAGAAAAGAGCAACGCCAGCTTTGGTAAGCATTGTATTTTCGCTTTCTTGGACATTTTGATTTTGAACACAGTGAGTAATGTGATGAGTGCATTCTCACTTCGAAGAACTCTATTGGTAACACGAAAGCTTCCCCAGTTTTCATGATCTACTCTTGACATAATTTCCTTAAGCCACTATATTTACAACACAAGTATACTTATTATTGTTCTTATCAACAAAGCAACATGTTATCTTATAAATAATGCTAAAGGCTCCTTACTTATTTGTTTTTTTTTTTTTTTCAAACAGCTGGGACCAGGCCCGTCACAAGTGACACAGGGCATATTGCCCACACCTATGGGACCAGTCCCTCCGGGGATGTACCCCGGACATATGCAAATGCAAATGATGCCGCAGTTTATGCAGGCACCTAGGTAAGTTGCTACTTATTATATTTATTTGTTAAAACACTAGGAAGTGACCATTCAGGGCTTTTGGACGACTTATTTTTTTAAGTTGTGTTCAAAAAGTAGCACTTAGCCTAATTTGAATAATATGTGACTTGACTCTGATAACATTTTACCAACAGCTTCTGTATAAAGTTCTATCTTAGTTGTAGGTAACAGATTCAGTTTTCGTTTTAAAGTTGCATTTATATGAGACAACTGTTTGTTCTGGGCAGTGCTAATAGTTGTGCCGTGTAAAGGCAATCAATATAAAGTGTTCTAGCTCCCCTTTTCAAGTACAGGATCAATTTTAAGCTGAAAATAATACAGAAATTCTATGCTACGAAAAAAAGTACCTAGATTGCTAGTGTCTACTTTTATATAGGTATATATTTTATAGAATATTTATAAAATACTGCTATAGATCAGGAATACATTGAATTTCAAAAATTACACAAACAACCCAGAATAGTAGAAGCTTGTTTTAAACATTTTAAAAAAGACTTCATAAAAACCTGTGAAACAACAAAAAAATTAATCGTAAAAGCTAAGTTGTTCACCTTGTACCAATACTTGAGACACCAGAAGGTCAATACTAGCATATGAACCATATTTCATGGTGTTATGATAACTTCTTCTAATATTATAAAGAGAAAAGAGTTTTGGTTTGTTTGTAGCGAATAAGCTCCAAAATTACTGGATATTAACCATTTGTTCACCAATGGAAAGCTACATTATCAGCGTCTAATATAGGCTATATTTTATCCGCGTATTCGGAAGGAACAGTACCTACGCAGGTGAAACCGCGGGGCGCTGCTAGTGGCGTACATTATGGGATGGTTTAGTTTATCTTATAGCTGAGACTGATAGAAATGAGTAAGGACTAGGTGTTTTTTGTATTTAGGCTCCTATTTAGTATGTTATACATAGATGAACTGGCTAACACAGCTAGCCATGGTCTCCCCATGCAGGTTAACGGCCAAACCCAATAATCGATCTATCACATACTGGAGATAGAAAAACAAATGAAACAACAGAAAACCTACATAATTTTTCTGTTGTTTCATTTGTTTTTCTATCTCCAGTATGTGATAGATAGGTTATTGGTTTCGGCCGTAAGACTGTTACATAAGCCTGCCTCGATGGGTGCAGTGGTTACGATAACAACACCATCGAGGCAGTGCTACTACTAAAAATGTGGTCCCTGGGCATGTGTCCCAGCAGTGGGAATGTTAAAAGTCTGATTATGCTTATATGCTTAGTTCCATGTTGTCATTTTTGACAAAGTGTGAATGGGTTTTTCTATCTGGAATGTCTAACGGCCGAAACCAATAACCGATCTATCACATACTGGAGATAGAAAAACAAATGAAACAACAGAAAAATGATATAGGTTTTCTGTTGTTTCATTTGTTTTTCTATCTACAGTATGTGATAGATCGGTTATTGGGTTCGGCCGTTAGTAACTTTGATGTCATTGATGGCAAAACGCTCGCCTCTAATACATGAGACTTATAACCAATTAAATCTGGGTTTACTATAGGTAAGCTTCTGCCAGTCAGCCTATATGTTCCCTTTGGGGAATAGCGTAATGTTATATCATGTGTAAGGTTTATTAAATAAGCATTCATCATTAATGAATGATATGATAGTTCACATTTCTAATACTTATTTATGTTAGGCTATACATTTATTTCTTAAGATAATAAAAACAAGATTTATCTCAATGAGTTCATGGCCTATAGTTTCAAGGTAAGTTCATACTTATCTTGGTATTCATAAAGATTGTAAAACCTGTACCAAAGGCAACGGCTAATAAAAATATTATACCATAAATCATTAACACTATTAATTAAATAAATTTCATATAAATGGAAACCATTAAAAATAAAAAGGCATTTATTCAAACTATGCTGAGAGATTGCAATTTTTGAACATCAAATTTTACAAAAAGGAGTCCCAAAATGCCCACCCGTTACCACTTCCTAGTGTTTAGCTGGGAAGAATGCATCAAACTTACCAGCAACACATTTGTCTGTTACGTTTTAAGAACTTAAATTTATACAATAGTGTGCAAAGTAATGAATACATGACACAGAGGAAAAACAAATCTAACATGGAAATCATAAATCAATTTAGTAAAACATTGTATAGAATAGATAAAGTAAAAACGGATTAACCTACATAGTCATCAGATGAATAAAAAAAAAATGATATGAACTCATATAACCTGTCATAAGGTAACTTGGAGAAAGATTATCCTATCATATACCATTATCCTGTCTTAACAGGAGTTGCCAGCTTCTATTATGCGTTTTCAAAATGGTGCTGACAAGATGAGCAGAGTAATGAATTCAGTAACTGTTACAATAGAGAAGTTTAAATATATATAAGGCAAATGTAAGTATATTACATACCTATATATAAACTTAAGCCTTTTTCTGTGGTGGTAGGCAGAAATTGAACTCTTCCTACTAAGGTCCTTGCATATGATGTGTCTTCCATTACTTCGTTTTAATACAATTTATCATAAAAACAAACATAACTAAATGTTGGACACATGGGTAGTAACAATGTACAAAATTTGCATAATTTTCTGAATATAACAGCAGCCCTACCATGACGTCTTAAATCCATCATGATTCCTGTGTCAGAGAGAGACGGAGTTACACAAGACGAATAGCACTATCCCTTTCCCGCACACAGAATCATGATAGCATTGGCACTTCGTAGTACGGCCACAGATACATGTTTGCTGTGTATTTCTTAACATATTAATGAGGCTTCAGGACATGTGGCAATACATGATAATATACTTAGCATAGACAGTTGTATGACAGACTGCTTCATAGACTGTTTGTGTTTTGTTCAAAGGACTAGCTTTTGCCAGTAGCTCCGCCCGTGTAATAGTCGGAAATTATATCAAGGGAACATGCTCTCGGGATGAAAAGAATCCTATATCTTATTCCAGTACATGCGTCTATCCGTGCGCGAAGTCGTCCCAACACTCAATAATATACTTATTTGCATTCATTATAATTATTGCAGGTACGTATTAAATATACATAATTTTTGAACATTGTAAGATAGTATAGAGGATTCACCAGAGATTTTTGTCAGCATTAAGACGTGAAAAGGTTAACAAACTGACAGACCAAGTTACATTCGTACTTATACCATTAGTATGGATTGAGCAGTTTTTGTAGTATTGTGAATCGGCCAGTAGCTAAAACTTGATAAAAATTAAAATTGCAAATTAAGATAAACACTTGGAACTGAAGTTGTTTAAAATATTCATATCCTTGAATTATGAATTGAAAACTATTGCACACATGCAACAGTTACCATGCAATTGTTGATTAAAACCTTGATTAGCTAAGAAACAATGAATTTCAAACTCGTGTAAATAAAAACGTTTAGTTTTATACCCTATTTTTGGCACTAGTGGCCAAAGGTGGTGGTACCAGTCAACTAAAATCTAATTCGACTAACAACAAATTTATATTCTATGTCTTTCAAATATTGCATTTCATTTATATTGGTATTTCATCATAATCATCATCCTTCCTGCCCTTTACCCATGTTACTTGTGGTCGGCGCAATGACGGTCGATCGACCCATTATTTTCATATCCCACACAACGCATCCATTTCTTTAGTCTCCCTCTACGACCCCATCCATCAACAATCACTATTTGCATTTAAAATAACTTGTTATTTAACCTAATTGTTTCAGGATGATGATGCCAGGAATGCGGCCACTGTTCCCGGCGGCGAGTATGCCCCCCACGTCGACGAGCAAACCCACGTTCCCCGCCTATAGGTACGTCGCCTAATTATAACTAACTGTATTTATAACGCGTTATTTTAATACTTCACAAGAAATATCGTATCCATATTGTGAGATTAACTCACGGGTATGTAAAAAAGAATTTTATGATGAAAATAACTTTTACTATGATTGTGATGACTGTAGCAAAAAAATATTCGGGTAGTCTTTTAACTGTTCCTGGTATGTAACACATGGACGGAAATAGGAATATTTGTGTTATTCACCGTCTTTAAAAATAGATTAAATTGACTTGTGAACTACAAGCTACTGATCAACAAAACATGTATCAGATAATTCTACGGAACTTACCAAGACTCAAATAGATATGTAAACTCATGCCTTCTTCACATAGGGGTAGGCAGAAACTACAGAATGCCACCTACTGTGATACTTTGACATTTCTTTTACTCATCTATACTAATATACAGGGTGAAATTGAATAGATGCGACATATTTAAATATACAATAATACGTGTTGTCAAGAAAATTTAGAACATACCAAATGTAAAATTAATGAACTTTTATCACCGCTATGAATGGCAACGCTTAATAACGCGAGTACTCCACAACGATCATTGAGCACTGCGATTAGTTGGACGAGATTTTTTGATACTTTAATTTTTCTTATTTATTTTGCATATTAATTATTTTTCTGGAATACCGATAATTCGTACTTAAATAAAGATATTAACATCGATGGATCATTTTAAAACGCCAACCACGTAACTTTTTTTAACGATTTAGATTGTAGAAAAAACAGTTTATAATTACTATGTTACTGTAACTGAAGCTCCCATTTCATTTTGTCGCATCTATTCAAAGTCATCCTGTATAAATGTGGATGTAAGTTTGTTTGTTACGCTTTCACGCGAAAACTACTCAACCGATCATCATGAAACTTTGTACAAATATTCTTGGAGGTATTAGAAGTAACATAGGATACTTTTTATCCCGGGATTATGTTCCCTTGGGATAATTTCCGACATTCGTGCTGGCGAAGCTGCGGGCAGCAGCTAGTTGTATAAATCTAAAATATCTACTAAAATTTACTTCACTGTCCAAATATTGCGCTTAAAATGACTGTTTGCAACATACTATGAATACAAAGCGAATGAATAGTTACAAACATTAAATATTTGGCACCTAATGTCTGCCAACAAACATAATTTGTCACATAAAAGTCCCAATTTATATCACAAAAGTGTTCACTAATTACGCTGTAGAATAACTGTGTTAATTACATTGACAGTTATAAAAAGTTATGGTTATCTAGGAATTTGATGTGAAAAAAGGTTTTACAATAGATAATGATTTCTCATTGTTTTATTATCTGCGTCATTGTGTAATGCGCTAGTAATTACCCGCAGTCTGACTCGCATCCTATGGGACTTATTCATTTAGCTAGTTAAAAAACCTTTTATTACCGTATTGCATTGAAATAAGTACTTCAGTAGTTTTGGCTTGAAGTCGAAAGGAACTGGATGCTTCGTTTGGATTGTATTAATATTGTACATTTGTATTATACATTGTGGTGCAGAAATTACATGCACCTGTATAATATTGTCGTTTATACAATGATGAAAAACAGCCATATATATATCGCTATTATATTTATATATATTCATATTAGAATGTAAATGTGAATGGAACGATTAGCATGAACAGATGCGCAATTTACCAAGAAATAAAGACAAATGCAAGTCTCATTACTTTTTATAATTTATTTTTGTTACTAATGTATGAAAAACGTTGAAATGTAAAGATTCAGGCAGACGAGACCTTGATTGATGTGACTACCATTTATGTAAACAAAAAAATGATGATAAACCAGAATACACCAACAATTATATTCCATTTGAACTTCCACCTCAGTATGTATTCTGGATCAAACACTACTACTACCTACTACAGCAACGCGACGATAAGTGCGCCGCCCACCACGACGACGCCGTCCAGCAGTTCTGAATACAAAGAGAACGGCGAGGTGAAGCCTCCGGCGGCGAACGTCTGCCCGCTGGTGACGGCCACGGGCGCCGGCTCCAAGATCATACACCCCCCGGAGGACGTGTCGCTGGAGGAGATCCGAGCCAGGAGCCTCAAGTACCGCGCGAAACCCAAGCCCGACGCGCCCGCCGCGCAGCCGCAGCCGGCGCCCGCCATGATCACGCCCAGCACGAGTCAAGCAGAGGTATGGGTTAGTGGTTCTTTTATATTTATCTATTTATGTCGTTTGAAAGCACTTTGATTTAGTTTGCTCACGGTTTTTCCGTTTTTGCAGCTTTGTTTTCTATTCTAATATTTTTGCTGCTTGTAATTGCACAGTTGGATTGTCACTATTGCCAGTGATGATATAATAATAGTAAATAATCACTAACATTCAGATTTAAATTACACTGCATATTAACTTTAATCCAATTCACAAAGTTTTGTAATCTAACAGCACCTGTGTGGCATTTTTAGATTTAGATTAAAAGATGTTTATTTAACATCCAAGATGACCGGACATTTTGTTAACATAACACACGCGCTTATGTTTATATTTGGTTGTCGATTATAGAATCGTTACATCCAATGTTTGCTTTACACACAGAAATATTTTAAGTTCTGCTGTAGACTGCGTAAATGCTTCAGTTTTATTTAGACGCTACAATTAGATAGTTACTGTCTAAGACAAAATCCCAATGTAGTTGGGCCTTCAGCTCCACATATTTTGCGTACAGTCGGAATGTTTCCATACAACAATCAATGCTGGATCTGGTGAGGCTGGCAGTCAACCCAAACATGGTTGGCACCGGCAGAGCCAGTGCTGTCGAGAAGATAGATGTTTCCAGCATAATGCAAGCTAAAGAAGTGCTGGTCAGCCTCCCTCCCCACTAGTCATAAGATTGTCTAAGCAAAAGAATAAGAAAAGCGTTAACAGGAGGATTTCGCTTGGCGACAGGTGGCCGCGCACATGAACGCGGCGGTGGCGGCGGCGCGCCAGCAGCAGGCGGCGGCGGCGCTGCGGCGCGGCGTGCTGGGCGGCATGGGCGGCATGGCGGGCATGGGCGGCATGGTGGGCATGCTGCCGCCGCAGGGCATGGTGCCGCGCGTGCAGGTGCCGCACGTGCCCGTGTCCGTGCCGCAGATGCCGCCCGTCGTGCCCATGCTGCCCGTCATGCCGCAGTTCAACCTCGTGCGCCCGCTGCAGCCCGGTCAGTACCCGCACTATGCGCCACACGACTACCCTTACCGCTAGACCGCTTCCGAGAGCGACCCAGCCCCTACCGGCAGGCGGCATTTGCAAACTGCGATAACTCAGGCATTTGCAAGCTGCCGTGTTTTCTATTTCTTGACTCGTTTTCGACTCCTGTTGATTGACTTTACGAAATTCTGAAACCAGTACCCGCTTAGTTTCGTTAAGCTACCGAAGCATAATATTAGGCCAGTGAGTGGCCATAGAGCACTTTGCAAACGCCCCCGGTGCATCTCGAGCGCCCCCGCGCTGACGACCTGTCTGAGGACATTCTGTGAAGTATAATGTTTAGACATTGTTTAATAATGTTTACATCCCCTTTTGATCATGTTTACCAGTGTTCCTTGATGAATTATATAAAGTGCTCGCTACTGCGGGTTAGGCGAGCCGCTCGTGTGTTACGACGGCTGTCCTTGTCCGTGTTTAAACCTCTGATGTCCTTTCAGATGACCCCCCCAATGAACAGTATTATGATGTATTTGTATGGATATGATAACTAACGTAGGACATATCAAAGTATTAGGTAATTCGTAATGATATATTCTCGTTGTCTTTGATGTTGCACATTGAACTTGAAGTTAAATGTATTTACTTGTAACAAAATGTATTTTTTGATGTTGAAATGGTCCAAAGCGGAGACTCGTTGAAATTTTTTGTACAATGTAAAACCAAAGAAATGATGTAATGTTAAAGGTTAGTTAAAAGACTGGATTTTAGTACATTCCGATTGAAAATTCACTATAGTGGTCCATATTTTTATATTCGCATAAATATTGACAAGAACACAGTTCACACGTTGAATGTAGCTCTGTATCACTGACACATGGTATTATTTGCATTTATTGGTCTTAAGAATAATATAGAATGGGTGGTTTTCTTTAGTAATAATGTTGCTTTACGATAGTTTAGTATAAGAAGTCAGTAAAACAAGTATTGTTTTGATTCGATTTGTTACCCACGCGTCGCGTGATTTTACAATATACGTGGAAAATGGAGTGTCATGAACTTTGATCATCAAATAAAAAGTGCATTCCCTTGACTGATTTTATTTTTCTATTTTCCACGACAACATGACTGTTTGATCTAATTAAGCCCTGACTAGCTTTAGTTTATTTTGACTGTGTGTAAGGAACTTATCGCTTGTGTTTTAAGAGCGTGGAGCAGTTGTCCACTTAGTTCGCTAAAGTCCGAAGGCATCGCAAGACACTCAGTGCTTGGCTTTCAGAGCAGGCTGCGTCTGTCGCTCGGTGGGTGCCTCTATATTATGTAGCGCTGGATGCTGTCCGCTCCGGCGCCCGCGACCTACTCTTGTCTGTCTCTCAGTAAAGTAAACACATAACAGCTTGTCGATACTCACCCCTAACGCCCACTAACTCGGCCGACTCACCGACCCGCCTCGTACAGAGTTCAGAGCCACTCGTCATAGACTAAACACTGTCAAGAGCTAAACTGTGATTTTGATGTGCCATCCGCACTATCGGAGGAACGGAATGAAAATGAGCGGTAATTTTATTCACATTCCTTAATGGATTTGCTTATTGTAGTAGCTCTTATCTTATTACTGTCTCGATTTTCTCGTAGTGTCATATGAATATGACGTTGTCGGTTTACGGGTGGGTACACTAATATTATATTTACGTACAGTAGTTTTGTCGCTTTACAATGTGCATGAACAGAACGAGTTAATAGTCGTTGGCTGAATTGGATTCTACGAGCAACCATTCTCGGATCACACTGAAACATGCATGAACTACGGATATTACGATTATTACATCGCCGAGTATTTTGGAAGTGTGATTTTTCATGTGAATTATTTATCCTACCTACCTGTGTTCCTTTGCTTATACTGCACCTTATCAGTCGCCGAGCTGTGCGTGCACGTGGCGCACGGGCACGCCGGCCGGGCTCGCGGTGACAGGCGATTGTTCAGCAGTCACAACGGCCCAGCCGTGTGTTGGACCCGCGCGGTCCCCTGTTGCTTCTCGCCGCAGAGCCCGGCCCGCGCTGAGCCCGCCTTTGTGTGTGCAGGGATGCTGCTGCCGGGCGGCATGATGCCGATGGGCGCGATGTTCCCGAGCGGCATGGTCATGCAGCCGCGCTACCGGTAGCTGCGGGTCGCCGAAGCCGCCGCACTAACCCTCTCTGTTGACAGACGGCCGCCCGCGGACGAGTCGGCCCGAGCGAAGGTAGGCGCTCGTTTGTAGTATCGTTATATACGTCCGCTTGACGGTTGTGTGTCCGAGCTCGTTGCTAAACCGCGGTGAGGGATACTAACGAAGGTAAGGCGAGCGGCTAGTGCACGTCGGACAGGTGATCCAGTCGCCCGGCTAGCCGAGGTTGGGCCGGCAGTTCCCTGCGGGCGGCCGCAGGCGACGCGTTCCCTGTCACAACAAGTGTTGTTGGATTGGCGGCCCCCTGTCCCTTAGCATAAGTCATTATATTCCTACCTTACCACTAAGCTCTCACATAGACTGTCAACAGCAGATTTCAGTAGTGAATTCCGTTCTTAATTAAAATTTCTGGTGTTAAGACATGTGTGTAAGATTAATAATGAAATAAATGTTATCTGCCTTGATGATTCTCTAAGCGTTTCCACATTAAAGTTGTGACGTTTGCCTACTCTTGTAGAATTTTGACTATTTTACGCAATAAATGCTCTGGACAATGATACATACCTTAGTTTTATTTTCTCTTTCATTTTTTTTCTAGATCCCATGATAAGCGCTTGACATGCCTTATCCACAGAATGATAAAACTTTATCATTCTCGTCCTACCTGTAAACTAGCTGTAAAAATAGATCTATAACTACGCTCCTGTAGCAGGAACACATCCTGGGTTTGCCAGTGGATGACTGAATTGACCAAAACTGGTACTAAACGAAGTAACGTTCGGCTGTGGATATCACTAACACCCTACCATTTCCTGCCTCCTGATATCAACAGCCGTATATTACCTACTTTTAGCATATATGGATAGCACACTGGTAACGTGTTTCCTCGTGTGAAAGTAATTTCACCGACGCCCAGATTTCGCCTATGAAAGATTTCATGATATTGCAGAAACGAATATACATCGTCATCAATGGTTGTTTAGAAGAAAATAAACCCCGTGTCAATGTGTAATGTTTACGAGGTATAAGTTTCGAGGGTGCAACGTCATACTCCCCAGACACTCCATCATGTTTTGCTGTTTATAAATCTGCATCTACATTGCGTATAATTGTGATATGAATTTATAAACGGCAAAATATATGATGGGTGAGATGACGTCATCCACGGCATCGACTGACCCTATTATTAGAGCTGTACGTTGGCACACGTCGGGGTGCAAACCAAAGCTATTCCTATGATAAGTAAAAGTCCCTTTTCAGGTAGGTATTGCGTTTATTCTGTAATCAGAACATGTAAACAACTGCCGGTTATCCGATGAAATTCGAATGACTACAAAAAAGCGACGGATTAGTACATAACAATGATCTACTTAACTTTATTCACGAACCAGTAAAAACGTGTTGTGCTGTGCTCTGTACACTGAAGTAGAATAAAAGCAAAAAATGGACTTGTTGTCGGATTATATTCTTTCTACTCGCTGTTTTCGTAGTACAGTCTGTTGTCAACATTATCTGACCCACCCTAAAAACAAACGAATTTGGACTTTCTATCTATAACATTAAGGTTTATTCAATGCAATGAGCTTATCAGACAAGTGCTCGAGGAATCGATGAACAAATACAATAATAATACAAACACGCAAATTTAATCTTTATACCATTGTCATTAGGTTATATTTTATAACTACTTGTTATAACATAATTAGTCTAATAGCTTATTTTAAAAGAAGTAGTTATCTTATTCTGGTCTCGTGGTCTATGCATATGACTGTGAGAAACAAGTTGTAAGATCAAATCCCGCGGCAAAGACGTCGTTTTGCTTTTCAATTTAAAATTTATGCCAAAACTATTTCTTATAATAATGTAAAGAACTATAGACGGATATAAACTTTCTGGAATGTAATATTTTTGCATAACTTGTAATATGTGGGTAGTTCAACAATAAATACTCGGATTCATTTTAAAACTGGTATTCAATATTATGCTACTGAGGGTATGCAATGACTTCGCGTAAACATATTTTACCTTGCTTTAAAATTGCAAAAACAACGGCTCTTTACAATCTGTTATTTTCTATTGTATAGCTAGTTTTTTATTATCATGTCTTAATGGAGTGGTTACTTATTTAAAATACAAAATAATCTATTTGCACGAGGAGAAGGATGGTTGCTTGTGCAGTGCAAGAATAAACTTTATGAAAGTATACTATATGGGTCAAATTCTTCAGAATATTGTGTCTAGCATTACAACAACGTTCTAATTTCAATACGACATATAAGAAGTGAGTTGGTCTTGTGGTCACTAGGATAGTGCTGAGTTCATTGTTGTAATACGTTCGAAACCAAGTTTGACCTAGACGTGGCTTATTGCTCAGCTGTTTTTTATTTTATTTTATTACACTTGTTTAATGGACGACGTAGGGTCTTGTCATTTTAAAAGGGTAGTTTGTATAGAAATAAAACTAAAGAAAATTGCAAGTTAAAAATGTTTATCATTTCATTAAAAGACTTAGGTAAGATAAAGTAAGTAAATGCTCATATATTTCCAAATTAATATACATTTTATATTAGTATGCCATAATGAAATCTAACAATTTATAAATATTAAAAAAGGCATGCTTATGCTTAAAATTTTGTTTTCGAGAAAATGAATTCATCCGTGAAATGCTTTAACTACAGATTTATAGCTGCCTATATGTAGTGAATAAACATGTTATTTAAATAGAAACAAGCTATTGATAACAATAACATCACCACATAATCTGCAACATTTTAATTGTTTAACAGTCAATCCATTGAGCATTTACTTACATGGTGTGTTTAAAATCCCTACTAGATTAATTAGTAGCGGAGTGGCGCACCGTCCCCTGCTATAACTTGCTGTAAGCGGCTACGCATACCGCGCACCATATTCCAACACAAATCTTTGCCTCTCATGTGCTCCCAAGTCGACGTCACGATCTCAACCAAGTTGTGTTTGTTTCGCACTTCAGTTGTGTCCCAATTTAAAACCATTTGACCCCATAGATTTTCTATAGGGTTCAAATCAGGACTTTTAGATGGCCAATTAATAACTGTCACACCTTCTTGAGCAGCTAACCAATCCTGCACAATGCCTGCACGGTGGATGGAGCAGTTATCGTGCACGAAATAAATGTGCGATGTTGGATAGGCAATTCGCACAGTCGGCAGCATGACATCACGCAGAATCTCCAAATACAAATTACTATTAAACCTTCCACCTACTTCCACCAATTCACCAGGGCCCATAGACGACATCCAGCCCCAGTAGCCCAAGGTTATTCTACCACTGGTTCTACAAGGTAGCAAGCACTTCTCATTGTAGCGTTCTCCTTTCCGTCTCCATAAGATTTTACGTCCATCTTTATCTGATTTAAATGATTTTTCATCAGTGAAGATCACAACATTTTCTTCCCAATTAAAATTTAAATATTCCTGGGCAAAACGGACCCTTTCTTCGCGATGAGCAGGTGTCAATGCAATTTTCTGTGCCGGCTTATAATTCTTTATCCCAGCAGCGTGTAAATGCCTTCTCACTGTTTCGACTGAAATATTGTGATTTATTGCGGATACACGAACGGGCAAAAATGGATTTTCAATATGGCTAGAAACAATGGCCCGGTGGCGTTCGAATTCGGGACTATACTTGATGGCTTTTGCTCCTGGACGAATCCGCTGAATATTTCCATTGTCTCCATAACGTCTTAGCCATAGTCTGACCGTATTTCTCTAAAACAAAAAATAAACATGTTTGGAACCGTGTATGTAACTTGTAAGGAATGAAAAAAATAAAATACAATGGTAAAATAACCAATTACACGTTCATTAATAATACAAAACACTTACTGCAATATTAAGTCGACGACTAATTTCTCTAATTCCAACATGCTGCTCATGTAAAAATATGATTTTGTGTTTGGTATAGTCATTAAGTTGCGACATGATGCTTTTTACACCGAATTGCTTAAAAATACTTAACGAGTTATGAGAAACGATTTACAAATGTGCGTGCGCGGTCACTGCTAATAGGCGTAGTGTAACTTTTGTCACTTGATGAATTTACTATCTACCTCACGAAGCAAATATATTTTACTTAGTATCCAACCAAATTCTTGTATAAATTCTGTGAACTTGAAAGTTTTTTATTATACCCACCTGTTTACAAGATAAGTTATTGAGCGTAAATTATATTGGTCGTTCTTTAATAATGCAAGCAATAGTGTAGAAATGATAACAAATTAAAAAAGATACTTATAACAGGTGAAACGCGTTTTCGAACCAATTTGGTTTTGGTCGCCAATCCAGCGTCAAACCGCTAAGCCACGAGAACTTGTTGCTAATGTGCGAAATAAAAGATTCCGTTGTAATTATATATTGTGACTTGGAAGATTTTCAACTTTAATGTCAACGAGATAATGATTAAAATAGCTTAACGCTTACCTTAACCTTACGTGTTAAAGATCAAATTTGCGTCCTCGCGCACTCGTCTAATAAGCTCATATAAATTGAATAAACTTTAATGTCACAGGCAGAGGGTCCAAATTCGTTTGTTTTTAGGGTGGGTCAGATAATGTTGACAACAGACTGTACATTGTAAAAGTAGCCCAAGTGCTATTCCACGGTAAATATAAGCTGTCTTCTTCATTCCAAATTTTATTTAAAATACATGCTAACGATAATAAAACAATAGTGCGGATAGCTAGTCCACACAATTTGCTTTCGGACGACTGTGTTTTGCCGCACTGACATTTCATTTACGAAAGTTTCGATTGCGCGGTAGTCACAGCTTGTACGTCAACCTGCGGCATTGTCGTCTCTTTTCTCGATAGTTCGCTGCCGCAGCAAAACTGTTAACAAGTCTTGCTCATTTAACAGATGACTTGAAGATCGAATATATGCTCTAGAAGGTTATGTAACAATCATTCAATGATACATAAACACCCGTTCTTGGTGACTGGGGCCTTAAGCCTGGACTTTCCAGGTCTTCGGGTCTCATAATCGAATCTCAAATGATTGATTGAGGAAAATTGAATATGGAAGAGGAACAGGCAGACAAATCAAATAAAAGTTTGCATATAATAAAGCTGTATATTGAATTATAATAATAAAAGGTCTCGTCTGTACACATAACACATTTATACACGACAACTATTCACTAAATTGTTATTAGAAGAAATATTATAATACCATATCCTAAAATACATGAATTACAACAGGCTTGATCATATAACATAATAATACAATTATTGCATTTAACTAGTATCACCATTAAACGATTCGTTCAACCCAATTAAATCTTTTAGTAAATAAATTCACAACATTGCATTAATTTAAAATAAACAAATGATGCTATTTTTTTTCATAATTTCACAACAAATACTTAACACCTATTTATGGCAACATTAAAAAACGCAATTTAAAATGCAAACACCTCATAAATCTGTAAAAATTGTAAGTGGCATCAATGACTAAACTATTGTATAACTAATAATTATCTGTTATCTAAGCTAAGCATTATACGCTACTTGGTCAGACGAAATATAAATGTAGGTGTACAATTCACTGCAAGTTTACGTTTTAATTACAAAACTACAAAATTTGAGCTTTCCATGGTCACGAGTGTGGCCGAATGTAGATTAAGGTGAATGCTTCCAAGTTACGATTATACTTCTAGCGGCCGCTAGCCCGCGAATACTGAGCTCCTACAACCTTATCATAAAGTGCCCTTACATAAGGCTACATACTCGGTACATACTAGACTACAACCAATCTTTGTCGATATGTAACTGTTCATTTAATTGCGACCTGACGGACGAGGCTAAGGAAAATAAATCACAACCCTTCAGCTAATTGAGAACACACCATTTGGCACGCTCGGACTATTACAGTTCGTGTTTAAAATTACCAACGTGGACTAGCAACGATCGAATACGAAACGAATACTGATTAATGTTATATTAGAGGTTATAAAAACGTTATCCAGTCACATAGTTCTCCAAAGTTAACGGCGATAAATTGGGGAAGTTTGAAACACCGTGCTTCCATTGAGGTCAACCTCATTTGCTATACCCTGACACTAATCAAGGCATTGGAACCTTCCAAATTAGCTTAATACTCGGCCCAAGTAGCATTGCGGTCATCGTATCAGCGACATGACCGCGCAATAACTTCATCGATAGGCTTACCGTCTAGCAACTGTCACTTACTATTAAAAAACATTCGCCTACTTCATGCTACCCTAGTAGATCGGGCGACGGCGTCGTGCGGAACACGTCGAGCGCGTCCGGGCACGGCGTGTTGGTGCGCGTCATGGACTCGAAGCGCTCCCGCATGGCCGCCACGTGCCCGGCTATAGGCACGATCTCTTTCTTTTCCTCTTTGTCCTTAACTTCGGGCGCCGCGTCATCATCCACGGTCGGCCTTTCGGGCAAATCTAAATCGGATAGTAAAGATACTTCGGAAGACGCAGTGAAATACATTTCACTGATCGGTTCGCACGCTGCGTTCGCGGGTTCTGTGTCGGAAGGAAACGTGTCCGTCTCGTCGGTTGGCGGCGACACGAGCGCGTCGCTCCAGCGCTCGGCGCGGTACGCCTCTACCGTCCTTATCGACACCTCTGATGGGCTGACCAGCTCCGTGTCGCATTCCACGACTTGCGCCACGTCGGCTTCAACATCAACCACACTGATGGTCTCTGCTACACTGACCGCGTTGCTACTAATCACATCTTCTACATTATCTTCTTCAGGTGAGTCGTCCGCGACTTCGTCGTAAGTGGACGTCCTCATCGTTTCACATAGTCTGTTAATGGCGTCGAACACGTCCTTCAGGTCGCTGACGTCATCAGTAGGCATCATGGGTTCTTCTATGGGCAGTATGTCGAGGTCTGCAGCAGGTTCTTGCACGCAGGCGGGCAGGAGGGTGGCGGCGAGCGCGTTGGCGGGGCAGAGCAGAGCGTGCGCCACCGACAGCAGCGCGTGCGCCGGCCCGGACGCCGGCACCAGGTGCGCCGTGCTGCCCGAGCGCGCGGGCGGTGCGTGCCGCCCGCGCGGCGCTGGCGTGGGGGCGGCCTGAGGCGCTGGGGCGGGCGGCGTCGTGGGGGCTGCGGTCTGAGGTTGCGGGGGGGCGGTGGCCCCCCGGGCTCGCTAGCAGGCGGACGAGGTGCGCGTCCAGCCCTCCAGGGGGACCGACAGCGGCGGCGGTGGCGCCTGCGCCTTGCTCACTGCCCGACACACAACGTACATTAAATAAAGATAGAAGGATATAAGGCACAGCCTAAGTCATCACTAGCGGGCGTACCATGAGGTGTTAAAACGTGAGTCTTCCGAGCGAGAAAGAGGGATAGAGTTATAAACCCTATATAGCTCCATCCCTTTTTCTCACTCGGAAGACTCACGTTTTAAGACGTCGTGGTACGCCCGCAGTTCTCTTAGAAAACAGACTTCGTTCACAGATAGGTTTGAAGGGCTAGACAACACAAGAGTTAAAGATATAAGATTGGTATGAACACCGACAAGTAGAATAGAATAAAATGATTATGTCAATGTCATACAGATTCAAATTAAATTACCAAGTGACACCGCAGGTGTGACGAATATCTTATGATGCTAACAATTAAAGAAAAAGATAAAACTCGAACTTCACATAACAATCTACTTCACATAGGCACACTAGCGGATGTTAATTTAGAAAATATTACTGGTAGTGTCTGTCTAAGCCCCCTATTTGCCAAAAGAACAGATGCTAAGTTCTGGTGTATTATACAATTTGTTATTAGTTTTCATTTGCTCAGCATGTTTTAGTAGTCACAAAAATTTTAAACACATTTTCAGTCTTTTTTTTCTCACATTATTTTCTAGGTATCAATAGCTACAGAAATATATCGGAACAATGTCGATGTTAGGCCCCCGAATCTGGTGGTCATCCATGCAATATGTAGGTACAATCCTTGCCAAAACAAGTGTCTAAGCCCCGATTTTTTTTAAGTTGTTTATCTGTCCGTTAACGCTATTTGTCATACCGCCATTGGGTGGTTACCTACTGGTAAACGGACAGATAAACGACCGATTAAGTACAAATCGAGCATTAATTAACTAGGTATCAAACATTATAACAAAGCCTGTCCAGTATAGTTTTAAAAACACGCGCATTTTATTTTGGCATAGATTGTTTGTAAAGCTGAAATTCCCGAAGCAAGAAACCAACGGGCTACCTTCTCAATAAGAGAGCTATATCAGGCAAACAGTTAATATGACCAACATTTGTCCATCGGCGAACAAATCAGCCTATACTCCCGAATTATCAAACGACATTATGTACATACAAATATTTATGTCACTAATACATTTTTAAGATCCACTTGTGCATTGCCAGGGTTGCGGAATTTGCTCGAAAGAGTCACCGCGGCCCTGGAACGCAAAGGGCACAAGAAGGAACACGGGTGGGTTTTAGTCAGTAAGAGTCTGACACTCCCTTCCGCTCCGCCCAGAGCGGTAGAAGTTATTTGATGATTTCCCATCCAGGACAGCGAAATTCTCTTTAACTCCGAGTTAGTTGCTGATACACGAGGTTAAATTAAAAATATAGCCCCGGGTTACAACTAATTCAGACTAGAGCGATAAAGAGATTTTAAAATGTAAGTATGTTGCGTTTGATAATTCGACCGTATTTATCGTGCAAATATGTTTAGTGAAAATGTTCATGCATAATGCTCATGCAGTGTTAAAACGACTATGTCCACATGAAGGATGAAAAACATGCTCGAAATAATAATTAGAAACTTACCCATTTGACATGCAGGTCATATGGTTGTACACCACATTCATACACTTAGTACCTTGAATACGAGATTGAAGAAAACTACTGATATAATAAAAATGTTGGATACATTTGAAGTTGGATAATGGCCAGCTATTGTATCAAGAAATCTACTCTCAATATAAATGTGCTTTTATGTTTTGCAAATTTTATATGTTGCAAGAAGAAATTCTAGTCCATTAGAGAGTGAAAATAGATGATTGAGTCTTTTCAGAAATGCACTTTCATTTGACCATCTCATTACTTGCGCAAACCACTGAAGAGTAAGTGGCAAGGTGCATTTTTTTACTGTTGTTACAGTTCATATACTGACACATAATTAATTTAAAGTTGAATATAATCTGTTTAAAATACATAAAATATTCTTCTAACTAATAAAACTATCTGTGTTCTAAGTAGATATCAAGTTTCATACTTTCTTAGGCCACGTTTACAAGTGCAACCTCGCACGCAAACTTGCATTACAGCCGCACGACCGAGGTATATAAGGGGCCATCCATAAATGACTTCACATCATGATTTTTTACTCCCCCCCCCCCGTCCTTGTCACAGCTGGTTTGTGAGACCACCCCCTCCCTAGTGTGACGTCACAGTTTACAATGTAATTCGTGTATTTTTTCGTGTTTTACTTAGCACTTAGATTAAAATCGATTTTGAAATGTGAAGTCATGAAATTTAGGACCCCTCCCACCCCCTTGTCACACTTCGTCGCCTCCCTCCTTCCCCCTTAAAGTGTGATGTAATTTATGGATGGCCCCTAATGTGATCATACGCTCGCCCGCGATGTAATTAAACTTGCATGCGAGTTGCTTACCAGTGGAAAGGCGGCCTAAATAATGAAGTTAGGGGAAGTCTGCTATATAAGTGACTACAGAACGAACGCCAGACGTACACAAACAAGCAGAACGACACAAATGTTAGGACAATAAAATACAGTACAGCTGCTTGGTAATTATTACTCTTTTATTATAGAAAAAATAATAATATTATAAATACTATGAGCGTCGTACACATCACTATCACAATACCGGTTGCGTTTCAATACATAAAGCGTAACTGTTGGGTCTGTCAATAAATTTCTTAACTGCGATAATATTTCTTTGTCCTTTGACTAACATTTGCACGAGACAAATCAGTATCTCGAGTCGAAAAGGAATAGTATGCTTATAAATCATAGTCACTATCTCGATTCAACGCGAGATGCAGGGCATTTTTTTCGCATACGAATGTTTTCTGGTCTAAGCTTGAGACCGCTTTGCTACTGTGTATAAAACCGAATTTACTGATTAGAAGCATTCTAAATACCTTCAAGTATTTTTCTCAACACAAAGCCAAACTTTACTACTTAGCAGTTAAGCAATTTACTGAACAGCTTTCGAGTGAAATAAAATGGGCATGAAGCGATACAGGTACAATAATAGCATAAAAAATCTGCAATAATGGCACCTCTATTTAAAAAAAAAAGAATCACAACATAGTTCTCTCCGTCCAGCATCGCTACATCGTGCAAGAATTTCATACACGAACAACCGATCCAGTATGTATAAACTAAATTATAATATAATAATAAAAATATAATTAAATATAAATATTCTTAATGACTCAACGCGATACATTGGTAGAAGTCCTAAAGTACCACTTCACGAGAAAAATCTAGACAACTATCAGTCGCGAAAAAATAATTCTTGAAGGATAACGGGCTTTATTGTCAACACATAAAATACATTTCTTATCTAAAAACATCATCGCTCATTCCTCCTTTAGGCAGTACCCATTTTTTCAAGATTGTCAGTTATCTAGTGCACTTCATGAAGTACCATATAATAACTAAATAATGAACAAAACACTCCGTGTATAAAAATAAGAGGCTTATATAATATACGAATATAATTTGGTATTTAATCGAATGGTTTTATCGATAAGTGATACTGATAACGAATGACTTGCATTGGTATGTGGAGTGGTGAATTAACATACTGACTCAACTTCTAAACGATCTGATTACATGTGGACCGGATCTTTTATCGATTGTCTAACAACAGAGAGCTATGGAGAGATGTGAACTGAACTTCATATTAAAGATTAAATTTTTAATCAATTATTACAGAATTGACTTTTCTACATCTATCATCTATAGGGAACGTGCACGGCGTAGACTATGCCATCTAGTGTTGCAAATCTGAAACTATTACGTTGTAAATATTTGACCGGTGCTGCCACCTATACTTCCTGCACCCTCCGTTTAGGGGAGCGTGCACGAAGTAGACAGTGCCAACTAGCGTTGCAAATTCGAAACTTATAAGTAAAAATATACTTGACATTGACGCTTCTGTGCTGCCACCTATAGTTTCTGCAAGTTCCCTATACACAACGCTAATATCGCGACTGACCGATAAAAGCTAAGTTAAATGCATATTTTTAGGATATCGAACATCAAATTATTGAAACAAGTAAGTGGTTGAGTTTATTTCAATTCAAACTTTTAACTTTTTATTGCTGGTAGAAAAACGATTGCGAAGAGTTGTTTTCAGATTCTGTTGAAGTTAAGTCAGTATTTCAATATTAAAAAACGTCACTCATTTGTTATGTTAGTAACATGGAACACTATGATATCGATGTGAAATGTCCACGACCATGATTTGAATATTGCATTAAAACTACAACCAACCAAATTCAACCAATGTGTTCCTGGAATGACATATTAAATGCGAACTTTTTGGAAAATAATCACTGTACTTTATACTCAAATAAAAAATGTACCATAAAAAGAACAATTTCGGAAATATAATATTACTTTTAAGCATAGATTTTAACTTTCTATTCTACTATGTGCAGTGTCTAGCAAAGTAAAGTTCAGTACAAATAAATATGTAGCGCGCAGTTGTGATTTCCGTAATACATTATTGTGCAACAGATACATTAAATTACTCGAGACCATAAATGTCAATTCATATTTATATCGATATCTCTGTTGATAAGTCTTTGCTTCAGTTACAACACTATTAATTATATAAGGAATTGATACTTTGTGTTTTAATAATTACGTCTATTTTTAACTGGTAGACGGTCGAAGAAGTTAATAGAGACATGAATCAATCAATGTTCATTTATTTATTTCATACAGTGTTTTATCTGTTATGAAGCGAAAACATCAACGTAATAGGGATGCCCCAGAATAAATCGAGCTTCGAGACGTCAAGTCAACAAATGCGCGCCAACCTTTAATCCAATTTCAGTCTCCATAAAGACACTTAACCATACGTCATGCGTCATGCACGTAAAAATAAACATCTTTAATAACAAAAATAATACTTTATCATAATAATATTATAATAATTTTAATCTTCGAAACCTTGAAGGCGAAGTTCAGTAAAATAATCATGACTAAAATAAGTTCACTTAGATATTATGCTTGTCAATTTTGACTTGTACCTATTGCACTTAAAATTATGCTAAATAACTATATAAACTACGTTAATATAATATGACTAAGTAGAGCATGCGTTGTGCGTTTTGCTCTATAAATATCTAAAAAGAAAAAGATATCGATACTATTTGTAATCTTTGTTTTTAAGCAGTATCGATACTCGATCAGAAATATCGATGTTGAAATGCACAACTCTATATATAAGCAACTTATTCGTAAGAATAAGAAACATTGTCAAACAAAATCAATTGTACCCTAGTACAATGATGTATTTGAATGTAAGACCATTAAATAGTTCCCATAAAATGATGACATTTATTTATTAATAATATGCCACTATGTGATTTGATCGCGTAATCGTAATTATTTGCTGTTTAACAGCAACATTTTTATTTGACAAATGAATAAGTCCAAACAGGAACAAATGGAGATGACGGATCCATTTTGAAATCTTAATTAATTGATCGAATCACCACTTTGTTATAGTAATTACGATAGATTCAACTGTATCTATCGAACATTCAACGCACCATAACTTCAACAGTAACTAAGGAACCATTTTGACCTATCGATCAAAACGACCACAACCAACCGTTTTAAAACAACTATTTGATCGGCAGTTCAAAAAACAAGACCAACCGTTCAAAAACTTGACCAGCCGTTCCGAAATTTTACCGAAAGATCAAAAAATTTAACCACCCGTTCAAAAATTTAATCGATCATTCAGACACAATTGACCAACCGCTCAAATAAATTCATTTTGATCGACAGATCAAAATTTAAATTCCTCTGGCGCCGTCTGAGTACATTCCCGTGAGGTCCGTGTCCCCGGTCACGCGTACTTACCGGCCACGGTGGCGCTGCTGTAGCCCTTGGCGATGCGCAGGAAGGGGTCGGGCTCCGGGAAGCGCGACGCCGGCTGGAACAGGTCCGCGAAGCGCGCCTCCAGGTCCAGCGCGCGCATGGACGAGCCGCGCACCGGCGGCTGCGGCGCCACGCCCTCGTCGCCGTTCATACTCTGGGAATTTGGGATTTATTGTTAAGATACGTGAATGAGAGATTGGGTAATGATGTAACGGCAACTGAATTTTAGTGCCGTGCCCTGTGACACAGTCTTTACGCCGTTTGTCGTTTAAAATATGAATATTCTGTCATAACGATAATAAAAATATTTACAAGATGACGATGACGATTTTGATGCATTATACACGTAACTAGTATTTATAGAGGGCAGTTCGTGGCAAGAATAACAGCCGCACAGGTCAATTTTCAAGGTTAAGCAACGCTTGCCAAGGTTGGTCTGTGGCTTGGTGACCATCTTAACATACCGTGTTTCCTCCTTGCCTCGGGAAGCACGTGAAACCGTTGATTCCGGCTGTCATTTGTAGATCTTTGGCAGTCGTTACGAATTGTAAGAAGCCAGAAAATCTGACACTAGTCTTGCCAAGAAGTACCCGTGTTCCCCAGTTAATGGGTTGTGGAGGTCTGGTAGGCAGGCGCTTTACGTTAAATACTGGTATTCAGCTGAATCCGGTATGACTGGAAGCCGACCCAATTATAGTTGGGAAAGGGCTAGGCAGATATCGATGGCTCCTAAGTATACTGAGTCAACTAACAAATTTTGAGAAATGCACTTTTTAGTATATTAACAACAATTAAATCATTTCCTATCTACCCGTAAAAAAATAAAGTTCATATCTCTATAAATAACTAAGAAAAAATAGCGTATACTGGATCAAGTATACTAATTTATTTATTTGGCACGCAGTACACTGAGTCAAGTGCATGCTACCAATGTACGGGTGACGTGAATTCGCGAAAGTTGAAACTGACTCAGTATACGTCGAAACAGCGTGGTGTGAGGATGTAATTATGAGCTTTTTCTTATCAAGAAATAGTTGATTTTCTTGTATTATTATGTTTTATGTCCTACAACGTGTTGAAAGAAATGTTATGAAAAAATGTTCGAGGAGACTAGATCAAAGACTGATGACACAAAACATAGTGTACTTGATTATGTTGCAAGATTTTCGCCTGTGGAATCGCTTCATACTCGTAAAGATTCCAATAAAAAGAATTTTGCCGGATTTCTATCGTTCCCTAAAATGTTTAGATGATTCTAATCAGATAACTGCAGTCAGATCGGAACAGAATAGTTTTTTTTTATTGTATATAGAAAGTCATAAATACAAAATATAAATTAGTCATCGTTTTCTGATTGTTGGTCACACAAAAACGAGGGAGGTAGTATGTATGCAGTAATAGAAAGACAGACAGAAAGACAGAAAGAAAGATAGGAAGAAAGACAGACAATAATGGAAAGAAAAAATACTACATACACCTGTTCAATTGTACATGGCGTTTCAATTTGTTAAAAAAAAAAAAAAATAATTAAAAAAAAATAAAAACACACCTGCATGTAAAAAAGTATATAATAATATTTTTGTTGCATTCGGGGAACCTGTAAGGAACTATTACTAGACTATGAAAGTATACGTAGTCTAATTTTCATGAAAACTAAATATTGTCGTTTTTATTATTTTGGTAGTCCTGTTAACCTTTTGACCGCTTGTGTCGCTTTTATGCGACACATATTATATTTTTTTATTTTCACTAACCCGGGATAAATCAATACATCTAACGATACCACATACATTGATATCGTGTAATAAAAAAAAAACACAAACATACATACAAAAACCCTGAAAACATTACACTCCTTTTTTGGGCAGTCGTGGAAAAACCGACGATAAACCTTTATAAGGTCATCAAAGTCTCTCAAAATATTGTAATGGATCTCAAAACAATGCTTAAAAAGATGCAATGGAATAAGTCACTGAAATAGAAATTGAGAAAATCCTTACAAATGATTGTATAAAATTAGTTATGTAATGTGCTAATTAATAAATCTAAAGTAACACGTAATCAAACTGTCCCTAATATAGATTTTAGTGATCTTCGCTCAGCTTACTATAGGCCAATCCTAATAGATAAAAATTAACACATAGATTTAATGGACATGTGTAACAAATTCGTGATACTTATGGAATGTCACTTGTTTTTGAATAACTAAAAATATAATTTGTCTTTTTTATTTTTCTAGATATTGTTTTTTCTTAACTATTAAGTACTGTCCTCAGACCTAAGGTAAATTTGGAGAATTTTACTCTCAGCAATAAATACTAAGTGTAAGGATATTTAGAATTGTATACTTACTGTGATTTTCTTTAAAGTAATTAAGCGTGATTACTAGTCCTAAACTATTGCGATTTCAAACAATTAACAAATAATCCTCATATTTTACAGAAATGTGCAATTGATACAATCAATATTTTTTATTTTTGTTATGTAAGACTAGACCTACCTAAACCTTTGTGTTTATGTACAGTATTGTTGATTTTTGTTAATTTTATAGATATCCTAAAGTTATGTTAATGTTACCAATAGAATTTCGAGATCTCTTTAATTAAAATATTGAACGTTAAAAGCGGTTTTGGTTATTTTAACTATCTTGTACCACACTTGACTCAATTTACGGATGGTTCACTTTTAAAATGATATCCACGTATAATGAGTCAACTTATTATATTTTAACAAAAAACTTTTTGCAAAAAAATACAACCGACTTCTCCACAAAAAATCAAAAAAGGACAAAATAACTTTAATTTCGGAACTCGGTGTTTGTGGTTCCTTTTTCGTTTTTTGAACACCGACTTCCGAAATTAAAGTTATTTTGTCCTTTTTTGATTTTTTGTGGAGAAGTCGGTTGTATTTTTTTGCAAAAAGTTTTTTTATTTTTCACTTTTTAGTTGTACCTACACCCCCTCTCCTCCCCCCACCTAAACGAACCAATTACATTGGTGTAAAAAAACGCACTGCTCCAATGCAGAGTAAACTAAAAGGTCGTCAATGTAGACAATGTAGATATTTTTTTTAGATTTTTGTTGATTTTTCAAAAACTGCTTGTTCGATTTCGATAAAATTTTCATGGGACCATTTGGGAAGTATACCCTTTCCAACAAAAAAAGAATTTTTCAAATCGGTTGCCAAGCGACGGAGTTATGCGCGAACAAACAATAAAAAAAAAAAAAAAACATACAAACATCCGAATTGAGAACCTCCTCCTTTTTTAGAAGTCGGTTAAAAATATGAGTTCATGAAAGGAATTATAATATGTAAAAAATCCAATAAGTAAATAAAAACAGTTTTTGCCACACTTATTAAGTAATTTCTCCCCAAAACGTAGATTCAATAATGCGACGTATAAAAATATAAGTGGTAGTTGATCCATTTTTAATAAAGAAATAATCGCCGTATACTAGTATATCTACATTATCTCATAACTTAATAAAATAATATGAAATTTGTTATGTACAGATGATAGGGTTTATTATATTTAACTCACTATGATTAGTTATTTTTTCTTGGTTGTATTAACAATTTAAATATCGACGGCTCCTAAGTATACTGAGTCAACTGTACTTCTAATAACTTTACAGGAGGGCGATAAGAAGAGCGAATGGTTATATTTAAATTGTTCCACGTTTCCATTATTCCACGGGGACGAAGTCGCGGGCAGCAGCTAGTAAAAAATATAATATGTGTCGCATAAAAGCGACACAAGCGGTCAAAAGGTTAACAGGACTACCAAAATAAAAAGTTTGTTAATAAAAACGACAATATTTAGTTTTCATGAAAATTAGACTACGTATACTGTCATAGTCTAAAGCTTGCTTAGTACATAGCAAAAAAGGTACGAAATGAAAAAAAAACAATTAAAAATTTAAAAAACACGCCTGCCATGTCAAAAATTAACTAAAAAATTAAAAACAAGATAGATAATAATCTTTTCCTAACAGTCGGGGGACGGTTCCTTTGAATAGTTCCTTACAGGTTCCCCGAATGCAACAAAAATATTATTATAAACTTTTTGACATGGCATGTGTTTTTAATTTTTGAATTATTTGTTTTTTTTTTAGCAAATTGAAACGCCATGTACAATTGAGCAGGTGTATGTAGTATTTTTTCTTTCTATTACTGTCTGTCTTTCTTTCTATCTTTATTTCTGTCTTTCTGTCTGTCTTTCTATTACTGCATACATACTACCTACCTCGTTTTTGTGTGACCAATAATCAGAAAACGATGACTAATTTATATTTTTATTGGAATCTTTACGAGTATGTAGCGATTCCACAGGCGAAAATCTTGCAACATAATCAAGTACACTACGTTTTGTTTCATCAGTCTTTGATCTAGTCTCCTCGGACATTTTTTCATAATAATACAAGAAAATCAACTATTTCTTGATAAAAAAAGCTCATAATTACATCCTCACACTACGCTGTTTCGACGTATACTGAGTCAGTTTCAACTTTCGCGAATTCGCGTCCCGCGTATATTGGTAGCATGCACTTGACTCAGTGTACTGCGTGCAAAATAAATAAATAAGTATACTTGATCCAGTATACGCTATTTTTTCTTAGTTATTTATAGAGATATGAATTTTATCTTTTTACGGGTAGATAGGAAATGATTTAATTGTTGTTAATATACTAAAAAGTGCATTTCTCAAAATTTGTTAGTTGACTCAGTATACTTAGGAGCCATCGATATAACCATTCGCTCTTCTTATCGCCCTCCTGTAAAGTTATTAGAAGTACAGTTGACTCAGTATACTTAGGAGCCGTCGATATATCGTAACTAGTATTAAAGATAAACTGTTTCAGAATTCCCCGGTAGACCGATGACTACTAGGTGAACGAAGGTAGCTTGACTTAGCTGGACCCGGGAACCACAAGACCGGTCGTTGTGGCGAGAAGTTTGTCTCTCTGTTCCTAATAGCCATTAATTATTGCACAGAAGTGTAAACCCTATGCGACGGAAAGTCGATATTTTATAGCGTTAAACTTAGGTGATGCGAACTGTACTAGACGTTTCTCAGCTGGCCTGTTGTACTAGCACAAAAGCCCAGCTTAAAAACGTCCGATGTCCAATCGAATTATGAGTGAGGGAACACAGATTGTATTTGTGTTTGCGCACAAACTTGTGCGCTATGATGTCTCCCGTGCCGGTGACTAAGTCTATGTTGAGATCGGCTTGTACTTCTTTAGGCCATGGCTGGTGTAGAGAAGTATTACCCAACTTACATTAACAGAAGTGCGGTGGTGCGGCGGCGGCGGTGGCGGCGGCTGGTTGCCGTGCCGGGCCGGGGGCGGCGGCGGCGGAGCGCCCGGCGGCGGGGGCGGAGCGCCCGGGGGCGGCGGCGGACACACGCCCGGGGGGCGCAGCCCGCGCGGAGCTCGCAGTGTGCCTGGTAAGGGAAGAAGTCATATATAACTAGCCTTCATTACATGACAGATACGCATTGCAATTTTCATATCCAATTTTTAAACGGCAGTAGGCCTGTGGTAACTTGTAAAAACTAGCCCGTTAGAATTGCACAAAGTTCTCGTTAGGCAACAACAGTATTCTACTCAGAACATCGCCTACGTCAGATAACTTTATACTTGGATTAAAATGGGTGTCTCTCTTTCATTAGCTAAAGATAAAATTCAATAGGCAGGGTGAAACTTTATGAACATCAATATTGTTAGAAAGACATTTCTGATAAAGTAAATCTTTATTTGAAAAAAAAAAAAAAGCAAAATGAATAAAGACTGTCTTACCGAAATGTGAAGCCGGATTCTTAGTACCAATAGGCGGGTTTAGAGGCGCGGGAGGCAGGTTGAAGGGGCGCCCTCCTCCCGTCTGTGGAGACGACGGCGACGTCGGCGGAGATCTGACGACGTTAAAACAACTACAGTCAAGCTATCGAGCTTATACTGGCGATAGTGGTGTACCCACAGCCAGTATTCGAGTCGTCGCCACATATTACGACGAGTGTGTGGACACACGAACGAATTGCTCCACCAATATTCTAAGTTCGTGGTACCGAAAGTGTTAAAAAGACCTCTTTAGGTAGACAAGGTTTACTGTTAGAAAATTATATTCTTATTCATTAGGTATAAGATTCAAAACTGCATTTAATTTTGAATTTGTTTCATACAATCATCAAATTACAAACAAGTTAGAATTTGGCGTAAATAAAGTTCTAAGATCCTACTGACGCAATACAGTTTCACTACAGTAGATTCGAAGTGATGATAAGTGGTCTTCTCTTCCGTGTGTGAGAAACATTTGCCCTACATTGGGAAAAAATGTCGATCTAATTGCAGCCAATAAAAGAAAAAGGCGAACAGCATAACTATGTTGATAGGTTCGTGTTTGACCCCTGCAGTGATTTCCACGCCCTTAACTGTATGCTAAAAACACCATCCAATTTTCCAATTTCCAAATATCTTTATTTCTCGTGAAAATCAACAAAAAAAAATGCACTTACCCTAAGATACATTAAAAACAATATTCACTAAAACATTTTCTGAGGCTAATAGATCGCCTTTCAAAGTTTGTAATTTATTGCTTAACACGTTGAACGCCCAAAAAAAAATACGCCTTCGCCCTATGGGCCATGGCAGACACCGTATGGCTGACAATGAGCCGGGTCCATCGGGCCGCGGCAGACACGGTTTGACTGCCAGTACGATCTGCGTTAAAATGTCTTTACTGGGCTGGCAGACATAAATAAGTTTGTGAACGCTATTCGCAGTGACCCGCGGGGCGCTGTAGAACAAACCTCGCGCCTTAGCGCGGCAAAAATCTTACAAGTCTTTGAGATATTTGGGACCTGACGGACCCGACACATTTTTTCTCTGACATTTCTGGTTTAACATTTATACGGATGACTTTTAGTTAAATAAATTGTGTCATACAGTTATGATTTTAATTATTTACATCATTGGGGTATAAAATTAAGCATGCCAAATATTAGAAAAATACCTTTATTATAAAATAAAAAAAAAAAAAACTTTTTACAAAAAAATACAACCGACTTCCACAAAAAAATCAAAAAAGTACAAAATAACTTTAATTCGGAACTCGGTGTTTGTGGTTCCATTTTCGTTTTTTGAACACCGACTTCCGAATTAAAGTTATTTTGTACTTTTCTGATTTTTTTGTGGAAGTCGGTTGTATTTTTTTGTAAAAAGTTTTTTTATTTTTCACTTTTTAGTGGTACCTACAGCCCCTCCCCTCCCCCACCTAAACAAACCAATTACATTGGTGTAAAAAAATGCACTGCTCCAATGCAGAGTAAACTAAAAGGTCGTCAATGTAGGCAATGTAGATATTTTTTTTAGATTTTTGTTAATTTTTCAAAAACCGCTTGTTCGATTTCGATAAAATTTTCATGGGACCATTTGGGAAGTATACCCTTTCCAACAAAAAAAGAATTTTTCAAATCGGTTGGCAAGCGACGGAGTTATGCGCGAACAAACATAAAAAAAAAAAAAATACAAACATCCGAATTGAGAACCTCCTCCTTTTTTAGAAGTCGGTTAAAAATACAGTACTCTACGCTATGACTTAAAATTGGAGATCAAACAAATTAAATGACTTCTTTCTTAATTATACATAATAAAAAAGAAAAAAAAAACAATCAAAACACATGGACGGCTTATAAGGGCAGGTTTCACAAAATATACTGACTTTCTTGGTTTTATTTCTAGCATTTTGTCGGCCCATCAAAATGACATTTTGCTTATAGCATCCAGAGCACAAAAGTAGTAGCGAGAGCAAGCGCAGCGCTTACGCGCGGGTGCGGGGGGTGGTTGACAAGGTGACCCGCGTGGCCCCCTCCACTGAAATAACGAATAGTGCTTTGGCTGGGCCATGGCAGATAATGGTGACTGCCAGCTATTTTTTCTCTATATTTACTATTTTTCGCTATTGTATTTATTTCATATTAGATTATACCCATTTTTCATACAATTAAACCGGAAAAATATGTTAACAAATTTTGACTGTTTTTTAATATTTCATGAAGCCCACTGAGAATACACACTGGCAGATAAATGGTGTCTGCCATGGCGTTCAACGTGTTAAAACTGATCACAACACAAGCTTTTCACTCAACTATATGGAAACAGTGTATTTAACGCAATTTATTTAGTTTTATAGTTTTGCTATTCTCTTGTGGGTATGACAGTAAAATAAATAATTAGCTGATCGCACGGTGTACGGTAGATACTAGTAGCCGTGCAACCAGCCACAGATCTGCGGATCATCAAGGTAGACTCACCTCGGCACCCTCATACTCTGGGTCCGGCCCGCCAGCTTGCCGTTGGTAATGAGCTTCTTGGGCGGCGGCGACGGCCTGGTGTCGCCGGCGGGCGCGGGCGCCAGCTGCGGCGGCTTGGGCGCCAGGTGGGGCTTGCCGTGCGACACGCGCGCCGGCCGCTCGCACAGGTCCGACGTGGACAGGGACGACGCCGGCGCGCCCGTCTGTGGCGCACACGACAGCGACGTCATGCTGCCGCCTGGAATGGTCCAATTTCGACTTTAAGAGTTGGTTTTTGAGTGATCATTATTTACTTGGGTATTTGATGAAAATCATCATTCATCTGCCTAGCCTTTTCCCAACTACATTGGGGTCGGCTCCCAGTCAAGCCGGATTCAGCTGAATACCAGTATTTTATGTGAAGCGGCTGCCTACCAGACCTCCAAAACCCATTAACTGGGGAACACGGTACTTCTTGGCAAGACTGGTGTCAGTTTTTCTGGCTTCTGACAATCAATAACGACTGCCAAAGATCTCCAAATGACAGCCGGGACCAACGGCTTAACGTGCTTTCCGAGGCACGGAGAAGTCTCGTTATGTTAAGATCCATCCACAGACCAACCTCGGCAAGCGTTGCTAAAAAAAATCATTAATCACTATGTATGTACAAACGGAACACTTTAATGATACAATTTATACAAAGAGAAGAGCACAAAGGCACTGCTTGGTGTGTATTGGAGAGGCGCATATAGAATTAGAAAATTGACGTATGTTTGTTGTTTTTAAACTTATTCAACTCAGATCAGACGCTTGGTCTCACATCCAGAGTATTCCTCACCAGGTCATTGGATATCCATTCCTTGAACAAAGTATCCCGCTAATTACTTGAAATGTTGGCATTATATGGGGTACTATAAAATCTTCATCGCCCTTTTGATGATGGTGAAAAGTGAAGACGATCATGAGGACACGAACACAGATCTAACTGAGGATTATCCTCAGTTAGATCTGTGTTCATATTTTGACAAGTGGAATTAAAAAAACTTTGTGTTTTGAGCCCGAAGGTGGTGCATACATCATCATCATCAACAGCCTGTTGCAGTCCACTGCTGGACATAGGCCTCTCCAATTGCACGCCACTTAGATCTATTTTCGACTTCTCGCATCCAGTTTCTGCCAGCCGTCCTGCGCAAATCGTCACTCCACCGTGCCTGAGGACGTCCTACACTACGTTTGAGGAGACAAGGTCTCCACTCTAGAACTCGTTTACCCCAACGGTTGTCGGTTCTTCGACTAACATGGCCAGCCCACTGCCACTTCAGCTTACTAATCCGGTGGGCTATATTGATGACCTTGCTTCTCTGACGGATCACCTCATTTCTGATGCAATCCCTCAGAGAGGTTGTCCATACAAAACAGTATATTTACCCAGTGCGCCTTGCCCAGTGGCGTGGAGAGAGCTCTTGTTCCTGTGCAGCGTCGACGCGACATGAGGGGCGAGTCCCTGATCTGAAGTCTGCTGCTGAAGGTTGCTGATGCGGTCCAGTATGGAGTTCGTCGTCAGCACCGAATCTGACGAACTCTGCAACAAAGTAGAAACAACTCAGTTACTTCGGAATTGGAACAAGATTTTTTTTTCATCTGTTTAAGAGAGTTACATAGATAATACACACATCTGCCGTTTTCTTATGGATACAGTCCAGAATTATCGGCCTACTTCTTGACTACTAAATAATTACATGACGCAAAAGATTAAATATTAAATAAATAAACAGTCGACTTGAGAATCTCTTCCTTTTTGATGTTGTTTAGAAATAAAAAGGGTACACACACGAAATCTTTATTGATAGGTTTAGGTCGTCTTGCAATTGCAATAACATAAAAACAAAATAAAAAAAGCCTTTTATTTCTTCCAGAAAGATAGAAAGTTGATAAGTTTTGTGAGTATCATATCTTCTACATAATAAAGATTATTCTATTCTAGTGAAAACAAAGTGCTGTTTTAAGTACGACTTTTAAATTTAAACTAAAAAATATAAAGTGAATTTTATAATAATGGTCTATTTTGGCAGGTTTTAGGTAATGTCATCTCATCATAGTTTAGTTTCTAAATTAGATGATAGTTAGTTACAGTTATTATATGTACTACAAAATTGATTTCAGATTATATGTGCCTCAATATTATTTTTCCCCTGTAACAGTTTCTAGCCTATCCAATTACCAGGATATTATAGCCTATTATCATATAGCTATAGCGATACAGAAACGAGATAAGCAGTTTTATAATAGAAATCCAAGAAGCCTTCGATCATTCATAGCTTTAGTACTGATTGTTAGGCCAAAATTCCGAAAATGTTCACTAAGCGAAAAACAGCTCACAACGCGTTTTGGTTTATTCCAAAATTCCGCAACGCGAATTTCTCGTCCTCATTTCCACAACGCGTTATGGAAATGCAGTAAGTTTGCATCACAAACTCATGGCCACAACTCGTCGTAAGTTGTTTTTTTTTGGCTCAATTATCGATTGGGCGGACAATAGATACCAAAACCGATCAGAGTTTTAAATAGCCCCTGACCAGGAAAATCAAAACCGATAGGAAAAAATAATGCATTTGCATGCAACCATGGCCTCTGCCGGGATATCACATACACAGTGACACACACATCTTTAAATTATTTAAAATATATATATATAAAACAATGACTTTTTTATGTGTCATCATCAGCAACCGCAAGAAACACAGCCTTTCTTAGTAATAGGTTCTTTATGACGTGCATTGGCAGGGGTCCAGAAATCCTACGCCACTAGGCACGAAGTTCAAGCACTGTAACGTACATATGTCTGCATATGGATGATAGCGATAGAAACGATATCATCGGTCGTGAGCTTACGAGGTTGAATGTCTAGGAAACGTATAAGGATAGAGTGTTCTGTTATCAGGAACAATGGATCGTTAGTTTCCGAAATAGTAGAGGACTAAAATGGTAGGTAAGTGGAATTTTTGTGGCCTCTTGAGATGATTGGACGCATTTTGGCGTCAGAAGATTCATTTTTGGGTTCGCATAAACCTCTATGGCTGGATTAACTAACATTTCATGTTTTTATTCTACTTCCCAACTTCCGACTTATTTTTTACATACATCCACCAGCGCATCACATCAACGTTTGTCTGTATTTTATTTACTCACGAACCTTGTCATCATCTAGGTAGGTACAGCAAGATGTCAGTTCGCATTAACACAGAAGGACTCTGGGCTACAAATCCACAAAAGCTGCGTGGGATATCTCGAAGCCAGACGTCAGACGGAGCGATGAACTGACGAAGGTAGTGAGAACGCCGAGGCCGGAGGATATAATGATCCGATTTGCGAGAGGTATCTATCTGTCTGGCGAATTATTATGATCCGATTTGGCCAATTTAGTAACAGCGTGTAACTTGCAAAGTTTCGAGAGGCGACGGGAATTAGAGTCGATCGTTAGTGCAGGCCTGGCAAAGTTTCAAGAGTCAGTCTAGGCAGAGTTTGTCATTTGATAGACGCAAATTAGCATTGTCTTTCAGTATTACAGACCATTTTTATTTCTAAATAGGTAGGTACCTATTTAGAAATAAAAATGGTCTGGATGATTCAGTTAAGTCATGAAATAATTGTCATAATATGGAGGTCCATATTATGACAATTATTTCATGACTTAACTTAATCATCGCAATTACGTAAAAAGGAAAGAGTTTAATACAAAAGCCACAAATTGTCACTCTATATAAATAGGGATGTAATTTTCCTTACATCGAAATCCTCATTATTCCCCAGTATATTCCATATTTCCACATAGGGCCTGATCAAAAACCTACGCTTAAAAAGTAAACCAAATCAGTAATTGTTCAGCACATTTTTTTTCACAAAAATAATGAAATTTTAGGAGAACATTAGATTATTTTAAACGTTGATTTGTCGTATAAACCGTGTCACTCAATGATACCGAATACCTGAACCTCTTGTTCAGGGTTCAGGTATTCAGTATCAATGAGTGGCACGGTTGAATGAATGATGAAAGCAAAATAGGGTGCTAAAGAACCTTTTCTCGTATTTTTATGGAGCGTTTGCATACGCATCAGAGTGCCGGCAACTGTTGCAAAAACATCATGATAGGTTTTTGACATTCTAGGGTTGCGAAATTTGTTCGTGAAAGTCACCACAGCCCCCACAAGGGCACTAGGAGGAACACAGGTGGGGTTTAGTTAGTCCAAGTATGACACTCCGCCCAGAGTGGGAGAAGTCATTCGACGATTTCCCAATCAGAGAAATAAAAAATGTTTTTTGACATTGAGGCTTAGATAATATAGCCAACTGAATTCGAACGCTTTTTAAATACGATAATTGGCCTTGTGTAGCCCGATGCGCCATAATATCGATTATTATGAGTAGGTAATTACGATGGTAAATAAACAATGTGCTGATATAATAGTTATCAGCGGTGAGTCAGGGCTTGCGAAAGTGTCCGCCCGACAGAATCTGCCTACGTAAATGTGAAGAGGCTGCGTACTTGTGATAGCGGATCTAAAACAGAATGTGTGATTTAGGAAGATTTAACTTTGAAACGATATATCAATCAATTCAGGTAATAGCAGAATAACAGCTGCATGGAATCTTGTCTATTCAACTGGCATGTTTCAGTCTTAACAAAAATAATAAACAACTAGTAGCGCTCCGCGGTTTCACCTGCGTAGTTCCCGATCCCGTGGGAATACGGGGATAAAATATAGCCTATGTCACCAGGGGATAGTGTAGCTTCCTAACAGAAGATTTTTTCGAATCGGTTTAATAGTTTCGGAGCCTATTAAATGCAAACAAATAATCAAATCTTTCCTCTTTTTAATATCAGTATAGACAAACATAGCTGATGCAAATAACGCTGGTCGGTAACAATAGCACCCTGAAAAGTCTTTACTCCACTAATCTGCAGCAGTTTGTGAAGAGGATGGACAAGTAGGAACCTTACTCCTAGCTTTATGTTTCTTCTGCATCAGACACCCAATTCATTGTTTGTTTTTAAACGAACAAAAAAAAAACAAAAAAGTTTTTTTTTGTGTACAAGTCGGTTGTGTGTTTTTTTTTGTAAAAAGTTTTAGTTCTTGTATGGTCCTTCGTTTGTATTATCTTTATCAACACTAAGTCATACGGTAGTTTAATTAACCAAAATGGTCTATATTATTAAATAAATTAAAAACTAAATATATGTTTAAAGATACAACAAGATTCAACAACAGGGTACCTCCCAAAGGGACCCTTTGTCCAGAAGTGGGACAGAATGGGCGAGCAAAACATACATTGATAGGCTCGCGATACACCACTGTTTCACCCGGTGGTAAGCGATGACGACGAAGCACGCTTGCCTGGAAGAAGTCATCTGGATCTAAAAGGCTATTGGAACGTTGGCTACTTGCATCATTTTCGCAGCATGATAAACGTCATTTAACTTTCCCACACCAGCATTCACATACAACAAGCATTCTTTGCAGAAAAGCTTGTAGTGTTGCTTATGCACATTTATTGAATTCTTCTTCTTTTTAGTCGATACACTCTTGTCAGAGTGGTCGTGGTCATCATCTCCAATGAGGTGGACAGACCAGATCAAGGCTGCAACCGAAAGCTCAGTTCACGAATGCACCCGGAAAGCTGCAGTCCGCGAAGAATGGCGCCGTATGGCCAAGCTCATCGCTCGACGTGACTTGCCATTTATTGAATAGTTCAATGTAAATAAAACGGCTAATAATACGGGCTGTATAATATCATGTACCTATTTTTATTAATGACACAAACACCATTTAAAACTGGTGCATAATCGTAATTTCAGCTCACCCAAAAAAAAAAAAAGGGACTTCAAGCTAGTATCTAATATTAGCAGTCATGTGAATACTTTGAGCTGTACTACCGTATCGTATTAAAATATTAATAAAACATGTTTTTTCTTCTCCGTCCATTTGTTTTATGGATACTTAGGTAAAAATAATGGATACATGTTTAAAAGCATAAAAACATCATAGAATGCTTGATCGCGGATAAAAATCTCAAAAACAGAGGATTTTCTATTGTTTTTCTCATCGTGTGAATTCCTCAATAAAGCTTGTTTTTAACTATAAGGTAGGAAATCCCAAAATAATCCACATAAACGCGTAATTTGTACGTTGTTATGCACATGGTTACTCGCTTGCGGTCAGACCTAACCTCGGTAGGGCGAGGTTAAGTCTGCAACTTATTACCAATCCTAACACAATCACACAAGACACGTTTCCCGGTGAATCATTGTCAGGAGTACCTATGTAATGAACTAATGACTCAGTGATGAGTCAAATGATTCCTTATTGACATGGTTTACAAGTGAAACTACACAGGTTGCTTCATATCAAGGTCTTCTAAGTGGTAAATGATTCTGAATCATTATGTCTGTGACCTATGGTCGGAAGTTAGGTGTGACCATATACCATTTACGCGGAACAAGAAAAGTTGATAATAATTATAGTATTTGTTCCTCATTCATCGAATGAGATGAATCAGAGATCTTCAAGCGAAACAGCTGTTGGTTAAAGGACTAAAGAATGAACTGTATAAGTACTGAATAGTACAAAAATGAATGACGAAAAACAAAATAAGGTGCTCAAGAACCTTTTCAGAGGTAATTCTCGTATTTTTAAGGAGTCGGCAACTGTTGCAAAACATCATGTCAATAGATTTTTGACATTCTAGGATTGCGGAATTTGTTGGAAAGAGTCACCGCGGCCCTGGAACGCAAAGGGCACTAGAAGGAACACAGGTGGGTTTTAGTCAGAGTATGACACTCCCTTCCGCTCCGCCCAGAGCGGGAGAAGTAATTTGATGATTTCCCAATAAAAATAACGATTAAAGAATGAACTGTTAGTTGTCGATTGAAATAATTCCACTACTACACCATCTGTTATTCAGGAGGTATTTGCGCAGTTCTTATCTTAATTGAATTAGTTTATCGGGTTCTTTAGATAGGGCAACGTGTTGCTAGTAAAATAGTTATCCTCTAATGTTGTGCGCTGTGAGCAGTTGAGCGGTGTTAGTTTTTATAAATTGGCAGACAAAAGTATTTCTTTTTTATCAACTCTAGCTAGATACTCTAATTTTGGTCAGCAACGTGTCAGAAAATTCTTACAAGAGTGTTTGCTGATGCCCAAAAAAAACTCATATCTTTTCAATGCAATATCTCATTACTTAATCTTGAAAACCCATCAGCCAAAAAACTTCCAACCAGCCACTTCGCAAACGAATTTCGTCTTACCGCGTAAAATATCACAAACCAATACGGTATCAAAGCTCCGAATATCAGAAATTCGCAACTTCGGCAATGGAAGCATTTGGACGAACAAGGTGAACTGGCTCCGCGGCTTATGTAACGTCCGACCCGATCTGTGCCGAGAGGCTGTTGACATAACGCTAATAGGCACACCGTGTTAATGACAGCCGAAACTGCGACCCACGCTTTGTACTACGAGAACTGGCCGTTTACTTTGTGACTATGCTAGTTTTTGCCAGCGGTTTTGTATGTCTGGAAGTGGAGGGTTATTCCACCGGGGTGAAGTTACCCAAGTTTATATCCAAGTTTAGGTATGATTCGTTGAGACGCGATTGTTTAACAAACATCGTCTTTCTCATCTATACTAATATTACAAAGAGGAAAGATTTGTATTTTTGTATGTAACCAATAAAATCAAAAACTACTGGACCGATTTAAAAAATCTTTCACCAGTAGAAAGCTACATTTACCCTGTATAACATAATTATGCTATATTTTATCCCCGTATCCCCACGGGAACGGGAAACACGCGGGTGAAACCGCGGGGCGCTGCTAGTTTTAAATATTTCCTTTTTCATTTTGTCCCAACATCACGTCTACCATTTGCATCCGTCACTTAATTAGTTCAGGTGTAACTATTTGTCTAGGTCCCAAATACATCATCATCATATCAGCCGAAAGACGTCCACTGCTGGAGATAGTCCTCCCCCAAGTGGCGCCACAACAACTGGTCCTGTGCATCTCACATCCATCGGAGACCCGCGACCCTCAACCAGGTCATGAGCCCACCTTGTGGGAGGTCTGCCAGCACTGCGTCTTCCGGTTTGTGGTTGCCGCTCCAGATATTCTCGGCCCCATCGACCATCTGTTCTGCGAGTACTGACACTTCAGTGTGGCAAATAGTGCAAATACAGTACAGTGGCCGTACAACAAAGTGCCAATGCTATCATGATTCAGTGTGAGGGAAAGGGATAGTGCTATTCGTCTTGTGTAACTCCGTCTCTCTCTGACACAGGAATCATGATGGATTTCAGACGTCATGGTAGGGCTGCTGGTCAAAATAATATGTTCCTTTGTCGCACGTAGTAAGATAGATAAATCAGCGCCCCGCCGTTTCATCCGCGTAGTTCCCGTTCCCGTGGGAATACGGGGATAAAATATAGCCTATGTTATTCGCTGATAATGTAGCTTTCGATGGGTGAAAAAATGGTTAAAATCGGTCCGGTAGTAACGAAACAAAGAAACTAAAAATCTTTCCTCTTTATAATATTAGTATAATATAGATATAAACAAAGATAGAACTAGTATCAACCTCAATAGAATTTTTAGTTCCTGTTCATTATTAACAGAGATAACTTACAAGAAAAAACTGCAAGTTTGCCTTAAGAACAAACGTAATAAAGAACTTATTCATAAGTAACTATGACCTAGAATGTAAAACGTACTTTTTCTAACGGTGCGAGTATAGTTTACTCAAATGTGTGACATTGTTTCGAGTCAATGGCTCTCATTTTCCAGCAACAAAGTTAGCGAAAACCACAAATATGACTTTTCAACGAAAAACTAAATCAACACAGCCGCAGGAGCCAAATTGTCACCGCGGCCCCAGTACGCAAAGGGCATAAGAAGGAACACGGGTGAGTTTTAGTCAGTAAGAGTCTGACTCTCCCTTCCGCTCCGCCCAGAGTGGGAGTGAAAAAAAGGAGCCATATTTATGACAATTTGAGCCTACAACAAGAAATTAGCTGTAATATATCAGGAAAACAAAAGCATAAGCCAAATAATTGACAAAGAAACTTCAAAGGGAAAACCAACAAGATTCAATTAGTGCTAAATTAATATTAAATTCCAGTTTACAAGTTGGATTTAATAGGAATTTCGAACAATTGAGGGATAAATGCAAATGACTGTTATCACAACATACCAACATACAATACCATTGGACTTGACCGAGGCATTGTGAGTTGTGACTTGTGTCATGTTATCTTTAACTCGATTAGTCCTTATTTATTTATTTAATACTTTACGCACACATATGTACAGAGGCGGACTTAATGCCTTAGGCATTTTCTACCAGTCAACCATTGGATGTCCTTCCCCATTTTTTTTTTTTTCAAGAATAGCTCAAGCCGTAACAACCAGCCTGTTACTATCGCAAGCATTATTTACGCATCCTAAAGTCAGGTTGGCGAATTCGGAAACCACGCCGGGGTATAAGAAACAAGGGCTGACACCCACAGAGCGCCAAATATAAATGTTATTATTATACTTTTGTCCCTCGTAGAGACTATTTTAATCTATAATGCTAGAAACAATGGCAGTTTGACAGCTGTCACAAATTCCAATATGGCGAAAGGTCATTCCTACTATTAATCCTTATTTTGATCGCATACTATTGTGAATCACAATTCATTGATATTCACGGTCAGACAAGACCAGTGACAATGACTAAGGCTACATCTTTGTCTTTTTATTAAATTGTTCAAAGAAGTTGTTAGCTATGGAATTCATTAGCTATGATTATGAAACATAATATGTGTAGGTTTTTAATATCGTGACTTTAGTCTTCTTAGTAGATCAAAGCCCTATTGATGAAAAGTCTACACATTAGGGGTATCCTATTGCTTTCATATTTTATATGAAACAGGAGGACACTATGCTGTGGAATCGATGTGGGCCAGTATAGCATGATCCAAAGACCAAATACCACACTTGACCCTAACAGATTTATGCGTTAGGTTGGTATCATTATTATGATGCTAATATAAACCTAAGCAATAAACAAACTCTTATAACAAACTCGGCCAGAGGTAGAGCCCTATTCTTAGCTAAAGACCACACGGCCAAGTCCAAAATAAATATGACGTTACTGCGTAAACTTTTAGGCGTAAAAGCTGTGCACAGGTAGGATTTACTATCAAATGGAATATGTTTCAAACTGTGTCATAAACAATAACGTGTGCTTCAAAAAGATCGAAAATTGTCTAGACCAATGCCATTAAATCTGTCATCAATAGTTTCAAGTCTCTTATATAAAGAAATATCACGTGAAAGAAAGCATAAATAAAACATTTGTTTTATTCGTCGATTGCATCACACTCTACTTAAGTATTTAGCACTATGAACGCAGGATGGTAATACTTTTTAAACCAGTATCATAAAAAATCACTTCTTCCTCATTTAATATTCCAGATGAACATCTGGCGAAGTATTTTACGTTCACAACTCACACTGCCTTATAAGCGCATGATGAACCGGCTTTGAGCAGGCCACTCACGAAAACAGCTTAAAAAAAAACAAGAGCCCTTTGCCTCAAAAGGTGATACTCGGTTACAGTTTAAAAATCGAATTTCAAAATGGCGCGTGGCCTACCTGTCTTTAATAAACGACCTGTCAACTGCACGAGAGCAAACTTTCAATTTCATGTACGATACAGATGTAAAACCAGTAATACTCACACAGAGCAATTTATCTGGTATAATATTATCATGCATTTTTTGCCTTTATCATTCTTATCTAGTATTTACTTGACATTGATGTTACTTTATGAAATCGGAGCAAGGTGGGGAAATTCGCTCAGAAGATCAACATCATTCACGTGTCACTATTTCCCTTTACAGATTCGTTCAATCGTTTCATTGACGAGTTTTCCGATGACATCGGCATTTGGCATCAAACTTGCACTTGTTTTTGGGTTGATTTTTACTAGTCCTCGTACTACAAACTCTGAAACCTCACTAAGGATGGCCTCTTCTTAATTACAATTCATTCACGAAACTATTTCATAGATGTTTCCATCAGCTGTGAAACGAATCGTACATGACATAACCCAGTGATGGCTAGTAATCATTTTAGCAGCACCAATGCCCTATTTCTACACCATATTGTTTTGAAACGCGGTCAAAGTGTAACGCCCGGAAAACTAATCAACAGAATAGTTTTATTTTTATTTCAGTGCTACACTTACGTATGGACGTATGGTATTCAGAGTTCTTTATAAACAATGTTTTTATAATTATGTCATAAAACTTCGTTTAATTACTAGAGTGAATCTGAAACCTTTGGGGCTTCGCCACATTTAGCAAAATGAAACTAATGAGTAAGGTTCACTCATTACGTGAAATGAGCATGATTCAGGTAAATGAAATGAAAATTACTGTTCATATTGCGTTGTGACCTTAGTTAGCACAATCGATAAAATATCTAATAAAATATTTATGATTGAAAGAAGACGAAAATCATCAGTAAAACTCAAAAGAAGTGCAACCACACAGATACCTCCAGAAATAAAACACTCTTTTAAAAAAATATTGGAAATATCCAGATCCCTTAAGAACTATATATTTAACCGTGGTTTAACCCGCGTAGTTCCCGTTCCCGGAATACGGGGATAAAATACAGCATCAGTTACTCGCTGATAATGTAGCTTTCCATTGGTGAAAAATGGTTAAAATTGGTCCAGTAGTTTCGGAGCTTATTCGGAACAAACAAACAAAAAAATATTTCCTCTTTATAATATTATAAGTATGTATAGATTTTGAATGTACGAATGGCGAATAATAAAATCAATGAAGTAAAGACAGTGTTCGGTGCATCAACAAGAAAAAGAAACCGTTTAGCTAAACGCGGTTATCTGAATAACCGCTTCAAAATCGCGGTACCTAGTGGTATCCACTTTATCACCTCATTACACTAATGAGACTGACAGGAAACCTATTATAACGTTATACTAATTAAGATGCTTCAAACTGCTGAAGTTAAAAATAAAACTCATTACTGAAACGTAACGCAATTCTAACAAAATGATTCAAGACTTTCCTTACACTACTAGCCTTGACACAAATGCAGGAATGATATCGACTGAAATTAATATTAATACCTTAATAATATTTCCCTTTTGTCCGCTTGAATGTCAAGTCCTATTTTGATATGTAAGTACCTATAAGGAAATCCCGATACATACCATAATTTCCAAACGACACAAACGTTTCGTTCATATAGACGTAAAAAACTATGATACCAACTAAATAGCAAGAAAACTAAATGAAAGCGTGCACATGATACGTGTTATTGATAATTATCAGATAATGCTCGAGGCAACAAACGGTCAGAGCGATAACAATTCAATCTACTGATATTGTGGTTTCTGTATTAGCAATAAAATAACGGAGCATTTTTTCATGCATGCCGCATAAGAAGATCTAATTATTACAGTATTTTTCTCTCTAGCTGTGTGTCTGCCGTTAATAATAGTCTAATGCTCGTGGTTAACAACGAACAGAATAACTATTACACATATGTTATCAAAGCAGTAATCTGTATTCTGAGGGCCTAGCACGAGGCATAAAATTAAGCCAAAATACTGAGAGATTTTCTTTTGAAAATTCAGTTACATTAACGATACTATGCGTGAAAAAATTAGTGTTAGGCCCTCAGATTGTATCTCGCAAAAACTTTCTACTGATAAGGATTACGCTTGTCAGTCATTGTAGTTTTAGTTTACAGTATCATAGCAAAACAACAACAATGTGAATCCGTGCTTGGTGCTATTCCCGTACGGATTGAGTATCACTAAATTATTTGGCTCTTTGCAAATTAACTCTGCGAGCAGAGCTATCTCCCTGCACAAATCCTTTTCGCTAAAGAATAATAAATTTCCTGCGGAGCACGCCCCATTTTCCCCGTTTGACCTCAGTAATCCCTTGCTAGTGCCGGAAACATTTTGTATACATGACTCTGCATCGTTTGGTGCGTCCGGAATAACCGTATGTAAACGTGGTACATATATGTAGAGACCTTTATGGACCAACTTTTGATCATATAAAGTCTCATCGGATTAAAAGTTACGATGCTCGGAGGCTATGTACTGACCGCGAGGTAATCTGTAGGGAAACATATTTTGCACTATGATAGTTCGAATGAGTACGGTAGGACTATTGTCTACTAACGATCCGGATTTATCGTTGTTTATTGGTTTGGCTTTACAACACGGTCAACACGATAAGACGTGCAGTCTTGGACTAAGAAACGTGAGAAAAATCTCAGAACAGAAGCACACGTTTTGCGAAGTGGTTGAGCGTTCAGCTGCTGCGACACGTGTCGCGGGTTCGACACACAGAACAAATGTTTGTATGGCCTACAGATAATTGTTCCGGGTCTGGGTGTTTTGTGTATGTGAGTTTACATGTTTGTGAACGCACCCACGATACAGAAGTAAATCCTAGTGTGGGGCAACGTATTTAAAAAAAAGAAAATAAAGAAGAACGATATAAAATTATATATGAGACGAAATGTAGTCTGTTTTTGAAGCTCCGTCTGTGGCTGATTTTAAGAAAAGTTACCATTCGGTTAGGACTCTCTTTACAATCTGATTCCATATGAATCAGATTTCATAAAAAAATGACTTTCATCGTTATTGCAGTGGACCTTTCATAATATATCATGTTACGTCATGTCAAACTTAAAATAATACAATACAATGTTTAAACCACCTCTCTTCTCGCCAAATAAGGTTCAGTTTACGAGGCCTTTGTTCAGCATTCATATCTTTCGTCTAATATAAAATCTCGTTATTAATATCCGAATGAATCATCACGAGATAAATCTATTATTCAATTAAAACAAGTGTCCCGTGAATGGGTTTCTAACCCTACGATCTCGCGAGTGAGGCCGCTATCTAAATAATTGACATGATTAGTACTGTGGCTAATTAGCTCGGCATCGTAATGAGATAGCCTTCGGTGATGACATTACGACTATTAATTTTATAATTAAAAGGTTAAACTGAAGCCCTACTATTGTCTTGTTTATCAAGGTTCTTATAGCAATGAAGTTAGGAACTAATGAAATCACGGTCTTTTTTTTGCACAGTATTCTGAATGGTTACATTTGTAGATAAAGAATAAAGAAACGATGGATGTATTAAAAAATGTATGGCTAAAAGATGACTGTTGGGGAGACCACAAATAGTGATGTTTAGAAGAAGAAGGCATTATGCGCTGATTGCAAGTCTTGATATAAGTTGAAATAAGGGCAGGAGATAACAAAGTAACCATGTATTTTGATGTGTATCCATAGAATATGAAGCATTAAATTGAAAACTGATTTATCTAATACACATTACGATGCACCTAACAAGATTGTTAGTGCCAAAACACTAGGTGCTACAAACGTCGCGTCGTTTGGCACAAAGATGGTACTTCAATTAAAACTTTGTTGTAACAGGCGGTCTGCATATTGCAAGCAATTAACTGTTTTGTATCAACAATTAACAAACGTAGAAGAAAGAAAGACCTAGGGATCTAATTATTTACAAAATACAACTAAACAAGCTATAATATAGAAAAAAAATATAAATGTACAAGCGGAGTAAAAAGGGGGGAAAGACTCATAGGTCATCGACCACATCGCTGTCAACGGGAAAAGTGCCCCGAACACTGGCCGCATTGCCACGTTGAATGGCAATGCTGATTCGTTGAGCAAAGGCCAGCCCTCTGGTCACGTCAAGAGTCGACTAGTATTGAATATAATACTGTACAGGATATTATCATGCCGAAGTTATATATTACTTTCCAAAATGTTATGTTTGTCCTTCCTGTGAACTACAGCAATAAGAAAAAGTTCATCAATAAATCCAAAATCATCTAGAAACTTCGATAGGGCTTGGAAACGATCGTCATAGCAATAAAACTGGTCTTAACAAACATACGATAAGTCCTTGACATTACCAGAAAGTTGTTTTCCATAAAAGGGCAGTGATCAAATACTAGTATTTTACGTCTAGATCTAATTATTGAGAAGACGATGATTAATGGGAAATACAAACGTTTTATCAGAGATTAGTCAGCTCTATTCTTGAAAAAGATACGATTTAGAACTCTTTTTTTTATAATCAGGATATCTTTGCCGTTTGGAAGCTGATATGCAACAAATGAAAGGTACCGGGAAGTATGGTTAAAGAGCCTTTATCTCGTGATATCACTTTGAATGATGATGAGGCCAAAAATTAGATGCAGTGGTCAGTAAAGCGAAAGACAGTTAGTTAAAAGGTGATGTTCAGCTTTTCACCACTCGTGGTGGCGCGATCTATAGAAGAATATTTAATTGTTAAATGAGAATAGTAGCTCAGATGACTGAAGGACACAGCAGCCATAACTTTTATTGATGATGATGAAGTATCTGATTCATAGATGTAAAATAGGAGGCGGTCACTGGTATAAAATTAACAAATTTTATTAGCTTGATGATTTATCTACATGTCAAAGGCTACATAAGCAGCGATAAACACTATGATTAATTCAACTTTTACTTTCAAACAAATGACTGGGCTCGCGTCAACACAATCTCTGCGGTTGCGAGTTTCACTGATTGTTTTTTACATTTTTATTGTTGTTTTTTGACAATATGATGAATGTTAATGATCGTGTCAGAAACGCACATAGACTGTTTGGGTTGATTTCCCATCATCTCCATTCTCATGCATTTTTACAAGCTGCGTTATTTTCTGTCTATGTCGATTTACTGCTAAATAAATTCCCACCACCCAGCCCAAAAAACACCAGACCCCCAACCCCAACACCCAACTCCAACCCCAGTCCAGCCCCAACTCCATTCTGGCATACGTCTATCACATTATTACCTTCCCTACGATTCCATATGTTCAAACCATAGACGGCGGTTTTGACAACATGCTTTTTGTTACCGCAGAATGACGATCCCTCCCCAGATCTTTTTCAACGGATTATGATGAAACCATTCATACAACAATAAACACGCATCTGTCAAGTATGATAAGCCAGATGTTATCAAGGTTATAAGCGCTTTGACCCATCCAACGCGTGACAAAACAACAAGAGCATGTTAGCCCTTTGACACGATAAAAATCTTATCTGGACAGATTTTCTCTAACAAAGAAAACAAAGGATTTCCTTCTTTTTTAAACCAAAAGCAAGGGTTTCAGGAATCCTAATTTGCGATGGTAATCAGGGTACAGAATCGGCTCAAAAGAACAAATTAGTCATTTATACTTTAATTCCACGTAAATAAGGTCCAATCCAATCTATCCAGATGTAGTTAATGTGCCATTCCATGCATTTATAAAGATTAAGAATAAAGTTCGCGGTGGCGCATCGTGCGCACTGGCATAAAATAAACAAGTTACCAAATCCGTACCAAATCCTCCCACATGGCGTTATTTTTCAAATTTTGATTGCGACACGTGGCCGTCATCCCCGGTTAGGGTATTTTTACATTGACAACACTTGCGTGGGTGAAAAAATATTATTTTTAGGCGGAGAAGAATTCTTTGTTTAGTTTTCATTGTCAAGTGCCGTAGTTACAGTTTTAGAAGCCACAGCATTTTTTTACCTGGCCATTTTTTTAGGTTGTGCAGAAGGTCTTAAATTGGAATTTTCCTACATAAAATAATGCGTAATTTTCAGGGCATTTGAGGCCCTTGAACTCGAGAGAGCTCTAGTTAATAAATAGAGCGCGTTAAGAACCTTTCTTTTGTCTTTCGAGCCTTTTGTATCAGTAAAGGTTGTAAGGGTGCTTATGACCAATTTATTTGGAGCTTCACTTGTGCGTAATAAGTAGTTGCCTTTACCCTGAGCAAAGGCAACTTATTTATTTAGGAGGAGCTAACTAAGCTCCTCCTGAATGAATAAGTTGGCTGGTTTAATATTTCTTTTCTTAGTTTCGCCACTTGAGCGAGTAATTATGTTTGACCCCTTCGTTGCTAATTCATTTCTTATTCTGGTTTAAAAGAAAACGAATAAGTGCCTCTAATTTGTGTGTTTAAAATACATTTAAAAAAAACTAGAAACATCTTATCTATTAAAATTGACATAACGCAGTACAGCTCATTTTAAAGCACATTTAATCACGTATATGTTATGACGTAAGCAGCGCACAAATATTATAACGACGAAGTTCTAAACTTTCTCCACGGGCCGACACGTCTGGTGATGTAAATAACAATTGAACAAAGACAATTTGCTTTATTAAAACATTGTTTTTACGATACCCAATAAGGAAGATGCTAAAGCCTCAGTATATTTTATTGGCAGTCATTTGACGTCATCGTAAGCGCCTTGTTTGGTAAAGAAAGGAGTTCCTTCGTAATTGGAGCTCCTTGGATTGTTTTCATTGGACTGACTCGATTCCTTTTGTGTTGACTTGGCTGAATGTTCGTAGAACCGTTCAAGACAAACAAATAACACATCAATTAATCGATGAATTGAGGGTATCGCAGCATCAAGACACTACCGCTCAACACAAAGACTCATTTTCAGGGTGAAATAATGACTGTTGACACTTTGCGGGGGAAAAGTTTATTTGGAAAGCCACGGAACCCGATAAGTGTGGGAACAACTCGACGATTCGAAAGAATTTTAAGATTTTTATACTGTACTTTCAAGTTTGGAAATGTCATTAAACCTTAAAACGACATTGAAGCTAATTACCACGGACAGCAAACAATGGGAAATTCTTTTGGCATCTTCGTAAAAGAACGAATTATGCTTCCAAATATTTTTAGTCCACATTTCTATCAAGAACAATCGATTCCACGAGCGCGTTAAATCAATTTTATCACATCGGAATTTATAGCAACCTTCAGTCGAACTTACTCGTAATTCATGTGATGTTTTTCTTAATTAGCTAGAAATTTAATGCGTGGAATTTCATGTTTCATATTGCGTTGTTGTTGGTAATAATCCAGCTCTAACTGTTGCCGGCAAAAATAAAATCAGATACCTTAACGGTTCCGTTTCCTAGTTTCCTTATCTTAAAAATAGAAGGCGGGGCCCGCTAGGGTCAGTGTTGCAAATTTTTTGAAAGAGTTACCGCGCAAAGGATATTAGGAGGAACACAAATGGGTTTTAGTCAGTAAAGAGTCTGACACTCCCTCCCACATTCATCAAATGACTTCTTCCGCTTCGCCCAGAGCGGAAGAAGTCATTTATGAATTTCCATTTCCAAGGTCTTCTCAAAAAACACTTGCAGAATAAGAGCAATGTATGTATGTAGTTACTTAAACTTACCAAAGGCATCATTTTCTGCGTAGGCGGCTGTGGAGGGGGCCCTCTCGTTCTGATATCGCTCGGCTGTCTTCTAACCGCGGGTCTCGTGGGGGGCTCTCTTGGGACCTCTCTGGGTATCTCTCTAGAATGTTCCCGCGAATGCTCTCTAGAATGATCTGTCGCGCTTCTGTCACGTCCTGCTAGTGCTTCTGACAATGCCGCTGATAGTGCCCCGACGTTGCTCGTAGGGGCTGGAGGCATGGCTGGTCGAGCTTTGTCAGGTGAATACCTCTGTGGTGGTGGTTGTTGTGGCTGTGGTGGTGGCTGGTGTGGCTGTGGCGGAGGGAACCGCGGCGCGTCGTTTTTAACTTGCCCATTGGGTGTGGAACCTGCGAAAAGACAACTGGTTTCATTTTTTCTTGACTAGGCAGCTCCAGATATCGATCTCGCCTGATTGAAAATGATTGGATGAGGTCTGCTACAGAACAAGTGTGCCCAGGTGTTTGCCACTGAAACCACGAAATAATCCTGACTTCAAAGTCAGGACAAGTGCGATTTGGACTCGACCACCGAGGGTTCCATACAAATTTGTCGCATTTTTTCCGAGCTATGATTACGTACTCGTACTTTAAATAAAGACTTATTTTTTATGATTCTAGATGCATAGTTTTCAGGTTTTATTCCCTGTACTTGTAGTATAACGACGATATTACTTGACTTATACATAAAATTTCATAGTTCTCGGTCAACGGAAAGTACCTACTCTATAAATTATGATTCCCTTGAGTGTCGAAATATGTATACGGTTTTGCGGTATAAACGCCCATATATTTTTTTACGTTATCCTTTGAGTTTGATTTTTTCACAGCTTCAAGAGACTGTATACCTGAGTACCTATATGTTTTTTTTATGTGTATTTCAACACAATACCTCCTCGCGTTCCCGAGATAAATGATCTTAAGAGCGTTCATGCCTAACGCGGAACGTCAGGTTTAGGTAAATAGTTCGCAAATTTCACTCACACAGAAGCGTGGGTAACTGTGTGCGTAGACTAGCCGCGTGCGCTCTCTTTGTACTTCGACTAACCAACTTTGATCCGTTAGCTTTAGAGCAATAATAATGTATTGTTATAGAAAAATTAAACTAGAAGTTAAATACAAATTATTGTTATTCTCATGATTTGTAGATTTATGATTAATAAATAATTATATTTGAAATATTATTTTGCCTTTATACCTTTTCATATCTGAAATCCTCTACAGACGAAATCTAGTTATTTTGGAGAAAAATAATATTAATAATTGTACCTACTTAAGTGTTGGTAATTAGTTCTAGTGGATTTTTGATAGCTTTTTTCATTTTATGGTTAGGATGAGTAGGTGGGTAATTAAATAAATATTTATCATGTTATATTTAGTACCTAAATCATTTATGATAAAAAAGCTGTATAAATAATAGTTTCCCTCAATTGCATTGATCGGCTATTTCTGGGATCAATTATTTCGGGAAGAACGCATACATAATAAAATTTTGTTAAACGAGGAATCATTTTTTCTTTACAAAATTGAAATTCTTTACAAAACTTTGTAAATTTTTACAACTTTTATTGGAAATTCAGGACTAGTGTACACCGCAAAAAGACACACATTTTTGTTTGAAATATTTAATTGGCCCTGAACTTGGTAATACCAGTCATGTTTAACATTGAAAATTACGTTATCGCCATGAAATAAAAATAATATCCATATAAAATAGATTTAACGAGTAGTGCTGAATTCAAATTTGGGCGTTGTTTACAAATTTTGACAAAATTGGAAGCAGTTAAAATACTTCTTCTCAGCTCGAGTCACAAGGCACTCACAGCCTGAAGAACTGTATCCCTTTCAATGAAATGCCGTTTTAAGGTCAGTGTTTTTAAATTTTCAAGGAAAACTACATGTGCCTGCTTGAAATTGTCTGGGTTCATGACGTGCGTTTGACATGCATTTGCGTAATTGACTTTGTTCACGAGCCCTGTGCTAAAGTTTATTTTTCGGCGAGGTATTTTGCATTTCAGATTTTGTTTTATAGAAAAACTCTATTTTTTGTAAGTTTTGCTCTAAATGTTTCAGGGATTGACCTGGACTTTTCTGGTAGGCACATTTATAAAGGGTAGTTTGAGGTTTATCTGTGTTTAAACTAACCAAGCGGCATGACAACGGACGGAATATGAATCTTTTAGGGAATTATGCGTTTCCCACCTACAGTCTTTGCTACTATGGTGTTAAACTGCTCTGCACGGTTTTTGGTAAAATCGTGGGGCAGACTTCGAGAAAGATAAGCCAGCTGCCAGATATTGCGTTGCAGTTTTAACATCAATGTTTTGGCTTCGAGAGTTTCGTTTGTTTCTTTTTTCTCTCTTTGGTGCAGTAGCACAAGTCACATTCACTCTGATCTTCAAAGATTTGTTTGGCGCTGTTCAGAATATCTCTCAGTATTTTTATATTCTTTTCTGAATCGGTTAAAGTTTGTGTTTGCCAGTACCGTAGCGAAAATCTTACTGCTGTTCTCAGCCGAATCAATAGTTCAGAAGTCAACAATTTACGCTCCGACAGGGGGTTAGATGTATAAGTTTTAAGCAATAATTTTTTTCCGTTGCAATTGCGGAGGAGATGGTTGGTACATTAAATTTTTTGAATTAGAACGCCGGGATATGCTGTCATCACCATCAGCAATCAATGTATTATATTTAATTTCCGAGTTTCTACGGAGGACTTGAATCCTTTTTATTTGCAGGCTGTTGTTCCTTTTTATTTGCGCGGGCACAAATTCCAGAATACTTATTCCGGACACCAATGTAGAGAACTTTTCCTGTGTGATGTCCTATAATAGCTGCAACACACGGACAATGCATTATACTGGTTTTTATATGAGCGTTTGCTCCATCAACTGTCTGCTTCCACTGGTATCATCGGAATGTCACGAGTGTCACCTTGTAATCGAGCAGCAGCTGTTTCCTCCTGAGCTGATGCAAACATACTTTCTTCAGCGGAATTTTTCCACATTTCAGCAACTTTATCATGACATTTACTATAAGTGAATAATGACATAACAGTAAGTCCATCGATGTAACAACTTCATTCAAATTTGTTAGGCCAATTCCTGAAATTATGGCCCCTGACACGGCGCCTTCATTGACATTTACCTAGTTTATTTTTTGTGTTTCATCGTGACTACTCAGTTCGAATTTAGAATTGCACATATTACATTGAAAGAATTGTATTTTTTTAAATAAATAATAATAGTGGAAATTTATACCTAAAGATCGCATTCATTTGTCACATTTATTATTTCTGATTGCGATTCCAGTATTTCCAATTCATTATCAACTCTTGTGGTAGCTGTGATTCTTCGGTATCATTCTCTTGTGACATACCCACATTGACTTGCAGTTTTTGTATGGTTTAGAAAGAATAATAGAATAAGAAGAAATAATTTCACAAAACTAGTTTCAGTACAGCGCAACTTGTTTCGTATAATAATTAGTGTCGTGAAATCTACAGTATCACCGAATTAATGGCCCCGTCAGCATCAAAGCTTTATTTTGCAATCTCCAGTAATATTATAAAGAGGAAACATTTGTATGTTTGTAACAAATATATATTTTTTATTAATGTCCTAATATTGAAGAATGTGACCTTCTATTTTCTATCGGTTATTAAAATCCCCGCGTAAGAAAAATGCGAATTGGCTATAACCAGCTACGACATTAAAAGTGGTTCCTCGGTAACGTACTTTTAGCTTCATTAGCCTTGGCCAAATTTCCGTAACTTTTCCTTTTTGCCCCGTATAGCGCCTATTGCTACCCACAATTATTGGAAAAAAATGAAATCATACATAAAAAGAGTTATCTTCTTTCATGATTTGAACTCCATTACTTTAAAATATGTAATCATCAAAGTTTTGTTTCGTTAAAAAAAAAAAATAAACAAAAAGTATCAATTCATCCTAGTCGCTCTAAAAACTCGACAAACTATAATACAATTTTACGCAGCACGCGGCAACGGGAGCGACACACGTCCAACCTCTGAAAGGCCTCGGCCGGCACTGAGCGCTGGTGCGATTCCGCGTCGATTATATAGTAGTACTAAATAATTTATAGTAAAATTAATATAGAAGTTATTTTTTAAAAAAATGTACCATGTTTTAGAACGTAAATGTCTTCATTTACTAGGTCTAAAAAACAACAAAAATACCTTTGATTTCATCCTAAAATAACACGTTTAAAAACTCGAAAAGTGGCTAAAAATGACACTTTTGAGTTTACTTTTCTTGTATAAAAACTTACAATAATTACGTTTTTTTTTCAGCCAAGCACTAGTAAATGTTATTGTTTTTTTAATAGTAATATTTCTATAAGTTTGTCGTTTATGGTTTTACTATTATCTAGCATTTGCGTAGACCATCGACCGCTAGTTTTAAAAAGGGATTGAGTAAAAACTGTTCTAATGAGAAAACTTTACGATAATTTGAAAATATTTTTCAGCCAAGCCCTAGATTATGAAATCCTCAATAATTTAACGTCAATATCTTATCTACGAATTAAATAGATTATCGTTTTATTGTCCGTCGGAAATCATCAATTTTGACTCCAGCGTAATTTTTACGGATGAACGCTCTTAACAGACACTAGACAGTAGCACGGACAGCAAAGTGATCCTATAAGGGTTCCGTTTATTCCTATTGAGAAACGGAACTTTAAAAACAAAGGTAGGCATTTTAGTTTTTTTGCCTTGAATGAAATGAAGGACACAAAAACGTAAGAAGGGTAGATAGTGAGCGCCGCCTATTCTACATACTATAGTATTGTGTTATAATTCTCAGTCCCACAGTGACAGTGAAAAAAAGTAGTTAATTTTTGCTCTATTGTTTTTTATTTTCACATTCATAGAACATAATCCAGGCTAACCCATAACACTATTCAAATGACTTTGATACGTCTGACTATACCTTAACTATATAAACATGTACGTATGTATGTTGATGTAACTCTATCACCTGTAATGGTTGAATGGAACAGACATTCTGACCCCAGTCATGTGGGGCTATATATATGATAAGAGTCCCATTAAGTTCTTATACATACAGAACCATAAATCTGGATTAGCGCTTAGTATGGCTTTCGATCTAAGAACGAGGAACATGGATTTAGCAATACACAAAATTCAAGGAGTGGTGAGGGATAGACGCGCATTGCTATGACCGTGGGCACGACCTTGACCTCAACTGTGGCTGGTTAGGTCGAACGTCTTGCGTCAAATGATTTTGATGACGAAACTGGGTATCCTATGTGCAACACAGGATGTATTCTACCTCTGTACTCATCCAAATCCGTTCAGCCGTCACGACTGAATTGAGCAACAGAAATACTTTCGCGTTCATAATTTTGGCGGCAGAAACTAATATCGACGGTTAAAAGGAAATAGGGTATAAGCGACAAAAAGTGAAATGTTCAGGAGAGCCGTTCAAAGTTTTAAATTTTAGAAAAACTGACGTAATTTTGTTATTTATTAAGATATCGTGAAAACTAAAACAGTTATAAAATCAGAAAAAAATGGAGCATTTACTGGTATTTTTAGTTTTAATGATTTTACGCTATTTAAAGTGGTTTTTGTCGCTTATAACAATAGCTTTTAATTTTCTAATGAGGAAATACGGCATAAGATACAAATGACAAAGTAAAATATTAAAGGATAAGAAGCCTAAGCGACATACTGATTTCTCACACAGCAAGGTAAAAGGGTATAAGAGACTAGACAGTTCAATAAGTGTTATAGGAAAAGAAGGATAAGGTACTTTTCACAGTGGTTGTATGGAAGCTAATAGAGCACAAGAAACAGTCGGCTTTCAAAACAATACCAGGATATAAGACATTAGTGACGCACAATGTCGCTTGAAAGCAAAGGAAAAGAAGGATAATCAACATTTGGCATTGCGTGAGTCTATGGAAATATGGATGAAAAGACACCCCAAAAATAATGAAGTAGCGCAACCAACACGATCCTTCATCAGGATAAGAGCTAAAACGGGTATTACACTACACTGTAATTTTGTCCCTAACTCGTAAAATAGGGTGAAGTATTTTAAAAGTATTAGGGAGTCGATTTTCATACAAAAAGACTAAGGATTGATTGAGTCAGGCGTTACTTTGCGGAAATCCATTTTAACTTTGAAAATGAAAACAAAATATCTAGTTCTAATTTCCGCGAATATTAGTGGGTTGCAGGTATGCACCTCTCTCCCGCCCGCTATATTATGCACATGCAAGATTACTAGGCAAATGCAAGGATTTTAAGCACATGCAGGAAGGCAATGCAAAACCCAACACCATTACCGACACGTGTTTCGCCTCTCCACGAGGCATCCTCAGGGGACGTGTTGACTCGCTGACCGTTGAGTTGCGACAACTCAACGGTCAGCGAGTCGGTCAGCGATCTTGCATGTGCATAATATAGCGGGCGGGAGGGAGGTGCATACCTGCAACCCACTAATATTCGCGGAAATTAGAACTAGATATTTTGTTTTCATTTTCAAAGTTAAGACTAAGGATCCTTAGTCTTAGGGGCCTGTTTCAGTATACCCTACCCGTTCAAGTGATTCTAATTTACACTAAATAGTAGATTTCAAAGATGACAGTTCGTCATTATAGGTAGTCATTTTCATGTCACCTACTTACCTATTTACTAACAAGCGGATAGTAGGTTTTTTTTTTAAACAAAAAAAGACATTTTTTATGTTTTCAATAAGGAAAAATCAAAACTACTTAAAAAGGAGTGGTTAGGTAGCCAACCCGCCTGCCCAGCGTGGAGATTATGGGCAAATACCTCCAATGCAGAACAACAAAAAGCCACGGCCTCCAGTTCCCGGCGGTCCCGCTATTCCTGGTCATGGTGGCGACCACGGTAACGGCGGGGCGGGGGGTGCCAAGAATCTCCGGGCTACAGGAGGCCACCATCACCATAAACTGAAACTAACCCTGGCGACGCACGCTCCGGCTTGACTCGCATCTGACGCAACTCGAGGTGAAACTAGGGAAAATTAGGTGGCAAACACGAGCAGTGGTGGCCGAGTGGTAACGGCCGCGACTTACGAATTGTAGGTCGCGGGTTCAAACCCAGCCAGGCGCATTACTTTGTGTAATTAATTTCATCACCACTGCTCTCAAATCGGTGAAGGAAAACATCGTGAGGAAACCGGCATGTCCTAGAACCAAAAATTCGAAGACATGTGACATTCACCAACCCGCACTGGGCCCGCGTGGTGGATTATGGCCCATTCCCTCTCCTAGAGAGGAGGCCTGTGTCCCAGCAGTGGGAACATTAAAAGGCTGATTATAGGTGGCAAACACTAGGGTTGAGTAAAGTCCGAAGAAGGGGGGAGGGACACCAGGTGTCCTCCCCCAAGCACATCCAGTACATCAGATGACCCGATTCCAGGGTTATCCCTGGAATCAGGTCATCTGATCTGTCGGTCGGTCGGTGAATCTGTCAAGTGTGTCGAACAGGGTAGCGTACCTTATTGTGAAGCTCACCGAGAGGTATAGCCTCAAGGTAGTGTACGCACCAATCTCGACACACTCGGACGACGAAGTGGAAAATATGTTCGATGACATATCGAGAGCCCTCCACTTCACTACAAAGACATAGTACATCGTTGTCATGTTGACTTTAATGCCAAAGTGGGAGTACAGTATTGCTGCGAATAGGTAATAGGATACCATGGATTTGGAAGCAGAAATCATAGGGGGCAAATCCTCGTCAACTTCCTGGAACGGGAGGGGTTGTTCTTGATGAACTCCTTCAAGAAACAGACCCAAAGGAAGTGGACGTGGCAAAGCCCCGACACTAAGACCAAACATGAGATGTCGATCTCATGTTTGTTCATCATGAATGACAAGAGGCATATATTCAGAGACGTCTCCGTGATCAATAGGTTCAATACCTGTAGCGATCACCGACTTGTCCGAGGCTCTCTGAATATTAACTTCAAGGCCGAACGTGTCCGTCTGATGAAGTCCAGACTCCGACCAACTCTGCTCCAAACCATGGCATGATCTGAAACGTTCCAGGCAAACCTGTAAAACCGATTCGCTGCCGTGGAAACCACAACAGATGTAAACCAGAACCTCTAAAATGTGACTCGGATCCTCAGGGAAAAAGGTACGAGATTCTGTGATATGCAGCGTAAGGGCAAGAAGTTCAAGCTTTCAGAAAGGACTTTAGGGCTAATGAAGGAATGACGTGAAAGCCCACCCGTCACTTCGTCGGCAAAGCGATTTCTAAACTGAGAGATCAACAAGCACGTACGACAGGACCTCCGGGGCTTCAATGCTCTTTCGGTTGAAAGAGCAATCGAGCAGAATCGGGGGTCAAAGGTGTTCGTACAGTCTCTTGGAAGAAGCCAGAAGTCCTATGGCATTAAGTCCGCTTTGTACAGTTTTTTTTTTTACTAGTGCGTAAAGTTTTAAAAAATAAATAAGTCAGTATTGGCGAAATCGAGATCGCTCTTGGGCAGCTTAAAAATGGAAAAGCCCCTGGAGAAGACGGCGTTACCACAGAGCTGCTGAAAGCTGGAGGTAAACCCGTACTGAGGGAGCTCCAGAAGCTGTTTAACGCTGTCCTGTTTGAAGGGAGAATTTCAGAGGCGTGGAGTAGAAGTGTGGTTAAGAAGATAACCACACTTCTAGTCCGTTCTTCAAAAAGGGAGACAAGACCCTATTGAAGAACTATCGACCCATATCCCTTCAAAGCCACGTCTATAAGCTGTTTTCAAGAGTGATTATGAACCGTCTTGCGCGAAAGCTCGACGAATTCCAACTACCAGAACAGGCTGGGTTTCGGAGCGGATACGGCCGCATAGACCACATCCACACAGTGCGGCAGAGTATACAGAAGACCGAAGAGTATAATCAGCCCCTGTGTCTAGCATTTGTGAATCATGAAAAGGCCTTTGACTCGGTTGAAATCTGGTCTGTTCTAAAGTCCCTGCAGCGCTGCCAAGTAGACTGGCGATACATCCAAGTAATGATATGTCTCTACGAGGCCGCCACCATGTCCGTTCAAGTACAGAATCAGCAAACAAGTCCCATACCGTTGCATCGAGGAGTGAGACAAGGGGATGTTATTTCACTAATGCAATGGAGGATATGTTCAAGACGCTGAACTGGAACGAACGTAGCATTAACATCAATGGCGAATACATCTCTTACTTGCGATTTGTAGATGATATCGTCATCATGGCAGAAACCTACAACAGATGCTGAATGATCTGGCTGACTTTTCTGTAACATCTACATTGTTTCGCAGTAAACATTTTGACTTTGACTTTGGATAAAACCAAGGTCATGTTCAACGAAAATGTTCTACCGGAACCGATTGCGATTCACGGTGCAATTCTTGAAGTTGTTCAAAAATATGTGTACCTCGGGCAGACATTGCAGTTAGGTTAGGTTAGAAACAACTTTGAGGGCGAGGTAAATAGAAGAATTCAGTTAGGCTGGGCAGCGTTTGCGAAGCTACGTCGAGTCTTGACATCGTCGATTCCACAGTGCCTAAAGACGAAAGTCTTCAATCAGTGCGTCCTACCCGTCATGGCATACGGAGCAGAAACGTAAAGACTGTCGGCTCGTATGGTCTACAAGCTTAAAGTCGCTCAGTGGGCTATGGAAAGGGCTATGCTAGGTGTGTCTCTGAGGGATCGCATCAGAAATGAGGTGATCCGTCAGAGAAGCAAGGTCATCGATATAGCCTACCGGATTAGTAAGCTGAAGTGGCAGTGGGCTGGCCATATTAACCGACAACCGTTGGGGTAAACGAGTTCTAGAGTGGAGACCGCGTCTCGGCAAACGTAATGTAGGACGTTCTACACTACGTTTGCCGGGACGCACGGTGGAGTGACGATTTGCGCAGGGCGGCTGGTAGAAACTGGATGCGGGAAGCCGAAAATAGATCTAAGTGGCGTGCAATTGGAGAGGCCTATGTCCAGCAGTGGACTGCAACAGGCTGTTGATGATGATGATGATGATGGGTAGGTAGCTAATACTGCAGCTAGCAGGTAGGGAACTTAAGAATTAATTACGAACACTTGGTATGTATCCGTAATATTAACATTTAAAAAGGTAACAAACATAATAGTAAATAATAAAAAGCTTATTGGGTATTGTAGTATAAGTGACGTATAAGTATGATTGTAGAACGTGGAAGTAGGTTATAATGTGGTTATAATCGACACCATGATATCTAATTTAATTTAAGTAATAAGATATTATCGACAAAACTGGATTTATATTGTACGCGGAAGTAAGGTATAACCAACAGTGTCATATTAAAATAAATTTAGGTAATAGAGCATAACCTGCATAGCTTCCATAAAGTACTGAATGGTAATAGGGTATAACTGACAGAGTAATATGAAAATGAATTTCGTATATAGGGTACAAGCGCCATAGCTATGTTAAATTACGAAATGGAAGTAGGCTATAAACAACGTTTGTACTTTGTGAGGGAAAAGCTTAAAAGGCATAAACAACCGAAAGCTCGACACCGTTATGAAGTAAAAAAGCATTACCGACAACAAACACAAAATAAATCATTTTTGTAGGGGCACAAGCACCTTTGTAGCAAAAATTACTTGAATTTTCGTCGGTTACGAAAACTAATACTATGAAAACGATTTTTTTTGCTAGGGCATAAACGCCAAAAAACTCATCGTAGAGCCATGAGAGTAAGCGCATTCGAAAGAGCGGAAAATTTTACGTAGGATGGCATATATAACTCATTTTTGACCAAAATGTCGCTTATGCCCTACTTCCTTTTAACCGTCGATATGAAGTTGCACGTCAGTATTTTCTTTCTTTAGACACTTACACTAGGTATATTTTTTTTTTATTACAGCCTGTTCTACCAAAGACTTGCAAACCTCTCTAGTTTCCAGTATTATTAAAAGAAATTGGATGTTCTCTTATAAATATGAATAAATGAGTTTAGTTCTGCTTATCAAAACAATGTCGCTGTTTTAACCTCAAATGCTTTGATTGCATAGCTAATGATACCAGCCAAAGTTACAAAAATACAGGCCTTCCTTAGGTCATTGGATTAGTCCTGTGTCATCGGGTGTCAAGACTATTTTAGTGAAATTTGTTGTTAACTTTGCCAATCCTAAAAGTTAAGAAACTAAGGCCTAGTATGACATAGCTCTTTATACATAATTATAGTGATTTCCCTAACAATATTGTCAGTTGGATCATCGTCCAATTTTATAAAATTTCATGTTATTTTCCTTCATGAGCTGTTTTTAGTTTTAACATTTATGATATAAATGTTTACATATTTTTTTTTTATAGATTTTTATAGATGTTATAAAATCAGACCACATACATTTATGTAATTAGGTATTAATAAGTTTCATGGTGACACGACAATGGAATGGCCTAATTAAGTATTGAAAACATTGACACAACACTGTAAACAACGAAATTTTATTGAGTAATTTATGAATAATGTTTTGTATTGAATAATTATTTAAATTAGTTATTTCACTTATTGTACACATGGTGCTTCTGCTTATGACTAGAAGACTCATTAATTATGTATGGAGTTCTTGTTAAAAAAATGATGTTTTTGGCTATTTCAAAGATTGAAAGAACATATTTGAGAATTTTATTAGTACCTCAAACCAACAACACTATACTAGCTAACAAAAAAAAAAAAAAATTATGACTAAAACAGTCTAGGTAATTCACTTGTCTCCTGCTGGTTATAGATTTTTAGAAAAAAGGTCCCAACAATCAGTTATCACTTTCCCAATCAAGTCTGTGGATGTAACCACAGACTGATAACTGATTAAAAGATAAATGTATTGATAAGCACTATCTATGCATGTAGCAAACATATTTAGAAATGTATTATATGCTTAGCATTTCAAAATAGCTGTAGATCACATAATTTTAGTTTAGAGTTATCATTTTGTATGCATGTCAGTTCTGTGACAATACTTTTCTTTCTTTCTGGTAAGCTTTCAATCAATCAAAATACCTAACAAAAAGACTATCAAAATAATTTCCTATTTTTTATAAGAGTCTTCTGTTTCTATCAATACTATGTATATGAAGCTAATTATTAGTAATTACTAACTAGCTTACCTTCTGATTGGATCCATATATTATAATAGTGCTGTCATTAATGAAACCTAAACCATGAAGATAACTAAGGTTTACAATAAAAAATTTTTAGTATCACAAGAATTTACAGGATTTGTTCTTATGTATATTATTATGATGAATACTGGCTTATTTTAAAACTTAATGTCTGGTTAAAATAACACAATCCTGTTATAATAATATCTCAATGCAATATATTATTTGCATAAAGATATTCCCACAAGATGCATTGATAATTTCAGTTATGTGCGAGTCTTATTGATGAAAAATCATAACGCTCCTAATGCTTCACCTTAGACAGGTTAAAAGAACAGCAGTGTTTTAAAATAGTTCTCTACAAAATTAATTACAAGTATTAAAACTTGTTCTTTATCTTATTCAAACATGGATGATTAGTGACTCGTAAGGTAGCAATGATAGTCAGCTTTTATCGAATAGTCTGTAATTTTTTTATACTAAGCAATTCCCCAATTTACGTTATAAAATGTAATATAAAGAAAATTATGGAATATAATAAGAATCATTTCACATCTGTATAAAGTTTTATATTAATACTCCATGTGTCTTAACAGTTATACCTCTAAGGTATGAAACTTGTAATGATAAGACAGCTATCTCTTAACGAGTTGAAACTGTGTTTATCATAAAGAATTCTTACCTGCTAATTTACCAGTAGGTCTTAGCTTGGGCATTCCACCAGCGAACAGGCCGCCCAGGCCAGGGGGGGCGCCGCCGCCACCATTCTGCATCGGCGCCGCACTCCTGGCGCTGCTCCCACTCGGGGAGCCTCCACCAGACACATTTGATACTTTCCCAGGTATATACGGGCCACTTTTATCCACTGTATGAGTCTTTTTCAACTTTGCACCCTGCCTTATAGAACTCAGTAACGCATTTCTATCATCAGCTCCACCACCCTTCGAGCTTCCTCCGAAAATTGGTGGAGGCGGCGGACCCGGAGGCGGCGGAGGTCCAGGCGGCGGCGGAGGCTTCGGTGCCATGACAACACAACACTAACAGATGCTGTAGCCAATTGCCATTAGGTGCAAACGAATAAATTACGAACGTCGTGATACCATGCAACTCAGTATTCAAGTGACGACCCTTCAAACCTTCACAAGGCTCCGAGTACGTTTTCGCACGTGATGACAACACTTAATGCACAATACGTCACTCTACACCAATACATACTAATTTACATAAAATGTTGAAGAACCTTGCCCCAAAAGATTAATCATTGTAGGAAGTACGTAGGCACTATAATATAATAGAAATTGTTTTTACTTGGTCTTGGTTCACCTCGTCATAATAACCAACTAGTCTTAGTATTACAGAACATCGTTTTATTATTCTTCTTATTCTTAGAATAGAATATAAACGAGTTCAACTTATTTTTGTAAAACATAAACGGCCAACCACACACAATGTGCTAAAATCTATGGAATGAACCCAATACAGATATTTGTAAAATTCGTTCACAAATGGCCGACTATAGCCAGAGGGCTGTCAAAATGTTTACACAGATTAAAAAAACAAAAAATTACCAGTGAAAAGAAATAAAGAAAAAATAGCAGTTTTATTTTATGCATACATTGATCAAGTCTGTAACATCAAAAACAGTAAGAATTTAAATTATGAATAATTTGACTAAAAAATATGTTAAAGGACTAAAACTAAAGTCATTTCTGATCATTGCGGTAAAAGAAATATTCGAATGTGTTTGATACAATGTGACTTATTATTTTGAACTTGCCCCACCAACGGAAACAGGTTCGTCTGGATGCATTGAAGTGTACAGCACCAAATTAGTATCGTAGCTAGCCTCACTTCCTCCCTCTGTCATACCCTCCAAGGCCAATCGTTCGGCTTCTGCGCGTGCCTCAGCAGCTTTTATTTCCCTTTCCGCGTCTAACTCTTCTTTTTCCCTTAGGCGTCTGTCTTTTAGCTCCAAATTTTTCCTAAACGTCACAAGGCTCGTTGATAAATATTTTATTGGATCTGCGGGCTGGTGAAGTAAAATATCGGCAATACAAACGCGTAACGCTGGACCGACTGTTAGTTTTAAATATTTAAAGTCTTCCGACACATGCTCGTCATCAGGGCATGGTTGAAAAATATCTAGTTGGCTGCGAATGCGTACTATGTTTCCTAAGTCATCGTTCTCGTACTCACTCAAATGACCTTCTTCGCAATAAATACGTTTACCTTCGTCATTTATATAATAACGCCCACACATATCAAAGTAATATTCAGTTCCGTCTTTTACCTCTTTTACTTTTAGCAACACTCCCGATGTGTCCATTTTATATTCACTATTAGAGGCATGAGCTTTATAAACTCTATCCCTTGTTACTTCTTCTATGTAATAACGCCCACAATCGTCATAGAAATAAACGTGATTTATATCGTCTGATAAACGGACTAATTCACCATGTTCATTAGGCTGTAACAGAGTTTCACCATCTTCGGTAGATTTATATATTTTCCGACTGTAGTCATCTATATAGAAAGTGCCAAGTTCATCAGTAAATTCTTCTTTCTCTACAGCAGCGCTTAGTATGGAAACTACAGATTCGTGAGTTCTTTCACCAAAAACAGCTAAATTCCATAAACGACATAAATCTGTAACTAAACTTTCACGGCTTTCTATTGGTAACATATGATTAAACACATTCAGTTGATAATAATCTGGACATGGACATACTTCCATATCACCTTTTAATTTAATTTCTGATAAAGTTAGAATGCCTTGTAATGTAATTTTTGATTGTTCGAGCGAAGCTACTCTGTTTTCCAGATATTTTTTCTTATTAATTATGGCTTGGAGGGGGGCACTTATCGCTTGATCTGCCAGTGCCTCAATAGTTTCTCCCAGAACATTAATCTTGGCAATTACTTTTTGAAGCTCTAGCTTATGCTCAACACAACGGCGTACCAAAGAACCTATTGGTTTGCCTTCTTTCTTTAATTGATTTAGCATTTCCGCAGCAGCTGGATTGTCAGTTAGAAGAAGATCACCAACGATGTGTTGTAGAGGTTTTGACAAGTTACCTTCTAAATTCGGTAAATGCATATAATTACTCAATCTAATAGCCAATCCGTCGTAATTTTTATCCAACCAAGTAAGTAATTCAGTAATTGCTTCATTTACTTTGACTTTAAATTCCTCAAAACAAGCGGGGTTTTTAAAATCTTTTAGTTTCTCTAAAAGGGCATTCGTCACTTCTTTGTGCATGTCTTCTACTATTTCCAAGTCGGTTAAAAGATTAGCTTGGCTTTCGTTGGATAAACCAGATCGATACTTAGCCATATATTTATCTAAGTACTTTAAGCGATAACTCATACAATCTATAGTAAAACAAATAGCCTCGTACACTTTATCCCTTCGGAAATCATCCGTCAAACCAATCATAAATTTTTCTATTTCGGTTATCGCGCGTAACCATTGAAAATGAAATTCTACTATGACATCGGCGAGGCGTACCTTATCCCCTTCTAGCAATGCTGTGCGAATAGAGCAGAGTGCATTAAATATTTGATCCGAAAAATCGGTTTGAGTAATAAATATTACTGCAGTCTCGTAGAAGTCTTTAATTTGTTTCGTTATATCGAACAAAAAATTACAATCCTCACTTGTTTCTAACATAGTGATACAATAAAATATTACATAAAAATCACCACAAAAATTCACAAACTTACAGAAATATGAGCTTGTCAGATTTAACAATAGATAGGTATTTCTATTTTGACATCTTTTTGGTAAAATACTTTTTTATTCACATCTAATGGCACTATGGCAGTATAATAATTTAAATTCTGCTTTTAAGCTAGGTGTTCAATTCAGACAGACGACTCTTCAAAGCAACGGTGCGAGTAACATATTTACAAAAGTATTTTTTTGTAATACTTAGTAAACCAGCAGGACGTGAAGGGCTGGGTAATAACCAGGGTTGCCAACCGTACGAGGTTCCTCGTACAAATACGAGATTGTGGTCTTCCGTACGAGGTACGAGGACGCTATCAACCTCGTACAATTGTGTACGAGATTTTGATAACATTATGGGCATGTGATTTTTTTTAATGGATTATGTAGCTAGTTACAAATGAGCTTTCGCTACTTCACCGGACGCTAGGCCGTACGATCATTTGGGTGGGGTTACTTCTGCAAGAACTAGATCAGCTTTTGTTTTTTCGAGTTAGCGATATCATCCTGACATCTATTGATTAATTATTATTTCATAATGAGCATCCTTCTTTAACATCAGTATTGAATACTGTTATATCGCCATCTGTAGTTATGTTTGCAAGTTAATTTCAATAGTATACTTCATCTTACAGAGTCATGCAAATGATAAAGTTATGCTGTGACAAGATAATTAATTTGATTGACTACCAAAGAATATTTAAATCCGCATAATATGAATGATTTTAGTCAAAAGCTGTGAAATCTCCTTCTTCAATTATTTTTAACAAATCATTATTGATATTATTAATTTCATGTGTTGCAGATTTCTCGATGATAATAAAACTGTAATTTTATTTGTTTCCATATATTTTTAATTTACGAGAATACACTAAATTATAAACTAAATAATCTATCTGTAAAGTTTCGAACGATTATTTTTATTAATAGGGCTGAAACCCGTCAAACAAAATTGTCGGTAATTCTCAGGGGTATATTGGCCCTAATAAATTTTAATGTACGAGGTTTGAAAGTCAATATACGAGATTTTCAGCTACACATGTACGAGGAATCTTTTTTTTTGGTTGGCAACCCTGGTAATAACCCATTTTGTATGAATTTACGTGATTTTTGCGCTTCAATGAGGCTCGGCTATTTTCCTAGTGCCATTTATATCATTTTAAGTCACAAACTGAGACTTATTAAGTTACGCTACTAGTGGTTCTGCCCTTCTGCCACACTTAATGATAAAATCATTAAGTGTGGCATAAGGGCATTATAATTTTATTAATCTAGAGACCAAAATTAGATTTCTATGCAACCTTTTTTACTTTGCATATAATATTAAACAACTCTTTATTTTCTACCAAACCAATACTTTTAAAACTTGGAACTGGTAACCCTGTACGCGTCTACGATTTGTTTCTGAAGAGGTCGTCGATGACTTTGCGATTATACAAAATTACAAAGAAAAAGTGTGTCCGTTGTAGTGCTACTTTACGGTTTATCTACGTTTTTTAGTGTAAGCATATAAATACACAACATGGCCGGAGCGATGTTATTCGAGAGATCGCGCGTCTCATCGTCGACGAACAGAGACGAGGACGTCCGCATGACCGACAAAATGGTTAGCACTGGCGAGGTTCCCGAAGATGACGAAGAAAATATAAGAGTCAAGGAGCAGGGAATTATGAACCTCGGTGAGAAATACAAGAAGGAAGGCAAAGCTAAAGAACTAGCGGAACTGATAAAAGCCACGAGACCCTTCCTAAGCTTGATAAGTAAAGCGAAAGCAGCAAAACTGGTGCGTTCTCTCGTCGATTTCTTTTTGGACTTGGAAGCTGGCATCGGTATTGAAGTCCAGTTGTGTAAAGAGTGTATAGAATGGGCCAAGGAGGAGCGACGTACGTTCTTGCGACAGTCGCTGGAAGCGAGGCTGATCGCGCTCTACTTCGACACGGGTATGTACACGGAAGCCTTGGACCTGGCCACGGCCTTGCTCAAAGAGCTCAAAAAGTTAGATGATAAAAACCTACTAGTTGAAGTGCTTCTTTTAGAAAGTAAAACTTATCATGCCCTTAGCAACCTACCTAAAGCCCGTGCCTCGCTGACATCGGCTAGAACCACCGCGAATGCTATTTACTGTCCACCTAAAATGCAGGCTGCCCTAGATTTGCAATCTGGTATACTCCATGCCGCTGATGAACGTGATTTCAAAACTGCTTACTCATACTTTTATGAGGCATTTGAAGGTTACGATGGTGCCGACAGCCCAAAGGCTCTAACTGCTTTGAAATACATGTTGTTGTCTAAGATCATGTTGAACAATGCTGAAGAAGTTGGATCAGTTTGTAGCACTAAGACTGCACTGAAGTACGCAGGAAAGGAACTGGAAGCAATGAGAGCTGTAGCTACTGCATCTCATAAGAGGTCCTTAGCAGACTTCCAGGCAGCTCTCAAAACTTACAAACCAGAACTTGAAGAAGATGCAGTGGTAAGAGCTCACCTTGGGGCTCTGTATGACACAATGTTAGAGCAAAACCTTTGTCGCATTGTTGAACCTTACATGAGAGTCCAAGTGGACCATGTTGCCCGCTGTATCCGTCTGCCCGTAGTACAAGTTGAGAAGAAACTTTCCCAGATGATACTGGACAAGAAACTCAATGGAATCCTTGATCAAGGTGAAGGTGTTCTAATTGTGTTTGACGAGTCCCCTCTTGAGAAGACCTATGAAACCGTCCTGGAGACGATTCACCACATGAGTAAGGTTGTTGATACTCTTTACCAGAAAGCAAAGAAACTCTCATAGACCCATCTGTAAATTGTTGTAGCATTAAAAATAATAATGTATATCAAAGTATCCATAAATTTTCAGTTTGAACTATTTGTAAATGGAACTATTTTTTTAATGAATTCCAAATTGCATTATTGTGTATTTGTACCACAATGTTGTAAGTGAAATAAATAATTACAGAAAATGGTTAAAAAAATGTAAAAAAGAATAGTCTAGAAAATGGGGAATTGCTGCAACCCCAATGTTGAGGGCTATGAGGTTCATTGTGTCAATTGGCACTTAACTACAAAAGTTACGCATTTTGAATATACCTACTAATCTTATATTTGATTTAACATTTCCTTTTTTAACATAAGCTAGTGAAAAATTATAATATTCTGTTTTATTGAGATAAATAAAAGGTGTTCTCCAAGTGGTAGTTTCCTTCACCTCTCCACCCACACACACATTTAGCAAGTCATGTTATTTTAACTTGTTGGCACACACTGCAGTGAATCACTGTATGCAAATACAGTTTCAACATAAACAAATGTAGCTACATCTAATATGAGATTTTCTTTACTGCCAACCTGGCTGCAATTGAGGATCCTTAGACCTAATAACACATTCTTAGATGAGTACTATTATTGCATAGGTAAAGTCTGGGAAATAAATTACCACATGCCAACAATTACCAGTATTTGAAACTTCAACCAAGGTTCAAACAGAATCAGGGTATCTAACTCTCTCATAGAGATTGTGCCCTTTTATGACAGTGTATATTCTATTTATAAGTATATATCTTGAAGGTTCCAGAGAAGTAATACAAGTGTCGCTCAACTGATCCTTGTGAGTTTGTTGCTAGTACTACTTACCAAAATAAATGAATACAGCTTTACATTCCCAGAGAGTGAGACATTTAGATAACACAGTACAGACGACTAGATACTGGCGCGACCTTATTCTCCAAAAGAAGCAGTAGTTTACATTGAACTAACAGTAGAAGGGCACCAACTGCACCTAACCCTTTATGGTGATTTGAGAACATAGGAGCTGTGTGACTGTGTCAAGATAATTTATCCTAGAAAACTACCTAGTATGGCTAAGTGATACAATCGTTATAGAAATAGCTAAATTGTACCATTGTTAACCAAGGTATTTTTTTGCATAAAGCAATATCCCTACTTACTTTTATTAGCATGGTATTTATCATTGCAAATAAAAAAGTTTCTACTCCACACTACTCTCCTACCATTTCTGTCCATCTAATTTCGGACAAGTCTATCGAAGGAATTCAGCTCAATTCATTGCTTGTAAAAAAGGAGTCCCAAATTGGAGCAAATCAAACAAAAATATAAATAAACAACCATTTATTTCTTACAGAACGTGACCAATCTGCTAATGTAGGTAATTGCAGTATTTACAAAAACAGTTTTTATTTCAATAGTATTTGATGACGAAATAAGCGAGTTTATTTACCTGCATTATTCATATCACTTTCCCTATTGACAATTAATTATTCAAATCTAAATTTAAATTAAAACTAATGAGGTAATTATTTATTCTAGGTTGATTGTACTAACTTTTTAAATTGTACCATCACAGATTAAAATGCAAGTAATTTTGTTACCTTACAGTCATAAAGTGAGAATAATAATATTATAAAATAACATATCAGTCCTTTTTGGACAATCATATAAAAATAATTAACTCACATCTTTTTCCCAAGGTATTAGCAAAAACTGCATAAAGAGAAGGCTTTCTGTTAAAGGGATGAGTATGTAGGTATGTAATAGAATAAAAAAAATGGCACTAATATAAAACTGGCTAATGTTTGCATACTATACAGCTCTGCCTACCCCTTTTAAGGGATACAGGTATGATGATAAGTAACTTATAATTATTCAATTAAGAATAAAGCTTTCTAGAAAATTCTTTTTCCCAGTGTATCTGCGACGCAGTACGGAGTTATTATGATACGTACCGTTACATGACGTCACTGCTAGGTACGGTCGGCGGTGGCGAGCCGGCGATTTATATCTTGTTTTGTACTAATACGATAATGTTCCCACGTCAATGCTTGTTTTCCTTCTAAGTGATTTTATTGGTGAAATCGACTAGTTAGATAAAAGTCATATTGGTGGGAAGTTTTAAAAGTCGCAGCACATTTATCAAATTATGATGTTTTCTTCAATTTACTTCATTTTCTTGGTATCTAAAATGCGCTTACGCATCCACGTAAGGTTAGTACAGCTAAAGGTCGTCCTATTCTTATTTGGTTTACGTCAACATCAAAGTGTATTGCAACGCCTACTGTTTTAAACATAGCAGAAAGGGCCGGATGCCACTTTCGTAGCTATATCTGTAACAGGGATACTAAAGAGATCTGTGATTCAAATAATTGGTAACAAGTAAATAACATTTATTCTCTTCTTTGAGTAGTCTTTACGGTAAACTTTCAATATTCTTTCTTCTTAGGTTTCTTTTGGGTAACTGCACTGCATCGTCGAGTTTCTCTCTGTCACCTCTGACCTATACTAGAGTCAAGAGCAAACCCATCTATACTAATATTATAAAGAGGAAAGATTTGTATTTTTGTATGTAACGAATAAACTCAAAAACTACTCGACCGATTTCAAAAATTCGTTCTCCATTAGAAAGCTACATTCACCATGAGTAACATAAGCTATATTTTATCCCCGTTTTCCTACGGGAACGGGAACTACGCGGGTGAAACAGCGCGGCGCTGCTAGTATCTAAATAAAATAGGTAATAATGATAATAAATAGACACTTCTCATTCCCCCCTCAGGCATATAAAATCCTATCAAAATCTATGGCTGTGATCGATTAACGTTAAAGCTTAGCCACGCGTTATTTTAATGTTCCCATTACTTTCTTACACTTATTTGACATTAAATAATGCTAAGCCAAAGCACGCGTATAGTTACCGGCACGTAAGTTGGCAAAGATTTTCGTAGTGGGGAAATTCGCACATGTAAAATTGTATGAAATTGTGCGTGCGCGAACTTCCCCGTGCCGGTAACTATAAGTAACGTTTATCTACCGTGGGGGTATAACTATACCCTCATTATTATTTAGGGGTGTAGTTATAAATACGCCCCTAAATAATAATCCTTGTTCGATCCAGCCCGTCCAAGCAGCTCGTTTAAGCAGTCGACAACCCTAGGTTGAAATGCGAGAAGCCATTCATAAAAAAAATCTTTGTATAAGCGTTGTGTGAGCAGGTATGAAGCAATCCAAACTTCTTTTTGAACGCTGGGGCGTAGGTACCGCCCACGCAGAGCCACATATTCATCATATTTTGTGACGTTGGCGTACACAACACATTTCTTTTCACTTTGGGCACAACTTTCATTAATTGAGATCGTACCGACCACATCGCAAACACAAAGTTGCATCGACGCGTCGACACGAAAGCTGGAGTCGATCAGTATGTCGCACCCTTACAATGAAAGGGACTTAGATCAAAAATTGCAACAAAAAAATGGAGCCTTTCGACGCAGAAAACTTCATAACTGAAATTCAAAACCGGCCAATAAAAAACCGCAAAATGCCAGCGCGTATTTACCGATACACACGCGTTTGCATCGCGTCTGTATCGCTACACACGCGCGTCTGTATCGATTCAAACGCGTATTTGAATTTATACGGGTGTGCAAAGGTCTGCAGGCTGCGTCTGACTTGCGTGCGTATCGCGTCTGTATCGCTACAAACGCGCGTCAACGGCGCGTTTAAAAAACGTGGTGTGCATAGGCCCTAACAATTGCGTTCAAAAGGTTAAACAAACTACAGCACCATCTTTCAAAACTATTAACATAAATATACTACACTTACTACTCATAAATAAAACACTAAGGCAACTGAAAACGTCCCCCAACTGTCAAGCGACATTATTCCGTCTATTGAACTCCTCAGTATCGTCAGGTACATTCCACCGCGGGTTCCAGAAGCCCGGCGGAGGCTTCGACTTGTCAGTCGGGTTGACCGCGCCGCGGTGGTGAGAACACTCGTTGATTTTCTTTGCTAACATCTCTGGGTCGTCCTTGTAGAGCTCGCCGAAGAACTGGAAAATTTTAATTTGTGAGTAAAGGAAAAGCAGAAGATGGAAAGATTTGGCTTCATTTAGTGTGGTGGCAGTTTGAGTTATGTATGTGGCCTACCCAAATGTCCTTACTTTGGTATTGATCGTCACATCGTTGAGCTCCTTAAAGTTCTAAGTTTGAGCTACACGGTAACTGACAAATGCTCACACTGTCCGGATAGGTTCACCCAATTCTGTATTGCATTTTACTTAAAAGGCCACCTCAGACATTGACCTACATGGTTCTCATATGATTTGACCAGTACAGATTGTATGGACTTTAAAAGAGACTTTGACCTCTGAGTTTGTTTCGGTGTTTCTTCCCAGGGTAGTCAGCTAGAAAACACCAGCCTCATCTAGCTTAAAATGACCAAAAAATATTGGACGTATATACATGTTATGTTCAACTTACAAAATAAATATAATTTATCATTTACCACCATAGTCTAGTTCGGAACAATTAAGCAGGTAGGCTCATAGGTTGACCTGCGAGAAGCCATACATACAAATCTAACAGTGCCTTTACTGCTATACTTACTTCTCTGCATTCGTCACAGCTCCAGCCGGGCAGTAGACGTTTTTCTGCTCTCGTCTTTCTGCCTGGTTCATCATATTCAATTTCTACTAACTCGGGAATTTTTCTGTAATAAACACATTAAACTTTAGTATACAAGCATGACTTTTTTCTGTTTATCTGTGAATACAAATACATAATGTCATAATGATAAAATGTTGTTTGACTGATAAGATAGGCTACATGTTATTTTTAAGGTGTGATAATGAAAATGAACATTGAACATAAAATTTCTAACTTCAGAAGCGTGACCGTTAAGGTTTCACATTGGTAAATTTAAAGTAGGGCAAAGGCTAGACTTCTGCCCAGTTAATAACTTAAGCTATTTGTAACTTCCTCATTCTGCTCCTTAGAAATAAAACGTAACTGATGAAATTGGGGTGTTTAGTTGACCTCATAATTCTTTTGTCACTCTAAGTTTGAGTATAACTGCAAGTTTGAGTATCACTCGCTGACCGTTAACCGCAACTCAACGGTCAGCGAGTCAACACGTCCCCTGAGGATGCCTCGTGGAGAGGCGAAACACGTGTCGGTAATGGTGTTGGGTTTTACATTGCCTTCCTGCATGTGCTTAAAATCCTTGCATTTGCCTTGTAATCTTGCATGTGCATAATATAGCGGGCGGGAGGGAGGTGCATACCTGCAACCCACTAATATTCGCGGAAATTAAAACTAGATATATTGTTTTCATTTTCAAATTTGAAATGGATTTCCGCAAAGTAACGCCTGACTCAATCAATTTTATATTTATAGTTGTCAATTAAATAATAAACCTTATTGGCGTTTATAGGAATTGTTGTCAATAGTGGGAAGTTAAGCAATAGGGAACGTGCACGGCGTAGACTATGCCATCTAGTGTTGCAAATCTGAAACTTTTAGGTTGTAAATATTTGACCTGTGCTGCCACCTATACTTCCTGCACCCTCCGTTTAGGGGAACGTGCACGAAGTAGAGAGAAAAAAAAAAACAGTAACGCGATTAATAAAACTACTACTTACTTATGCTTTAAAGTTGGTAATTAGAAAAAGAAGTCCGACTAGGCACTGACGTCAAAAGCCGTGATGCGCAATACAGCAGCCCAATATCGTTATCGGAAACCCTATTTCTATCATCAAATTTAATTCTATTTTTCGATACACCAATTTGATAATAAATACTTTTTCATGCATATTGCCTATATTATTATGGAACGTGCAGAAACTATAAGTAGCAGCACAGACGCGTCAATATCAAGTATATTTTACTTTTAAGTTTCAAATTTGCAATGCTAGATGGCACAGTCTACTTCGTGCACGTTCCCCTAAACGGAGGGTGCAGGAAGTATATGTGGCAGCACGGGGCAAATATATACAACGTAAAAGTTTCAGATTTATAATATTAGATGGCATAGTCTATGCCGTGCACATTCCCTATAGGATATTCATTGAGCAATAAAGGTGTGGTGTTAGGAATGAGTATCTTACCTTTTAACACTGTCCACAGCCTTCTTGTTAACTGCAGTTTCTCGGTGTAGAAGCGACATGCTCGGCTGAATGTCATCGTCGTTATGCATATTCGTTACATTTATGTTCTCGGCTAGAGGCCTCTTTGTGGGGCTGCAATATAAAACGGAATAATATAGTTCTCACTACATGTTTATTTTTTGCTGTGAGAAATGTGGACCTGGGAAGATTTGTGGGAGAAGTTAGACGAGATGTGACGTTTGCGTTACAGACATTGAAAACAACATATGATACACGTCAGGTCGGTAATCCTGTTGTTGAATTTGTTCGAAAGAGTCACCGCGGCCCTGGAACGCAATGGACACTAGGAGGAACATGGGTGGGTTTTAGTCAGTATGTCTGACACTCCCTTCCGCTCCGCGCAGAGCGGAAAAATTCATCTGATGATTTCCCATCCAGAAAAAAAAGTTCGGTAATCCTTTGCGTCGTTAGATGCAAACAGATTCACAGCCAAAATAATGTGGAAAGTCACTATGGAAAGCATAGCTAAGCTTGGGGGCTTGGGTTCAGTATCCAAGCCGGGCTAAGGGATTGACTTTTTATAGACAACTAGCAGCGCCCAGCGGTTTCGCCCGCATAAGTTTCGATCCCGTGGAACTATTGTGGTAAAAATGATCATATTATGTTAATCCTGGTTATAAACCATCTGTGTGCCAGATTTCATCCAAATCCGTTCGGTATTTTTTGCGTGAAAGAGTAACAAACATCCAACCATACTTACAAACTTTCGCGTTTATAATATTAGTAGGATTCAGTAACGAGACTGGATTAATGACGGGATTGGGATCGTCGCCCTTTATTACATTAAACTTCTAAATAAATTATATTTATTTTGTAAGTAGGTTAAACATAACACTTTTACACGTCCAATATTTCTGGTCATTTTAAGCTAGATGAAGCCGGTAAGGGTAAATTATGAGGTTACTTCTAGAAAAGGTGCTTCATCGTGGACCAAAGCATCGCTTTCCATCAGGTGAGACTGGTCAATCTCGAGCCAGTAGAAAAAAATGGTAACATGCGTACGCCTGTATGTACCTAACTAGGTTTTTTATTACGGCTTCATCTAGCTTAAAATGACAAGAAATATTGGACGTGTAAAAGTGTTATGTTCAACCTACTTACATAATAAATATCATTTATCATTTATTATTATTTTGTCAAAGCCGTAATGAAATACCTATGTGATGAGGATTACAAACTGAAGCCTACCTGCATTCATTGCCGACTCTGTGAATGTTCTCCAGCTGATCAACCTGATGTAGCAGAGATATGCTCGACTGTGTGTCGCAATACGTCTCGTCGTTATACTGTTCTGCTTTTACGGGCGAATGCTTTATGGAGTTCTTGGGTAACCTGTAATTTTTAGTGTAGAAGACACAAGTCTGAATAGAAAATGTGTTCTATTGACCAGGCCAGGGCCGGTTGCAAATCTGCACAGGCCACAAACTTCAATAGTCTAGCCCCAGTAGTCTAGGCATTCAGAAAAAAATTGTCTGTAAATTCACAGGAAATAGGCAAGTCCATATAGACTCCTCGAAGCATTTGCCGTGCGAAGAGCCCGCGACGGGGAGCCTCGGCAGAATCATTTGGCGTCACAAGCCAGCTCTATCTGTGAGCACCGCCTGATTCCAAAAACTCTGGTTTTCTCACGGTTCTTAAAAGCGTTTACTCCTCGCGGTATTTCGTACAAACCCGCAAGAGTTTAAATGAACAGTGAGAACAATTTTAAGTTTCTAAAAACTTTTTCGAAAATGTTTTTAACTAACCTTTGAGACAAAGGTATCTTGCGTATACGTAACAAGTTTTATGAACCTTTTGAGCGCCTGTGCATTAATCTATTGCAACCTTTTCATGACTTTCCAAAAATAAGGACTAGAGGGTTTGTATGAAACATCGTTTTATAAATGGTGTTATTACCTTTTAGGATTCAATAAGTTAATAGAATCCTCTTGAGTAAAAGTAACACTGTGGTTCGTCTTGACATCTTTCATCAATATATTTTCGGAATTCTGTTCCTGTTTTATAATAGTTTGAGTAGCATTATGATCATTCTTCTTTGGAGTTTTCTTTTCAGGTTTTATTTTCAAACTTGACGCGGGTTTCTTGAATTTCATTGGACTATCTTTAGATTTGAAGCTGGGGAAACGTAAAAATATATTATAAAATAAATATAAACCTAGTAACAAAAACCTCTTTGCATGATAAGCATGAATTTTTCAATATTGTTTCCATAATTTTACTTTATTTTTATGGTCCTCATAAAAATAAGTTTTTGTTTATACAGAGAATATTTAGTAGTATATGTAAATGATTAAGGCAACTTACTTAAAATTATTTGGCCCACTTGTAGGTGAAGGCAATATGGTGTCGTCATTTTCTATCGATTCTTTCTTTATAAGTGGCTGTAAAATCAAGAAGCGGTTATAAATGTGGAACTAAAGCTTATAAGTAAAGTGCACTTACAAAGCTGAGGAAATGTCTCCGAATTTGTCTTACTGAGTTAAGTTATCATACATGTATGACCTTGTATAGAAAATCGAGAACATTAAAAAGTCAAGCTCAGAAGTGCGATACTAAGGAACAGTCCTCACTATCGCACTTCTGAGCTTGAATTTTAGGTTTGTTTTTAATTTGAGCATGCGAAAAATACGATGCATAAATTACAAGTAATAATACTGATCTTCGGAGGAAAGCACGGTACATAGCGTGTTTTTATGCAACTCATAGATAGGGAGGGGGCAACTAAGTGCTTTCATCATTATAGTTCAAGATAGCTGATATAAAAAACTCACAATACATATTTTTGATTATAGTATCAATCATGTAAATATTATAAAAACTTACGGCTACATTTCCTTCATAGTCATCCCTACTACTCCTGCAACCGCCGCTAAATTCCGGTGAGCTTGTGATATCTATAATATTGCTCTCTGGTACTTTCACTAAGTTGAGCCGCGCCTGTCGCAGTCTGCCACCCTTTTTACCCCCAGGTGGTGTCGAAAAGGATAGTTTTATCGCTTTTGGTTCCGGTAAGCTGTCAGACCTTTTAAAGAAATTGTAGGTGTTATTTAATGCAAAAGTAATCTTCTTCATCTTTCTTCACCGCTGAGGATCGCGACCACGTATGTGGCGTCTCCAAGACAGTGCCGTAAATAGCCTTTTCTGCGACCTGTGCGAGCTTCTTTATCTACGCCCTATTTAACTGGACCTTTTCCTATTATACTGGATCTCACTCACTAAAACTCAAACGCAAATTCACTAGTGCAAATGCGTTGCCGACCCTAATGCTTTTAGAATTAATTTTTGGGTCACTTTGGTACCCGCCCGCCGCTTAGCTAAGTCTCCGGCCGGCCGCTCGACCAACGCTTGACTCCGATAAACACTAAACACAAATACGCTCGTGCGCTGCCAAAAAAATGAGCGCGATGTTTTATCTAATTGAACAGACGTTTTTGATGATCCCGGCATGTAGGTATAGGTACGTATGTGTTGAAGCGAGCACTAGGGGCGCAGCGGGTACTTATCAGGAGCAAAACGAAAAAACTAATAGTCCTGCCTAGTCTGACCATTCATGCGCCCCCCAGAGTAAAACTCAAAAACTACTGGAATACAAATCTTTCCTCTTTATAATATTAGTATAGACAAGCAATGACGCAAGATTAAAAAAATGATTCGCCCTTACTCACCAATTATCTGGACACTTTTTCTTATCTCTAAAATCAGTTGAATTTATCAAAGAACTTTTAAGTTTTTTCATTTGTATTATAGGACTAACACGTCCCGTTGTTGGTGTGCCTTCAATTTCAGACACAGACTCATCTCTAAAGGACAAATCCTCTAAAGAAGAATGAACCTCCTTCTTAACATTTATTGGTGAAGTTTTGTTATTAATATCTTTAGTCTTTATGTTTTCCTGGTAGTTTGGCATAGGTGCTGGAGTCTCTCCAAACAGTATTTTGAATACTTCATCTAGTATTTTTAAGTCTTTTGTTTCATTTAATCTAGTTAGTGTTGAAGCTGGAAAAGAACACAAAGTCTGTTAATTTCTGCCACATTAATTAAACAGGAATTTAAAAGTTTTCATACTTTCTTTTGCAACATAAGACTGAAAATAAATGAAGGACATTTGGTAAAATACAATTATCAGTGTTGCGGTTAGCAGATGCCATTGTCAGGCACACTATAGCTTTCACCTCTTATCCATGGATTTCGAACACTTACCTACTAATTGGATGATGTTGTCTTTAGACTCTATAATTCTTTTCAAAGCCTCAGCACTACTGCAACTGTTGCTGGAAATTGAAGGCAGAGATTATTAAATTAGTGAATCTTGAAACATTTTAAAATCGATTTTAAGAAACTGTTATTTGCCTGGCTTAACTCCAGCAGATATTGGCCTAGAGAAGGTTGTTTTCATTCTTAAAAGACAGTCTAATAATGACCCAGTATCAGTATTTTTTTGGGATGTTTACAACATAGCAATCTACAATTACAGTGAAGGCCTTGCAGGATAGGTGTACCAACCACATTCTACATACTTAATAGCTTGAATTTAATTAACATACCTGCTACATCTTTCCTGTTGTTTAGTAAATTGTGTCTTATAGCTATCAAAATCAATGTGAAGCTGTTCAAAATCAGATAATAAATCTGAAAATAAATAATAGAAAGAATTAAAATCGTTTTGCACAGCTGCAGGCAAGAGCTAGTATTATAACTGAAATGAGACATGCAAAGGAATCCTCCTTCATGTTAAAATAGCCTGTAACTGTTTCCTTGGTCTAATCTATCTTCACCAAAATTCATCAAAATAGGTACCGTGATTTAGGAGTGACAGCGTAAGAAACAAACATTCACTTTCGCATCTGACTTAGAAGACTGTAGGAAGTTACCATCCTTGTTATAATTCATGTCATGGTCTAAACCTGAGCCAAATTTCATCCAAATCCGCTCAACCATTGTAAAGAAATATAGTTAACGACCAGCTAAACATACAGACTTCACTTCTAATATTAGTAACATTTGTTCAGGGATGGACTAACAACAAACATAATATGTACCTTTGAAATCCTGTAGGCTTTGAGATAATGTTTTCTCTAGGGCTAAAACTTTGGTGTTACTAGAGAGCACTGATGAAAATGAATTAGATATGTTTAATAAAGTCATTCTTACAAGATTATACAAAATTTAGCGCCAATCAAATCGAAAGCTCTTTAAAATATTATTTCGATTTGATTGCCGTGTGTGCAATGAAGCAAATGCTCTCAGCTAGACAGTGTAATATTTTGCTGTTTTTTTTTTTATAGCTCGGACGTGATGAAATCCTGTTTTATTTACATGAACAAGGAAAATAATAAAATTGCTCAAACAAATCCCACAAACGGGTAACTCGTAGTCTTGGTCTAACTTGTCAAAATGTCAAGTTGCTGTCAGTCTCAGCTTAGTGTCAGTGTCAAATGTAAAATTTTGTCAGTGTCAAACCAAAGACCTTACAACACTGCAATGGGAAAAATTATGGAGACGCTGCGTTATTCTATACATACATTTGCAACAAATATGAGTGAAATATGATTCAGAACTTGAAATATCGTTATGTCTCATTCTTTCTAGTGAGATAATCCTATTTGATAAAAGAGACAACTATATTTAAGTTGTTGCTAATTATGGCAACATTTTGTTGTGATGTAGAGACAGTTGTAGGTTTGCAGCCATATTAAGCGACAAATTCATGGTAGTTACGCTGTCAAATGGTTGTTTACTTTTATTATTATTGAGATTTGCGAGAAAACTACGAGGAATTTTACTATTAAAACTGCATGTAAATGTTGGAAAACATAAATCCAACATGCTTGTGTGTTGTGTTGTGAAGTGTGGCGCAAGAAACAATCAAAATCAACCTCAATTGTCTTTGCACAGGTTAGTAGCTGGTTTTCATGCATTAATACACACAATAATACACATTCGGTGATACTATTGCAACGTAATCATGAATTTATGGCTAAAGTATTAATATTTGGGTTCATTTCCATATAAGAGGCCTTTTTGTTATATTTGTTTATTCATTCGTTTGTTTACATAATGGAATAGTGTTGTACCGTTGCCGACTTGCGGTAATACGAAACTAGGTCCTCCGCTGGAACGATATCGGTATATTCTGTGATGTTAACATAAATAATCCTTCGTCTTATTCGGTCCAAGTGACCTAGCTAGGTCCGGCCTGTGATTCACACTTCACACCAAAATCAAAATATTTTACGTAAACCTAAAGAAAACATTGAAAAAGCTAATTATTTCTAAAAGAGTAATCATGGAGTTTCTTGCGGCACTTCTCCATAGTAAACAGCTAATTGGAACCGTGCACCTAGCTTATGATGTTTTAAGTTTGTTTTAGTTACATATTAGCAGCTTTAACCAAAATGATTTAAAAATACTTTTATTTTTTATAGGTTTCCTAAAAATGAAGGCTTAAAGAAAAAATGGTTAGAGGCTAAGGGTCGTAGGGTGATGTTAAATAACCTATAGCCATCCTGGCTACCAAAAGCAAAAATAATTTTAGATACTCGTTGTAGTAACACCTTGATTGACTCAACCCTAGAAATGGCAGCCATTTTATGCGACAATATGAGTTGTAGGTATGCACCCTTTTTTTGTAGGTATTTCCAGTCCATACTTTTATAAGTCAATGATATATTATTGTATAAATTCTATACTTTATGGTGTCAAACACAAACTTATTTTTGCAAAAAGCAAAAGGCGGCAATCAAAATTATTTCTAAATTCCAGTTTTCCAGTGAAGTTGTGTGGAAAAGACAAGGATTTTCAGAGTACATACTACCTAGAATAGTGCATAAAATTTTACAGTTTTCTTTAAATTCATCGATCAAATCAGAATTTGCAGAAAACCGAACCGATGTAGGTATTACTTTACTCTATGACCGAACCTAACCGCTGACATGTCTTTTTAATCTGCGCTTAAAAAAAGTTGTCAGACAGGCAAAGGAACACAGCAAAGGAATAAAAATGGATTACGTTGTGTAGATTTTTTCTGATTTACTGTGTTGCCTAATGAGTTCAATAATATATAATACTATTAAAAACACTAAATAATTGGTTAGTTTCCGAAACGAATTTATGTAAATACAAATCAATCAAAAACTCAATTATCTTCTTAGTTTTAAAAAAACTGACCTTTGCATTGTTGAGAATTGAAAAAAAAATTGATGGCGCTTATTTGGGTTGTCAAAATTATTTGAAAATATTTTGCATTTTCATTTTCTTATATTACAATGGTTGGAATAGTAAGGATTCTAAGGATAATAATTGATTTTCAGGTTATTGTATATGAAGTTGGTTTATCGTTGAGCTATGGAGGCTGAAGATGATATGATTGTTTTGGTGGTGGTCGACGATGATGAGAAAACGAAGTCTTTCGACCAGGAGCAGGATGCCTCAAATTCCGAGCATCCTGACGCCTGCATAGAAGTGGATAATATAATTGAAACGGCGCAGAAACATGGAGAATACATTCCAATTAAGTTGGAATCCGAAGACGATGAATACCAGTGTGATTATCTTGAAGATGGAATAACATCAGAGGTAGGCGTTCATGTGCAATTGAAACTACAAAACTGTCTATCAATGTTTTAATTCATCAATTTTCAACAGTGATTTATCCTCATTGGTATTCTAGCATACTGTTTACTACTACATGCATACAGTATTATTAGACCAATTATTTGTATTGGAGGGTCATATTAAAATTAGAAACTGTATCTCATGTCTGTGTCATTATAGAGTTCCATTTTATGGATTGCAATGGTCTCATTCAAAATAGTAAAAACATGACCCATATACTTACTACTACTATTTTACTTACCATTTCATAACCTTATGTTTCACAGACTGGTTCTAATCACCAGCCAAATATAAAAGAAGAACTTAAAGAAGAAGAAGTAGACCAAGACATTGGTGATGAAGAATATTTTCTAGAAGACGAGTACATCCCACCTCAACGCCCTAATAAACACCGCTTTACAATGCTCAAGCTGTGGCAGCAACAGTCTTTTGTAGCTCAACTCAGGGAACAGTATGAGGAATTGAGAGACGATGAAGAGTTATTGATCAATACGTTGGGAAGGATTATGCGGACAGTGAAGCCTCCGCCTCCGCCTCCAGATTACTATATTATGAACAATATTATGTTTGAGTAAGTACGATATTATTCTGTTACTATTATTATTTCTGTTATTTGTCTGTTTGTGTCTGTGCCCATTAAATGTTTTTTATTCTATCCTATTGGTATTCACGTCTTACTTTTTACCAAAACTATTTATTGCTTTTAGCTTGCTTCTAGCTTTACAAGTTATATAACAAATAAAAGAGAAATTGTAAATTTTTCAACCAGATATACTTTAAAAAAAATAGAAATCTTTTCATGGTCAGTAATCTACACTATCACTGACTGACAATGTAGAATGAAAAGAACTTATTGTTTATGGAGTTTTATAATTTAACAATCAATTTGACCCTGGAATGCAATGTTTTTAGACACCTAATACAAAGATTAAAGCAAAAAACAATTTCAGATAGATTCTAACCAAAATGTTTCCATTTTTGTTTCCAGATGTGTATATTGTGGGTATCTCTTGGAAACGTTACCCGCAGCCAGTCGACATTTCCAGGAGAAGCATGGCCCGCGCTATTTAGTGTGCTTTGCATGTGGAGTTGATTTTAGAAGGTAAGCTTTTGTGCAAAGCTTTATCAAAACCCTTTTATAAGTAACGTCATTAATGTCCCACTGCGGTCTGTTGTTCTAAAATTGATTAAAGGTAAAGAAGGTTAGATCATGTGTTTGACAGGCACACAACCACATTGAGTAGACTATAAGACATTACATACTACGGATATTACATGATGGGATTATATGGTTGTTTTAAACCAACGGGTTTAAAATATAATCAGACAATAGTTCAAGTACATCCTGTTTGAGATTGCTATCGGTGTTTGGTTGTATAATAGAAACACTTTTAGTACACGAACACACTTTATATTGCTTATAATTAGACACTTCACAATGTTATTATATGTCCATTATTTCCACTGTTTTATAAATTATTGTGCAGAGCGCATGTATTCTGTATGGCTGTACCAGAGAGAGAGAGAGAGCTCGCGAGAAAGAGATGGATGTAAATATTATATAAATTAGTATGGCAATACTAAACACATCCTAGGCGCTACAATTCCATAAACGACTATAGTTATCCTTTTGTAATCCACAGCACCACAAACCTGTACAAACACGAGAAGCGCTGCATCGCCCCGGATGCCGAGATAGTGCTGCGCGCGCGCGCCGTGTTCCTCGGCCGCAAGGGGCGCGGCAGGCCCTTTCTTACGCTCAACAAGTTCTCTACTAAGCGGAATAAGTAAGTCGCATCTTTATGTACACTATTTAACACTAGCTGCTGCCCGCGACTTCGTCCCCGTGGAATCCCCGATTTTAAAACATTCTTTATCGCTGCTCCGCTCCTATTGGCTTAAGCGTACTTGATCCCGCCATCCCTTTTTTACCATCGGACGACCCGACGTACGGCGAGTATCCATCCATACGTTGTTGAAACTTCTACGGTCCGGACTAAGCGTTTTGCCTCGTCGTTTATACCGCGAACATCGAAGGATTGGAACAATTTGCCTGCGGCGGTCTTCCCGTCCGATTATAATCTGAATGTCTTCAAGGCAAGAGTGAATAGGCTCATAAACTAGTGCGCCTTACCATCAGAGATTGCATCGCTGCTTACCATCAGGTGGGATCGCAGTCAAGCACTAGTTTATAACAAGTTAAAAAAATTGATTGAGTCAGGCGTTACTTTGCGGAAATCCATTTTAACTTTGAAAATGAAAACAAAATATCTAGTTTTAATTTCCGCGAATATTAGTGGGTTGCAGGTATGCACCTCCCTCCCGCCCGCTATATTATGCACATGCAAGATTACTAGGCAAATGCAAGGATTTTAAGCACATGCAGGAAGGCAATGCAAAACCCAACACCATTACCGACACGTGTTTCGCCTCTCCACGAGGCATCCTCAGGGGACGTGTTGACTCGCTGACCGTGAACTCAACTCAACGGGCGGGAGGGAGGTGCATACCTGCAACCCACTAATATTCGCGGAAATTAAAACTAGATATTTTGTTTTCATTTTCAAAGTTAAAAAAAAAAAAAAAAAAAGCGTGATGATATATAGCCTAAAGCCTTCCTCGATAAATGGTCTATTCAACCCAAAAAGAATTTTTCAATTCGAACCAGTAGTTCCTGAGATTAGCGCGTTCAAACAAACAAACAAACTCTTCAGCTTTATAATATTAGTATAGATTATCAGTGACATTTATAGGTGTATACTACACTACCATTTCGGTCAGAAAACAAGTATACATTATTGCTTGGAAGACTAAAATGTTACTTATGTATTTCAAATAAAAATAATATAATAATTCATATCAAGTGTCTAGACAGGCTTGATTGAAACTAAAACTTATGCGAGGCTTTTAATTTTGTTGTGTTGTGATCATTACATTTTTACGGAAATTACAACATGGTGTTATTTCAAGCAAGGAGTTTGTGTATTCAGGCTTCTCATTAATTAATCACACCAAATTCAGACAATTTTTCTAAAAGAATGTTATTTTCAAATTCAAATTTCTGTAGGGTTAAATTCTTAGTATTTATTTTTTTGTTTTCTTTGGAGGCGGAATAAAAGTTTGATCTTGAATTGTCAATTATGATTCATGTGCCTAGCCTTTTCCCAACTATATTGAGGTGGCTCTCAGTCAAACCAGAATCCAGTATTTTACGTGGAGCGACTGCCTACCAGACTCCACAATTCCACAACCCATAAACCGGATAACACGGTATTACTTGGCAAGGCTGGTTTCAGATTGTCTAGCTTCTGACAATCGATCTATAAATGACAGCGGGGACAAACGGCTCAACGTGCTTGCCACGAGCTCCTCGAGCTCTCAATTATGTTACTGTTTCTAAATTACCCTTAGTATATTGATATTTATTAACAGACTCAATTTTGAACTTGCTGGACCCTATAATGTAGTAAAAACACCTATGTGAGTGCCTACTGCCCGTTTGTATTTTAGTCAAACTCTAACTAAACCAATGTTTAAGATCATTGCCTTCAAGGTACCCGTGCTCGCTGTGTTCGGCGGTTTTCATATCGAAGAGTACGCTGGAGTCCCACCAGAACTTACACCGCGGCGAGCGGCCCTACCGGTGCCACGCCTGTCCCTGCGCTTATACGTCTTATTCTGCGCTCTCGGTAAGTAGTCAACAAGCTTAACAACTCACAGCTCTCCCAAAGTGATAATGCGCATAGAAATCTTCGTCACTGTTCGGTAATGATCGTATTCCCCGAGCGTCCGAAGCCGATATGTATATAGAGTGGTTAAGTGCATTTTCTTCATATATCAATTGGTAGAATTATGTGTTTTGATTCGGGTGTTTCCGGGAATACGACAGTTAACGAAGATCTGCAGGCGCATTATTAATTTGGGAATACTGTAATATGCTGCAGGATCAATGATTATAGATCTTATTATTTAAAATTGGAAGAGCTTTGTACCTTCGCCTGGCATTTACTAATACTTCAAACGTCATAATAGAATAGAATAGAAAACATTTATTCGACACCGACACAACACAACAGCAACAAACAGAACTACCCCCGACGACGTGTACATTGAATGTACAAAACTACTTTTGTGTTTGCTCCCCGAATTCACAATAATATAAAAATAATAGTACTTTATTTTTTCCGCAATATAACGGTAACTATAAAAAAAACTTTGCAAAATAAAACAACCGAATTCTAAACAAAAAAAGTGTGAAATAACTTTAATTTCGGAACTCGGTGTTTATGGTTGTTCTTCGTATTTTGAACACCGACTTCCGAAATTAAAGTTAATTTATACCTTTTTTGTTTAGGAGTCGGTTGTTTTGTTGTAAAGTTTTTTTTTTCACTTTTTAGAGGTACACCCCTAATACTGTGCACCTAAACGGACCAATCACATTGGTGTAAACAATAAACAAACATGCGATTCGATCGATTTGCAAAGCATTCCCGAAAGGTTTGCTATCATTTACGTTCCGTTTCCTATCTCTGTTCTTCATCAGATCTTCACCAAACTAGAAAGGGACTACCTTGAAATGCTCTTCTAAACCATCGTATACAATTTTATTTTTTCATTTTACATTGACAAGATCGAATGAGAATATCATCAATGTATCCTAAGCCAAGCATTATGAGGGATAACTCAAAGTCTAGTCATCAGATCTCTATTAAATGGGACCACACGACAAGCACCAGCTTTCGAATACAAAAATAATCAAAATAGGGACACTCAGTACAAATTTATGAGATAAAAATAAAACCGACTTCTAAATAAAAAAACCAAAAAGTATAAAATAATTTTAATTTCGGAACTCGGTGTTTTTGGTTGCTTTTTTGTTGTTGAACACACCGACTTCCGAAATTAAAGTTATTTTATACTTTTTGGTTTTTTTGTTTAGAAGTCGGTTTTATTTTTTGTAAAAAGTTTTTTTTATTTTTCACTTTTTAGTGGTTCACTCCCAGCTAAACATACACATCACAGCGTACGTGGTATAAATTGGTGTAAACAATTAACAAACATGAGATTTCAGCTATCCCGACAGATTTGCTATCATTTATTGAAATTAACAAAAAAACCGCTTGTTCGATTTCGATAAAAATTTTATGGGACCATTTGGGAAGTATACCCTTTCCAACAAAAAAAGAATTTTTCAAATCGGTTGGCAAGCGACGGAGTTATGCGCGAACAAATATTAAAAAAAAAAAAACATACAGACATCCGAATTGAGAACCTCCTCCTTTTTTAGAAGTCGGTTAAAAATGATTGTCACCCTGGGTCAGAGTTATCTTCTTCCCTTCCAACTCTAGGAACTCTTACTTGTTCCAGCGTCACACCAAGAAGCACACGGACGCGCAGTTCATCTGCGACCAGTGCAGCCGCTCGTTCAAGATCAAGGCCGCGCTTGTCGCTCACATGGATACGCATAAACGTGAGTATTGCATACATTGTTTCGCTGATGGTGGCGTGTGTGTCGGATCATTCGGTTCCCTTCAAAATGGATGAGCTAAGGGAAGGTTCATATCTCATACATATACATATATGTTGGGACATATATATACTGTTGTTAGAATTTACATTGTGTTACTTTTTACTTTAACCTGTTTTCAGCAATGCGTAAACATGGATGTAAGGAGTGCCATCGTCGCTTCGCCCAGAAGTCTGCGCTGATACTGCACGTCAACAAAGTCCACAGGAACCTACCGCCGCCCTGTGCGTGTCAGATATGTCCCAACAGGTCAGTGTCCTATCCAAATCTTGGGTTTTAACCAATTCAGACCGATATTGTATTTTGAACTTTCTTCTTACTGGCGGTAAAGTTCTTAATACAATATTTAAATAAATCCGCCTAGCTTTTTGGTCAGCTTCCATTCAAGATCAAGATTTTTACCGTTTTATGTTATTTTTATATAAACCGCTGTCGAAATGAAGTTTAAAATACAACTGCTGACAGATTATACGTTTTTATCATGTTTATTTAAAACCTTCGTAGGTTCAGTTAAGCAAGATTAAATATAGTCATGTTAATATGAAAGTCTGTCATTTAAAATATTTTTCTGTTGTTGCTTATCATTAGTTTTTAACAGCAGTGTATAGTGGGTCCACACGACGACTTTTGTCTGCGTAGATTGAAGAAAAAACCATCTATCTCACTGATATTTATCTGCACAGACTTAGCTGTGAATCTGTGCAGACATACAAAACTATTTTTTATTCAGAGTTCAAAGTCGAGTTTTTATTCAGAGAAAAGTCTGACCCTTTGGATTACAATGACGTTCCAGGTACCCGCGGATGTATCTACTCAAAGCACACATGAAGAGGGAGCATGGAATGTCCATTATAACACGCAAGGTGAGAACGCATACGAATTTTAAACCTTATGACAAGCTCATTAAATGTCAGTATTCCCCTCAAAAGTCTGCCGACGGTTGGTCTTTTATAAAAACACTAGAGTTTTCCCGCATATTATTCCGCAGGAACGGTGCATCAATAGTGTTGTCTATTAGTAAAGGAATTTTCGTAATAGGATCCGTATTTCCAGATATTACCATTTACAAACTTAACCAACCTTTGTATACTAGGGAACGTGCACGGCATAGACTATGCCATCTAGTGTTGCAAATCTGAAACTTACGCTGTAAATATTTGACCTGTGCTGCCACCTATACTTCCTGCACCCTCCGTTTAGGAGAACGTGCACGAAGTAGACTGTGCCATCTAGCGTTGCAAATTTGAAACTTATAAGTAAAATATACTTAACATTGACGCGTCTGTGCTGCCACCTATAGTTTCTGCACGTTCCCTATATCGGCGGTGTAAATTTAAAATGTCGTAAGTGACATACAACGCTTTGTTGGATTTTCAACTGTCGGTACTAAACGGAGTCTGTGTCTTATTTTAAATGTTTTCTCTATTTCAGATGTTCTTTAAAACCCTGCCAACAATGACGGAACTAGAAATAAAGCAATCCAAAGTCATACTAAAATATGATGAAAACGAGATACTCGCCCTCCCGCCGGCGCCCATTAAAACCGAAGCAGACACAGCAGAGGAGTTCAACTACGACCAAGACTATACTGAAGTTAGCAACGAAATGGACGAGGAAGCGAAACCGACACAAGAGATACTAATGGATGACTTCATGCAGTATGTAACCCAAGGTGTTCAAGAGCCAGGAACTAATGTAGTTTATATACAAAATGGGGAGGTATTGCATAGTACGGATAGTGAATATACTACGCGTGGAAATAATTTGTACTTGGAAGTAGAAGCTTTGGTCGATGGGCAGATTAGTCAAGCCTATGAGCGAAAAGACGATTTCAAGTAAATTTGTTGAGAATAGGTTTAGTAGGGATTTTGGATACGAGGATTTTTTGCCAATAAGGTTCAGTGTAGGAATGAGAATTTTCGACTTCGCTGACATTTAATAATAAACTTTATTCGAAGCACCGTAAAGTGCAAATTGAATCAGCATCGTCAAGTGTATCATCCGTTACTGTTGCGCGGGTTCTTTTGCGCTTAAGTAACTAAAAATAAAGTCGATTATTCACTGTCATCAGAAATTCACTACTTAGGTCCTGAATTGATGTTAAAGTATTGTAATTGTGGCTTTTGTTTACTTCGTAGTCATGATCAAACTTATTTAATTTTTTTTTACTAAAGAGCTGTAACTGACTTACTGATTAGTGTTCATTGACAGAAATGATTGTAATTAAAAAGAAGAAATAGTAATAGAGATTGAAGCTGGTAGTAGGTGGTGATCGGCGAAGTAAAACGAGGAGATAGCTTCAAAGCAGTTATATTTTCGAAAGGCACACATTCACATGTATCCGTGAATGTGTAATAGTTTTGAACAACGCATACGCCGGTGGTCGCAGACGGCCAGCTGGCCGGCCCATACATTTGTACTTGGTTTGTCTATGGTTAGACATTATAAACGCGTTGCTAACAGACATGTTTTAATGGATAAAACAATTAGTATGATTATAGTGAGATATTTAGTTACTTTGTAGCAGACAATGTATGGACAATGTTTTATGGCAATGAAACAGTAGTATATTAACTGTACTAAGACTGAACTAGTTCTGGGAAATAAGTAAATTTTAGACTTACTAAGAGGTGGATATGTCACCGGAAAATTGCAAACTTCGTAAGATTATAAAATATCTAGAGAGATTGTAAACTATCGATAAATTGACAACTTAACATTTGGAACACGCATCCAAATTCAAACTCGTTGTGTGATGCGTAAAAAGAGTGTTCCAAATGTTCAGTTGACAATTTATCGAAAGTTTACAATCTCTCAAGGCATTTTATAATCTTACGCATTTTACAATCATCCGGTTACAATTATGTGAATACAGCTGATACATATATACGAGTATGTATATAATAAAGATTATAGTGTTTTGTTTCGAAAAAAATGTTTTCTACGATCGTTGTTCACCAGATGGCAGCACTAGGCGTCAGGGTAGGCACCCATTAAAAAGTCTGCTTTCCGAAATTAATTTTCGACGACGAATTAATGAAAGAGACTAAACATGCTCGGAAATTATAATTTGATTATCTTTTGTTGAGTTTTTCTAGTTGTTTTTTAAAATATTTTTATACCTATTGAGATAGTCTGTTTGTTTATTTTATATGCCGATAAGTTATCCAGAAAGTTGGGTATACATAGGTAAGGAATAAGCTAATTAAAAAAATACCTCATAGAAACGGAGCCTTTTGTGATTGATATTCCAGGCATTTATTTGTAATGTTTCTAATGTAGAATGTCGATTATTCCTAAGCCCGAGTCATATAATTAAAGTGATTTTGTTAATAGGAGCAAAAGCAGCTCTAGACAAAGTGGCATTCCATTGAAGACAGCGATTGTCGAAATGCAAACATGTGTGAGATTGTCATCGTAACTGTTCGCTAGCGTCAATCACATACATTTTTCACTTTTCGACAGCTGTCGCAGATAGTTACTACAGTAAAGTGCGTTTCATGAAAGAATTCCCTTCGCCGTAATGTTGGCATTACGGAAAATCAGTGTTGCTATATTTTAAGCAATAAAACTACTTAATATTAGGGAGATTAACTAATATTCCGTTACTTTTACCAATTACCTTATAATTTTGTTTTTTTTCTTTTGGAAACTGTAAAACTATTTTTTAATAAAATATACAACTTACTGCACAGGAATTCAGAACAATTCATAGCTTTATTGGAGTAGGCACTCACAGAATGAAACCACAGATTGTCCTTTTATCGAGTGTGGAGCAGTCGAGTCTTAATACGTTTGTTGACTAGCTAATGTTTGTTGTAGACGCTACAAAGGGTATGTTTATGCCGTGACAGCACAGACGCGGGGAATCGAGAAATTTTCATTGGCAGCACTGATAGCCATCTCCATTCTTTGAAGTTAAGACAGACAGGGCAGCCAACAATACGACGAAGGGAATTCTTTCGTGAAACGCACTATATTTGTATATTGACACTTTCTCTAGAGGTTCAGGATAAGTGATTTTAATTGATTGTTACATAAAAATAAAAATGCCAAAGTATTTTAATACGAAAATGTGTTTTATTACGCACTTATTATTTCAACCAAATATGTTTACTCATCTATAGCATAATGCGTACACAATCGTAAGAAGACACCACGAATTTTTTTTGTTATAATGCATCATTACATACTAGGAAAATACAAAAATATTAAGCGGTTTCTTGGTAAACAACTACTCGGGATACCTTAAAGATATGCGAAATGTACACAATTATACATACTTAATGAAATGCACCATTTTATAATACGCTGATCATTCATCTTGGTCATCGGTTAACACTCCAAGACCTTTGTTTTTGAGCTTCTAAAACATGTTTTTAATAACGATAGTAAAAGTACAAATTAATAGTAACCCTTCGAAGTTGATAGTAAAAAAATACGTTGCAATCATGGATAGTTTCTGATGGAGGTAAGAATGCAAACGAAGACAATACGGTCCATATCCCCCACTATATAGTGGGGGATATGGACCGTATTCTTCATTACGGGTTTTAACAACGAGTTTATAATATAATAAACTCGATGTTAAAACCCGTAATGACATTTCTATTGATATTTATTACTTAACTCGCGTCGCATTTCGTTTTGAAGTATTAGAAACACGTTTTAGAATCCCCAGAAACGATACGGTAGTGTATGGGTGCATTGTTTAGAGCTAGAAAGCGCTTGTTCTTTATTCTCGACAGCAACAATCACTTCGACCAACAACCACAAAAACTAACATCAACTCTTTATCTCCACTCCACAATACTGATCATAGTTTTATCTTAACAATGGTCCAAAAATATCTAATAGCATTCCTAAACGATCAAGTAGAAAAATACTTTTTAATTATGCCTCACAGAAATCTAGCTTCTTTGTTAATTTTGTCCCTCGCTATCATCAAGATATAATTTCTTTTGTTTTATATATGTATTTATTTTCTTCTGTGTCATGTCGAATTGCGTCAAAGAATACGTTGTGGGTCTAAGAGTGTTATCTATACTACTGTGACAATCTCGATAAGTTTCGATTATCGTGTTGCATAATGTTCAGGATGAAAATATTACATCACTCTGTATAAAACTAAACATTTATCGATATCGATAGATAGGGCAGTGACTTAAAGCATTTTTGATAGAGATACGCCCGCCCCATCTATCGATATTCGATTGAAATCCACAGCAATCGATTTATCTAGACCTATACTCGGGCTTTTCTCTAGAATACTGCTCCCAATCTTTCGAGTTTCACAAAATGGCGTCTATTGATAGCGTGTCTGTCGACTTGACTTGATAAGACATGTTACGGCCTTGTTGATATACCGTAATTTTAACAGCAATGTGCCCATATCCAAGACAAGAGAAAGAAAAGGCAGATTTAACATGAGATTTTACCGTGTTCTACACATCAGATAAATTCGTATACTCGTGAGGTGAGCACTAAAACAATACCCTAACGAGGTGGGGCGTCAGAATCAAAAGTATGAAAATGTCACAGATGCTATAAATCAATATGCTCTCACATAACGCAGACCACAGTGTCGAACATGTCTTTATACAAATGGGGTTTTTTTACCTATCCGCTAGCACTCAGCCTCAAACATTTTCATTGAACATTGTGCATCAAAATCTTAACATTAATCCTATGATAATAGTTAACACGATTACATTAAACAGACAATATTGTGAACTTGTAATGCATTATCGTTTGACCTTATTTTTACTTTGAATGTGTTTTTCGAAAAGACGTATTTAATGGTAGTTCCTGGGAAATGATACCTTATTGTAATAAGGAGAGAGTGTACTTTCCTTAGCAAGTGTGTTTTAGAGCTAGAGGACGTCTCTATTGGATAGGTATTATCAATTACATGACTCAAATCGAATCGAATGTCTTTGTAATATTTTAAATTGTCAATAATCATTTCACTGGTCAAATAACATCTTGCATGGTTTTTTTTATATGGCCCCTGCGCAAAGATGTTTTTTTTTTTGTGACAATTCATCGTAGAAATTTGCAAAAAAAAAAACAACTGGGCCCATAAACTACCCACAAATACGACTTTTGATGAACATCAAATTATATTACAATGTGTCTTATGTTCGGTTATCCGACATTCTAAATAGCCAACAGTTTTTTTGTTGTTGTAAAAATAAGTATGTAATATTAAAACTCTGTCTGACTGACCAAGTATAATAAAATTTCACTGCGTTTTCAAAGATAATTCTGGTTTTAGGTGTTAAATATTTTGCGTGCAGACTGCAGATTGCATTTCTAAATATGGCTGATGTTACAATATGAAAAAAAAAACTTTTTTCCTTTTTATTGAATATTTTTCATTAGTGCAGTGAAATGTTTTATGAAAATGTTAAGTCAGACAGAGATTTCAAGGGCAGAGTCCACTATTACCGGCTATTGGCCGGGCGTTGAATGACACATAATACCCGACTTATTTAATAGAGGACTCTGAATGTTAAGATAGTTCTGGACAAATTTAGTGAATAATATTGCCTTTTTATAATAAAACTCCATGATTTTGTACACAATACATAATAAGTCGTAATCGGTTTTGAGTATAATGTAAAAATAAATATATTTGTTTTATATTATCAAATAATATTGAACCCGTTGTTTGTTTCACTTTAAATGTGTCCAGAAACAATACATTACTTCGATCAAACGAGCGTTTACTTATAGTTTGTATTAAATTTATGTATATTACATTGTATATACTAGTGGCAGTTATCAACGCTCTTGATATCAGCTGGTAGGTTAAAAGCTCACTAAGTTCATAGTTCACAAATGCTTTATTTAACACACATTCATAGTTACTGAATAGTTTAAGGCCTTAATATTGGTAGAGAAGGTTAAAGTATGGAAGATTGTTATGATTTTTGAGCTAATTAACATTAGGCGGTATCAAAGAAATTGAAGAAACAACCACAGCAGTTTTTACTAAATAAAGTTTAAGTCCTGTGAGTCGAATCGCCTAGTGAGCTTCCACACTCTTGCGACGGCAAATTCATACAATACAATTACAAAAAAGTACTTCCAATTACATCACTATTGAAGTCGGACGTCAAGTTAGTCGATTATAATTAGTTATCGATTTCGGGAAATTAATCAGTGCGTATGAGTACGAACCATTGACATAGACATACATAAGTAACCATAGATATCGAAGCTCATGCAATTTCTTACAATGATAAGTTTATACAATTATAAATGAAGTACCATGTGATTAAGATAAAGTATACGGGTACAAGGTATCTAATACATGGAAACAATAAATGAATAATAAAACCGTCTGATGGCTAACTCACCGCATTCGTTCATATAAAAATGAGCTCAGATATCGTTTCCGACTACCAAAGAATAAGTCAAACAAAAATAATTAATTTTGAAAAACAAAATTGTGTAAATATCCAAGGATACACGAGGAATAGTCGAAAATGACAATTTACTAACTAAACATCACTAAATCAGGCGCAAATTAAAATCAAATGGAAATCATGTTCCCACAACACATGCAAGTTTCGACTAGTTTCCTCACAAAAAAATAAAAAATAAAATAAAAAGCAAATTGTACAGCTGAAATCATTAGGAACATACAACTGACATTATCTGAGCAACTTCTTGAAAGAATACGTTCAAGAAATTCAAAATTTCTATTACTAACATACTTATCACAGGTTAAAAGGGACAAGAGAAAGTATTAGTGTTCTCTCAATACAGTACATACGTAGCTACATAATATAAAAACTAAGACAACTTACGATGTACTAACGACCGCGCCCGGCGACGCTCGGCGCGCCGCCTTTGAAAATGTAGCCGTTTTAAAAATTAATAATAAACTCTAAGCCCATTGCCCCTTACGTGGGGCGGTTGAGATCGATTACTTACATTTATAACAATATAACATTACGTTGACTGGCGGTGCCAAAGCGCTGAAGCCGATTAAAAGTAAAAGAGCACATAAGGCGATATCCTCACTGTGTCCACACGGGCAGTCCACGCGCCGCGGCGGTCAGGTCCGACCTCCCAATAACAATTAGTTTCATCATAAAAATAATATGCAATCGAACCTCACCGATTTACGCAGCGCTATTAAATCTGTACAGCTAAAGAAGCTTTAAAGATTGTCCCTCCGCGCCAAAGGGTTTTATCTAGTTGGTATCGTTTTAAGTGTAGTTTTGGCGTGAAGGGTCGACTGTTCCCGATCGTTCCATGGAGTAAGGCGAGCGTTAGGGAGCAACTCGCCTGCCACGTCATCACGAAGGCTCTATGCGGCGGCGGGAGTTCATCGTTGCTGGCCTATCGAGGCCTTATGGCCGTAAACGAACACTCATGGTGCATATCAGATGTTTTGTGGGTAATTGACGCTTCGGAAAGTCTTTTTTGTATTCGCGCCGGTTTGTGGGCTTCCATCGCTTGGCCACCAATCGTATCACAACAGCACTGTAGTCACTGAGGCCTATCGTCCGGCCGAAACACTCGGGTGAGGCGCGCGGCGGGGGGACCGCGCGCCTAGTCCCACCCGTTCTCCTTCACCATGTGGGCCAGCTCTATTATGAACTTGCCCTCTTTGTATTTCTGACTGGACTCAAACGCGTGCTCCTGAAACAGAAGGGTGAAATTGTATAAACAAAATAGCAGCAGACACACGACTAACTAGTTTTAAAGTTTTGCATGAACTCACGGTTTAAATGTGAGTGGCGCCTGGCACGTGCCCGAACGCACCTCACTGGATTTAGAACCGAATGCATTTCAATAAAGATTAAAGAGGGCAGGGTGATCATCTATTGAAATGGTATCTGTACGCGGAAGGGCTATAGTGTTCAACTGACGGATGAATATGTGCTAAAAAAATTCGATTTTTAAAATATTGATCAAAAATGGTGTAGACTGTCTTTGTCCCACACACAGCAATCAAACAAGCTTTGGCTTCAAATAGACTGTTAATTTTATTTATTTTTATTGAAGATTCAGTTTTTCTGACGAATCTTAGTCACACAGATACTTCGTGTAAAAATAAGATTTTTGTGCGTCTTAAGAAGCCTTATCAAAATCGGATGATCGAATGACGTTCAAACTATGCGATTTGCGTCCGAAGAAGATAAATCTTCCATCAATAAAACATGGTATTACGCATTATTATGAGGTTACTGAAGTCTTGTATCAATTAAAGACTAATTTGAACGTTCTACTTAATTAATATTTACTAAATACGTATTCGATCATTCAGATATCAGTGGGGTCTTTGATAGCTGACCTCAGGCATAAAATTATACTTTCATTAATACAACAGCTGCTTATTAAAAGGAGGATTGCGTTTACATTTTGAAACAAAAAGGACATTTAGGTAAAGGTTTAGTATCGTTTGGCAGGATTTGCGGGGGGAGAGGGGGAGGGGAGGGGAGAGGGGGGTGACCCTTCCCCCATGGCACCACTCCCGTAAAAAGGCAACGCACCGTTTCCGAGAAAATCGAATTTTAGTAACCTAACCTCAAAACACTTAAAGTGGCTTAAAAAGCGTGTCGGAGCCCCGCTTCGCGGGGCTCAAGGGTTTAAAAAAAAATAACCACGAAGGAGTGGCGGAGTCTGCTCGCTCGCTTCGCTCGCTCACTAGACTCCGCCACTCCTTCTAACCTAACCTGTCCGAGTCGGGGTGCCCCATGTCCCGACCTCGCTTCGGTCGCTCTTGCATCCTAAATTCTTCTTGTAACACTAGTAAACTGCCTTTTGCACATACATACAATTTGGTATAAACACATCACATTAATTAAAGTTATTTATTTTATCCAAAATTTATCACTTTGATTAATTCTTCAAAAGGATCACTTTTATTTCTTTCTACCAAGTTTGAAAAAGGTCACAATAATACTTCAAAACAAACAGAGAACATTCACGCAACTCTGGAAGAAACAGAACATAAACGGAATGTTGACATAGACACATGATTGAAATGTCTTTTTTTACGTTCCGTTTTACCGATTTTGCACGATATTTACACCACAGACACTATATTGTGACAGATTTGGTTGTCAAACACCCATTTTAACGTTCCGTTTTCCGCGTATTCAATTTGAGGTTAGTAACTTATTTTGTTAATTTCTCGATAAATATGCGTTACCTTTTAATAAGAGTGTAGCGTTATAATCAGGGACTCCAGCTCTTCCAGATTCAATCGATTTTACACCCCAACTCCTGCCAAACGATACTAGACCCGACCCGACATTTATATTGAGTTTATCTAAAGTTCAAATCACTCTACATTCTCGTTGACTATTTTGGGATTATAGTTAGGGGCGAACAGAAAAAGAATTAGTTTCATTTCACAGACGACGGATTTGTTAGAAGGGTTCTAGACTACGTCTACTTGTTTTTAGTTCAGGTTAGGCAACAGTTGGGCGACTAAGAAAATCTGTACCTACTGGATTTAACTTTTATATCGATTAGTGACATTTGGTCGTAAAGGTCTTGGTGAGGAATCTATGTGAAGAAACATATTATTTTGTAGAAATTAGAATATTAAAACGTCATCAATTATAATAAAAAGTAGAGCACTATATCACTTATTTATTTGTTTAAAGATCGTCAAGTTTACAAACATCTAAGATTAACACTACTATACTATTTTTAGGTACCTACTCAAAATTTATTTTAAATTTGAAAGAAAAGGTACACACCAAAAAGGTATACACATGACATTAATTGAGGCATGACATGAATAGCATGAACAATTTGTATAAAAGTGGGACCTTTGCCCCAGCAGTGGGACAATATAGGCTGAAAAAAAGGACGTAATGATGTTAAATACTACGATTAAAAATGACTTCTCATTTACCTAAAATTTACCTAACATCAACTTGTTTTGCCAACTAATGATCTACTGTGCCGTGCCCTACTTTACCTTCAAAAAAGTTTTATACTCATCCATGTTGAAGTAAAAATGTAACATATTTCCGTAGGAACATTCTTTTTCATTACTTTCTTGTGAGGGGCACGATCTTATGCAACGGTATTTGAGGATTGCTCTCACGGAATATTGGATGTTTGAGACGAGCTGACGTAACATGTCGGCAGATTCCTTTCGATCAGAATTTGGGTCGGTTTGGGAACTTATTTTTAAAGTTATCGGTATAAAAACGGCAAGGTAGATAAGTATAGAGGATTTTTGATAGTAGTGTAAAGCGGGGCTTAAATGTCCAATATTGGTATTTCCGAAAATAATGCTCCGTCAAAGGTTTCACGTACCTACTTACAACAATAGGTTTGAAGTTATCCACAATAATCTAATCTATACATTTAAAAACAATAGGGTAGATCACTAAAAAAATCTAATTAGTCCGTCTGATAGATTTCCAAAAAATATTGGAAACGTATTTTTTTCTTTTTTCACGTAAACAAAAATCGAAGAATCGTCTTCGATTTTTCAACGCACTATATCGATAGTGCGTTGAAAACACGTGTGACGTCACTACGTTCTACAATTTTTACCACGACGTGACATCACAAGCCCCCACTCCTGATCGTTTATTTATTTAATTAACAATTTATGTACACACATTTAATAAAAAGATAAGAAGAAGGAAACAGAAAAATAGTTACAAAGGTGATGCTTATTTCTATAGAAATCTCTTCCAGCATACTTGCGATAGGAGAGTCGAGTTAAAAGAGATGTAGACTTTTTATCTTCGTAATTTTTTATAGGTTTTGTAAAGCAAAAAAATACGTGCCCAATATTTTTAACCGACTTTTAAAAAAGGTGGTTGTTGCACTAATTAGTGAAAAATAAAAACTTAAAAACAAAAAAAAAAAAAACAAAAAGTAAGAAATAACTTTAATGTCGTAAGTCGGTGTTTTAGGTTGTTTCTTCGTTTTTTGAACAGTAACTTCTGAAATTAAAGTTATTTTACTTATTGTGTTTTTTGTTTAGAAGTCGGTTGTTTTTTTTTGTAAAAAGATTTTTTCGATAATCTGGTTAGAATAACTAATTAGATTTTTTTCAACTAGGTACCTTATTGTTTTTTGCCCGGCGTTTCCTAGCCGTCTACCCTGAAAATAAACACCTGAACAAAGAGTAGATACTTACATATTTCCATCCAAGCATTGTCTTGCAGCACTCGCAATAGATGTCGGCAACCGCATGCAGTCCTGTCAGTAGCACGCGCTCCTCCGCCGGACCGCAACCCACGTTTACTCTGGAAAATTAGACAAAACCTTTTTTATACAAACTCCTATAAAGTATAGGCAGAATGACGAATACATTTGCATAAAAAAGTTAAAACGAATTTGTTCTTTTTTCAAAATTTTCAATCATTTTGTATCTGCATTTGTACAAAAATATTCGCGCTATTTTTCGCGTCTCTATTTGACTTTGTTTTCAATTTTGTTTGTAAAGCTAAAATATTTGGCAGCAACGAATTTGCTTTTAACTTAATATCAAGCGTATTCTGAAAGCCTAAAATGTTCAGACAACAGAACGGTACAGTTATTTACAAACACTATCCGTCCATCTCAAGGATTACAAGGTAAATATTTGCGAAAGACGTGTATAATCGAACTCAGTTGACCGTGACATTTATGAAGCACATGCGAAGTCACTGTCAGGAAAAAACAAGAAAATAGCAATATCTACCGTTGAAGGTGACACCGTATTGAATGTTCCAACGGAAAAATAGCCGAGCTTGCAGCAATGCTCTTTATTGCACATAGCGAAGGACGCGCATCAAATTGCAATCGTTTTGTAATATAGCCGTCAAGTGCGAATATAATTTCGATAACGGCTTATTTGTTTACGAAACTCGCTTTAAACGCCATTGGATATGGTAAGCTAGCACTCGAGAGGTAAATAATGCTAATACGGGTGTTGAAATCCTAGTAGCGTGCAGGTCGCTTACATGAAATATGCATGACTTAACTAGAATATATAAAGTGACGTTGATATTATTATACTCACACTGAATTGAAAAGGTACGCGCGCCCCTGGCTGCCTTGAAACGACTGGAAAACAGAAACATATTTCGTTAATGTTGAATGTTATTAAAATTAAGGATAGCAATGCAGCTGAGAAGAAGAAATATGATCTTATTGTAATAGCGTAATTGGAATGAATAGCGTAAATGGTTTCAACATGAATAAAGTGACAGTAACAGCTTTGGAATGGCGGACTGTGAAAGTTTACTTTAATTGAAAAGTTATAGTAAAAAGCGAGCCCTTTCCTTGAAGAGACAGTTATATTAAAGTAAGTTGTTTTTCCTAAATAGCTTAAGGAGCTCTTGGCTTAATAACAGCCGCCGCACGGGTCGATATTTAAGGTTAAGCAATGATTGCCGACGTCGGCTTGGGATGGGTGACCATCTTAACATATCGAGATACCACTGTGCCTCAGAAAGCACGTTGTGCTGTTGGTTTCAGCCCCCGGCTGTTATTTCTAGATCTTTGGCATTCGTTATGGATTGTCAGAAGCCAGAAAATCGGACACCAGTCTTGTCAAGAAGTACCGTGAGTCAATGAATTGTGAAGGTCTGGTAGACAGCCGTTCATCGTAAATCAAAGGCATTCAGCTGAAATGGGTTTGATTGGGAGCTGACTCCAATATAGTTGGGAAAAGTCTAGGCAAATAATGATTAGTATTTTTAAATAATTTTCACTGGAGGAGTAAGGTACATACTTACTCTTTAGTAAGGTAAAGGTAAACTGTAGAAATGATCGAGAATTTATTTTAAAGGATTTCATTAGTGATAACCGAAATAAGCGGATGTAGTGCGTTGACCCAATTAATATTCATTACACCGACTAGGCCACAAAGCACTTCACAAAAATGAAGATTAGTCGCCGCTGTTGATATTAATTTGGCCAAAGAGTTCACGAGCTATTTCTGTTGGTGTCAATAACAGATTCCAACAATGAATGCGCGAATTTGAATGTTAGTCTCGTACATGATTCAAAAATGACTCAGAGAACCAATGTTTCTGAGGTTTGGAACGAGAAGGTAACAATTAAATGAGTAGTAAAATGAGATACGTTAAAAAACATGCGTTGCTAATTAAGAGTAAAAAACAAGAACTAAGGAAAAAATTAAAAGAAAAAGGAAAATGCTCCGAAGGCAAAAAACTGAAAAAGACTTCCAAAGGGATTTTTACCGGACTAATGGTGAAAACAATGTATCAAAAGGACAATGATAAGACATGTAGGATAGTTTTATATTAAATTAGAATTGGTGTTAGAAAAGTAAGGATCACATTTTGTAGAAGAAAATTAAAAAGTACATGTAAGTACGAAACTATGATAAAAGAAAAAAGAAAAATACCTTAGATATAAGCTCGTCATGGCTGGCCAAGTGCGCGCGGCAGTGTATGCAGCTGTAGGTGCGGTGCGCCGGCGGCAGGTAGGCCTGGAAGGTCTTGACGGGAGTGCGCGCGGCCGTGGCGCCGGCGCCGCCCTCGCCTGCCACCCCGGCTCGGTTAGTCACCCCGTCACGCATGAGTGCCTGCTAGCTACCAACACACCCCGCCGTCAGCTACTGGCGCATGCGGCCGCCCTAAGTGCACTATCGATGGCCGCCATGGAGACTGTGGCTCTTTGAGATTCAGGATTTGAGGTAGTTTTTAGATATGTTTGCTAGGTTTTACACGGAGAATTGGGTTTATGTAAGAAGGTGGTGCTTTATAGAAATGTTGATGATGCAACATCTATGAATTAAAACATTAAAAGGCTAATTCTCTGCTTTGGAGCAACAAAGGGAGACCAGTATGGAAAAATAAAGCTCCGGAATGTTGTTTTGTAAAATATTGGAATAAATGGTAGAAAGACTTGGAGCATAAAATTCGTAACGAAGTAGATCTCCCAACATTGTAAAAGAGCATTGATTTTGGTAAGGTGAAATATCGCAAAATGTATGCGCAGAGTGTAACATTTGCCACCACTCAAGATTTGGAACGATTCCAAAAATATGACCATCGTATTGCAAAAGAAAATGCAATTTTCTGAAGGCTTTACTCTCATCTGTGTGTAGCTTAGCCATTCTATTTGGATAAAGAAGCTGGTTCCCAAGGAGTTTGCATAACAGAAAAACTACCCTTTTTATAGTTATAATATTCCATTATTTGTTACGGGTAATAATAGAACAGTGAGTAATCTTAATTTGACCGGGGATGACTTAACTTCAAACTTGGTCGAGTGGCGAAGTTTCCACGGTCACAGTTCTAACCTCAGGGAGTGCTTCAGTTAGCTCAGAATCAGATTAGAATTGTGACCACAACAGAGAATGTGTTCTGGGATGAACCAGAACACATTAACAACTGGAAACCGAGCATCCTAATTGAGTAACATTCTTGATTATAGGTTACAATTGGCAAATTAAACTTAGGCTAAAATCCATGGCAGATGCCATGGGTATTATAAATAGAAACAAATTCATATGTACTGGATTGCAATTATGTTACTCAAGTGGTTTGCTATTCTCTCAAGGCGATTTTTTTGATTCGATGATGAAAATTTCGTTTTAATGCGTTTTTCGATTAATTGTTATGTATTAACAAATACTTATTACCATATGCCAAGCTAAATATTGGTCACAAAACGCACATTAACGATATTCAGGTGCTCATATTTTTTAAATACGGATAAAAAATTCGCCCTAAGCCTTCTTGAAGTTAAGTTGACCCAGATAAACTGACCCACTCAAAATTCTAACACAGTCAAAAGCATACTGTAGACGTAGAATCCTGTGTAATCTCAATGGCGGCCATAGGAGTATAGTGCACGTGGGGCGTACATTAACAGCACTCATGGGACAGTGTATTACATTGAATTCTAGTACATTCAACCAGATATCTATGGCTACCCATTATTTCCATATCATGTATAATGTATATAGTTATAAGAATGGACTGAGCGATAACCTCAAAAAATGTACCATTATATAGAACGAGACAAAGAGATTGTGCAGTCAAGCTTTTTTGCAGTGAAGAAGATGACACCCAATCATAATTTTAGAAAGAAATAACAATCTACTACTGCTTCATCTCATGTACACTTTCCTGTACAAATTAACTACATTTGTGGATGAGGAAAGCTTAGTCCATTATCATAATTCCTAGCAATTTTTTTCTATTCTATTATATCTATATCCCTAACGTTAGGTAGATTACGTGTGCTACACCATCAGTCAACTGCGTCTTGAGGCTGTTAATAGACAACTAGTCGGGTAAACAATCTTGTATTAGGTTTTGGCCAAGTACCCATTTTTTCCCAAAAAACAAAAGAGGTCTTTAAGTCAAGAGTGAATAGGTACTTCTAGGCTAGTGTGTTCCATCGGCCAGATCATCGCTTCCCTTCAGGTGAGGGAGTGATGATAAAAAAGAAGGTTATTTTAGAGTCTTATTGTAACCGCGATGAGCTAGCTTTTTTTGCAACTGGATTTTCTATCAAGTAAAAAATTGCTACCAAATAATTTTGCTTGGTTAGAACAGAGTGGTTGCCACTGGTACATTACAGGCAAAGTCATTTATTAGCTTTTAATTAACAGCTGTCTACAATGTTAATGGAGCGTGAACAAGCCTGGCTTTGATTGTTTCTGCCCATTTTGTTTTTACGTGACTTGTTTGCAATGAACATTTGTTTTGACCTATCAAAGGAAATTGGAGATTTAGTTAGTTCCAAGTTATTTAGTTTTTCTATTAATAAAGGCATTTAAACATTCTAGCAAGTATTACTAACAGACCTCTAGCTCTCTACGATTATATAATATACATACATATATAGCTCGATTAATAATTTACCTTGATGGGATAGCACTACGTCTACTAACTTATATAACGCTAGCTTTGCTTTCAAACATATCATGATTTAATGTAATCCAAGGAGGATTTAAGCCACCTGGCTCGAAAACGTCCGAATACCAGAGCCAACTAGCTTTATATATATAGTTCAGTAGCTTGACCAACACGACGGAAAACTGCTTGAACCATATCACAGACTGGGTCATCACCATGTTGGTCAAGCAATTAATTCGTTTTATTTTTTTCTAGGTATATGAAGTCCAGGCCCTTCATTGCGTTATTCCCAGGTGGTTTTTAGGTTGTAAGTTACGAAACTTCTTTTGAAGCTAGGACATTCTGGCACATACAAAAATGAGGCATGAGTTTTGTATATCTCGTGGCTATATCGTAGAAATTGGCCATAATGTGTCCGAGGTAAGGTTAGATTTGGGAGAACTAAGTCCGTATGGGATGACCCGAGCTACAGTGAACGAGCAAAGCGAGCTTACTTAGCTCCCGCTCCCGTCAACCCTTAATGTAAGGTTCCTTTATACCCATCAGACAGAAATAGGTGGCCTTTTCTGGGAGGTGCTGCCCCATTATGAAATGGCCAAACTACGATATGGCGATGACATGGCCAGGATAGGCCAGAGTGGCGTGGTACATCGCTAGCACAATATTACTGGGTTATTTTAAAAAGCCAGCGTGTTGTCTTCTAGGAATTACGCAACAAAGGATGCTGGTCTTCCTACCACAGCAGCACAGCTGAGACACCCACCTGCCTGGCGCGAGCAGCAAGCGCTCGCCGCCCACATCAGCCGGGGACACCGCCGGTCACCTGCCGCGCGTGCCCTCGCACCGCGCCGCGCGCACGCACTTTGATCCCGCCACCCTCTGTGGACAACGAGAAGAGACTGTTAGAATCACATGATCCTTGAGAAGCTGGTGTAGGATTTGAGTGAGGCTCGCATTGAAACTTGGGGATTGGCACAAGAAAAGAGAGGGTTATCTGCAGTGGGCTGTGGATGATGTTTTCACAGTTCAGCACACTAAGTCTGGTTACTGCTTAACCGGTCCTCCTATCCCGTGATGACCTCAAATTAATTTAAGGTCCAAGATAGGATGGATAATGATGAAAAAAAAAACAAAATTAAACTTGAAACTTTAAATTAAACATACAGGTTCGGAAAATTTGCGTAATATACAGCGTGTGCGTGATCATATTAAAGGGCAATGTGTATGTTGGGTAGCTAATATAAACTACAGAAACTATAGCAAAACAAACTTGGTTTCGTCCCCAAAATTTTTTTAGTTTTTGACAGATTGGGGCTCAGATTGGAAGGAGAATGTAATATTAGATACGAGAATTATTGCTCGATTGCTCCTCAGGTTAGTGGTTACCCTCGCCAACACGAAAGACAAATAATACACAACAACAAGTAAATTGCGGTTTGCTTAGATATTTTCAATCTTAGAGACAATATGTTGCTGTAATTTTACCAACACCCTTAACTTCACTGAATTTTGTCAAAGCTTATATATGATAACTTATTGTCACGCTGCTGCCTTAGCTAAATTATTTTACTATTTAGTGCTCTTTAATACTTGGTTTAGTAGTGAGTAAAATAAAGGGTTAACAAAGGCCTTTCGATAGCTTTATTTAGCCAAGCCAAAGCGAATAGTCGCCAATGCCGTTCAAAGAAGCGCCTTTGTATAGAAGGCCTTAGAAAAAGGAGGTCAGTGTTTCCAAGGGAATCGAGTCTTGAGCATCATTCGATATGCTCTTATCGCATCTACAATAGTGTCATCAAATGACGTAAGGATGCAATAAATTAATGTCAGTCAATTTATAGCTAAATATATAATAAGCCTAATATTAACATTTATAGCTTGTTATTTATTGAAATTTTATAATAATGGAACAACCGAAACAAAGGAAAATGCGTTGCCATGGCGACTGAGCCGCTTAGAGGTCCTTGAACTTAGAATATGGGCCTAAGAACCGTTCCGCCCTACAGTTTTATCTTAATAAAATAAAAAGAGATGATGCTATAATTCTGTTATACCATTGATATGTCAGGTTCATTTTCAACCAACAGAACCATGCAATCAAAACAGCTGCAGAACTAACAATAGCAGCAGGTAACACAATATTAGTTTGTTTAACTTGACATTTAAAACTCAGCAGAATTGGCGGGGTGCCAGCTTTCAAGCGAATTCGATATTTGTAATTGCATTGCTTATAAGCTTTGAAGGTAAATTAAATGCAAATTCGTTAAGCTAACCTCGATTAAACGACTTTTTATTTAAATATACGTTTCTGAATTTAATTGAATTCGTCGATCGTTCAACTGTCTGCGAGATAAACGGTCCAATACAATTAATTACAAAAAAACAATCATGTGCTTCAATGCTCTGAGCGTAAGAATCTATACTATCTATTCTTTATAGAATTAGTTTTTTTTTGTTGGAACTCAGTTATCTATGGAACTACTAATATATGTATTGGAAAATTTGCATTTCATAGCCCAATTATTGAGGAAGCACCTTATAGGTGCTAACTAATCCTACTTGTGAATCTTTAAGGATTTTTAATTTAAAGTTTATATTTTGTATGCAAGCTCTATTACAGTCAAAACTTTTCTAGCAAAGTCAGAACGAACGCTAGGCGCAAACGAAGTAATATCACAGGCAGATGAATCCGGAGGTACAGCCAATCATTAATAAATACTGTTAGTGACTAGGATAGCATAGCGCTCGAGTAGTCGAGTTTCAAGCATCGGAGCGACAAGGCCGCCGCGGTCTGCTCGCTAGTCGAGCATTGACCAGCGGGTGAAGAACCCGGCTTGTCCATGGAACTCTATGACGCTTGTGAACAGACTTTTTTGTCTATTGGTTTTGTTGGCATTTGTTGAATTGACCTCTGAATCAGTACTTAAGTGTAACGATGATCAGTAATGGACTTGATTTTTGTAGCTAGGTGGGGGGGGGATTGGAGATGGTGGAGTGGTTTTTAATTTTTTGCTTCAATTTTTTTGCTGTGTAGGTAAATAGAATGAAGTAGTTCGGTGATGATGATGATTTTAGACAAACAAACATGGGAAGCAAGTACTGAACTATTAAACGAAGACAGATCAGGTAGATTTTCTTAAAACTATGGTTAATAATTTAGAAAGTCGATAAATGTTAAGGTATTTCAAAAAAAATCATGTACGAGCGTTTATTTACAAACAAACGCGCGGAAAATGCTACTTGATCATATTGTAATTTTAGAATTATGTTTCAGATATGCTCCAGTAATCATTGGACCACATTCTTAACCTTGTGTTATTTAATCTTAATTCAAACCCAATGAAACAGTACAGCAGTATAGAGCAAAGTAGTCAAATGGACAAACAAAAAAAAAAGCGATGAAAAAAAGACAATTCGTTTGTTATCTACAAACAAATTGTCTTTTTTTACATTTTCACTGTCATTTCCATCAGCCTATTTACGAATTATCAGTCCCAAGAAAATATGCCTCTTATACACAATTTATTTCGAACTAAAACTTCAGCAAAATCGAGATAGCTCCAAAAACATTTTCATTTAAGTATATTTTCCTTACCTCACAAAAACAATCTATCGCCGCTCTAATATGATTTATGGCATCCATCAACGTTTCAATAGCTTTTATTTGCGATCACTAATTTAAATGGAAACACAATTATTTCCTTACACAATTAGGTTCCAATTTAGAGCAATGCACTTGGACTATTTATACGGAGAACGCTACTACGACGCGCCGATAGCGACTGGAGACGCCATTAGTTAATATTTTTTATTCAGCCTATACTGTCACGACGACACTGCTGGGAAAAGGTCTACTCCAAATGGAAGGATTTGGGGGAGGCCATTTCTCAGTATTATTTTTCCATGCCACAGACCAGCCCTTGCAATAGGCGTCTATGGTTGACGCCAGATAAATGTGCAATAAAGGACATTGCCCTTTCCTTGAGATCTCTTCGTAGGTACATGGACAAAAGAAAAATAATCGTTTTCCATTACTAGTAAATATAAAGAATCACGATGGATGTCGATTCAATATAGCATTAATTCATTATTTCTGTTTTAAGAATTAAGGTTGTCAATAAATGTAGGTGGGTCAATGACCGTTATTGCACATTTATTTGGTGTCGACTATAGGTCGTTTCTCGGGTTGCTCCACATCGCAGGTCGGCCTCGGCGGCGCTGTCCTACAACAGACACCCACTGTGGAGACTATTGCCCAGCGGTAACAGTGCGTGTGCCTGACGTGACCTGCCCATTGATTTTAACCTACCTTATATTCGCGACCGTGTATGAGCTGAGCGCATGCTCCGGCCATCTTAAGCCCTTATTATACTATCCAATTTTTAGGAAGCCAATTTAGGAAACAGGATTGTGTAATTGAAGTTAGAGGCCGATATAGTTCGAATAAGCGCTTTAGGGATAGTCACACTTGCCACGAGCCGTCAAATTCTATGAGTAAACGGTGACACTCACTGACTCGCTAGGTTCAAATGAAATTTTCGACACTGCCGTATCTAGCAATGGCCGCAGTGTCTCGGTGCTCTGTGGTCTATTAGAAGAAAACATTGTCTATGGCATTTATGTGCGGTGAAATGTGTAATGACTGGCTGGTTCTAAGAATGGCTGCTATTTAGTAATGTGGGCACTCAGTAACGCATTGTTGATCGGCTAATAACCCCGGATCGTCATTGACGGTAAACTTGGCCGACTTCGTATGGGGATAAGACCAGGAAGAAGATGGTGATTAAGACCATGAGGTTACAGTTTTATACCGAGCGAGTTATTTTTAAGTGACATAATAGTTTTGTTGTATTTGGGGTTACAAACTCAATAGGAAAGCCTTCATAACTTTTAGGTATAAGATCACTTTTTGTACGGGGCTCATATAAGTTTGTACATATGTGGGTTTTCTTTATTGTCTGTTTGTTTTATGTGATTATACTGGAAACACAACATATCATAGTAGAACACGACACGTATACTTCCCTACTGCTCTGGTGTTGGGGAGTCCAGCTCATGATCTAGAGTACCTACGTCGCGTTTTATAATTACCTTGATTTAGATTGTCTAAGAGTTTGCCAGATTGCAGCGACTTTGTTCATGCCTTCTTATATCCTATAGAAAAACCTACTTTTCTATTAATAAGCATATAATAAAAAATGCTATTAACTTGGCGTGCCGCAACTAATAACAATATCCGTGTATTTTATTTTCTGCCATTGCTATTCAGGTACCTATAGTGTAAATGAAAGAAAATTATACCATACCTTTGACAGCTGTTAATATTCCCTAATCAAATCATAGATTATAGTTTACCAAAATTATATGCACCACTTTACTTATTTACAAACAAAAAAATAAATAAAAAGAAAGTCGACTACCTAATATCAATCAATATTGATATTCTTAATTTCCAAAAAGGCAATTTTTATCTAATACTGAATAGATAGTACCTTTTACTTACATAAATAAAATTGTTCTACCAACTCGGATCAAAACATATTAAAAAACAAACTTGAATTTTCTATAAAAATAAAATAAGGTCTGTTTAAAATTCGAACGCTGTCGTGTGCCATTCCATAGATAAAACTTAATGTTGTTCGACGATGTACATATAACACTGCTTCACCAATCAGGTGTGCTAATGTTATACGCCTCAAACTGTATCGCTTGTGCTACTTCCCATGCAAAGAAAAAACAAAAGGAAGTTATTAGAGAAATATAATAGTAGTATGGGAATTATGGGAGATTATACCTAACTGTTAATGTTTTAGAATAGAACCAAATAGGTCAACTTAACTCTCATACTTTGTAATATTATTCTAAGACGATAAGTGACTAGGTAAATTATAATCCGGTGATAGGCACATATCATAATAAGCAACAGGTAGAGTTAATCTAGCACCAAAACAGTAGAATGATAGAGAAGAATATCGTACACGTAAAAAAATACAAATTAGTAAAATAGATAATTTTACTTTTGAATTTAGAACGATATCAAGCTCCAGAAGCATTATAATGTAAGGCCTAGTCCGCACTGCGATATTTCACCGCCCGATTTTTATTCTCGCGACTTCTATTCCGTGCTCGAAATCGCGCCTAGTCCGCACCGCGAGTAAAATTTCGCGCGATTTTTGTCAGTTCGATGCTGTTCCCGGCTGAGACGAACGTGTAATGGACATCAGAAACATTTTCATTTATCTGATACTAGCAGCGGCCCGCGGTTTCACCCGCGTAGTTCCCGTTCCCGTGAAAATACGGGGATAAAATATAGCCTATGTTACTCAGGGTGAATGTAGGGGGGGTGTCAGGGTGTGTGGGGTATGTAGTGGGTGAAGTCCAGTATTTTTTGAGTTTATTCGTTAGGTACATACAAATCTTTCCTCTTTATAATCTTTACTAATATTATAAAGCTGAAGAGTTTGTTTGTTTGGTTGTTTGTTTGTTTGTTTGTTTGAACGCGCTAATCTCAGGAACTACTGGTTCGAATTGAAAAAATCTTTTTGGGTTGAATAGACCATTTATCGAGGAAGGCTTTAGGCTATGTATCATCACGCTTAAGCCAATAGGAGCGGAGCAGCGATAAAGAATGTTTTAAAATCGGGGATTCCACGGGGACGAAGTCGCGGGCAGCAGCTAGTATTATAATATAGACTACGGTGGCGACGTAACAGAGGTATAAAAATATGTCATGAATACTGGATTCCTCCATATATGGTAGGTACGGGCTTGAGACCTATGAAAGGATTTTTCTACATAAAATATCAAGAGCCACGAAAATACAGTGAAAAGTTTTTCAGATATTATAGAATGAGTAAAACATCATTCGATAATTTACTACGACTAGTTGGTCCAGCTATTACCTATCAAGATACAAATTGGAGAAACTGTACGATAAGATGTTACATATTTAGTAAGGGGTATGCACCGCAGTGTACTAGTACATACATATACATATCAACAGTGAAAGCAAATAAAACTATTATTTTCGTTCACTGTATATCTCAGCATTTCATAAAAATCGATCGAATTAGAAGAAAGGAACGTGGACTTTTGTTTGTTTCAAATTCAAAGTCAAAGTCAAAACGTTTATTTCAATTAGGCCATTAGGTAAACGGCACATTTGAACGTCATCATTAAAAGTTATCATAATTAAGTGACTCTAGCGTCCATTCGCAAAAGTAGATTCTTATCTAGAAGAACGGACAAGAAACTCCGTAGTTACTCTACTTTCTTGGAAATAATTGAAAAAATCGATCTTTATCAAATGCTTAGGTAGATATATTTGTACACCTCTGCCATTTAGGCGCTGCTAGGATGATTATTCATACTGTCTTCTTAATCTATCTTCCTATTTGATTACTGCCTGACTGATTTGACTATTGACTACATTCCAGTGAACATTTTATGATATGACTTGAGATGACTGATAGTGATACTTAAATAAAATAATGAGAGAAACGCGCGAATTTTTTTCCGCAGTGCGGCCATAGTCATACTACTTCCTATTGCACAAAACATTCGCGCGGGAATAAATCGCGTTCAATTTGCATCAAATCACAGATTTTTATTCCGCGCGAATTTTATAACGTCAGTGCGGCTAGTGCCATAGTATTGAACGTGTTACAGAATCACGAGAAAAAAATCGCGCGGTGAAATATCGCAGTGCGGACTGGGCCTAACTGGTTTGAAGCATTATATAATAAACAAGTATAACTGTATTTTATATTTCTATGGTTTGAAGTGATATATTTTTTTAAGATCTATGAAATTAAATTTTAATGCCTATAAATATCTAGTAAAAATAATCGCTTTCCTGTTTTAGACTGCAGACAAAGGCTACCTGCGAAGCGTTACATAATATGGGATATTTTATAAAACAATGTCATTGTGTCACATTCATTACTATGTAGTTTACTTTGACACATTCACGAGACAGACATGTTTATTTTTGATTCGACAATCGTTGGGGTCAAATGGATAAGTAAGGCAGTAAATATTTTCAATTCCGAAAGCCATAATTAGATTGAGGTGAATGCTCCAATGATGTAAAATTAAAACATATATTTTCTTGTTTATGAGCCGATGCAGATGATCCCTACAAAGTAAAGAGTACCTATGGTCAGTTGGAACATGTTTTTTTTGGTTATTTTCCGGTTTTTTTTAGAACCGAAGCAATCTTCTTCGTCGTTCCCTCACTGCTGAGGATCGCGACCACATACGACGCGTTTCCAAGCCATGTCGTCTTCTGAAGCGAGGACCGCTCTGTACATGCTGCCACCAACTGCCTTCTTTATGGCATCGGACCATCTTGACGGCATTCTACCTTGAGCGCGCTTTCCTTCGACCCAATCACCGAAACAATCACCTTAACGGTTTTTTTTAAATTCTCGGTTATTAAATTTTATGTTAGTCCATATTATAAGAATATCACTGAAATGTCCATCAATAACAGAAAGATAAAGTGCTATAAATATGAGGTACTTGACCTGTGAATGGAAGTAAGTAACACGCAACGAATAAGAAGTGAAACACAAGCTTATCGCGAGAGCTGTCTAAAAATGAAGATTGTCCAAAAATGGAGTCGAATGGAAGTGAAGGAAGTTATTAAATTAGCCGTAAATAACTTAAGTCAATTCGTAGGTGTACATAGGTAGTTAGGGTTCAAGAGGCATCAATAATGTTGCGGAATTTGTTCGAAAGAGTCACCGCGGCCCTGAAACGCAAAGGGCTCTTGGTGGAACACGGGTGCGTTTTAGTCAATAAGAGTCTGATACTTCCTTCCGCTCCGCCCAGAGTGGGAGAAGTCATTTGATAATTACCCAAACAGAAAAAAGCGGAATCAATAATAAGAAATTATTATATTATCCTTTTTACATGATTTATTTATTTATTTATTAAAACTTTATGCACTAGTAAAAAAAACTGTACAAAGGCGGACTTAATGCCATAGGCATTTTCTACCAGTCGACCTTAGGGTAGTGCAGAGACAACATCAGAAGTGGGTGGGTTTATCTTACCGCAAAAAGATTGAGCGTTATTCTAATGTAATTACATATTTAATGAATGCTGCTGTTTTTTTTTATATTTAAGGGGGGATCTTCTGCATCTGATAAACAGTATAGAAACAATTATAACGAATGTTGTATTTCTCTGCATTTCTTTAACGTTGCGTGTACCTATATATAAATAATACACATTGTAGTCTGCTGCTCTACATATTGAATTAGTAAATAGCTACTAGCAAACATTATTATCTCCGAGGTTTTGCTTTTAACGTGAAGGGTATTTGGCAGGGAAGTATGTTAAAATATGTCCCTCTAAAAGTTAAACCTCACGATTAATAAAACATCTTGTTTCAATTATAAGTCGATGGAAAAAAATAATACAAGTTTGTTTGGATTATAATTTGTGAAGAAATTGAGATTTACAAGTAAATTAATTAAATTTGTTTTAATTTTTATTTATAGGCCATGTCTGCTTAATATTGTATACTTATGTACAAAATAATTAAAACATCTAATATTTTTTTCTAAATTTTCTGTTTTTTTTTTTCAACGATTTTTCTGACGGCAAAAGTAAAACGAATAAGTTTTCCAAATTAAATTATTTTCCCTTCATTACATATTGTAAAAATAAATATCGATAAGTTTAGTTTCTTAGTTTTTAGTTATATAGTCAGTAAAATGACATTTCCAATGTTGCAGGTTTTTAGTCTCAAATAAATAGTGATGTGGTAAAATCGAGTTTTTACAATTAAAACTTAGTCGAGATTACATTTTTTTATTCAATATCAAATAGCCTTTATATAAATAAAAATATGTAATTTATGGTAATTAAACAGAATACAACACGGTAGGTAATTACATCTATACTTATAATAAATCTGTAGAGAGGTCAATTCTGTACAAGGAATATATTTTCAAAATAACTATCAGGGGGTGATTAGTGATTGATACTGGTGCCAAAAATGCAATCAGTAAAATTTTTGTCTGTCTGTCTGTCTGTCTGTCTGTCTGTATGTTCTTTATAGAAACAAAAACTACTCGACCGATTTTAACGAAACTTGGTGCAATTATTCTTCATACTCCTGGGCAGGTTATAGTATACTTTTCATCACGCTACAATCAATAGGAGCAGAGCAGTGAAAGAAAATGTTGGGAAAATGGGAGAAGTTACTCCATTTTTTAAGCTTTGCACAGCCCAACCACTGAACGGATCGGGCTGAAATTTGGCATGCAGGTAGATGTTATGACGTAGGCATCCGTTAAGAAAGGATTTTGATTAATTCTACCCCCAAGGGGATAAAATAGGGGATGAACGTAATATGAAACTTTGTCAATTTTAAACCGATCGGGCTGAGAGTTTCAAAATCGGGGGTAAAGTAACTATTCCACGCGGACGAAGTCGCTGGCAGAAGCTAGTATAACATAAAATATTGTTATATTCTTTGTTTTTGGTTTTTGGATCATCACTTGTCACGCTATGAACGACATCTTGTTTTTCATTCTGCTCCCGAATTCAAAATCCCGAAACCCAACCGTCCACCTCTAAAGAGAGATGTCTCCCTCCAAAATGCGGTGCTGGTATTACATAACGCACCGTACCATTCAAGAAAAGTCGAGCGTATCCCCACTTCAAACTGGCGGAAGGCTGATATTATTCAGTGGTTGGATGAAAAAGAAATTCAATATCAACCTACAATGATAAAGGCTCAATTAATAGAAATAGTAAAATTACAAAAACCTGATTACGAACGCTATGCTGTGGAAGAGTTGGCCGCTGAATACGGTGTCACAATCCTGCGTCTACCCCTTTATCACAGTGAGCTCAACCCAATAGAGTTAGTTTGGGCTCAAGCAAAGAGTTACGTCGCCAGGAACAACAAAACTTTTAAAATAAAGTTTCACCAATTCTCCATGCCATAAAATTCGAAGACAAAATTTATCAACTCGACCACATCATAGATGAATATGTGAATTCATTCGTTATAAATGTAACTGATTCCGATTCTGAATATACTGATTCAGAATCGGAGTCGGAATCAATAGCAACCGTAATGAATAAAAACGTATAAAATTACTTGTATTTTCCCGACTTTCTAGTGTTAACTCCTCTGAATCTCTTTATACATTTTTTTCCCAGCTTTTGTAATAATGTTGTAGTGAAAATTTTTAATATGTTGGTAAGGTCCATGTTTCTAAAATAGTATTATTTAATACGGTATGTATTAAATATTTACAATAAAAAAAACGCTTTGATACCTAATAAAATAAAGCATGACTAAATGTCTAAGTCTATTGATTGCTGAACATCACTATTGTAGCGGGTCACCCTTTTTTGTATCAGTGACAGTTGCACTTGTCATTTTACTGACTCGAATTAAAAATCGTACTATAGTTATGGTTTTTTGTTGTTGTTAGTATTAGAAAAGCTAAGATCAAAAACACGATTGCAGGTAAACAACAGAGTTAGGAATTTGCGAAGGATTTAATTACAATTTTAACGACTTTTATTCACCTGAAAAACTGTAGTCTAATAGATATTATTGTAGACTACCTGAATAAAACAGTTTTATTGGATTTAACCTCAATAAAACAACACGAATGAATGTATAAGATCCTTTTCAAAACAAAAAGCGTATTGTTTTCCAAATGATTCGTGCCAATGACAACATGGATCCTACATGCGCCTGCGCAGTTAGTTAGTAATCATTTTATTTACGCGCCTTTTATTAACACTTGCCGGTGGTCACGATCGCTTCAATCATAAAAAAGTTTATTTTAGTGTTGTTTAGTATGCAGTTTATTGACAGCAAATGTTGGGCCATGGCCTCTACCTTTAGAAAAAAATGTCTTGTCTTCATTTTCAGTGTAAAGTTACAAATTATATTAATTAAGTAGGTAATTGACTTACAGAGGGTGTAACGGAAATAACGCAAAACCTGAAAAGTGTTACTGTATTACGCATTCTGAAGAATCAGCTGCCCCATAGGTATATTTCAACTAAACAAAATGTAATAAACAAATCAGCTGTTCAGCTGATTTTTTATTCTTTTACACTTTGTATACATTGCTGGGCAAACGAATCATTCAAAATGGACCTTTACCTAGAAGAGATTATTATAACATTTGAAACTGCTCTTACGTATCTAAAATTAAATGGGGCCAATAAATCACAAGCGCAGTGTACCAATTCATTTGTCCACCAATATTGGCGCCAATGTTCGGTGCTACGGGTTAGAAGTATCACTCATGCAGAACACATGGTCTTCACAATTTATTATCCCTTTATAAATCTCAACCACGCTTGAACTCAATTAAATATGATACATGTAAGTGATACAGGTCCTGCAGTGGGAACGTACGGAATAATTACGACAAATAAGTCCCACAATAGGATCAATTAATAATATTTCCAGCTCTGAAAAGAACACATTTTATAAATAGCTAACCCAATTATTTTGTTTACCTCCAAAATCTAAATTTATAGGAGCTAAAAACATGAAGGCTCATTCCACTAATGACTACAGTTCCGTTTCAATGTACGGATTAGCCGTTAAGCCTCACTATCTGAAATTTTGGAATAAATCCAGTTGACCTACATTTATGTACTTCGGGAAACTAGGTTGTTGCATACATATAACTTAAAAGCTTGGAACTATGAAAACAACGGCAGAATTTATAAGGTTCCTTCTGCTTTCAGATTAAACAACAATAGATTTGCTTAGAGCAGAAATAAAACCGTGTCAGGTCCGCGGATTTTGAAGAACTTCAACAAATAAACAGTCGAATGTAATGATAGCTGTCGTTCACGAAGTAACATACTCAAATCGAGAGAACAACAGTAAATCATCTCGACATTATAATCGATTGATTAGGCATTCATAAACTAGGAGCTCTCCAGTTTGAAAGACATGCGTTGTATAGTCCAATCATCATCATTCACAACCTTCAACGTCGTTCAGCTGGTAACTAGTTACAATGCCGTATTCCAATTACAGCCAGAATGGACTGGAGTGTTTGTAATGTACTGCACTGATAGACGCGGTTCGTGTTAGCTGTGTCATTGTGTCCTTTCTGTGTCATACTTTAAATGAGTGGTTTGTTTCGTTCGTGCATTTGTTGTGGGAGAATTTTAGGTTTTAGAACATCTGTAAAAACTCATATATAGAATCACTCGGGTGTCTGTCTGTCTATCCGTCTGTCAGACCCAATTTTTCCGGACCTACTGGATCGATTTTGTTGAAATTTGATAAACATGGTTTTTTTTTTAATGATTAGGTAGTTTTGAAGTTATTCAAGAAATAAGATGACAAATGGCAAAAAAAAAGTCAGAATATAGTTCTTTGCCTATATGTATATTACAGGAAAACCTATATGTAGTCTATGATTTAAAAGTAGCATTTTAGAATAATAGTATTCGTTCGGAACCTTTTACACGGAAGTCCATCTAGCACGTGGCCGGTCTTTAGCAAATTATTATTATTGATCATTGTAATTTGACAAATATTTTCATGAAAGCGAAAGATGTTGCTTCAGATACCTAATAGTTACTAGCATGCGCAGACGCACAAGAGACCTGAAAACGTCAAATAAACCTGTAAGAATGTTTTACCTACCTAGATTTCTTACAAGCAAATGCGAGTTAAACGCGTGTATTTTATCAAAGGTATATTGCTCTTTGTAAAGATAAATGTATGTTGGATGAAGCTATTACAAAAAATAATACGTTTAGGCAATATAGACAGCGGTCTGAAAGATATAGATCGGAATGAATTATAAAACTAGTCTAAGACGATGTCGTAAAAACTGCGAAAGTGAATAGTTTTGATTTCGTTTCAAGAATCTCATAACAGATCTAGATTTTATTAAAGATAGATTAAACATTTTCTTTGTTGAAGGGAAGGCAGGAAATATTATTATTATTATTATTATTATATACTTTATTGTACACCTTGTAATAAAAACAGGAAAAAAATTTATAAAAACAAGTGTACAATGGGCGGTCTTATCGCACAAGGCAATCTCTTACAGACAACCTTTGGATGGACTGAACGAAAGGAGATAGATTTAGGGCTGTCAGTGTACAATCGTTATAAATAATACTAATTAGACATAATAATATAAAATACATAAATAAAATATAATATACTAATAAATATCAAATAGGCATATAGATGAGAAAGGAGCGGAAAAATTATAGAGAAAAGTAATGCTCCTTCACCATTTTTTTAAACGCTGGTAGCGTTTGAGCACGTCTCACTTCTATGGGTAATTCATTCCACAAACGAGCTGCTTGTACACTAAAAGATTTATCGAAAAAGGAAGTGGAATGCATACGAATACTTAATTTTAGATTTTCCGATGATCTCAAGGACCTAGAATGCGTGTCACAGAGGAACTGAAAGCGTTCTTTAAGATAAAAAGGGGTAGAAGGATTAAAGAGCACATTATAAAGTAGAGAAAGTATGTGGGCATTCCGACGAAGGCGAATAGGAAGCCATTTGAGCTTAACGCGAAATTCAGAAACGCGGTCATACTTGCGCAAGCCAAATATAAACCTGATACAGAGATTTTGAAGTCGCTCAAGCTTGTCCAATCAATATTCTAGAAAATGCTTATGATGTAAATGAGGAAGATGAACAGACTGTGAATAAAGGTGGGAGCAATTAAGACAAACACAAGAAGAGACGTTTAAATGGAAAATATTTGCATTCATGTAAAGAACAAATCGAGCATGTACTGCAAACATTCAAAGGCAAGTCACTAGAATCATTTTCCCATAGTTACTTAGATTCCTCTTCTACATAAAAGGATTCAACAAGAATAAGTAAGACATTACGAATCAATTCACCATCCATCACAAATAGTGTTTTAATAGATTTTGTTCTAATATCAGTGTTATTTATTAATTTCGCACGGTACGAACACGAGTTAGATACGATTGGTGTTGGTCACGATCAGAATTTAGTCATAGTTGAGACACGGTTTCTTGTGTTCATTGATTGTTGGTCAGTACAGCGAGCTCTTTGTTCCAATCTTGTGTAGAATCAAGGATATATCGTTTAAATGATTCATCAGCAAGACAAGTGTGTGTTATACTTAACATTCAACTTTTTGCCTTAATATCCTAACTATATATTTGTTCGCCTTTTAACGGGCATTATGTTTCTGTAATTCTTGTTATTAATTAGGCTAAAGGTTATTTACTTTTAGTATTATTTTGTTTTATTGCCCGGATTGTTGTCATCCGGCTTTCTAATATTAGCATTACTCGGAATAAGACTCGTAGAGAGGTTCTTAACACCTACTTGTTCGACAATGTTACCGTAAAAGCTCGGTCGAAGTCAAGTAACAGCACTGACCTCATAATTTATTTCCGTCTCATTTAATAATGTTCATTCACCTTTTAGCTTTCATCTCAATACTTTCATCACTATAATTCTTTGTGCTGTCATCAGCATTGCCTATATACCTATCTAACGTTTTAAACTTTAGTTGCAGTGGTTACAAAACTGCGTGTATCATTTGTACAGTTTTAAACAAGTTTAAACTTCCATCTGTCTTAAATAATTTATGTTAAATCATTAAGTGTGCTCCAAAAACATTGTTTAATCAAAATAATACAAAAACTTCCAAAGTTCATTCTTCTAAATGAATAATGATATTTTTTGTATTGAAATGAAGTTGGCTTGAATTAGGGATCGCTAGAACAATACAGCACTTAATATTCTTGGAAGAGAAACGTTACACGATAGACTAAAATCTTAACATTTGATTGTTAGAACACACGTTGATTAAGTTCCGGAATGAGTTGTGGAAGTCAGTGAGAAAATAATGATTTTAAGAATGAAGTTGAGGTTTGCCGCAGACATTCTGCCGCAGACCTAAACTTCATTCTACAGGTGGAAAAGGAAACCCCTTTTGAAGCTGAAAATAAACAAATGAATAACGATTTTAGCATTGTAACAATTTGCTTATTCAATTACACAAGGCATCGCAGGACTTGCCACACGGAGGGAGAGTAACTTAAAAACTAAGTAAATAAATAAAAACTGGATTAAAACTTCATTTATTTTCATTAGACGCCTTGTATAAGTATTGTATTGTCAGAAATAAATCAACAATAACAATTGCCAATAACAATTGCAAATGTTCTCAGCATTATCCAATAAATCTTCTTTACAGTCCTTTATTTGTTTGATAAAAGCTAATAATTCACCTTCGAGTTCGAAAATGGCTGATAGCCATTTTCGAACTGGTGCAGAAACCGTTGCGAAATTAAAGCACACGTGCGGTATTTCGACATCTATGTTCTGTGTTTAGTATTTGTCCGCCTATTTGAGCATTGAGCTTACAAATACTATTAAAATAGAGTCAGATCGGCTCGATAGCCTGTTTCAATAGGCTTGTTACAGGCGAATGTAGGCGGTTTACTAGTATGAGTTTGTTTTAGGATTGATTGTTAACTCTGTATTTGTTTTGGGTAAATGTTTATTTGAATTGATTCCATAATTGTTATATGCTGCCATGTATGGAATCTTTCTATCGGTGGATGTGACAATGCATGGTGTCGAAACCTACATATATCTAGCAGTGTTTCGGCTGAATGATGACTATGATAATAGAATATTTTCTATTACGTCATCCTTATCATTTTCCTTGAGGGCAGGAGTCTTTGGAATATTGATTAGTTCATTCTTAATAGCATCTTCATCAAATTCGTTGTCTATCTCTTTGAGTTATGGCTTAAAAGGACTAACTTTTCCTCGTCCTACAATTTCAAAATTTTCATGTCTAAACAATGTACCTAGATTTTTCTAAACCGTGTCTTCCACGGTCGATTGTTACTTTGTATTGCCGATTGTCTGGGTGTCGCAACCGATGCCAGCGTATTGTTCGCAGACGTTGTTGCTGCAACACCTTCGGTAGCGTTTAGCTCTACAATGCATATTGTTCGAGTAATAACGACGCTTGGGAAATCATCAGTTTGCGTTGTGCTTGCGATATCCCGTCCCTTGTTGATTATTAATTAAGTAATGAGTGTTAGATAATTTAATTTGTTTAATGACTATGTCTTGTTATATACTTATGTATTTAACGGTTTACGTGCTCGCATCACGACACTTTAATGTTTTCAATGAAAATAATATAATTAGAAGTATTTTAAACCAACTCCCGTAACTAAATACACAGGGATTTCTGACCATCGTTTAAGTGAATATGGATGATAAAATCTTGTTACAAGCGGTCGTTGCCCGTGCCCAACTTTTTTTAAAATGATAAATTAGATACTAAGAACTAAAAATACTTCCAAGTTGCAATAAGATTGCTTAATCATTTTGTATCTAGATTAAATTTCAATCAACTTTTTATTAAACACTACGACTGAAGTTCAAGAGAATTAATATCTCGTATTTCGGGGCATTCACCCGTAGGTTACCGAGGTCCATATTCTGTGAGATACTAAGGGTCAGCGCACACCGGGACTCTAGGCTGAACACTTGTACACATACAGCTTTAAAAATTACACAAAACCGGACTCATTTCAGGAGATTCGAAAAAACCTCGTGGAACCGTCACCTTTTTGTGTGTTTAATATTGCCGCGCTCACTAGTCGGTCCGTGGATAAGTAAACATACAGAGTGTCCTCAGTGTTTCGGAAAACATTATAAGCTATTGGTCTCGGAAATATTTTGTAGATCTTTAACAGTCGTTGCAGACACAATCTTAACAAAGAAAGAAAAAGAGTTTATTTGCGGCAAGTATACCCATACCATACCAAAAAAAAATATTGATTACAATTGTTTATGCAAGTTACATATGAAGATGTGTCACATTTGCGCAAATCGGCCATCGCTCAGCAAAGCGCTGGGACACAATTACGGCACAGAGTCACAGCGCTGTTTTTCAGTGACAGCTAGCATTGAGCTAGAAGCATAAAAAAATAATGATTTATGGGTGAAAGTATACTAAATAAAACGTTTAGAAAATGGCAACAGACTGTTACGCAGTTCTTCGAACGTGGACGACCAATAGTAGCGCGCACAACTCTTAAAAAGATATCCGCGCGCACAAAAACGGTAAAACGGCAAAAGGTACCGCGTTACTCAGTTACTGGGTTATGGAGGTCAGATAGGCTGTCGTTCTATGTAAAATACTGGTTTTCAACTGTATCTGGTTAGGTTACAACATAGACGGGAAAAGGCATTTAAGGGATTTAAGTTCTACACATAGTATCGCTACTTAAAAACGCGCACGCGTTCACTTCGCGTTACGTCTCCGTGTGTACTAACCCTAATATAAAAATATTCTTTATGTACATAGATATTCATTTGTTTTCATAAGTCAGCTCGTACATGGTACTGCACTTTGTTTAGTCTGATTAACAATTTAATTAGATTTACATTGTTGAAGCACTCGTAAATTACAAACAAACCCGTCTTTTTTGTTCTGTTTAACAAATATTGCTTGACAAACATAATAAAGGTGGATGTTTTTCTTTGCTGTACTAATATTGAGTTAGTGAAAAAACGATGTAATTTGTTGTAGTTAATTAGAGGTTATTTTTCGTAAAACTGCAATATTTTGCTTTGTGAGATTACAGTATCGGTTAATTTGTGTGCTTACTTACGGTTTTTTTTCTAAATTAGCACGGATTAGCGCAGATTCCCTATGTTTTTACAATTGGTGGTTACTTACCCATACTAATATTATAAAGAGGAAAGATTTTTTGTTTGTACCGATTAAGCTCGGAAACTACTGGACCACTTTTAACCATGTTATCATCAATGGAAAGCTACATTATCAGCAAGTAACTTAGGCTATATTATATTCCCACGGGAACTACGCGGGTGAAACCGGCGGGGCGCTGCTAGTTACTAAGGCATACGAAGGAGATATCGTACTTGGAAAGGTATTATAAGTTTAATATATTCTTAGGATTTACTGTGACGAAATTTTGCCTTGCTGTATTGTGTTCCTAGAAAATATAACTATTTCTATTTTTATTTTCCCCACAATTCGAAACCTTTTGACGCCATGTGACATTTCGTACTAAAACTTTGGTTAGTTTCTGAGAAACAAATTTAATTTAATCCAGTTTTGTTACTAGTTGGGTTAAGTTAAATTCACATCACGTCTCAGTTCTTTGGCATCGCAATATGTAGGTATTTGGTATTTTTAAGGTTTGGCAAGACACTTTGCTAACTGGCAAGCTGTTTAGTCACACGCTTACTAAGAAATGGGGCGGGCTTTTAATAAAAATATGTATGGTCTTTGAGATGAAGAAAAAATCATAAAAATACACTCCAGGACCTCAAGTCTGCTATTACAATAGTGTCAGAATGGTCTATCATTGATTTCATAATGGTTGATTTTTACAAGTTTGGTAATCTACTAATATAAAAGCGTCACTATGACTTCCAACGGTCAAGCACTGACACTCCATTGAAAGAAATGGCATAGAATGGTAACCTGGTACATAATGACAAATGAATGACAGACGTAAGCGGTGATCTGCTTAAAATTTTGACAGTTCCATTGATCAGTGACCAACCATTAGAACGTCATTGTTCAGTCATTGCTTTTAATAGCTCGGTTATAAAAAAGTATTACGAGACCATTGACCGACCAAATGATCGACCATTATGAATTTAACAGATTACAAACATTTAGCAAAATGACAGGATCCCATGTGTTGGAATTTCACATTTATAAAAATAGCAGACTTGGGGCCCAGTACATTGTTTCGGTATGTTTGTCGTATTTTTTTTTAATCTGAATTATACATATTATCTTTACAAATTAGTTACATAAATAACTTGGGGGAGGCCTATGTCCAGCAATGAATGTCTTTCGGCTGATATGATGATGATGACAGAAATTATTTAAAAAATGGTTTAGTTCAACGTGCATCGCACTCTCAGAATGAAAGAGGCTTAACTCAAAATTTCTTTTACTTATAATCTATACGTATATTATAAAGAGGTACTTAACGTTTGTGAGTTTGTGACGTTGTAAGGGGTAATCTCTGGATCTACTGAACCGATTTTCAAAATTATTTCGCGAATAGAAAGCTACGTTATTGTGGAGTGTCATAGTCTATATTTTATCCCCGTATTGTTACGGGAATGGGAACACCGCGGGTGAAACCGCTGGGCGCTGCTAGTTTTGCTATATAGTGAACGTAAAAAATATACTCTAAAAGCCAGTGATGAAAAAGATTCCGAAATATAACTGGGAAAGGGACAGCTTAAACATAGGCCTCGGGAGATATTTGTTTTTTTACCCAACACTTTTAAAATATTTTGATTCTTCCTCATATGCCAAAAAATTAAATTTTTGAGTAAGGACCCTGTTTTATTCTAAGAGTGCGACATGTATTTTGCTTCTTTTTTAAATCATTAAATGCGCTCACACAGTTGAAATATCTAATACAATATTTTTCCTACAACGATACACACATACCTACTCCAAAAACCTTTCAACTTACCCCAGACCCCAGGAAGCGATAATACACTGACCCCACCCGATACACAGCTACTCGTTTAATTACGATAAAAAAAACGTTGAGTTGGAGTTTACGTTTAGGAACATGGGCCTAAAAGTCGTATCCCTTAACAGGAAGCTTGTAATGCGTTAATTATAATAATAAGTATTTACTTTGCTATAAAATCTACCTTCAGCGGGATCAAGCCCAAGGCCTAAGCCATACGACAAATCTGGATCCGCCACTGCGTTGCATATTACGCACAAATAATTAGAAAATTATGTCAACAGTGAACTCAAACACAGCCAGAACTGATAACAGCGTCCTTGGCCAGATGATAGTTTATCAGTCGTATCGGTCAACGGTACGGGCAAACTTTGGCCTACTTATAGAGGACAATTTGTTTTTATATTACGGCTACGTTATTTACGTATTATCATGAGTAGGTACCATATTATATGTATTATAATATATTGTTATTATCTTAATAAAGTATTGTAAAATGTGTTGGAGGAGCTCGTGGCTAAATTAAAACAGCCGCACGGTTCGATCTTCGAGGTTAAGCAACGCTTAACGCAGGTTGGTCTGTGGATGGGTGACCATCTTAACATAACGAGACTTCTCCGTGCCGTGCCGCATGTGTGATGGAGAACAGTTTTCTAGCATAATCATAATCAGCCTTTTAATCATCCCACTGCTGGGACTCAGGCCTCCTCTCTAGTAGAGGAAATAGACCGTAATCCACGCGGGCCCAGTGCGGGTTGGTGAATGTCACATGTCTTCGAATTTTTGTTTCTAGGACATGCCGGTTTCCTCACGATGTTTTCCTTCACTGTTTTGAGAGCAGTGGTGATGAAATTAATTACACAAAGTAATGCGCCTGGCTGGGTTTGAACCCGCAATCTACAATTCGTAAATCGAGGCCGTTACCACTCGGTCACCATTGTTGCGTGTTCAGTTCAGAACAGTTTTCTAATCCCTACAAATTACTTTTAGGATAGTTGCCCCTCCGAGCAAAAGGACTTTTAACCCCCAAAGACTTTGATTGCACCTTGTCTTCCAATGCAATAGCGCAGACACATGCAACACGGACAACTTAGTGGTCGTTGTGGAGTCTCTCAATTTATAAATAAAACTAGCAGCGCTCCGCGGTTTCACCCGCGTAGTTCCCGTTCCCGTAGGAATACGGGGATAAAATGTAGCCTATGTTACTTAGGTGAATGTAGCTTTCCAATGGTGAAAGAATTTTTGAAATCGGTCCAGGAGTTTTTGAGTTTATTCGTTAAATACAAAAATACAAATCTTTCTTCTTTATAATAGGGTTGTTTCCTGAGGAATAAAAATATGATCCTATTTAGTCCGTCAGTTAGATTATCGAAAAATATTGGACCCGTATTTCTTGCTTTATGAAATCTCTAAAAATTTACGAAGATAAAAAGCATCAAAGATCAGGAGTGGGAGCGTGTGACGTCACGGCCCGCAAAAAATTGTAGCGAGTAGTGACGTCACACGAGTTTTTAACGCAGTGTATCGTCTTCATTTTTTGTTTATGTAAAAAAAGAAAAAATACGTCTCCAATATTTTTTGGAAATTTTGACTTTGTTGACTAATCAGATTTTTTTAGTCAACTACCCTATTCTAGTATAGATAACGGATTTTATCCAATGCGTTGCAACTGTTATTGTGATAAATGAAAACAAGGTTTTTTTTTTGTTCCAGGTAAACTAAAGGATCTGCTATATACCTACCTTACGATTATAAGGCACGCAGTGAATTTTAGGCGGAAACCCATGGATTTCTTGACAAGCCTATTTAGTTAGTTAATAATACCGATATACATAATTTAAGTATCGTTCGTTTTATATTCACCTTTAAGAATGTCCTCATAACACGGGTTGACAACCTGGTTATCTCTAACTGGCGACGCAAAAATACAAAGAAAACAAAAACAAATCCTAATCACTATCTAATCGACATTTTATCTTAATAGGTTAAAGAATAACAGAATAAACAATTACGTTTGAGATAACGAATGGAAAACACACAGAGCTCCGAGACACCTTGGCGGACATTACTAAATACAGCATTTTATTTCTATTCTATATAATATAATATTATTATAATATTGAGGAGCTCGTGGCTAAATTATAACAGCCGCACGGGTCGATCTTCTAGGTTAAGCAACGCGTGCCGAGGTTGGTCTGTGGATGGGTGACCATCTTAATATAACGAGACTTCTCCGTGCCTCGGAAAGCACGTTAAGCCGTTGGTCCCGGCTGTCATTTGGAGATCTTTGGCAGTCGTTACGGATTGTCAGAAGCCAGAAAATCTGACACCAGTCTTGCCAAGAAGTACCGTGTTCCCCAGTTAATGGGTTGTGGAGGTCTGGTAGGCAGCCGCTTCACGTAAAATATTGGTATTCAGCTGAATCCGGCTTGATTGGGAGCCGACTCCAATGTAGTTGGGAAAAGGCTTGGTAGATGATGATGATCTATATAATATTCAGCGCCCCGCGGTTTCATCGCGTTGTTCCCGTTTCCGTGGGAATACGGAGATAAAATAAAGCTTATGTTACTAGCTGATAATGTCGCTTTTCGTTGGTAAAAAAATGGTTAAAATCAGTCCAGTAGTTTCGGAGTTTATTCGTAAAAACAAAAAAAAATATCTTTCCGTTTTATAATGATAAGTATAGAATAAGACCACCGCGGCGGTTTTATGCTCTGTGGGAAAACACATGACGTCGCCCGTCGGCTTTCATATTAGAATGACCGATTTGTGATTATTATATACATAAAAAAATCTTTAGTACCTTTGTCATTATTGTGGTAAATATCTTCCGTTCTCAATTTCTATTTCAAATAGAACTTGTTTTTTAAAGCATGTATGTATGTATTTATTAGCACATCCTGCCATCTTCATGGCTAGTCTCGTAACTTCTTATTCAACTAGCATTCTCCCGCGGCTTCGCTTCCGATAAATATCGCACAGGAATCAGGATTAGGTCAATGATACTCTTCGATAGTGTAATTTACTATCAGTTAAAGATTTCCGTAATCGGAGTATTTCTTTCAGATGAGAGAATTTGACCTATTTATGTCAAGTTAGATTTGTGAGTCTGCATCAACCGTCGATTAATGACATCGCGACAGGTTTTAAATCGATCAACGTCGATATCGACTGGTCAACGTCGATCGACCACAATCCAGTGGCACATTAACATTGTCTAGTCCTGGCTAATTCTTAGAAACCAGCTGATTGTATCGGTAGCTGCACTTTGAACAGGATGCAGACGACGTGGCAACAATGAGGGTTTGAATTGAATAAGTAATTTTTACATATAATTTAAATATTAAATCTGTGTACAAGACCTTGTACGTGCAAATGTAAACATAGTCACGAATGCATGTGATGAAGGACGCAAGAAGATTCCATATTTACGAGAAATTATTATGGAAGATTTTCCGAAAACTTGAAATCAGAACTAAAGTAGAAGCAAGCTCATTTTTTGAGAAACCATAAACTGAGCTGAGTGTTTTCGCCAAAGATGTAACCTAATATTTTTTGTATTAAGCAGTCTAAAGAGTTTTGGTCTAGTAAATATAAACATTTGACGAAAACGCGGCTAATTGATGCCAACAGCTTTATGAGATTAGGAAAGCATGAGAATAGTAGAAGAAAGAAAGAAGGAAACAAGTGGCCTACACGCGTTGGTGAGTTGCTTCTAGTTGTTAGCATTGATGAAGCTATAGATGATAAAATTGAGTGAATAAATTTTCTAACAAATGCACCAACCAATATTCAGTGTTCATTCATTCCTAAGGCAAGTCAGTAACATATTTTTTGTTATCGACATCGAGTCTGGTAGTTGGCGAACGTCTGCCAAATGCTAAGATTAGTCATTTGACGTACGGACTCAGTACCACGCCCACGTACTATGAGGGACTGAAGGGATCAACTACATTGAGAAGATGAACAGCATCCACTGTAGCAACTGTAACGTTATTCAACTGTTACCAATCAGTTGGCTTTGTGTTGTGAATACAGAGGAGGAGTACGTGAGATGAATGCCGTGCTTTTGAGATACATGCAGCAATATATTTTTTCCCTCTCAATGCCTGCACGGTATCCTTTCGATTTTACAGTATTTTCTTTACATCGCCATAAAAGTTGTACAAGGTTGGTTAGTAAGTAAAAGTGACAAATTGGTAAGCAGATTTGTGAAAGCGTTTCGGGGTGTTAAATAACTTGAAAGTCCACATTAATTCCAATTTGTAGATGGTAATCCAGAAAATATAACATTTCATTATATATTTAAATGTTATGAAAATTTTCCTCTACCGTTTAATACATGTTTTAATATTGAAAATAAAGTAAATTGCAGTCCCACGCTATATGAAGGTCATGACTAGAAAGACTGATCATGCAAATTATACTAATACTAGTATTGTTATATGATACTATTTGCTTCCACTGTATGTAAATTAATAATGTTTATTGATTTATAGAAGCAGGAAAAATACAAAGGAAAGATTAACGATTAATTCAAACATGGCCACAGAACAAATATAATTGATAGCTGTGGTTGATATATAGATTACAAAATATAACAATATCACGCAATCAAATATTGAAAATGGAATTTTAAGATGGTTCGAAGCTTTGGTGATATTAAAACAAAAGAATTAAGATAAGGAAAGTAAAAATGACAATGGTATTGTAAATTCAGAATGTGTGATTCTCTTGTACCTGCATAGTAAAGTTAAAACATAATGTAAATAGAGGATATCACATGGAAAATACCTCACTAAAAACAACAATATGTAAATATGTATTTACAAACTCGTTTATTTATTTATGCAATTTGAAAGTGTAAATCACTTCCGTTTGCTTCATTTTTTCCTTTATGATTTCTGAACATTCTTGTTTTATAGCCATTCCTCCATACATGCATGTTTTTCAATTTTATTTATAGTTTGATAACTGGAGATTGTGAAAACGACTATAATTTTTTTATCTTGAGTAGGTCAAATCACAATGATACATTTACGAGCTTCCGGGCACAGCTTTAACCAAACAACAAATGAACGATTAAAAGAGATATAGTAAAAATAACAATGCTTGATCCAATTATTGGTTGATTGCAAACTGTCAATAGATATGGTATTGACCACGACCATAAGTGCAAATGGCCGATACACCCGTAAACAGCTATTGATCTTGAAAGCTAAATTGACGCCAAGGTTGTTCGGGAAGATCATCTACGTTCCTAAATATAGCTGTCTTAATATAGACTAGGCGTTGGCGAATTTGCTGCATCGAGATAAATTACTCTTGCAAAGTTCTGTGCTACATTTATAAAAGAAGAATCGCTATGATTTATGATAGTGCATTATCGTCTTTTATTACGTTATCTTTTCTCCGAGATTTCGCTGGGTATCTATAAGATATAGCTCAACTTTACGACATGAGGCTTGATTTTCGAAGACATAAAATCGTATTAGTATTTTAAAGGGTTTTGGGATTTATTTACGAAGCATGTCAATGGAATTTGATATAATTCAGTAGATTGATATTAATACGGTAAATCATAAAAAATTAGGTATGATTTATCTCGTTAAGTAAGTTGACTTTTATTGTTTATTCATTTTTTTGTTTGGGTTTGAAATCATCAAATGACTTCTCCCGCTCTGGTTGCAGCAGAAGGCAGAGTGTTATCGGATGGCGAGCCACCCGTAGCTCACCATCAGTTTGCTTGGATGTATTTCTTGATCAATGGTTGATTGTTCTTAGTCGAGTATTCAGTTTAAGCTCGACTAAATAGCCTGGATCATCTATCAAATCAACAGTATCTACATTTTCTGCAAAAAATAATACTTGTTTATTTTCTTCATAGTGACTTTCTTCGTCATAAATAAAGAAATACTCATTATATCATTTATCTATCAACAACCATTGCCAGTTCTGTAAATGACTATAAATGTTGTGTGTTTTCAACTTTATCGTAATTATGTCAATTTGCCATGTGCCGAGATCAGAAGTTATTTGCAACAGCAGCTGGGTACTACGTAATGGGTGCAATCGAACGTCACTTGACGTTAGATGCAAAGAGAAAAGTTTATCTACTATTTCCTATGACGATGAAAGATCGATCAATTTCCAGGGATTATTATTTCCAGTTTCAATTCCATCAGTTTTCATTTTATTTATTGCCTGTACAGATGCATTCACTAAGAAGGAGACCGTGTTTGGTAGTTTGAAATCTCATCCGAAATCGTATATTGATTTCGCCACTGAAATATTTTTCGACGTATAAGCAATGTAAACAAGATTTCCAGATATAAATTTATATCAAAAGTCTTAGTTTTATCGCAGATAGTAAACTTTCTCCCATTTGAACAGATAAAGCCGATGACAGAACTAAAAACATCCGTCGTCTGAAATGTTTATCTGTTACAAGCCACGATAACATGCATATCGCGCCAACAGTGTTTCCTGAATTTCCCTTCGACTGTTAATAACAGACTGGCAAATTCACTGTTTACCTGAACGACTTGATTTATGTCTATCGAAAATACCAAAGTAAATTCGCGATCCACGCTGAAGGCGGAAACGATATTTTTCTCCATCTCTGAATCTTCGGCCGAACTCAGGTGAGTTTGTAAATATTTTCGTAGATTAAGTTAATGATTAATATAGTTTTTATGTAATCGCAGACGACGTATCGGCTCAGGTTCAGAGCGCAATTGCGTCAGATAAACGCGCATGAACAACAACTGATAAAGACAATAGTCCTCGCTCTTATGCAATTTTAGATAACGTTGGCTGCGCATTAAGACTAGCACATACTATTATGATCCCTATACCTTCATTATATGGCACATAATCAGCTGGAACCCACGATAAACACTTTTACAGAATAGAGCACGCTGGCTCACAGCTGTGTAATGTGTATACCATTTACATAATCTGGCCGAAGCGAAACCGGCTGTGAGGACTATTGGCAATCAATTTTTAATCAAAGTACAAAGCGATAGAGTACACTTTGTGTTGTTCGCAACAAAGGCATATATTTCCTTTGATTAGTGCGTACAAACAGTTGCAGAGTCGACATATAGAAACAACTTCCGCGGCAATAAGTGAGTTTCTACTTGATTATAAGGTACATGACGATGGCTGGCATTTAAGATTTACCACACACATCTGAGAACTGAGGAAAATTATTTTAAATCACTATCTGCCTTGATTACTTGATGTTACACTACGTGCCAAATGACTAGATTTGTTTACGTTGCACCATCATAAAAATTTGAAGAACATATAACGTCTAACGTAGATCACGGACCAAGTTTTGAGAATGTTTTTTCCGGTCGTTCAAAATCACTGCACGGTTTCCCACAATTCGAAAACAGACGTTGAATATACAGTATTCGAAGTAGATATACTAGAACTACTTTATATAACTTTGGCCACTCACCTAAATTTAATGAGAAACATTTTCCTTCGGCCGAAATGAGAATGTTTTCGCACAGCAGTCGCCGATGGACACGTCTAAGAAGCAGAGAGACATCAGATATAATGAGGACACACGCGGAATAAATTAATGGAGATACGATCGTGCCGAGAATTGATACAATTGGAAGAAACAAGCTTGAAACATTATACACATAGTATATGATCTTTTAACCTACAGATTGAATGCAATGCTCTTCTGATTTGTTTTGCTCTCTGTCTAATTCGAATTGGTCTATAAGGCAAGAACCTCTTTTGAATCTATTCCTCAGATCTTGCCTTCCATGATCTCTTTAAATAACATGAAGATGAAGACGAGAAATCATAATCTGGTGCATATTCATGTGTTTTTTTAAGAATCCATTTCAAGTAAACTAACTTAATCAATGTCGGTACTTCTACTTTAGTTATTTACAAAGTTAACGGTCAAGCAAAAACGGTTCTAAAAAAAAAACTATGAAATTCAACACATACATTAGGTCACGTCAGGTCGTCACAGAAATGACGTCAAAACTCCACAAACTATGAACACACGAACCGATAATTATTGTAAATAACCGAATCTTCGCGCCCGATCCGACACGGAAATAAAAACAAAGATATTTATAATGCACACGCGAAATGTCAATGAACGTAGGGCTGCAGTTTGTGCCAAGAATGCGCTAATTAAGATACACGTAAGTAACTGTTTCACGCCAACGCAATGACCTATGGAAACATGCGAAAACGATAATGATTATGAATATTATCGATTCATTGGAAATCGGAATGTGTGTGGTAGTTCTGGAGAAATTGAGAAACCGATTCCGCGATATGAACTAACTATTTTCTTCATCTATATTTTCTGTAACTTATATGGTGTACCTACATAATAAAGAGGTATTCTTCTTCTATTATTTATATCTATTGGTACTGAGACGGTTAACAAGAATTAAGTGCAAATGAAATCCTGAAATCCTTTCATCTTTATAATATTATATTAGTATAGATTAATTCACAGCTGATGCTTTTTTTAATGTACAGTTAAATTCAGACTTAAACACACGAATCACTTACAATTTCACCAGAAATGCAAAAGATCTTCCAAAAGAAACTTCGCGACCGACTTTCATGCTATATTTAGCAAATACAAACACATTCAAAATTATACCGTTTAAATCATCAAGCAAGAGTAATATTCCGAGCTGGACGATCTGCGTATATACAGCTTCCGGCTGAGAGTAGGTATCATGAGGATGGGCAGCCGCATCCTCCTGTGCATCACTAACAAGATAGCCACTGCTATTACCAATGAGTTGAGCAGGCTTGGTGAGTAAGGCTACAACTAGATCAATCGGTCAAAAGGACTCGTAGAAGAGCCACGTTATGACCTACGGAATAGAACATTCGTAATCCAAGTTCTGACCTGATATTAGTGTTTGGATAAACTTGACTCTCCTATCGAAAGGACTGGCCCTTATTAGCAATGAAAATATGCGGAAACGACAGAGACGTTTGCTTTGCAGTGGGATCACGAGTCTCAAGATAGTTCTTCTGCAGTAGATACTATTAAACTTTTCGTTAGTTTAGGCAAGGCACGTGCATTTTTTTTGTTGATCAAAAACCTGTTTATGGTTAAAATCGTTCGCTATTCAATACAAATTGGCTATCTACGTAAACTATTAGGCAATAGAAAATATTGCGATGGTGCTTGAGCAAACTGCGCAGTGTTACGATTTGAGTACAAAACAAGGTATGGAAATAGATTTCGCAATAACAATAATATTTTTATCATATGAGAATGTTTGCCTTCTTGTTTGTATCCAAATAACTGCGGAGATTGTTTTTTTTAATACCAGTTCTTTTTGTGCGTTTTTTCCCCGTAAATATTTCTAACGGTTAGGTTAGGTTATAAATAAACATTAATTAGGAATATTAAACACCGATTTAGACACAACTGGACTATGTATAGGGTTGCCAACCGTCTGAATTTCCTCGGATTTGTCCTAGTTTGGAGGGCGTGCGGGGAGGGCCCGGGCAGTGTTCTCCAAAAGGGTCCTGTGAAAAACCGGGACACTTTTTGTGTCAGCGGAATCTCGATTGACTAAAGATAAGTAATAAATTGGATCAAATCTAAATTAACAATTCATTCGTAATCGTAACATCGCCAGCATACAAGCTAGCTCCAAAATAATAAAAATGCCCGACGCTGTAGTTTTATATCGCAAACCAGCTGTAAGAAATAAAAAATATAAGTATATTTTAAACGACGGCGACGACATTGCTTTTGGAAGTCCCAGGGGAAAGTACTCAATCTCAACCAAATGTCCAGGGTTTTTAAAGTATTGTCTGGCACGGCGGCGTCGGCAATTCGGGTGATAGCAGCCCTACCTATAATATAACAGATTGCTCAAAGTTTTGTGGCAACAGCTTCACGCTTGAACTGACTCCGTTAAATCTAACAGTTGCTAAGTGGAAAACTTATTCATCCAATATGGTCGATTTCAATACTAAACGAATGCTTTTAACATAAGTGTTCCGTATTAAAACATGGAACCTTTATTGTTTCATGTCCAGACTGATTTATATTTCCTTTATTTTGACGCCTCTACAATTTGAATTATAATACTTACTACGCTAAAATACGACTTCAAAGAAAAAAAAAACTTCTTTGAAATCAAAAGTGTTCCCGTCACAGCAGTGAAATATGCAAAATTATGACAGCTGAGTCATTTTGGTAATTAACTTAAATACTCGTATGTGTGTTTATAACGGATTTAAATACGTAACTGTATAATTTGGAGACAAACGACCTTGTGACTTTGACCTCTAAAACCTAAGGAATGAAATAGTTAATTCTTTGGAGTTTTGCAATGTTTGTTTTTTAGATAGGGTCACCTGTGGATATCGTAACAATTTCGATACGGATTGTAAATCTATTTTACTGGATGCAACAGATGAGGGGCGAAATCTCGTGTTGCGTTTTGTTTCATTCCTAGATCTCAGGCACTTGACTGTATGTGTGACAAGCTGTCAAAAGGTGTCAGAAGTTGTATTGATTGATTGACTGATAGATTAAAAATCACTTTGATACCAAGCCCGGCTTATCCTGTCGTTCTGCCAGTCAAATCGACTTCCTTTATGTCTTCATCCTGATCACCGTTTAAGGGCATGACTTTGACGTTTGATAGAAGCAGCAGGTGCAGCTAATATAGAATACTAAATTATAAGTAAAGTACTTATTCATATTTATCTTCCATGTCTACGTAATAAGCCAGAAAGTGTCAAAGATGGACATGAAAAGAGAGAGAGAGTAAATAAATAGATAAACTTGAATATGGTTTCGGCTCACAATAAATTGTTTTATTGTCTCCTATTATTCGATGACGCCCAAATGACATTCTATGTTACGCTGACATATCATCATTTTGACCCTGTGCTTTCTTCAATTTTTTTACCGTTCTCTTGTAAGTTGTATCCTTATTACCTTCTGATTAAAAAAAGAGAAAGTATACAATAAGTACATACATATACTCGTATCTATCTCCAATAATATGGATTTTGTATCGGCATGACCATGTAGGAACCAATCTAATACAATTTGAATTAATCTATCAATCATGGTCACTGATCCATCAATACATAGAGGATTATGACTTCGAAATTCGATTAATCCCTATTTTCGGCACATAGGATCGTAAATATTTGTATTCATATGTCTGCTGGCACGTTGTTTTGCTTACATGAACAGAATATTAAACATTCTGTTGTTTCTTTCATTTATTGAGTATTTTCAGTATAAACTGCTTTAACATGTTAACCAGTTAAATTATTTCTAAGCTAAGGTTATATTATTTCTGTAAATCAAATGTCTATTTTTGCTCTTTAATTTCGGCGTTGTGTACCTTTTTGTTCATCATTATCATGATTTATATAGAAAAACATCGCATTGATTATAATGTTTTAAGAAGCTCCAATAATGTACGTGTTCAGTTGTTTCATATCTAACTACATTACTTGTACAGTGTTGATGTTGTGGTTCAAATTCAAATCCTGAACGAAATGTATATCTTTAGTCAGTATCTCAGATATATTTTATGTTATTTGCCGGGAAAATATTTCGCGTTGCTAGTCTGTCAGCCATATGGCAATGTTCTGACACAAAGGCTTAGGAAACTCAAAGTTTATTAAAGTCATCTTTCACTCAATTTGGTCCTAATCGAGCGTGAATGAGGGACGAAGGTTAAGTTTTTGCTAGAATTTAGAACATGGCGAAAATATTGTAGTTCTACCTATAAAGCAAAAGATTAAACATAGAATAACAGTTTCTTTTTGTGGTATTTTATGACTTAGCATCTCCTTTGTGCAAAAAAACAAAGTTTGGATTCTTTATGGTCTGGCTGACCATAAGGAATCTTAACTTTAGTTTTTTGCAAGCTAGCGTTACGCCAATTACTGTCAGTACTCTGCCTAGTAATAATCTGTTAGATACGGTAAGCCTAATGATATATTAGGCTTACCGAGAATATAGACCCGAAGTGAGATGCTCCAATTCCTTACAAGACGACTCGATTAGTTTATAGATTCTAATAGGCTTCAAATTTAGTTCGAAATTGAGCCTCTGTGTAGTACCTAAGTGGTTGTAATGGAGATATTCCAAATAGACCTGAATAACCTGAATTACATGTGATAATAAACAGGCTAGTTATACCTATGTGTCGTAAAGGAAGTCTCATAAAGAAATATTCTCCTATCAATTTTATCGAAGCGATGTGTGAATCGGGATCTGAGAAATATTTTCATAATATCTATGGCCAGCCTTACAGTTTTTTTTTTTTGTACTGTGGCACTGGCCATACTGTTCTATTAGCCACTGTATCTGTCAGTTTGATGTCGTCACAATAACGTGTCGTGTGAGATCATGGTCCTCCAGGGTCGTCTTTTACCGACTGGAGGCCCTGGGCACAAGATAATGGGACATTATTATGTTGCCAGAGGACTTTGCTAAAAATAAATAAAGGTAATTCTAGATTCATTCGACTGTTTATAAAGTCACATTAAATAAAATGGTAATTGTAATTTTATCTGGGACAGAAAGTTTTTCAGCTTTTAATATTTAGTACTTAAAAAATCTATGGAGTTAATAAATATGTTTTTTCGTTTGATTTGCTTGTATTTAATCTGGCAGACAATACCCGGCTCATATCACTTTTCCTGAGTGGCCAGTAGAAAGGGAGCCTGAAATCTTCTGTAATGTTATAAACCGTAATGAAAGGAAAAACAACCAATTCTATTGATTACCACACCGCAGAGACAATAAAACATCCCAGTACACGACGTTATGATAACTATCGCTAGCATATCACTGCCACCAATATTAATTGGCTTGGTTATTTATATTGAGCCTTGTTTTCCGTCGTATTAGATATAGATTCGAAGGAAAACAATGACTTTTTTTTTAAGCGTTGCCCCACTCTAGGATTTACTCCTGTATCGTGGGTGCGTGTCACATAAATGAAAACTCACGTGTACAAGACACCCAGACCTGGAACAATTATCTGTAGGCCATACAAACATTTGTTCCGTACGGGAATTGAACCCGGGACATGCAGCGCAGCAGCCGTACGCTCAACCACTGCTCCAAACGTGTCGCCAAAACATTACACATGGAGAATGACTTGTCGCATGTCGCGGGTTTGATTACTGCACGGAATAAATATTTGTATGGCCTACATATAGTTGTTCTAGGTCTGGCAGTTTGTGTGTGTGAGTTTATATGTTTGTAAACGCACTTACACACAGGAGAAGTTCTAAATGTGAGGCAAAGCCACACTAGGTTTTATTTAAGAAAAAAAAAAAAGTTTCTGTGAATTTGTCGTTGGAGTGCCATAATAACTAAATAAATACTGTGTTTGGTGTGAGGTTTATGTTTTTTTTCTAGTCTTCATCTTTATTTACATCAGTTTTTGTTTCTACCATCCAACATTTCTATTCAATGCCACGAAATTCTACAAATTCCTAATCCAATAAACTTGATTCGATTTCAGTAGACTCGTACAACGAGTGCGACTCTATTAACATGACCTTTTCACAAATAAAAACGAATTTGTGTCGCTAGAATCTATGACAGATAAATTGATGTCTACGTCTAAAGCAGATGATATTAAATTTATGATAAATGGACATTAGAGGGACAATTCTAATTAATTAATTCTAAGATTGCGAATGAGATGCAATTTACAAAAAAAAAAAAAAAACTAGATGCGAAATAAAATATCAGAGGGCCAACCCTCTGATATTTTATTTAGTGTATAGTTTTATGTCAATATCATTCACTTTTTTTTTCTGTATGGGAAATCATCAAATAAATTCTCCCGTTCTGGGAAGAGCGGAAAGGAGTGTCAGACTCTTACTGACTCCACCCCGTGATCCTTCTAGTGCCCTTTGCATTCCAGGGCCGCGGTGACTCTTGCGAACAAATTCCGCAACCCTAGCAATATCATTCAACCTTAACTCTAGTATTCTGTCCTCTTATTAAAATGATACATTCGTGAGCGTCTACGCTTAGCATGTCATTGATATAAAACAATCTTTGACCAAACTATCAATGCTGTTCAATATATTACATACATCAATTGATAAATGATAAATGATAAATGATATTTATTTTGTAAGTAGGTTGTAAATAACACTTTTACACGTCAATATTTTTGGTCGTTATAAACTAGATGAGGCCGGTGTTTCCTAGCTGACTACCCTGAGAAGAAACACCGAAACAAACTCAGAGGTCAAGGTCTCTTTTAAAGTCCATACAATTGTACTGGTCAAATCATATGAGAACCATGTAGGTTGGTGTCTGAAGTGGTCTTTTGAGGAAAGGACCACACAGATTTGAGTTGACCTGTCCAGACAGTGCAAGCATTTGTCAGTTACCGAGTAGCTCAAACTTAGAACTTTAAGGAGCTCGTCGATTTGACGATCAATACTAAAGTAAGGACATTTGGGTAGGCCACATAAAGAACTCAAACCGCCAGACTAACAAGAAATGAACCCCTAACATAGCGATCTACATGGTCCTCACATTCACAATACGTTATATGAGGACCATGTCAGTGTCTGAAGTGGTCTTTTGAGGAAAGAACCACGCAGATTTGAGTGGACCTGTCCATTAATTGCAAGCCTTGGTCAGTAGTCGAGTAGCTCAACTTAGAACCAATAAGGAGCTCAACGACTCGACGAACAATGCCAATGAAAGGACATTTGGGTAGGCCACAAAAAAACTCAAACAGCCAGACAACGCTAAAAAAAAAAAAAAAAAAATAAGGAAAAAAAAATAGTTGAAGAGGAAAAAGCAATAATAACCCATATAGTCCTCATATTCACAATAGTAAATAAATTAAAAAATATAATACTTTACAAAGTAAGCATTCATGTCAAAATAAGAAATTGTAATAAAATAAAAAGAATACTTTAAAAAGTAAACATTCATGTCAAAAGTAAACTAAACGAAAATTAAAACATGTCAAAGTGTAAAAATATAAAAGAAAAACACAGAAACAAAACAACAACATAAAACATTGGGCCATGTACACAACTGAAGCAGCTCAATCCCAAGCCTTCTTGTCCTCCAGATAGTCTTTAACTGTGTAAAAAGCTTTCTGGCATAGCTTACGTTTTATAAATACTTTGAATTTATTTATGCTTAGTTCTTGAATGCGGCCAGGAAGTTTATTATAAAAATGTATACATTGGCATCGAAAGGAACCACCTATTTTCTTGAGCCTGGTTTTAGGAACAACAAAATTGTGTTTGTTCCTAGTATTTATGCTATGGATATCACTGTATTTTTTAAACAGATTAATATTTTTATGTGCGTACAAGAGATTCTCATAGATATACTGAGAGGGCACAGTCATTATATTAATCTCTTTAAATTTTTCTCTGAGTGAGTGTCTGGGATTTAATTTATAAATCGCACGAATAGCCCTTTTTTGTAAAACAAATATTGTCTGCATATCGGCGGCATTTCCCCACAACAGAATTCCATATGACATCACGCTATGAAAGTAACTAAAGTACACTAAACGGGCCGTTTCTAAATCAGTTAAGCCACGAATTTTCCTAACGGCAAATGCTGCAGAACTGAGTTTTTTTGACAGTTTATCTATATGGGGGCCCCACTGAAGCTTCGCATCCAAAGTGATGCCTAAGAACACTGTGGTATCTTCGGGTTTCAACTCTTCACCCTTTATTGTTAGAACAGTATTCACTTGTCTTACATGAGGTAAAGTAAACTTTATGCATTTCGTCTTCTTCTCGTTAAGTAGAAGATTATTAACATTAAACCAGTTAACTACAGTCGCAAGGGCACTATTTATATTGTCAGTAACCATCTGCTGACGTTTTAGTTTGAACAAAAGCGACGTGTCGTCTGCAAACAACACTATATCATATTTATCTTTTATGAGGTACGGCAAGTCATTAATATATATCAGAAACAGGAAGGGACCTAAAATTGAGCCTTGGGGGACCCCCATCCTGACTACCGATCCAGGAGACCTTTTACCATTGACATCAACTCTCTGAATCCTACCACTCAAGTATGAAGTAAGAAGATCCAGAGAGGTGTCCCGGATTCCGTAATAGTGCAATTTCCTGATTAACGTCTCATGGAGAACGCAATCGAACGCCTTGGACAAATCGCAAAAAATGCCCAAAGCATCGCATTTGTCCTCCCATGCATTGTAAATGTGTCCTAGAAGTTCAACACCGGCATCGGTTGTTGAACGACCCCTCGTAAAACCAAACTGTTTGTTATGTAAAAATTTATGTTTATTAAAATAACTTTGCATTTGATTTAAAATAAGTTTCTCAAAAATTTTACTAAAAGTAGGTAGCACTGATATTGGTCTATAATTGGAAGGGTCTGATGTACTCCCCGATTTAAATAACGGAATTATTTTACTATATTTCATTAGATCAGGAAACTCACCACGGTCTATACAATTATTAAAAATAACAGCTAAAGTAGAGGCTACAATGTGTATAATGGACTTAGCAAGGTCGACAGAATTACCCCATAGATCGGCAGTCTTTTTAACATTCAATGAGTTAAACGTTTTTACGATATCATTAGAAGTGACATGTTGGAATTTGAATTCGGCATCACAAACTGGAACGTTTTCTTTAAGTAATGCTTCTGCAGCCCTAGGTGATGAATCTAGAAACTTAGTCGTCGATACGGGAATCTCTGCAAAGAAATCTTCAAAAGCCGCGGCGACTTGCGAATCTAATTTAATTATATTGTCATTAATAGCAAGGCTATAATCACTACTTCGATTGCAAGACCTTCCCGTTTCGCTATTAATAATATCCCAAGTCATTTTTATCACATTACTACTATTTTTAATTTTTGCACTCAAGTACCTAGACTTGGCTATATAACAAACCTTTTTAAATAGTTTAGTATAATTCTTAACATATAAATTAAACTCTACAGTATTAATATAAGTTCTTTCTTCGTACAGCTCATAAAGCCGTTCTCTACTTTTATAAATACCAATGGTGGCCCAGTCACTGAAGGAAGTGTTACTGTTAACCGAAATGGTTTTGGGAACAAATGTTGTATCAAACTCTGCACAATACATTTTGAAAAAATCATTGTAACATTGATTAGGGTCACCATTAGTTGACAGAGTTGGCATTTTATTTAAAAGTTTAGTTTTAAATATTTCTAAGCGAAATTTTGATTTTGGGTTAACAGTGATATCCTTTTTTGTTTTGGTTTTATTTATATTTGGTATAGATATAAATTGTCCACAGTGATCTGAATCTATTAAATTAATCATCTTTGTATGGGTAGGTACAACATCTGTATAGATATTATCTAGGCAAGTGGCACTAGTGGGAGTTATTCTAGTAGGCTCCATGAATAGGTTTGCAAGATTGTATGACTGAAACAGACTTGTAATTTTCGTACTTAAACTAGAATTTTCTAACAAATTAACATTAAAGTCACCACAGACAATGATAGACTTGCTTGAATTACAAATTTTGTGCAAAACTTCATCCATTACTGTTTCAAAACTATCATACAATCCTGAAGGTGGTCTGTACACACTTAATATAATATACTGCTCCAATTCAATACAGGCTATTTCAATAATCCGCTCAACAGAGAGGCTCACTATATCCTTACGGTCTTTAAACTTAAGATGATTATTTATTAAAATTAATGAGCCACCATGTATAGCATTTTCTCTGCTGAACGAGCTACCAACCTGGTGATTGCTATAATTAAACTGAAACTGATGGCTTTTAAGCCAATGTTCCGTTAAACAGAGAATATCAATATTGTTAAAATTAAGGAATAATTCAACTTCTAAGTCTTTGTTCATAAATCCTTGAATATTTTGATGCACCAGGTTAATAGTATTTGTTGATTTTAAAAGGTTATTTGAATTACTACTATTTTGTGTATTGGTGCTAGAGATAATCTCTGTTGTCTTACTTTTTAATTTAAATTATAATTCATGTCAGTATTTGCTGCCAAGGTATTGGCAGAATTATTTAAAATGTCATGGCATTGCTCAATAGGAGCAAATTGTTTAGCCAAGTTCTTGGCTGTTATATTAAAAAAATATGATAGCGACATAGCTATCTGTCTTCGATAAAAGTTTGTCAGATAGTATCTGTTTAAAAGATACCTATCCTTTGTCAAATAAAAGTTATCACCAACATAATTGTTGATGTCAATTAAATGAAATAAGTGATTATGAAATGTCATATTGTGCAGATTCATATTAAAATTAAATCTAGTGAGATTTTCTTCCTGTGGCAAACTTTGGCTATATGGCAACGTGAACATCACAATTTTTCTTAATACGAGGTTACTTAGTGTTCTATAATATTGGAGCAATTCTCCTTTGTTCACATTGCCTCTATTACCAATAAAAATGACAAGTATGGTTTCTTGGTTAAATTTACATTTTATAATTTTTTTCATTATGTCAAATAATGAACAGCCAGGCATACAATTGTTTATTATTGAATGTCCTGGGTATTCATTTGACAAAAGGTGGCCTAAATCCTTTCCTATTTCATCACTATAAATTACAACTTCTTTATTTAAAATATGTTGTGATAAACAATTACTCATTTCTACTGGCAAACTGGCACAAGACTGCAGTAAGGTTGTATCATGCAATGACAGTGAATGGTCTGGTGCTGAAGCAATAGATGGTAATTGACACCGCTCACAGTTGTTTTGTTGTGAGCTTACCAGCTCATTCATTGCCAACACATATTCTCTCATTTGATTTTCAGAGGCTGTATATTTGATGGTCATTGAACTTAATTTCTGCTGTAGGCGGTCAAGTTCACACTGCAAGTCTTCAGTGTCAATCTGGTATTTTTTAGTGCTTTTTTCCAGGTTTGATGAGCATTCGCACACCCAGAACGACACTGTATTATGTCGAAAAATGTCAAAATGGACTTTTCTACATATTTGAATAGCCAAAAATTTGCCGCGTATACCACGAAGACAGGCGTATTTATATTTACAAAAATGTCCAAGAGATGGCGCGCTAACTCACTATTGGTGACGACACGCTGCCAGAGTCATACCTCGAACACAAAACTATTTCTAGTTGCAACTTGTCCGCCTCAGGAACAGCACGTAGATCCTTTACGCAACAGCGAATTATTTCGATTTAATTCAGTGTTGGTGACTGTATTTGTACTACGTGTTTGTAACTATTTCGAAATAGTACTCTGTTGTTGACGAAGGTATGTTAGATTTTTTGTATTATTTCAAAATGGTTCAGTATTATTCGTAAAAGCTGAAAATCAGTTAAATGATGCACTATTGATGGTAGATATAAATTATGCCCTAACTTTGTTAAAAAATAGTAGTAAATATTGTTTTATACTTATCATTGTTACTTACATTATAAACTAAAAGAAATATATTTAAAATATATATTTTTCTTTATATACAAGAATATTAATATATTTTTTTGAGATAATGCACTATTGTTGAATTAATTAAATTAGTAATTGTTATTTGGCAGATGATGAGAGGTCGTGATCTCCTGTTACTTAAAAAGGCAATGGAAGCAACCACTGAAGAAACCAGACCTTTTGTCCAACGAAGAAACGTGGAAAAGGATGCTGAAAATACAAACATTGCAGCATCAACCGATGAGACGTTAGCGATGGCAGCATCAACGGATGCTACATCGTGTTTTATCTGATCATACATAACATAATCAGCCTTTTAACGTTCCAACTGCTGGGACACAGGCCTCCTCCTCTCTAGGAGAGGGAATGGGCCGTAATCCACCACGCGGGCCCAGTGCGGGTTGGTGAATGTCACATGTCTTCGAATTTTTGGTTCTAGGACATGCCGGTTTCCTCACGATGTTTTCCTTCACCGTTTTGAGAGCAGTGGTGATGAAATGAATTACACAAAGTAATGCGCCTGGCTGGGTTTGAACCCGCGATTTACAATTTGTAAGTCGGGGGCCGTTACCACTCGGCCACCACTGCTCTCTTCACCACTTTATCTGATCATAGCAATGAAGATTTTAAAGATGATTCGGATACGGATCCTACTTTTATCTCTCGGCCTCTTGTAATCCCTAGAAGATTATTCTTCTTCCTCCTCGAGCTCCTAGTCAGACTCCACCTCATCATCGTCATACTCCAGCAGCTCGAGTAGTTCAGCTGATGATGAATCTACTAGACCCGGTCTTCCCACAGCGAGTACTCAAGAGGATTCCAATTCTATTCCTATTACTAGAAAAAATACCCGGTTATTTATAGTCAATATTTTTTGTTTGAAGGAATTTATGTATGTAGGTATTATGTTTATTATTTTTTTATTAAAAGAAGGTTTTTTTGTCATTTATATGTTATTAAACACCATGAGTACAAAACGACTACTAGTTTATGTTTAAAATATAATTACTTACTTACTGATTTAAGATAATTTGTCATTTTTTATTGGTCTATTCCTAACAACAAAACAAATGGGTCGTTGTTGTATATTGAATCTCGGTAAAAACAGTAGAATAACTGTGCATTATTTCAGAAGCAACCAGTAAAAAGTATGTAACTCGAAATAATTATTTTTTATTACGTTCAGTCATTCCACAACATTGTATTAAGTCAAAAAATGCATTATTTTGCGTTAATAATGCGTTTTAAATCAACTGAACTATTTAATGCTGATACACATGTGATTCTTCACATGCAATGTGCAGGATATTCGCAATAACTGTGACATAACATGAGATAACGGTTTTTCGTCATTTCTGAAAAACTACCTATTTAGACTTAGTGCAGTGTTGTTCTGGGTGTGCGAATATATCTAATTGTTTTAATAAATTTAGCCTTTCCCTATTAAGTTTTACATTTTTTATGAAGAATTTTTGTTTTTTAACCATTTTCCTTGTCTTTAGTATATATTTATTGATTTTTATGTACTTTTTAAGTTTATTTTTGCTAGTGACTAATCTCATGGCTTTAATTGGTTTAGATTCATTGTCACTAGTCAAATCTATAATATTGGAAGGGCCAAATTGAGAAACCATTGATGGGGCAATAGGCACCAACTCGCTGAAGAGACTTTGATTTAGCGAGGCAGTGATGTTATGATTTACCGTCTCTAGTTGTGAAATCTGACTTTGAGCCTCTTGCAGCTGTTGTTGCAATAAATATTTGTGGTCCAGAGCTTGTTGAATTAATAAGTGGTTCTCGTTCTAGCAATGCTACTGGATTGTTAACTAGGTATAATTTACTTATCATAGTCATTAATTTAGGATTTACACCTCTGTTACGAATGCATTCAACATGTACGTCAGCTGATGTTGGCACAGTACGCAGTACCAGAAGCTGATCAATAGGCTTTTAGAAACAGAGGGTTAGTAACGGTACTGTATTAAAAACAAACAGGCTTCTTCTGGGTAAGCTCATTTCATCGTCGACTTTGTCTCTGTCACCTGCGACCTAGACCCAAGAGTCAAGAGGATATCCATCTTACAATAAAATAAAATAAAAAAAGACAGTCTGCCAAAGATTCTTATCTAGAATTCCCACCATACATTTACAGCTCCTTTTCTGTGTCATTTCCTTCTCTAAATATTTGTCTATATTATTTTCTTCGTCAACATCCTCGACCCGTAACTGTAACTCTATAATCCGACCTCTCAAATACGTGATGGCCCAGTTATATTAATCTTTATATTTGCCGACACATTCAAATGTTGAGATAACGCTATCAAACTATCACGGGTCTATATTGTGGTTGTGATAAGATATGGGGAAAGCCTTTCATGATATTTTGTAATACATTTTGTTTCGTAAACAGTTATGCAGTTCGTTAGTGTGAAGTTGTTTTGTCAGAAATGTTGATAATGATATTCTCAATAAAGGAAATGATACTCAAGTTGGTAAAGTATGCCCATCAAAAGAGAAAGTTACAAATGATAAGGATGTGTCTGAAATGAAAGAGTGTTAAACTAAGTTGGGAGAAGTAATCGATGTGGTCATATTATTGAGAATGACTCCGCAAAATCGGGGTTTACGGTTTGTTGGTATAATTCAAAGTTGGATATTCTTCAGCTTCGTAAACTTAAACAACTAAAATATCAAAATCGCCATAGCCATCGAACAACTAACGAAGAACATTCGCTCTGGCCTATATCGATAAAGGGTCACATCATATCTCCATACTTTCCATGTTCGTGGTCATATTTATAGCAATAACAGTTGAAAACCAGCAAACACAGACCTCGTTGTGAAAGAAACCAATGTACCGTACGGGTGGTCTTCCAAACGATTGGCCATTCATGCAGTAGCGGTCCCTACAATGGCTGAACTTTGTCATACATTGACAGTTCAGTAAAAGCTGTAACTGGCTACTTTGTTACGAAGTTGGTGATGTATGTATGTAGAAATGTCTATCACTGGCCTTTTGTATGCCAAAGCCATTAGACTCCAAGGAGGTCGAATCGACCTTAAAGTTTTTATTTAAACTTCAGTGATGTGTATTAATTGTTGATTTAGTGTTTGGCATGTTTGTGAGAAATATATCTTTAACAAGTGGAGGTTGGGCATTGACCTGAATCAGTTGTGAGGAGATTGAAATCAGCGGTTGAAAAAGGGTTTTAATTTGGGCCGTAAGGTTGGTTTAAATATAGCATCCCTTTGAACATTCCAAGGTTAATCGGCACGATATGTTGCATTTTTCTGCGTGTTCCATGTGAAGCAAGATAAATATTAGGTAGAAAGTTTTGGCAATGAATGCTGATAGCTACAGGAGTTGAGGCAGACAAAAGAAACGATGAATTGAGTGTGTGAAAAGTGATATGCCCAGAAAGAGGGTGACTACTGTGATGAAGAAGAAGACATAGTGCAACGCTAGATACATTGAAAAAAGAATAGATGATTGTAAAGTAGTGGCAAGTTATACCCATAAATATAACCTTAGCATCTTTATCCAGCGACCATTTCAGGCTGCGCAGTGCCGTCCAGATCCAAACCAAAACAAAAACACACGCTCCATGAGTCATTCCAACAACTGTTGAAGATAAATCGTTCTAAAACGTAATAATAACACAAAGTACAAAGAACTGTTACGCAGTTGTTGTCAAAACTGTTTTTATCGTGTGTTTATAGAAGTGATTAGTTATCAGTTTATCAGGCCATGTGGAACTGAATGTGGAACGTTCGCGAAATAGAACAGAGATAGGGATGTTTTATTTGTGATAGCAGTATGCAGGATAGGCTGGTGCAGGTCAAGCGTGAATACGTTACTTCTATACCGAACGCCAGATAAATGTACAATAAAGGTCATTGCCCTTTCCTTGATATCTCTTCGTAGGTACATGGACAAAAAAAATGAATCGTTTTCCATTACTAGTAAATATAAAGGATCACGATGGATGTCGATTCAATATAGCACTAATTCATTATTTCTGTTTTAAGAATTAAGGTTGTCAATAAATGTAGGTGGGTCAATGACTGTTATTGCACATTTATTTGGTGTCGACTTTAGGCAAGCGTGCTCCATTGTCGACCATATCTTTGCTTACTTTAGGTGAGTCTGTGGTCAATCGCGAGACAATCAATGATTTTCTAAAAAAAATAGGTATTTATGTTTTGTTTTTGTAATGTATAAAGACAGTCTTTGCTCATTTTATAGTATTGAAAAAATATTTTGCGTTTCATAATGATAATAAGCCATCTGAACTCAGGGTCAGTCTAGTAACAATGTTTTTTTTTTCTGACAACGCTTATTTTAACCGGCCATTGCATAGTGTTGGAACTTTTTAAGAACCATCAGTAGTTTGCCTTTTGTCCTTATCTGCTATGTGTAAAAGTGTTGTCAGCCTAGAAAATCATACAGCCCACGAGCAGTAGAGAAGGCAAAATTAGCGGTAAAAGGAAAACGTAGGTACCGGTTCTTACCATAAACTGACATTAAAATTATACCTGTTTACGTATTTGGCGGGACGTGAAAACCAGTACTGGTTATTAAATCCACATCTACAAGTTTATTTTAAGCTTAAAAAAAACATTAAATTGGTCATTAGTAAAGTTAATAAAAAGTAATTAATCAGTGACGTATTAACGACCACTTATTTTATCTGAACATGTAATCGTGTTATGAAGGCAAAACAATAATGCGGCGATACTTGACAAACTGTGTTTTTTTTTTGTTTGTTTTAATAAATACCTTATGTTGATAGCAAGAGACGCCAGTGTTCTTGTTTTACACGAAAGTGTAATTACCTGAAAAAATACAACACAGAAATGAATACACAAGGCTTTATATCCAGAACACGAGTATCTTAATAAACAGTCTTTCTTGTTTATAGACTTTATCACAACGATGTAACATCGAAAGTCGTTTGCAGATGTGTCAGTTGGTCAGCTGATCGGATGACCACAAACAAACGACCGTGAACCCTTTGTGACAGCTGTTATGGATTACGGTAAAGAGTTTGCTTCACAGAGGTTTTCTGTGAATCTATGGTTTAGCGAGAATGTTATTGCTTGTGCTTTAATCCGTCTGTTTTAATTTTGAATGTGAAATAACAGTAATTTTCGGAACTGTTTTAAGAACCGCTTTTTGAGTTCATACATAAAAATAAACGTTTTAGTTGTAGTACGTCTGACTGAAAGTATGATATTAAAGTTATGTATATTTATTACTAGCTTCTGTCCGCGACTTCGTCCCCGTGGAATCCCCGATTTTAAAACATTCTTTATCGCTGCTCCGCTCCTATTGGTCTTAGCGTGATGATATATAGCCTATAGCCTTCCTCGATAAATGAACTATCTAACACTGAAAGATTTTTTCAAATCGGACCAGTAGTTCCTGTGATTAGCGCGTTCAAACAAACAAGCAAACAAACAAACAAACTCTTCAGCTTTATAATATTATTATTATTAACTAGCAGCGCCTCGCGGTTTCACCCGCGTAGTTCCCGTTCCCGTGGGAATATGGGGATAAAATATAGCCTATAGCCTTCCTCGATAAATGGGCTATCTAACACTGAAAGATTTTTTCAAATCGGACCAGTAGTTCCTGAGATTAGCGCGTTCAAACAAACAAACAAACAAACAAACAAACTCTTCAGCTTTATAATATTAAGTATAGATTATTAATTATTATAGTATAGATATCAGTGGATAACTTTAATACATAATTTAATAACGCAATCGAAGAAACAATGAAAGGACGAAAGATTTTCTGTTTGTGTGTGTGTGTTTCATTTAGAGAGAGTTTACTCTCTGTTTCTGTACCTAAAGAAAAAAAGAATCATCTTTTGTCCTAAAGTTTAAATGCATCATCATTTAAACAAAATTGGTATGAACAAAAGCGAAATCGTGTAAGTGAAAGTAAGTGTTTAATTAATTTTTAAATGCATAAAAAATAAGCTCTTCTTCACAGCAAAGAACGTCAATTACAATTCCAATCCTTTGACACGAAAATTAAATTTTACCAAAAAAAAGAACTGTTCACGATATTTAATAAGAAAATTCTCGAAATTAATTTGCATTTTATTCACTTCAAATTTTAATAGCTTTCTAGAACCCTTTGATCCATTTAAATGTAGACAAACTTTAAGAGTGTTAGGAGTATAAGGGCAGCTCATTAATTATTATGTCTTGGGCTTGAATTAATTATAAATTATTTTTGTTAAATATCAAACAACATTAGTACAATTTAAACCGTCAATATTTTCAAATTATATTTTTATTAATAGCTGACCCAGCAAACGTTGTGTTGCCATATAAAATAATATATATATATTTAGGGTTGGGGGTCCTTTATCATTTAGGGGGATTAAAAATAGATGTTGGCCGATTCTCAGACCTACCCGATATGCACAGAAAATTTTATAAAACTCCGTTATCTATACTAATATTATAAAGCTGAAGAGTTCGTTTGTTTGTTTGTTTGTTTGTTTGAACGCGCTAATCTCAGGAACTACTGGTCCGATTTGAAAAAATCTTTCAGTGTTAGATAGCCCATTTATCGAGGAAGGCTATAGGCTATATTTTATCCCCATATTCCCACGGGAACGGGAACTACGCGGGTGAAACCGCGAGGCGCTGCTAGTAACTTATAAAAGCGTATACGCATTGTTAAAAATTTGTTATGACGGGTGACAAAATGACATTGATAGAATGTTACCACGTAAAAAGTTTCAATTAAAATGTTAGGCTCAACTGGCGGGGATAACTTACCTAGTTCTAATTGATCAGTTATCGAGCGGGATGAAAAATGATGAAATTACTAAAATGACTATTAAAAAATAGGGTTTAGTGATAAAAGGGTGAAAATTTAGAGTTGTATATATTTTAAACGCCACATTATAAAAAATAAAAATGTTGTCCAAAAAATAAAAATAAAATGTTAGGGGTGGACAACCCTTATCACTTAGGGTATGAATAATAGATAGTAGCTGATTCTCAGACCTACTGAATATGCATATAAAGTTTCATAAAAATCGGTCTAGCCGTTTCGGAGGAGTATGGTAACTAACATTGTGACACGAGAAAGATTTTTTAAAGGTTTTTCGTTTTCTGTTGCATTCTTGCTTCTGGTACTTAAAATACTAGCTGCCGTCCGCGGCTCTGCTCGCGTGAATGTCACTGCTGGAATAAAATTAATCCAGCTGTGTGCTAAATTTTATCAGGATCCGTTCTGACGTGATTGAGTTACAAACTTTCGCATTTTATAGATTATCTTTGTTGGACAATAATATTTTTTCTTACACAAGAAGTGCACAGTACGTTCAACTTTATCAAATTCTAATCTTGACATTCGCATGCAGAACTCATTACCTACGTTTATACATATTTAGTTGATGACTACCTTTTTACTGAAGGCAAAAGCGCCACCGTACGGAACCACGAAATAAAACATTTCTTATTATGCTTTTTGTATTTTTTTTAAGTTGCAGGTCAGTGTTACATTGTAACTTACCTACTTTCACAGTATGCCACCTTAAAAAAAAGTTATCAGAGTAGGTGTATGTGTTCTTTGAAAACATTAATAAAATAATTTTTAGTAAGCTCGAAAAAGAGATTCAATGGTGTAGTTTGGAATGTGCTGCTACACCAGCGCACCTCGTAAGTTGTTGTCAAACGAAGGTTTTCATGTTTCCAGTCTGAATAAATTGAGTAAATATTTAATAAACAGAGTTTATTGGTCATCATAAGGCTCCGGCTAGACTAAAGACTGGTCAAACAGGTTCGTTTATAGGTCCCGTACTCTTCCGCCTTCTGCACGTGTACACCGATAATACTATTACGAAATAAACCAACTAATTGAACATATAGTACGATTTTATTAGAGTTTTCTTATACTTGTAATAATGATTATTTATGTAATTGTCAATTGCACAGTTGATTGTGATTATTACATATATTGTTGTAATGTTAATTAGTGTAATATTTGTATCAGTGTTTATTATGTAATTTAAATAATTTATTGGATGACGTGATGTTGCCCATGCACTGAACTGCACAGAAGACTATAATGCAACCATCCTAAAAGAGTTTCGAATATACCAAAGACCTACAAGTTCTCGTATGTATCTTCAAGAGACTGCTGCACTATTTCACCCATACCGCCCGTTCATACGACAACCTTCAAAAACTTTTGGTTTTGGGAAAGATGGGAAGAATTATACATGAGAAGTAGCCCTGTGGCCGTATTACGAAGTGCCAATGCTATCATGATTCGTGTGAGGGAAAGAGATAGTGCTATTCGTCTTGTGTAACTCCGTCTCTCTCTGACACAGAAATCATGATGGATTTAAGACGTCATAATAGGTCGCCTGGTCGGTGCTTTGAATAAAAGAAGCAACACCTGGACGCTCAAGATTTCCGAAGCACTACAACAGACCAAAGACTATCATAATTGTAGAGATGTCGTCAAAAAGTTAACTCAAATATTTTGCTCAGTAAAGTGTTTAGGAGACAAAAAGACCACGTGGCATTTACACGCATGTAAATTTTACTGTTGCACCGAAGGAACTTTGAAGGAGAGAAGTCGATGAGCTTAAAAACAACCAAAATTAAACGATCATGTAATGTGAGAGTAAATAAGCGTCATAGTAAATAAATAGTTCGCGAGTCAATGACTTGCCGACATTATTACGTTCATTGATTGGAATTTTACAACAACAAGACTGGAGAAAATATCTATGTATATATAGAGAAAATATTAAGTTTTTCAATGGAAAAAGAACTAGGTAAACTCAATGAGATTAAAACCCATAAAAATCTGCCTAGTATCACAACTATGTTGGACTTCCAGTATAACGGGATGCATCTGAAAAGGTACCAACATTTTAAGCCACAAGTCTCAGCAACAGCTCTGACGTTATATTTATAACTAATATGTTACCTACGAATCTTCTCACTGACATTGCTAGGTACGTCTAATGGAAGGTCGGTTATTACCCTAATCTTCGCTCAGATATCACGAAACGTTCTTCAGAATTCTAGATAAATCTGACGTACTGTTTTTTACATTTATCATTTGAAATATCGAAAAAAACACTACGTCCGCGTCAGTTCTGTGTGTCAGAAGTATGTTTTTAAATTTATCAAAAAGCAGTTCGTTTTACAACTGGTAAATGTTGAAATATTAAAACAACGCGACCTTTCAAGGTTCCATTATTAATTTTAGACGGCGCCACATTATAAAGTAGTATTATTAACCTTGATAGCAACACAGTCTATTTTATTATTATATCCGCTTATATAATTCCAAGTTAAAATATGTTCGGAGATGTCATTAAATCCGTACATTGCCCTACTTACGAAATAGTTGAAGGAAGTTACGAGCATATGATACAGTGTTGATGTTTTTATAAATATAAAAATAAAAACACGTATATCTTTCAAAGTTGAATTTAATACAACAATCTACAAGAAACATTAGCCTATATCTGCTCGGAGTGAAGGAAATAACACTAATATGCTAATGAACTCTGAAGAAAATATCATCGTGTGTTTATCTCAGCTGTAATCATCAGGTCTTAAATTAGAACGTCTAGATTCAGGCCCACCTCACGAATTATTGGTCGCCCGTTGAATTAATTAAGACATCGAAATTCACGATATGTGAGGACGTAATGCTTGTGTCCGGAGATGAGAATCTGAAGGATGGAAGAAAGATTTTCGACAGAGCAAAGGAGGTAATGAGTGACTAACGACTGGCCTAGGGTCGAGCTAAGGGGGATTTGATTGTGTGAAACTGCCACAGGATACTGGCTCTTCTTCTTCAAGTGTTGATGGTGATCCATTTTGCCTATGCCATTATGCCTTGGAGGCGTTTATACCAGAGTCAGTGGGAATAATCAAGTCGTCGCAATGATTTAGGTGTAAAAGCACTTGGTGTACAAGTGGGTAATGTTTTTGGATAGACGCACTGCATTCACATTTGGTGTCAACGACTGTATTTGCAGATGACCTACCTAGATGCGCAACCGATTAAGTGCTTTCCATATAGGACGCTGACAATGATGAGAAAGCAAGAGTTATCTTGAAACCATTAGAAAGTGTGAGCGAAGTGCATACAGACCACTTTTTATCAGTGCATCTGCAAGTGAAAACTTAAGCTGTGGTAAATGGAACCATAAACAAGTCATCATGGGCAGACATGATAAGCAAAAAAAATCACAGAATGCTTAGCGGCTGTCGTCCAAAGAATCTCACGCTTGATTTAGCGACCGTAAACAGTTTTTGTACCAAACAGTGGGAGTTATATTGAATTGATTCAGATAATTTCGTACATTGTAAGTACTCGGGTTGAACGCTCCATCCTTGAGTTAAAGAAATCTTTCTGTGAAGATGTTTGTACACGGTTGGCATTCATTTACAACTACAAAATATTACTAGGCTATTATTAGGCTAGGAACGACTGATACCTGGAGTCATTAGTTGATAAAATTGATTGAGTCAGGCGTTACTTTGCGGAAATCCATTTTAAATTTGAAAATGAAAACAATATATCTAGTTTTAATTTCCGCGAATATTAGTGGGTTGCAGGTATGCACCTCCCTCCCGCCCGCTATATTATGCACATGCAAGATTACTGGGCAAATGCAAGGATTTTAAGCACATGCAGGAAGGCAATGCAAAACCCAACACCATTACCGACACGTGTTTCGCCTCTCCACGAGGCATCCTCAGGGGACGTGTTGACTCGCTGACCGTTGAGTTGCGACTGAGCATTTAGTTTTTTTTTTTTTTTTTTTTTTTTTTTTTTTTTTTTTTTTTTTTTTTTTTGGAATGGACCACTCGCAGTTCAGCACACTAAGGCTGGTTACTGCTCAACCGGACAATCCTGTGGTGGCCTCAAATGAATTTAAGGCCCCCAGCCAGGGCCTGAGCATTTAGTACAAGGCACCCCCCTTTTATACACTGCCACCGTTGGTTATTTGTGTACAACTACCCACAAACATTCGCAGTAAAGGGGAAGAAACCAAATTCGTCTGGTCATTCAACAGTAAAAAACAAACAAAATAAAACAAACAAACTAAATAAAACTCACCCAAAAATTAAATTTAAATTAGAATTAGAGTCCCAAAACTCCCTTAACTTTTTGGATTTAACTATCACAAAACACAATAGTGACTTAGATTTCCAAATTTATCGAAAGCCGACACACACTGACACGACAATACCAGCCTCTTCTTGTCACCCTCTTCAACATAAATTAGCCGCCTTCCGCAGCTATATTCATAGATTATTTGCCCTCCCCCTTTCAGCAGAAAATTATGTAAAAGAACTTAATATTATTTACCAGATCGCAATTTCTAACGGTTACTCAAAGTCAATGGTAGACAGTTTAATTAGTAAAAAGCAGAAAGAAAGGGTTCGTTCACTATTATATGCATGTCCGCGTACTAATATTAATAGATATGTGGCCAGTCTGACCTATATGGGCCCCATTTCAGATAGAATTAGTAATTTACTTAGAAAAAACAACGTTTATGTAGCGTTCAGAACGGACCAGAATATACGCCGTATTTGTAACGGAAAAGATATTTTAGAAAATAGTAAAAAGTCTGGGGTGTATAGGCTGGTCTGTGATGAATGCAACGGGGTGTATGTGGGTCAGACGGGCCGAAACTTTGACATAAGGTATGGGGAACATGTTGCCGCGTATAGAAATGGCCATTCGGACAAATCGAATTTCGCGAAACATCTAATTGATACCGGCCATTCTTTGCGCGACAACAATAGTTTTAATATACTACATATTTGTGATAAGGGTTTCCGGCTGTGTGTTTTAGAACAATTAGAGATTTTTAAACATAGTAATAATAATAATTTTGCACTGTTGAATGACCAGACGAATTTGGTTTCTTCCCCTTTACTGCGAATGTTTGTGGGTAGTTGTACACAAATAACCAACGGTGGCAGTGTATAAAAGGGGGGTGCCTTGTACTAAATGCTCAGGCCCTGGCTGGGGGCCTTAAATTCATTTGAGGCCACCACAGGATTGTCCGGTTGAGCAGTAACCAGCCTTAGTGTGCTGAACTGCGAGTGGTCCATTCCAAAAAAAAAAAAAAAAAAAAAAAAAAAAAAAAAAAAAAAAAAACTAAATGCTCAGTCGCAACTCAACGGTCAGCGAGTCAACACGTCCCCTGAGGATGCCTCGTGGAGAGGCGAAACACGTGTCGGTAATGGTGTTGGGTTTTGCATTGCCTTCCTGCATGTGCTTAAAATCCTTGCATTTGCCCAGTAATCTTGCATGTGCATAATATAGCGGGCGGGAGGGAGGTGCATACCTGCAACCCACTAATATTCGCGGAAATTAAAACTAGATATATTGTTTTCATTTTCATTAGTTGATGATAATAATTATGTACATCTACACTTAATATTAAAAATTAGGAAAAATAGGAAAAATTTGTTTGTAACGAATAATCTAAAAATCTACTGGACCGATTTTAATCATTCTTTCACCGTCAGATTGCTAGATTATCCCTGACTAAAATAAATAAATATTTACCCGTGTGTATCCGGGACGGGCCGCTAGTTAATTATATTAGTTTTTTAATTTAATAAATGTCTATGAATCTAATCAGTGAATGAATAATAATGATCCACTAAGATTTGAAAATATAAAAGCCAAACACGATATTTATACAGCCAACAACGAGACTAAACATTTCGTAATTAAAAAATAATAGGAGCATCAATTTAGTTACGACTAACTAAATAAATCCCAGGTTTAGAAACGCAGTACTGAATAAATAGATTGAAGAATGCTTTTCGAATTCACTAGACGTGGATTGAGTCAATATTAAGAGAGTTAACAACCTCGCAGTTTGGGGGTTAATAGGGTGTTTTTCGAAGACTCAAATCCATGAATCCCTACTGATTTCGTATCGAGTACATTGCTCCCACTTCGATAGATCGGTGTGTTGTGTATGTGTGGGGTGAATGAATTCCAACAAACGCAGCAATCGATGGACGATACGACGTCTGCGGGTCATTGAATCGAATCGCCTTTATGCAAATTTGCTGTTTGAGTAACGCGATCGAGGCGGTTTTTAGATTACAAACGTTTTATTGTGCTTTGAGTGATTATGAGCTGCCTTCACGTAATTAAAACCTTCCGTTTTCAGCAATAAAATCTGTGCTGACGACTTGTTGAAAGAATTCGTTTACTATTTCAGTTCTAAACCATTTCATTGCCATTTCTTCTAGTGTTGTTATCTTTACTCGTTTGGTTCAGTTAGTGGGAAAACGTCCTCCATAATTCATTGTTTCTGTAAATATTTGTAGTTTAGAAACAGGTTCGTTTAATTAATCGACCATTGTTATAAATCAATCAATATGAGTGGGTACGATTACGACAAAAAGTTTATTTTAAGATTATGAAAAAGTTACAGAAATATAATAATTTATTCCAGTTCGTGACATTAAATTGATGTTAACTTTTTTAGATCTCTTTTATATACAGTTGAGTAACAAGCGTCTTGTGGAAAAAAACGTATATTGTGAGTCTGTAATTGATAAAATCTTACGTAGGTTTTTTTAACAATACCAGAAAAACAGACGTTGTTTGTCTTTATAAAAATAGACGCGTATTTTTATGGCGAGCGTCCCTTGGGCAAGATTCGAATAAGGTTGTCAATTGTCTCTTTGGATAATTTCGAGCATCGGTAAATCGAATTTACAATTTAGCCTTAATCGTATTTAATGTCAGACTAAATAAAAGACAATGAGAGAGAATCGAAGTTTAAACCTAATTTAATGTACAAAGCCAGTGAGTATATCGAGTTAAGTAATTGCTCTAGAATTTTGAAAAACTTAGTTTTAACTTGATAACAGATTCTTAACCTTAGTTTTATGAATAACGAATACGAATGAGTAACAGTGACCTATTGCGTCTTATATTTGCAACGCTCAAGTTAGACGTAGTGGGGACTACAAAGGGTAGTTGCCTAAAAAAATCTGATTAGTCTGTAAGATAGACTTCCCAAAAATATTGGACACGTATTTTTTATTTTTTCACGTAAACAAAAAACGAAGACGATATAGTGCGTTGAAAACTCGTGTGACGTCACTCCGTGCGACGATTTTTACCACGCCCTGATGTCACAAGCCCCCACTCATGATCTTTGAAGCTTTTTATCTTCGTCAATTTTTAGAGATTTCATAAAGCAAAAAATACGGGTCCAATATTTTTCGATAATCTAACTGACGGACTAAATAGAATCATATTTTTATTCCTCAGAAAACAACCCTATTGTCAATATTGTAGCACCAGGGAACCTCGCCCCTAGTACTACTTACTATTCTAACGAATAAAACACGGTTTAGAATTTAACTTCATACTACTCGAGCAACTGAATCACTGATATTTAGAAAAAGCACATGTTACACTTTTAAAATTCTACTTTTGCCAGACGCTTTAAGTTCTATCGACAATTTTTTCCGCGAGTGACCTGCAGGCAAGGAGGCTATATCTTGACAATATTCTGCAATCAGTGAATCAGAGCCGCTGTCAGATTCCGAGACCGTCCTGTTTATTCCAGATCTGTCAACCTTGTTTGAAGTACCGTCGGTTAGTGCCCCCAAATCGTCCAGTCAACGGTCCTTACTCCTTAGTAATGCGCATGAATCATCAGATTTATATCTCGGACGTGCTGAATAAAAATATACTGGAATTTATGTCGAATTGGGTTACCAAATTGGGCTTTACTTTGAACGTCATTGGTTAAATTTACACGTATTTTATTCTTGTTGTGAGAGCTGCGTGGCTTGTTATCTATTATTCCTTTTGATTTGCACTATTCGATTGCCAACATGTTAGCAATAGATTATGTTAATTCTAGGGAAGGATGCAGTTTCAATGAAGTTTCCATACATAAAAACTTTTTTCCTCTTCTTATTGAACTGAGTAGAAACGTTATTACAAAAGATCGTATCAATAACCGAGAAGAAAAATAATGAGTAATAATTAGACGTACTGGTCAGAGTAGCAACATACCTAAGTATTTATTGTTATGTAACGAAGTCGAGAATCTGTCGGCGATGACATAAAAATAATGACAATGATAAATCGTGTTCCGTACAAACGGATCGTTGTCACAGTGCATACGGCGGCGGTAACCTTCAACCAAGTTGTTTGATGGTACCTGTTACCACTAAACACGACAGGCAAGAAGATCAAGAATTATTTGGAAAACATCAAACTATACGCTGAACCACCGGCGGGTTATGAACACAGGTAAATACGGAGATAATGGTTGATACAGAATATAGAAGTATAAGACAATGCTACCCCAACACAAATAATTAAGGGAAGAAGGATGGCGAGCAAGTTACCTATCATAAAATCAAGCAAAACTGAACCATCAATATAAAAATGCAGCCTTTTGAGCTCGTCTGTTTAACTAAGAAGAGGATGCGTGTAACGACGTTGTATGTATGTATTTCTTGTTGTAATAATAAAGCTTTGTGTCCAACAGCTGATAGGTGACCACTAATCTAGCACAATAGCACATATCATGATAAAGGAATATATTTATATAACGAAAATCTATACTTCATTACAGGTGGTTGATAAAATCAGGAAATTTATAAGAATTACATTAAGTTTCTATACAATATTGAAGTGCTTCATTACATAACAAGAGCTAAAGTAACACATTCAGTAGGTACAGATACTTTTTTGTTCTTCATTAAAATAAGGATCAGGTTTGAGACAAAAAATAAGACGGACGGATAGTTGGCAAAAAATTTGTAAGTGAGCAAGGCAACCAGAGGATTAGAAGAGTCTATGTTAATATGCTAATGTACAATTGAGCTTTTGAACAAGAAAACAAGAAAACTAACATCAAAATACACATGAGAGTAATATTTAAGTAGCACAGATGTCTCATAATAACATTTACTGATTCTAAGCTCACCAAAACAGAGCTAAGTGGGATTGCGACAAGCCAACGTCTGGATTGCATGGAGACGCAAATTATATTAAGCGAAGTGAATAAGTGTGCAGCGAACATCTCGAGACCCAAAGACGCGAAGCGAAGACGATTGCGACTCTTAAAATGAACGACGTCTCTAATATTTGAGACTAAAAACTAACAGCAACTTCTGCAAGGATGATGTAAATAAACAACTTGAACGTAAAGCAAAATAAACTATAATTATTTGGAAATGATCTAGAAGCTTAGTTTAAAGAGTAAAGTATTAGTCCACAATAAGGCAGGATTAAAAAAGTCTGCAAATGTTAAAATGAAACGCCATAGCAAAAACTAACAAAAGACCCTTCAGAATGACCAAGTCTCGAAAATAAAAGAAGAAACTAAATACGAGAGATAAGAGCAGGTAAAAAGATTTAAAAAGAAACAAAAGGGAGCGTCGAGTAATGTATGTGTAGTCTGTCAACAGTCCAAGGACGGGCTGGATGTTATTACAGAAGTTAGCCGCCGGCTAGACATGGCACAATAGCCAGACATTTAAAATCACCGAACGCTTCGCCCGTCCCGCTTTATTGCTCAAACTTAGAAGTCAATACACACGTCGGGGAAGCAGAACATTATAAAAAGTAAATTGAAATCTGTCCAGACGGTGTTCCAGCACTTTATCTGGTGCAGCAGAAAATAAAGATCGCAATTTCGATGCAGACGGGGGAAGGGAGATGCAGTTTCAAGTTTAATGCACGCATGTCTAGACGGGAGAATGCAGAGAGAATTTATTGTTACACTATTATGTAAGTACACTACTGTCTGAGCCTTAACTACTTCAATATAGATTTTACTGGAAAATGAAATTGGCTATTCGATGCGCTAGGTAATAAATGCATTTTATGTTGAAGTTTCCATTTATTTATTATTATAGTCTTGACTACCTATCATAACGTTCTTCGAACGTTTGATTCATCTTCAAATTCTTAGGAACGCTTAGTACAGACAACAATGAAACAAATCGCACTGTTTACAACCAGCCTTCTAGTTAGAAGTGACGTAACAAGAGGTGAAACTGCAGTTTTTAGTGAAACAAAAATGAAACAGGATTTTAAGTGAGCGACATTAGCGTGTAGACTAACGAGACAGAAATTAAATTTTATTGCAGCTGTTTGTATAAAACTGCGCAGGATTAGACTTAATAAGGACAGAGAATTATCTGTAACTACATACAATGAAAATTTTAAAGTGCCACGTTTTAAAGAGCTGAGACGCAATAGGGAAGAGTGAGCACGTAGTTAAAACAAAGGGTTTCGGTATTTCAAGTCTCCTTCATGTAAATATTTTCCTTAAACTCGTTGGCTGGGAGCCAAAATTAACGAGACAAGTTTATACCTTAAAATTGCTTTATTTAGGTGATTATTTCCCTTGGCTTGCGGTGCAACGGTATCTCCTGAACCTGTTATAGTAATGAAGGACCGGTTACTTGGGCAGATTTCACTGTAATTACATGAATTTATGCAGTTTGGCAATTTGCGATCAATGTCAAGTGTACATAGCTGTTATGCTGAAGATAACAGTAAAGTTCTTGTATAAGCCGACTTAGTATTTTTGTAATGTTACAGTTTACAGTTTACGATTTGTGAATTGCGTAACACTGCAGCAGAATTGATATCGTCGAGATGATGCAGCGATTGTGTTATATATGGCAACTTTTGACATAGCAGCGGTTGCAGCGACGAAGCGGCTGCATGCAACAAAGAGCCATCGTATGTAAACTCTTGAGTGGCAACTTGTAATTTTATCGAAGTAATAACAACTTCTTCATTGTATCGACAAGTTGACACAACACGGGTTAATCTGTTACATCATTAAGTCACAACACGAGACAGCATGTCAGTGTGCCTTTGTCTCCGCCGCATTTCATATCCAAGGTCATCTACACTTGCAGGGGGAATATTAAAGTTTGTCTGCAATTTCGAGCTCCATTACGGTCTGTCTGCGGCTTTATAGTTGGAATAAAGTTTTATGAAATTTTGTGCAGTTCTAAGTAGGTGTCTTGTGTATCAAGGTGGTTGAATAACCTTGAGAAGAATTACTGTGCTGATTTATTTCTTGCAGATTTTCATTAAGTTGAAGATCATCAGCTCTCAAAGTTCATGAGTGAGAAAATTGGAAGAGGAAGACATTAAAAGAGTTCAATGTGAAAAAGATCAAAAAGTTTCATGTGCACTTCTTGGTTTATGCGTATGTGAATCAGCAAACCGCCTGCCAAGCAATAGTGCCAAATTACCGGCTGTCTCGACTCTGGAAGTCCCTTAGTTTGTCGTCTGTAGGTAATCTTAGATTTCATTAACTTGAAGAGAGTTCAGCATAGGGTTGCCACCTTTTTTAAGTAAAATATAGTATTTGGAAAGTTCAGGGAAAAATAGTACGTCGTTTACAATTTAGTTACAAATAAAAAAAGAGTCTGTCCTTGTTTTTTTTTTTTGTTGATAGTGCGTAGCTTGTTTCTGATTATGGAATCAGCATGACGTTCCATTTTTTCCATTTTTATTGAACAAACACTTCGAAGTTTAACGAATGACGGTCTTAGACTGTCAAGGCAATTGGTTTTGCATTTGTGATAAATATACTAGAGCGAGAGAAGCGAGCTCGAATATTCTAGCTCCCGCCTCAGGAAGGATATATTTTTTGACCCTTCATACAGATATAGGAATCGATTGACTCAATTTTTTTTTTACAATTCCGAGTTCGATTTCGAGATCGTAAAATCTGTTTGCACTGAAGATAAAGCATTTTACGTCGTAGGTATATTATTTTTCTATAACATATAGTACAATTGACTAAAATATAGTACAATACTATATTATACATAATATAGCACGGGTGACAACCCTAGGGCAGTATCTCTTATTTTTTTTTAAATTTAACAAACTGTATCTAGGGTCGTAAAACTTTTTACGAGTGATCACTTAGCTTCGATGTAACCAAGTAATAGATCGTTGACTGGTGACTATGTTAAGCTGGGTATCCACTTACTGGTGATCTACGAACGTGTTTTGTGTTTGGATGTTCAAAGGAGATGCGAAGACGATTGGTGCGCTAACATAATGTGATAGCCAGATTTAATAATATTCTGGGCCAAATTTTGGGCACGGAAGACCAATCCCAACGGAGAGTCATATTGTGACAGAAAATGGAAGATGTGTAGGACGACGCACAATGTGTAAACGCGGGTGCACTCTCGGTTCGTTCACTCTCATTAGGATTCCTAATGAAGAAACCAAATAACACCTTACCAGACTTGGGCAGTCAAAATCAGCTTTACAGTATCTATGGTGCTTACACAATTTACTAGACAGTTAGGATCGACAGACAAGAGGCGATCTATTGTGTAGTCGTGCGTTTCGGTCGTTCCACTGCAGTCACGAGCTGGGGCCAAAGATAGCTGAGATTAGCTTTGTGGCTTGTTTTATGGGCCTACGAATGCATTGGATGTTTCGTATGCATTGGACTTTGTAGCGTTCGCAAATGAATTCGTGTTTGTTGTTATTACTGCTGTTGCTTCACCTGATATATTAGTATTAAAGAATTGAATAGATTTATTTATTTTTGCTGATAAATTGATTCAGTTTTGTTAACATCTGTGTGTTAGTAAGGACATCACTGCTATAAATTAACACTTATCAGGACTCTCATTAAAAACGTTATCTACGAGTGTCTACAATCATACGATGAGTTGTCATAACATCGTAAATATTGCAATAATTACTGAGACAAAGAAAGATAATGCACTGACAGCTGTAACTACTACAAAGACAGTTCTAACAAAAAGTCCCTATGACTCATACACCTTAAGTAAATCACCTGTAAGTTCATCAAGACGTTGCGAGGATCCATTGTTGCGCGAACTCTAGTTAATTACAAAAGATTTAGTGTAATACAAAGAGCGCACACGTTCTTTGGATTATAGCCAACAGCACAAGAAAACGTATAAAGTAGCATACAGGAACTTTCTTCGTGAATCAGGGCTTTGTTGACTTGACCATCACTTTGTGAGATTGAAATATGCCACGGCGTCTGTTTATAGTATTGAGGAATTTGAGTAAATTGTTGCAGACGATGCAAACTTTTTGAGGATGAGTCGATTAGTGAATTTTGATCTTCGTGGAAATTAAGATTACCAAGAAATTAACAATTTCGTGAATGATAGATCTTTGCAAGTACATATTCACTAAATCGAATTTATTAAAAAAAAATTTTTTTGTTTATAAGAGGTACTTCCACGAGTACTTCCAGGTATCCCTGGAAGTACTCGTGTCCGATTCTGGAAAAAGTTTCACGAAAAGAAATCTATATGCACTATTGCTAAGTACCATAAGCGATAGCTACTCCATTTAACCCTGGAAAAATGGTGAGCCCCAGTGGGATGAAGCCACAGGAACGAGGCTGAGAGGAAAAGCTATTGTCAGTAACTGGATTTTAGTTCAAGCCTAAGAACTAACTACTGGGATTTTCTGCTAAACAAATTCGTTTAGTGAATTGGCAATGAGCCCTATAAATGGTGCCACTTGGGAACAGTATTGTCATTAAGTAACCAAACTACATTATTATGCATGACATGCATACATATGAGGCTATCTCTTAATAATGAAATTAATTTATAAAAATCTTTCATTACTCAATGAATGGTATTTAAACACAGCTAGTATGCAGATGGATTAAGAAAATGCAGTTCTTGAAAGTGGTTTTAAACTCATAATTTCCGGATCCATTTGGAAATCTCTACTTAATTTTAAGAAGCTTTCTATTTTCAGAGTAATATTCTCCTAAGATCCGAGTAATAACATGGATAGTAGCCAGTATTATTTATTACAGAGATTTTGTTTCTTTTGTGTGTGTGTGGCTGGCAACACTAATTTCGTTGAGAGCGTTATAAACTTGGTGTAGTACCTAATAATACATTTGGTAGTGGTTGTAATGGTGCCTGAAGTAGCCATACAAGTTTAACTACAGCTTCAGACCGTTTTAAGGTTCCGAACAAAAGTACTAACGAGACCATTTTACTAAATGGGTAAGCAGTTCTGGGTGGTGCAAATAGCGCATTATTATAATATACTAGCTTCTACCCGCGACTTCGTCCGCGTGGAATAGTTACTAACCCCCCGATTTTGAAACATTCTTCATTGGTGCTCGTGTTGGCCTTAGTGCGATGATATATAGCCTTCCTCGATAAATAGGCTATCTAATACAGGAACAATTTTTCAAATCGGACCAGAATTTCCTGATATTAGCGCGTTCAAACAAACAAACAAACTCTTTAGCTTTATATATTAGTATATATTGTACGTAATAGATATCAAATATATGCATGAAACAAAGGTGTAGATCGCATAAAGTTTTGTTCTGACAGATTGAAATTTAGTCAAAAAATTAAGATCTGACACTATTCGGTTCTTTAAATTTTAATGATAATATTCGCTAATTAGTACCAGAAAAAATTAAACGCCGTACACTGTCACAAACACGTCAAACATGAACGACCCTTTTTCCTCAATAGCTTTTTACAATGTCGATGTATGAAAAGATGTTTTTCTTTTTCTCAGTTTTCAGCAAGTAAACATAGTCACTACTATTGCGCAGATTCGCATTATCTATAAATAAAAACTTGTCTATTTTCCTCAACTGTGGTTACGACAATCAGCTGACAGCGTCGTATTTGTTATTCTCAGTTTATAAAATTGTCAAAAACAAACTGTTTTTGCCAAAAAACATAACACTCGATATTATAATTTTTGATTCTGAATATTTTATTATTCAAATACGTATTCAACTTTCACTTAAGATTATTTCTATCCGAGTCGCGTATCAAAGCAAGCATGGCTGCAAGAGGTCAGACGAGGACGAGATAACATTCTTTTACTGTTTAAAACCTTTTAAAACTATGGATTTTAAGCAGTAAGCTTTTGAAATTACTTTTGAAGAATTTAAAACAGCCCCTGAATGAACAGGGCGCTTCACAAAAGAATTATTGAACAATAGCGAATAGGCAAACTAAATTCATTGTAAATTGTGTTAAATAGTAAAGAGAGCCTTTTGAAATAAAAAGAAAGCAGCTCTAAGTTTAGCTTTATTGTGTGCAGATATTTACCTGGAAAGGTCTTCGAAAACTTTGAAGAGCGGGTGATAAAACTAAAGTGTGTATTTTACAAGTTTTGTGCATTAACAAAGAGCCTATTGATACAAAACGTTTCGAGGAACGGCATTGAAATGACAAGCACTTCACTAATCTCTGTTGTTTTATGCACATAATTATTGCAAGTTCAAGACTTGTAAATTATGCGATAAAAATATAAATAAACAAACGAGTACATTACTTTTATGACCTCTTTTTGAATTTTACACTAACATTGCTGTCATTTGACACAAGGAAAACTGAGCCTCTTATAGTTTTGTCAGAAGTTTGTTGACAAAAGTGACAAGATGGCTTTGTTTACTATTAATAGTTCGTAACAGTAAGTTCACCGCATCTGTGCCGTACAGCTCAGTTGACCGCAAAATTGAATCATCGTGTCACAAGTGGTAATTGTTTGTGTATGTGAGAGACTACGTACGGTGCAATAAGTTTACCGTTACCAGAGAGACGAGTTACCAGGCCACCAGGCGACCATAAGATACCGCTACACGCCTTCCACGGCAACCGGCCAAATTATAACTGTATCTAATCGCAAGTCGCAACAGAAGCGGCGGATAAACGCAGTTGGTCTTTTAGCCGTTCGTGTGCAAGCATCTCATTTGCGGTGAAATCGTGCGCTGCCACATTTAATGACCATACGTACTCACTTTCCAATCCTTGTCCTGACTGACATTTCGCGATGATCAATCGAGTGTGTGAGTACCTATACGAACACTCCTATACCTTTGTTAATTGTATGAAAGACGACGTTATGAGCCATGCACACATTTCCATTTAAACACATCGATATGCATTGATATGTGTCGATTCGACCACTGATATTATAAATTCGCTTCACTCCCGATATAAAATTAATGATATTAATCTTCCTTTGAAGCACCATTCGCGATTGCCGTACATTACGTACAATGTCCAAGAAAATAAAAGAAAACGAATTACCTTCTGGCACAGTAGCGAATGCGTAATTTTAGACGTGGTAAAAAATCTTCGGTACAAACGCTGACAGATCAGAGCTCCACAGCACAACACTTCACAGTAATATTGCGTAGAAGGGGAAAAAATCTTTAGAATAACTGCACTAAATTTAGCCGATATACGCGATAACACGATAGCTCTAAACAAAGTAAGCGTCGAGGCGGCGTACGTCCGTCGCGGTCGGCGTCCACACGCGAATAGTCCAGCTTGTTGAGCCGAGCACTCGCTTGTCAACAAACAAAGAGGGCTCGCTCTGCGCAGGCGCAACGACGCCACACGCACACAATACACCGCGTGTGAATGAACACGTAAACATTGAGTAGATTAGTAGATTTCGCTGTACTCAATTTCTTTATAAAATTGGAGGACTCGCGCCTGACACTCCGAGCTAATTACAATGCTTAGTGGAAAAGTTTAGAGCCTTTTCAATCGTAAGGTTTTTGGGTCAGCTGAGGACGATTCTCTGAAAATGTATTTTCGATATAAGCGATACGAACATGAACGAGCAAGAGCGATTCAAAACAATAACTCGGGCCTTATCGGGCCGCGCATTCGTCGTCGGCAGTAAAACGAATCGTAGTTACATCGCGTCTAGACTATTCGACAGCTGATTCGACATCTATATACATAATAATGGGTAAATTTAGTAGTTAGAAAAGTAAATCGTGAAAGGTCACGAATAAATGTTGGCACGCGATGTGTAAATATCTAAGTAGCCGTGAACCTGACGGCGGCGGCGACGTGCGTTAGAAAGAAATTCGGTCCAACGCGGGGGCGGCTAGGGATCACATCTCATGAGACGTACTACGGACATTTTTATATACTGCGAAAGTGCGATGCACTGAAAAAAAACAACCAGCACTTACAATAGTGTTGAACGGATATGACGACTTTAAGAGTAGCATAGGTTTGTTACACAATAGATAGGTATTTGTTATTTTAAATAGTATCCTATCTATAGACAGTGTTATACGGACATCTAATTATGTATTTACTCATTTTAATTTAACTGATTCGGAAAGTAAAAATAATGTACATTGAAAACTTAAAACCATGCAGGGCTTCATTTTACTTAAATTATTGGTGATAATGATTAATTAAATCGTTAACATTTAAATTAATTCATTATGTTTTTAAATTTGAAACCATGCCCAAAAAGGTACTTCAAAAATTACATCCTTTATTCGTTTCCAAGGCACAAACTGGGACACTTATTTTGTCTCGGAAATCTTGGTTTCCCTAGCACCACTGTCCTACAAATACCTTCATATAAAACTGCGCACTACAAGTCAATGACTCGCGCAAACATACGCTAACAATATTCGATCATGTTTGTGCAGAATTGAATGTGAAAGACCACACCTTATTGTTTTGGAGGAGGCAATTTTACCGGGGTTGGCTCTTAGATCCAGTAATGGGATGAAATGCAAAATTAGGTTGGGTTTTGTCTAAATTAAACATGGAGTGGCGTAAGGTCAAAGCTCCCGTAGCTTAGAATTATTACGTCACTAACCATAGGTTACCATTTTAGTGTTGTTACAACTTTCCCATGTACTAAGGCTGAAAGAATCGTAAATCTGAATCTAATCTAGTCTAAAAATTTCACTAAAAAATTGATAAACTGGACCATTCGAGATCGAGACTCGTCACGCGTAGCCCCTACGTAGCAGCTCGTAGGCCCGTTCGTAGAGGTTCGTAGCCCTTTTTTTTTTGGATCGGAAATCATCAAATGACTTCTCCCGCTCTGGGCGGAGCGGAAGAGAGTGTCAGAATCTTACTGACTAAAACCCACCCGTGTTCCTTCTTGTGCCCTTTGCCTTCCAGGGCCGCGGTGACTCTTTCGAACAAATTCCGCAACAGAGGTTCGTAGCCCTAAGTGACGTGTATTGTAAGTGACGATATTGTAGAAGGTCCAAAGCCTATCGTAAATGCTCTAAGGCATATTGCAAAAGATTCGTAGCCTCGACATAACATCTCAAAATTCCGACGCAAACTTAGGTCCGGAAAGTGATTTAATCAAGTCAACGCACTCGAGCGAACGGAGACGTACTTCAAGTTTCCAATCATTTGATAAGTAGCCTCGAGTGCGTCAAGGTGACGAGAATTGTGAAATTACTGTTTATCTTGATTCAGTGACTTTATTTTCATCACACGGGCGATTTTTGTGACATTATTCTACGTAGATAGGAACTATGATAATGGTCAAGGTGCCTTTCTTTTGAATTTTGTGATTCTAAATAGAAATGCGATTTAAAAATATGCAAGATCGTTAATCTATACACTTCATGGCAAAGCTTTCTTCCATTCCCCCCTTTTTTGGGCAAGTGCTGACCAATTCTGCCGTTAGGCGTTAAGCTCGTCCCGCCATATTCTCCTGGGTCTGTCGCGATGTCGTTGGCCATTTTTAACCGACTTTCAAAAAAGGAGGAGGTTCTCAATTTGTCTGTATTTTTTTTGTGTGTTTTACCTCATAACTTTGTACTGGGTGTACCGATTTTGATAATTCTTTTTACATTCGAAAGCTGGTGCTTGTCGTGTGGTCCCATTTAAATTTATTGATTGAGATCTGACTACTAGTATTTGAGTTATCCCTAATAATGTGTGGCTTCGACTACATTGATGTTTTAAATTTCAGTTATCGAAGTAAAATGAAAAGCATCATATATTTCGAGGTGAGAAGTGAAAAAGAAAAAACTTAAAAAAAAAAGAAAATGCAATTAAATTAAAAACAAATCACATAATAATGTATAAAATAACATAATTTCCGAAGTCAGTGTTTTTGTTTGCTTGTTCGGTTTTTGACAAAAATGTTTTATTAAAAACCTCTGCAAGCTCGTTAAATGGTGATATGAGGTGAGTTTGTTTGACATATGGGCATACTCGGTAGGTAGGGTTAACAACTAATGTCATTGTTATGCCATTGTTTTGAATTACGTGTTAAAGACATGGGGCAGGTGGTTATTTGCAAAAATTATAATCAAAATACGTAGTTATACCTAATGATACATACTATTGTTATATTTGTATAACTTTATTTTTCTGTAGTTAATTTTATTTCGTATTCGATTTGATATATTAACAATAGAGCTTACTTACTTACATAATCGATACTTGTTTTTGGGATAAGTTCCTGTTCATTCCAATAGCTTAAATTATTAACACGTGTCTTAAATCTATACTAATATTATAAAGCTGAAGAGTTTGTTTGTTTGTTTGTTTGTTTGAACGCGCTAATCTCAGGAACTACTGGTTCGAATTGAAAAATTCTTTTTGGGTTGAATGGACCATTTATCGAGGAAGGCTTTAGGCTATATATCATCACGCTTAAGCCAATAGGAGCGGAGCAGCGATAAAGAATGTTTTAAAATCGGGGATTCCACGGGGACGAAGTCGCGGGCAGCAGCTAGTATTTTATATACTTTGTTTTTTGTTAGCATAAGAACGTTTATTGATGAATTCAAAGAAAGTCCATACTATTGTTTATTTATTTATTTAAACTTTATGTACAATAGTGGATAATGTGCGGACTTAATGCAACAAGGCATTCTCTACCAGTCAACCTTTGTGTTAAAAAGACAATACGGTGGTCGGTGAAGTACAAAAAAAATATATTTTTTTTTAAAGAAATTACAAATTATGTACATAATACTTATAAAATACAGACATATATGCTAAAATAATAAACGAATAAATATGATGTTTGATTGTTCTATTTGACGCAACTAAAGTAACGTTAACCATTGCTCAAATCATCTGTTGCGTAATCGTTATTTTGTTAAACTACTACTACCGTACGTTAACGAGTGTTCGTGCAGTTTCTTGCACATTCTTCACCATAGATATCTTCACTATGGAACGTGCAGATAGCTTCACCTCTTTGGACTGGCCTTGACAATTCAAAAGCGCCTGTAAATGTTTTAATTGAAATAAATGCTTAGTTTTTACGTTTTTACAATAATTTACAACCCTGATCCCCAAGATATAAACTAACGTCTAGTTTGGGGATCATTGTTCAAATTGCCATGTATGTGCACTTGATTATTATAGTAATAATAAAGAAAATAAAGTTTGCGTTTATTTCGGTGTTTCATCTCAGAGTAGTCAGCCAGGAAACACCGGTCTCATTCAGTTTAAATTGACAAAAAGTATTCATCAGTGTTTATTATTAGAAAGAGTTAAAATACACATGTAGATACATTTTAAAAAATATTATCGAGACAAATTTGAAGTAAGGAACTAAGTTATGATGAGTTCAAGTACATCAGATATTGCTTAATATTCCACTCACTTTGTAAATGTAGCCATGACACATACGAGTATATTATATGGATTATCGTTGACAGATAACAAAGTACGCTGCACAAATTAGTACCTTTACAGAAAAAAAAAATTGACGGAAAACATTGAAATCATCAAGTCATACATAACTCGAATATATCCGAACGACCTTTAGAGAGGACAATGCCCTGTTTTTAAAGACGAGATTCGATTAAATTAAGAATCGATTTTAAATTTACAATAACAACTGATTCTCGATTGACATTCTCGAGAAATGTCTAAACGGGATCAATATTTGGGGAAAGATAGTGCTAATGCTGTATTCCTGTTGATTATTATGATTTAGTAAATAAAGTATGTATTGTACATAGTGTTTCAGAAGCGTGTGGCCATATTTTAAGGTTGTAACTGCTAAACAGTAAGGAAACAATATATATATATATATTTTTAAATAAGCGCCAACTACTGCGTCATCCTTCTTGAGAGTGATTCAAAAAACTTTTGTCATTTTTGGGACCGATTTAAAAAAATGATATGATATTGTTTCTTTACTGTATAGCCAAGTAGTTATTGTATCTGTCGACTGCCTCATTGCTTTAATGGTTGCAAGTGCAGCTCGCTTGCAGACGAGTCATGATGCAAGGGGATTCGATTTCCGGTTCGAGAAAAGTGATATTGGGTTCTACCATCTAGAATTAGTCAGTATTCGGTAGCAGTGCGGAGTCTAGATAACTGCCCTGATTTTAACTGTTACTATATTATGAATATAGGTTCACTATGGGTACACCTCTGCTTACCCCTTTAGCAAAACAGACGCGATGATATTTTATGTTTGGTTAGTTATTAAACGCCTGATTTTGTATAACAGTGCCCTTTATTATCTTGGTTGTGAGGTTGCTGTCACAGATAAAATAAGTGTAAACTCTTTTGTATGCTAGAGTGATAGAAGACACAATAATCCATATTAAGACTTTCAATTACGAGAAAAACAACCTTTAAAAGTGATACCGAACTTATTTGCCATCAAGAGACGGGTCTTCGAAAACTCGACTTTCGTAAAAACCGACTACGCGGAACTGGATTTTTTAATGTTCATTTAAATGCAACCAGTTCCCTTATCAATCCAATTATCAACGCTAAAGAAACATTTCAAGTAAATGGTTATTTAAAGGATAACCTTTGCTGATCCTTGAATTTAAAGTAAAATTAACATCAAGCCTTCATTCTGGTTTACCAGAGGTATGATACACCACACCACATTTCTCGAAGATCTTACGTATTGTAACTGAAAACAGTCGAATATAGCTCTCTATGAGAATCGTCGGTTTCTAAAAACCTCTTCAGGTTGCTGCCTAGTGTCTCGATTGTTTTTTTAAGCTATTGCATAGCTTCTATCGCGGGCCTTGAGCGTGGCAACCGAATCCAGAAATTCCGTAACGAAAATAACCTAACACCGCTACGTTATTCGATTAGGCCCCGCCTTTTTAAAATGGTCGCTTCGTTACTGAGCTATTACGTCGCCGTCACCGAGCCGACCCGAACGTCTGCGTTCGGAAACAATCGGTGGGACAAAGTTAAGTGAAACGTATGTGATTTACATTAGTACAGTAACCCAGGTGAACGTATCGAGACCATATCACAATGATGCAGAGTACTAAATATATAATTGCATAAGTTGATAAAAAATGCTATGCAATAGCTTTACCGCGGCAGTCCCCGAGTGCCACATATATATATATTTTTATTAAACCAATAACAAAACATAACTTTTCGTTATTACAATAATAATTCTTCTCTCGCCTCCCAAGCAGTTACTAAACAAAATAAAGACATCAGAAACGGAGGTTTAGCAGAGGTATACCTAATTAATACGAGCGTGTTACACAACGCAAACAATGTGTTGGATATTGGTAAACACAGGCAATATTTATTAACATCAAAGTTTGTAGTAAAGTGTACACAATAAGCTAGGTTGATATGTCCCTTTTACTCTGTATTGTGGAGTTTCTTGCTGTCATCAATTTCATCGGTTACTTTTTTAAATATTTACCAGACTTTTTCAAGCTATCAAACTTTTTGTTAATTAACGATGTCTCTTAATTAATATAGATAAGGGCTGGAGTTTCGGTCATTAATAGACATACTGTGTATTGTGCAGAAATGATAAGACGTGTTTTTGGTATTTCGCTAGCTAATTTGCTACATCGCTCCTCCTTTTAACGTTCTGTATAACGGTCTACTTTCCTTTGGAGCTGCAGTCGCTGCATACAAAACCACTGCAATTCCTGAAAGTCTCAATAACAATGGCAACCAAAATGCCGCCACGGCAATGATGTTCGACGAGTTACTGAGAAACGATTCAACTCTCGTAGTAAGTCAAGTGTGAATAGGTAACTTCTAATTCAGCGTGTTCCATCGTCGACCACACCATCGGTTTCCATCAAGATTGTGGTCAATCGGGAACCTCAATCAATAATTATTATATAAATTAAAAAGAACAGTGAAGAACTAGAAAAAAGCACAATTTCTACTTCCATCCTTATAAAAAGAGAAGGTGTTAAGTCCGAGCGTAATGCAGAAATTAATTCACCAAACTAACCTTAGATCCACTTCAAATTTTTTAAATCCACTTTAAGTACCCGCAGGATGCTACGAAATCAAAGATTACAGATACCATTTTACGAGCAAAGCGATAAATATCGCAAAAAATATTGAATAAAATACTAAGCGCGATACGGCTGGAAGTTGTCTCTATTATCTGTTTACGTGAGAATGGGGTGTAGGCACGAAGTAGAGTAGTTTACTTAGCGTTTCAGAATAATAATAATAAAGTGCAGAAAATGCAGTACGAAGTAACAGATTATTAGAAATTGTATGAAATGATTGCATTGTCAAACTTTGATGATAGGTTCAATAATTATTATAGCTTGGATGAGTGCATAAAAAAACACATGGCTGAAACTGAAACAAAGAAGTACAAAATATCAAATCAACCACAAAACAAATTTAACAGACAAATAATTACTGGGATCACTGAAAGAAGTCCCTACATTATGTAGCGAAATGAAACACGACCCTGAACAGCAACTTCGAAATAGAAGTTTAGCCAACTTGTTAGCAACATAGTCTCTTACAATGTAGCAAGCTAAATCAAGGATACAAAAGAGAAATATGCTTATGGAGAGTTCAAGAAATCTCATGCACATTTCTTGAACTCTCCATAAACCCAAAAAATGTGGACATTAATTAATACCATCTCAAATAACTACCTTGTTTCTAGTTGTGCTACAGCATGACAAGCATTCCATTGAGATACTCGTATGTGAAATTTTTAATAGCGTCTTTTTAAATATAGGGACACAGTAAGCAAGCCAAATATTATATGAGATGACCATTTTTATAGACCTAAGTGTTCTCGTAGGTGGAAGTGGAATGATTCTAATCGTAACGAATGTATGCTAATATTATAAATGCGAAAGTTTGGATTTTTGGATAAATGTATGGATGGATGGATATTTGTTACTCAATCACGTCAGAACGGATCTTAAAGTCTGGATTAATTTTTATCAGGGGAGTATGTTCCCTTGCGATAATTTTCGACATCCGAGCGGACGGAGCCGCAGACAGCAGCTAGTAATATTATAAATGCGTAACTTGTAAGTTAGTTTTAAACTTGTTACATTTTTACGCCCTAATCGCTGAATCGACGATGATGACTTTGGAACTTTTGTGACGGCTAAGCCTTTTTGTTTTTTGCTAATATTTATACTAGCGCGATCGAAGCCACGGAAAAAAATTTAGTTTCATATAAATGAAAGCAATCCTTATTTGAAAGATAAACATTTTCATAGATGCGAGTAAAAAAATAGGAATTACTCATTCTCGCCCTGTGAGTCATGTAAAAAGGACGTCTGTCCAAAAATAAACTAAGTAAACCTTTTGATTATAGCCTTCTTCCCCGAAACACAGCTCAGTCTACGTACTCCTATATAAAAAGTTCCTAAAAGGGCTGTTCCACCCCCACGCTTCGGCGAACCGAAGAGTATTCGAGGAAATCGCCCATGAACAAATTAATTACATCAGCCAATGACGCAGCGTACGATATTTGAATATTTTCCGAACAACAAGCTCTGAAGTCTGTAAAGGGTAAGTGGAATCACTGATTACTTTTACTGAGTGATTTGGAGAATACCCAGAGAACAATATACGATTTAGATGGATGGAATACTTCAGTGTACGTCATGGTTAAAAATTTGGTCCTTTGGGACTTAACTTTTGAACTTGACCTATTCAAGTTTTGGTCCTAAGATACGTAAGTACGTCTGTAATGCAATCATTTTTGCTAACTAAACGAATACATTTTGATTATAAGTTCGTTAGTCTATTTACTTCAACGTAAATATATTTATGATAGACATCCCTTATTGTAATATAATGACACTCCTTTCCGCTCCGCCCAGAGCGGAAGAAGTCTTTTGATGGTTTCCCACCCATAAAAAAGGCGATGGAATTTTGCATAGAAGTTTGTTTTTGGTTTGCTGATGGGAAATCCCTATCGGGCGCATTTTCAACTTTTTCAATTTTGACGACATGGTTATCGTGGTGTAGCGTTCGGCTAGCGGGTTCGATTCCCGCACGGAACAAATATTTGTATGGCCTACAGATATTTTTCCGGGTCTGGGTGTCTTGTGTATGTGAGTTTACGTGTTTGTGAACGCACCCACGATACAGGAGTAAATCCTAGAGTGAGGCAACGTTTTAGTTAAAAAAAAAACTTGACAGCGAAACCCTAAAAGAATCAACGTCTGATCAAAGGTATATATAGGTATCCCTAGGTAGGTACGTGTAGGCGCGACTTTTCTCTTCACCCGTAAGTGGTATTTTGCGTATACTTTGAAGCCTTTGTGTCAAAGTGCGTTTCAATGTCAAGCAGTTTTTGCTTATAACATCAACGTTGCGAATGACAGCTCGCAAATAAGATATGGGCTCGCTCGGAAAAGTTCCCGATTTTCCACAGACTTCTTTTAACATTCATATAACTTTAATAGATATTGCTGATGATAAAAGATGAAAGTATTTTCTTTTACATTTTCTTATGTACAATATTTACTTGAGGAAAAATAGTTTAAAACAACGCTGTGTTTTCACCTCTCTACTAAAAGACATACGCTCAACTTGGTCAATCACTCTATCAAATTATGAGAATAACTAGACTATCGTGTCTAGTGTCAAAGTTTTTGCTTTAACTGAAGACTTTTACAACCAGAAGAGGTCGAGGCAAAAAAGCCACACAAGTAATTAAGTAACGCTTGCTCTATCGAGCTTCTCTGCGCCTTGGGAAGCACGAAGCAATTGGTCCCGGCAGTTATCGGTAGATATTTTGATAGTCAGGTAGTCAGAAGCTCAAAAGTCTGATAATCAGTCTTACCAAGGGATATGGTATCCACCAACTGGATTGTGGCAGTCAAATGGAAAAAAAAGTAAAAAGAAAGATTTTTTTTTTGTTTAGAAATGGGCAATCACTTCATGTAACATAATCGTATCCAGCTAGACAAGAATATAAACACAAAATAATTGTGAAAAGGCTACGCAGATGATGATATGTACAACCAACTACAAACGGACTTAACAAAACGAACGGACTATAAAAGCTGGTACGAATGCAGATTATATCCTAACCATCCCAATCAAATGCTGATAAAACGGATATTAAAAACAAAACAGCGTTAAACCTCTTGACAAGCAGTTACGAAGACAAGGAAGGAAGCCTTCAATCGATGCATCACACCTTGATCCGAGCTATCGATAGTAAGATCTGGTGTGGTTTTTTGGTATCGGGGTGGAAATTCTCATGGATTTCCGCCGTCCGAGTGCGAACAGAGAGACCTATCAGGCTTCTACTGAGTAAAACCACTCCATGTTCTATCGCCAAACTTGCACCCGGGACTACGGGAGCCCTTAAGCAATCTTCAATATAGCCCCCAACTGATGGCGCCTCTGCGGGCCATCTGGTCAAGCGCGGCGAGTGACTTGTTTGCGGCGTATGAACCAAACAACACAGCATCACTCTTCCTTGGCAAGAAGTCACGAAGATGTACAAGTAAGGAAGGTCCCAATCAGTGCATCACACCTTGACCCGAGCTATCGCTGTAAGATCTGGTTTAGTCCTTGACACGACTAGCGTGCAGGGCAGTGTTGTATGTAATCTGATCGATTTGTGAAGGCATAATATGGCAGTATAGTACGGAAATTGTTTGATGAACATTATTTGAAATCGTATTAAAATATTTTGTTGGTAAGTTAGGTTGTTAGGACACTGTTAACAATGCTCTGCGAAGAGCCGATGTAGCTTTCCCACTCAGAAAAAAAAGGATAGTGCATGAAGATTTATCAATACAGTTGATGAGAACACCCTTACATTTTTTCAGTGCAAACATAATATGATTGCATACATTCATATATTCTAAACATTCTGTTAAGAAGTTCTCCCAATCTTGCACTTAAGCTTTGAAAGACAAAGTAGTTATTGGAAGGTCCAACCTAGCCTTCTTGATACTACTATTCATTCCCTTAGCTAGAAATTAAAAGATTTATTTTCATTATGATATTAAAGTGTATTTTCCTTTGACGAGTTTTCACACAACTGAAAATGGCTTCTTTTGTATTCGCATGTGCTGAAAAAAATTTTGTTTGAGAACAATAATAGTAAAAGTAAGTTAACCGTTACATGTTATGAATTCACCGAAAATTCGAGTTTCAAATTGAGAACAATAGACTGAACCGTTTTGTTTGCACACGCAAGCGGATTACCATAATACAAAATAACACTGGCAGCTATTATATTTTTACACATTCGCTTTTAAAATATTTTATAATGTCAAGACAAAAGACAACAATCTGCCCAGAATTTTCTCAACTATAATCGTATTGGAGTCCAGGCCGTCCAGTCTAACCGGATCCACGCGAGGAGCGACTGGATATCTGACCTCCACCATCACTGGGTTGTGGAGGTCTACTGGGCAGTCACTCTACGGTCTTGACAATGGTAAGACCGGTGAAACGTGTCAATTTTTCTGGCTTCTAACTACTGGAAACGACTGACAAAGATCTACAAATGACAGCTGGGTTCGCCAACGGCTTCATGTGCTTTCCGAAGCACCAGAGGAGTCTTGGTATGTTTGGATGGTAACACATCGGCATCCATGGACGCCTGATTATCGTCCCGTGCGGCTGTTGTAACTTAGCTACGAGCTCAGTTATCTTACAAGACCGTTGGAACCAAGAAAGAGGTTTTAATTATATTTCATTCTCCCACAGTACAGTTTCGGAATTTAAAGTTGTAACGAAAATGTTTCACAAAAAACTGTTAAACAGTCGCTTAATGTATCTGTGAGTTAAATCTGGGGCATGTCGAGTGCAGAACCACGTACAATCCACATTCATTTCATATCGGTCACCAGTTGTATGTTATTATGAACACTTGACCCCATTCTGTGGCAAATTTTCATTTAGAATTTATTTTTAGAGGTTAATTTGCATCGCGATAGCAGCAACTATTAACAGCTAACGGTCCTTTTTAGCAGGTTTTTGCGGTTTTTTTTGTAGTTCTATTTTTTGTTAAATTACCTTTTTTATACACGTATGTATATCCGTATATGATATTTAAACAACAATATATTGCCTGCTGACTCAATGAATCATCGTAATTTTCCACCTTCAAATTGGAAAGGGCAACGGTCCTGGTCTTTAGGGAGATCAACATCGAGAACTTTTAGTTATTACGAACATACATACATCGTTTTTGAGCAGTGGTGGCCGAGTGGTAACGGCCCCGACGCGGATTTACGATTCATAGGTCGCGGGTTCAAACCCAGCCAGGCGAATTACTTTGTGTAATTTATTTCATCACCACTGCTCTCAAAATGGTGAAGGAAAACATCGCGCGGAAACCGGCATGTCCTAGAACCAAAAATTCGAAGACGGTGACATTCACCAACCCGCACTGGGCCCGCGTGGTGGATTATGGACCATTCCCGCTCCAAGAGAGGAGGCCCGTGTCCCAGCAGTGAGAACATTAAAAGGCTGATTATGCTATTATGCTTATATACATCGTTAGGTACCTAGAGTCAGTTTCGTGATCAGTATTATGACGGTTGCCTGCTGAAGGGCAAAGAGGACTGGCTGGAAAAATAGTTGCCCGATTTTAAACACTTATTTGAATTTAGATGAAGGAACGGTTTGCCGACAATTTTTCCATGAAAAACGGTTACCGTTTAAGGAATATTGTCATAGTGCGTATACAGCTAAAGAATGGAATTCCCTGCCAGAGTCAGTGGTTCCTGATATCTATGTATATATCAACCTGAGTGTATTTAAGTCAAGAGTGAATAGGTTACTTCTTGGCAAGCGTGCTCCATCGTCAACCACATCATCGCTTTTCATCTGCTGAGATTGTATCTATTGTGTGAATTCGCATTTTCTTTCATAGTATTAAAGTGCAAAGTTTAATCCATTTTATCAAGTTAAACCGTTGACGTAAAATCACGTTCAAGTTGCGTAACAAAACCTATTTTCGTGAAGCACTGTGTTTACAAATAACGGCCAGTGTTGATTGCGAAATCAATTTAGAAAATTAAAATCGAACTGTTTGCTTATGAGTAATTATAGAACAGGATGTTATTGGACAGGATTTTGAGTTAGAAATGACGCTGTTGTTTCAATATCAATAGAATATAACATATTCGGAAGATATAACGGAAGATTTTCTATACTACTATTATAAAGAGGAAAGATTTGTTTGTTTGTTTGTATTGAATAGGCTCCGAAACTACAGAACCGATTTAAAAATTCTTTCACTGTTTGGAAGCTACGCTATCCCCGGATGACATAGGCTATATTTTATCCCCATATTCCCACAGGAACGGGATTTATGCGGGTAAAACCGCGGGGCGCTGCTAGTATTTTATAAAACTCTTCCGTTACTGAGTGATAACGATGACGTTTTCAAAGCGTATTCGTATTAATTGTATAGGACCGTCGGATACCCAGTGTGAGTGTTATCTGTTCAGTGTACGATTATCACATTTTTATTAGAATAAAATTTAAAAAATGTCCGCATCAACTTACGGGGTTACGGTACGTAAGTTATGCACGCAATACTTTATTACTTACAAAAGAATGCCCAATTTTATCGGAAACTGAACACCAACATTCAGAAAAACTGACTATGAACTAGGACATAAATCACACCGGACCAGGTCCTAATGACTACATGTGTTGTTTAAACCAGCGCACCAGAAATCGATGAGTGACGTCACAAGATCGTACCACCGATACTATGTAGTACTTACAGTTACCTACACCATTAGCGTCTGATATACACGACAGTCTGATATGGAAATGTTTGGGGCTGTCAGACTTCTGAATAAAGCTGGATATAGTTATGCTTTTTGAATAATTATTTGTCCGAGAGTATGGACAATGCGGCTTTTGACCAAATACAACTAACCATGCACTGATTGAATATGGGACGATAAAGCACATATTTCATTTCAAATGTTTCAAACTATACTTTTGAAAAAAAAAAGAACAAATATTTTATATCGCTAGGCTTACGTTTTTCTTACCTTATAAACTTCAGAAGCTAGTGTACGGTTCAAAGTGGTCGTCTCTAATGTTTCGTATGGACCATTGTACGCCAAAAGTCCTGTTAAACAGGCCACTAGGCTACTCTTTAGGACTCTTTGTTTTTCAAACAAGGCGGGGTCATTTTGTTGGTCGATAATGTTTTTAGGACATTGTGACCACTACTCTGCGAAGAGCCGAAGATGTAGCCAGTACGCAGCTCGTCAGTGAATCCGTCAAACTTTTCTAGGACGGGCACGTCCTTCAGAGTGCACGAAAATTTCCCTTCCCTCCTTTACACACTTTATCCCTGAAACCGATTCCGGGTTTTAGAGACAAAGTGTCTAAATCTTCAAAAGTCCGGCTAAACAGGCCGGTCTACTCTTTAGGACCTGGCAACCCATGATTATGGAAATATTTATTTTTCAAACAAGGCGGGGTAAAGTTCCTACTCTGTTTTGGGCCCTTTATCGGTCAGGTTACGCACTCTGTTGGTGGCCGAACGTGATATTTTTATGAATTTATTCGCAAGGCCAAACTGTGGCTTGGCGGTTTAAATGGTGTTTGTTGAACTTCGCGTCCATTGCCCTTTTGTAGATCCGTAAGAAGCAGTTAGCTTCGGAGTTATATGAAGCTAGGTAGGTACCTTGTTTTAGCCCTAGGTATTTGTTCGAAAGAGTTACCGCGACCCTGGAACGCGGCGGGCATTAGGAGGAACACGAGTGACTTTTAGTCAGTAAGAGTCTGACACTCCTTTCCGCTCTGCCCAGAACGGAAGAATGATTAATCATTTGATGATTTTCCATTCATAAAGAAAGGGGTACCGTCGGTACCGAGGTAGCAGTTTCAATTTCTTTTGCTGGGTGGGGTTTGCCAACCAAACTGTAGGTCCTGTAGTGCTACTCTGTATCCCACCGTGAAAACTTTGGTGATAATTTATGATCATGAATTGAGTTGTCAATCCATCCAATCAAGTTGGACTGATAGTTTACTTCAAGCTCACGCTACGTTAGTTTTCACAAGGAGAGATTACAGAATAGACTGGGTAGGAGATTCATCAAAAACATAGTCAAATATTTATTATCAGAATTAGTAGCTATCTAAAAAAATAATCGATTAGTAAGTAACTCTTAACAAATGCAAACTGTGTGTGAACACAGTTTGCATTTTTTTTGTGTGAGAAAATCGGAAATATTTTCACAATGAAACACACATACTTGGCTTTCTTCCTAAACGTTTTTAAGTAATTCTGAATTAGTCAACGCTTGTATATTTTTTGTATGACTCAGATATGAAGATGAAACGTGTTTGTCAGATTTTGTTTTGTTCCTGTGTTACAGTAAATGGCTTCAATTAATTATTTTATACGTTTGTATGATTATATATATGTGTTGCTGGCCCAACTGTGCCATGAAAATATTAATTTTAGGTTAAGGCATAACATTGATAAATAGCGGGGCATTCGTGAGTCATTGTATACCGAATCTTATCCTGCTTCCTACTAATACGTATTATGAAGGTAGTTTTGGTGTACGGATCTACCAGAGGGGGATACGTCTCGACATTCGGACGAAGCCGATGGCATCACATCAAAATATCTAGTTTTATATCTTTTAATCTACTCAAAACCTAAGCTTTTGATACGAAATCATTTAATTTATCGTTTGCACTTTAAATTGGTCCTTCGGAAACCTTTCCTCACACTCAAAACACCGAACTTAAAAAGTAAGAGCTTGAATGAATACTCAAGAGAGAAAAACTCCACTTCTTTGGATTACGTTCCGTTCTTGAGAAACTTTCATATAAAAACACCTGGTTTCTGCCGCCTGTGGAAATTACCCTTAATTTCCTAATGGGTGTTCCGCGCGCACTTAAACTAGTGCCCATAATTTTCCTTTCATTAAGTTTTTCCCTGTGAAGGCGATTTCTTGTTTCAATTTGCTTTGTGAATCAACTACTACTTTTGATCCCAATGCCTTCCACAAGGAAGGCCAATGACCTGGGGCTCTCACCAAGTGGCATCAGCGATAGCAAATAAATGTGTACCACTAAAAAGTGAAAAACAAAAAATAAAACTTTTTACAAAATAAAAACAACCAACCCAAAAAGTGTAAAATAATTTTAATTTTGGAACTCGGTTTCAAAAAAAGAAGAAACAACCAAAAACAGAGTTCCGAAATAAAAAAATATATTACGCCTTTTTTTTTGTTTAGAAGTCGGTGTTTTTTTTTTGTAAAAAAGCTTTTCTGAATTATCTGATAAACGAGATTAAAATATCTCTTGTTTCTGAAATCACTAAGAACTCTAACGGTGTGGTTTCCGCAAACTTTAATTTTGTTTGAACTGAAAGTTAAGCATTGGTATCTTATAATTGCAAAATACAAAATTATTTAAAGTGAATTTTGCTATACCTACTTCATTTTTTTATATTAATGCAAAGGTTTCTTTGAATTGATTCCGATTATTTGATAGTTCTAAATTATTTTTCCTGTGCGTATCAAATAAAAATATGATTGAAAAATGTACACGAACCGAAGCCTCAAAATTTAAAAAGTATTAAGATAACTCTCATTACAAGTATCCAAGGCAACAGAAAGTTAATAAAACGTAACAAAAGATTGAATTGGAAATTGATCCCCTAAATTCAGAACAATTTTCGAACAAACTTTGCCGCGTAAAATTAACAAAACAAAACAATGTGAAACTTGAACAGACGTACAAAACCGCAAAATTTAAAGCATTTCTAAATAAAATAAAGGTCTAATTAACCCACCTCTTTGTATGGCGGCGAGGCTAACAATCCGTCAGTGGGTACACAGAACTAAGAAGAAAAAGCACAAGTTTTTGGATACGCGGCACTCGCGGGCGGTCTCGGGCAGGTCACGTTGGCAACTGACTGGCTGAGTGTGCACAGTGCAATGTGCAGAGGTCCTGCACTCTGGCTACGTTACTACACCAGACTGGCGACCAGACACATAAATTCAACAACCTTCGCGGTACCATCGCCTGTGGATATTATGTAAATGTCTGTCTCACTGCGCTTATGTCGGAAAGTATCACTTTTATTTTTCGTTTTTGAATTATTTGTTTTGTTTCGTTATGCTTATTTTTTGTTGTTATTACATGCATGCATTTACAGTTGTTTTCATTTTGTGTTTGTGAGGTTACGAGTTTGTAGAATAATGTTCGTTAAAAACGAAGTTGTTTATTCTTTTTTACTCGTTTCTTAGATTATTATTTTGTCGCCAGTAAAAAAATCTTAAAAAGACAGATTTTAAATTATTATGTAGGCGCGTAAGTTACTCGTTTCGTATGAATTATTATTAAAATGTATAATGACTGACTTTAGTTAAAATGACTTTTAATTAAAATAAAAGCTTTATAATTAATAAGCAAACGAACAATTTTATGTTAGGTACTGTGTTTTCGCGCAGAATAAGAAACTTTACGCACCCCTTACTGTTATGACTAAATATCAAACTAATTAAAAATTTGAGACGTTGTTTAAATTTAATTAGTTAGGTGTGTGTACTAACATAATAAATACACTTAATTTTTATTTGAAAGTTGTAATGTTATCTCTTACTTATTGTATGTGTGTACATAAATAATAAAATAAATAAATAGATTGAAAAACGATCTGCCTACTAAAAACCATTTGAGCTTTTAAAATTCAACAGACAATGAAGTACGAATAAGTTACTTCTAGGCAAGCGTATCTACTAAGTCGTGGACCAAATCGTCGCTTATCATCAAGCGAGGTAAACAAGTAAGATGGTAAGCGATGTCTGTGAGTCTGACAATAATGCGAACATAATCAAGGCATTACATCAGATTCAATCCAGTGTTTTTACTTATACATGAAGTTTTATCAAATTTAATGACCATCATCATCTTATCATCAGCCCCGTAAGCGTTTAGGGTTGCGGAATTTGTTCGAAAGAGTCACCGCGGCCCTGGAACGCAAAGGGCACAAGAAGGATCACGGGTGGGTTTTAGTCAGTAAAAGTCTGACACTCCCTTCCGCTTCGCCCAGAGCGGGAGAAATCATTTGATGATTTCCCATCCAGAAAAAAAAGAGCCCCGTTAAGCGTAATGCTTTCACAAACTCCCTTTTCTTTCGTAAAAATAAAAAAAAAACTGCCGCATCCACTCACTCCGTTCCCACTCCGCGACCGCTGCACTGTGCAGACGGGTTGCACTGTATTCGATCGGTGCAAGACAAAGCGATGTCAACGTCCCGACGAGCGACGAACGGCGGCGAACGATGACCGCGCGCCGGAAACGATCCAGGTAGCATACCACACGACGCGGTCGGGTAAAAGTTTCAGAATGCACAAGTACCTACCGAAAGTGCTCTTACTGTTACTATTTTAGAGATAGATGTGTTGCATCTTTTGATGGCGAGTATGTTAGTGGTAGACCTACAAGTAGCATACGTCACGCCGCGCCGTCTAAAAGTTTCAGAATATACCAACAGGGCCGAAAGTGAAGCGAGTAGTGATTATACTCTAAATATGTTTTAGGGATAGAGATGGGGTGAATATTTTCTTGGCAACAACAGAAGCTACAGGTAGCACATTAGAACAGGGCTTCAAGTCTGCTATTACAATAGTGTCAGAATGGTCTATCATTGATTTCATAATGGTTGGTAAGCTACTAATACAGAAGCGTCACTATGACTTTCCAATGGTCAACGATTGACACTCCATTGAAAGAAATGGCATAGAATGATAATCTCGTACATAATGACAAATGAATCACAGACGTATGAGGTAATCTGCTAAAATTTTGACAATTCCTTTGATCAGCGACCTACCATTAGAATGTCCTTGTGCAGTTATTGCTTTTAATAGCTCGGTTATCAAAAAGTATTACGAGACCATTGACAGACCAATGATCGATCATTATGAATTAAGCAGATTACGAACTTTTAGCAAAATGACAGTGGGATCGTGTTGGAATGACAAAAATTTATAAAAATAGCAGACTCGAGGCCCAGAATGGAATGAAATTTGTGACAACTATTTGTAGAAAAGGATTGATGGCTGCTCAAATTTAAGGATCGACCATAAAAGAACTAAAATTGTAACAGACTAGCGGATTCGATTGTGCCATGTATTCGTTGCAAAAACAGGCATTGTCGCTCAAAAGTCAATAATGTAGGTACTTATTCTAATAAGAATCGGGCTTGTAATGATCGATACAACAGTTCAGAGAACTTGGTCCAGATAAAATCTTGGAAACACTCTAAAAAAGAACACAAAGCATAGCTTCATAATTATGTCATCTCAGGATTCTATAATATGGATCGACAATAGATGCGTAGGAGAAGACGTGTCTATGGATAATTTAAAACTAGCGTCTGCGTCTGCCAGCGACTTTGCCCCAGAGAAAATTATTCCAAAGACCAAATACCAGAGAAAAAAAAATCCCATATTTGTTTTAAAAGGTACTAGAGAGACAGATACAGTTACATCCGCACTTATAATATTAGTATGGCTGTATTGCAAACATTTCACCCATCTGTCATAGGTATTTGTAACTATAACAACTAAGAGGAGATAGAAAAACAAATGAAACAACAGAAAAATCAAGAAAAAATATATAGGTTTTCTGTTGTTTCATTTGTTTTTCTATCTCCAGTATGTGATAGATCGGTTATTGGGTTCGGCCGTAAGGAAGTAAGGATCATGATCTCCCATGAGAATTTTAGATAGCACAAACCATGCACAAATTCACAAAAAGGTTTGAATTCGTTTTCAGAACTATTCAAAATTCAAACACCCGAAATTGGCACAAAGACCTAACTAGTGCCACACTACAAAAAAAAAAAAATTCAAACGTGCTGTCAACTTTTAAAATAGCAAAACCAAAAATGCGCGTCACCGTGGCTTACTGACGGTTATATCCAGCCAGTGCTAGCTTTAATTTCTCTGTTCTTTAATTGGTCTATTTTTGCTGAACAACTTGTAAAAGAGGCGTAACAGGTAGAAAAATATTTCTAAACGTCAGTTTGGATTAAGAACTCTACCGTCTGAAAAGTATGGCGAGCCTGCGTGGAATGTAATACGATTATAATAATAAAGTAATTAAGTTAGGAGAAACATTGGATAGTTATTTGATTAGTTTTCCTAGAAGTGTTTTCTGAAAGTTTAATTATGATGGGTGAAATGGCTAGAGGAATGAGGTAATTGTAACTGCTTCACATAAAGATGTATGGTAGAAGAACACAGGTTTATAATTCTTTATAATACACCAAAAATGACAGTTATCATCATCTGCCTAGACTTTTCCCAAATATATTGGAGCCGGCTTCCAGTCAAAGCGGATTCACTTGAATACCAGTATTTTATGTGGAGCGGCTTCCTACCAGACCTCCACAACCCAGTAACTGGCCACACGATACTCCTTGGCAAGACTGAACATGACGTAGTATACAGTTATTAAATACTAGCTTCTGCCAGCGACTTCGTCCGCATGGAATAGTTACCCCCGATTTTGAAACTCTCAGCCCGATCGGTTTAAAATTGACAAAGTTTCATACAAACGTTCATCCCCTATTTTATCCCCTTGGGGGTAGAATTAATCAAAATCCTTTCTTAGCGGATGCCTACGTCATAACATGTAAGTACCTGCATGCCAAATTTCAGCCCGATTTTTGGAGTGCAGCGTTCAGTGGTTTGGGCTGTGCGTTGATAGATCACTATGTGTGTGTGAAATATGTACAACTTACAACAAAAAAAGAAATAAAATAAAGCTGAAATGCCTGTGCAAAATTATATTATAATAACCTATACCTATGTACTTCACTTAAAAATAAATACCTATAACTACGTATAACAAATTAATAAAATAACTACTAATTAATAAAAGTATCTATGCTTTTACTTACTTAATACTAAAAAAACAGAACATAAATTAGCCAAAACTAACCTATCGCCCCTATCGGTATCTAAAAATCTATGCTCCTACTTCTACTACTACTTCACTTAAAAATAAATAAAATTGAAACTTTTAATAATTTGTAATTTGAAGGAATCTTTAAACATTACCAAAATAACTAATAAGTACCTATTTTATAAAATAGCAACAAAACTTACACAAAAATAATCACAATAACATCTTACAGCATGATTCAGTATTAAAGCGCGACGGCGCGATGGCTTATTATTGTATTCATGTATAAGTTTGGTGTTTCTATACCGATTTCTATGATTCTTTTTTTATTGAATAGGTAATAATGTTGACTTTTTTTAATTAGGGATGAGTGAGAGTATTATAAACGTAAGAGTAAACAAATATAATCAGAAAGCTCCGAACTGCTAAGCTATCGGGAGTTACACGCGTTATTGTGAGTCAACCATAAAAGATAGACATATTCTGTTGTGGGATATTTTTTAGATAATTTTATTTAGAACATTTCCGTAATACATTATTTCTATGTTACTTTAACCATTAAGGCTACACACGCGACGGAAGCTTAAAAAATGGAGTAACTTCTCCCGTTTTCCCAACATTTCCCTTCACTGCTCTGCTCCTATTGATTGTAGCGTGATGAAAAGTATACTATAACCTGCCCAGGAGTATGAAGAATAATTGCATCAAGTTTCGTTAAAATCGGTCAAGTAGTTTTTGTTTCTATAAAGAACATACAGACAGACAGACAGACAGACAGACAAAAATTTTACTGATTGCATTTTTGGCACCAGTATCGATCACTAATCACCCCCTGATAGTTATTTTGAAAATATATTCCCTGTACAGAATTGACCTCTCTACAGATTTATTATAAGTATAGATAGATTAATGTACAGAGGCGTGCATAATGCAAAGTTAAGTTTTCTCCCAGAAAACCTTTGACTTTTAGAAAGAGATCACGTACCATATCGCCGACTTCAAAAAGTACAAATATCTCGAAGCAGGAGTCTGATCCTATAAGGTGATGAAAACGTTTATGTTCGAAAATTTAATTATATTTCAAAGTTTTTGCAACGTTCGAATTTTCGCCATTGTCTCTGTCCCTTGTGTACACAAACCACAAACAAGACTCGTATAGGGAACGTGCACGGCGTACACTATGCCATCTAGTAGTGCAAATCTGAAATTTAAAATTGAAAACAATATATCTAGTTTTAATTTCCGCGAATATTAAATAATAATAAAAAAAAAAATATAAAAAATAAATAAATATTAAAAAAAAAAATATTTGACCTGTGCTGCCACCTATACTTCCTGCATCCTCCGTTTAGAGGAACGTGCACGAAGTAGACTGTGCCATCTAGCGTTGCAAATTTGAAACTTATAAGTAAAATACACTTGACATTGACAGGTCTGTGCTGCCACCTATAGTTTCTGCACGTTCCCTATATTTTCATGTGCTTTTGACAGATGTCAGTTACCTACTTTTATGAGCCAATTCTGTCAGCGTAGATATATTGTGGGCTCGACCCAACTCCGCATTTATTAGATTTTTCTCAATATGAAATAAAATTAATTCTACAATATAAAGGAGCAGGGAGTGGACAGAAAAATTATTGAAATTGACAACTTGCTTACTCCACGTACGTAGTTTTCGGTAAGAATAGAATATCAAGCCGTGTAAGTAAATGTTGGGCCCGCGTGGTGAATTACGGGCCATTCCGTCTCCTAGAGAGAAGGCCTGTGTCCCAGCAGTGGGAACGTTAAAAGGCTGATTATGCTTTATGCTTAAGTAAATGTTTCCTTTACTTCTGCGATTTAATTTTACTCGTTTTCTGATTCTGTGGTGGAAACTCATCAAATTATTTGTCCCGCACTGGGAGGAGCAGGAGAGTCAGACTTTGACTGAAATGATGAACTCCTTCAAATGCCCTTTGCATTTCAGGACCACAGAAGCTTACGAAAAATCTAATTGTGACGACACGATTGGCGCAGTGGTTGAGCGATTGGCTGCTGCGTTGCGTACCGCGGCGCGGATTCGATTCCCGCACGGAGCAAATATTTGTATGGCCTACAAATAATTGTTCCGGGTCTGGCTGTTGGTGTATGTGAATGTCTATGTTTGTAAACGCACTCAAGAATAGGAGAAATTCCTAGTGTGGGGCAAAGTTAAATTTAAAAAAAATATATATGTTTTTTTCTAGTAACACTTCAGTTCAGGCGGGTCGCTATTTTTAACTTCTACTTAGCCCGTCGTCATACCTGTCAATCATACCTTTTCATTCCGAGACACGACCAGGACATACCTGAAACAGAATAAAATTGCATTTTATAGTGGACCTAGAGTCAGCACAGATAGAAAAACTATATAGAACTTTATTTACTACAGCAAAAGGTTCATATTTCAGGAGATGATTCGAATAAAACTCGCGGATTTTTAAATTGGAATTTACTATCCTTATTCTTAAACATAAAAGTCTGCAAAACAAATAAACGTTAGCATAAAATCTACCTATAACTCGAGAAAAACCACGAAGAACGTACAAATATCACCTATTTATTTGTACAATCCAGTAACATAGACACAAAAAGTAAGTATTGTATGTAGGATTCGCAATTCCACGACAAAGCCCGAAGTTCCCCGAAGTCCCCAAGACTCGAGAGTCGCAGTGGATGGCTAGTGTTGGTGTTCGATATCCTATCCATCCCGAATGATCCCCAAGGGGGTCGACAAATGGAATACTGCTACTTTCTAGCGTGATGGAGGGGGACCTGTTTATTTTCGATCAGGGGAGTTTTACTTTGGAATTTTGCTGAAAATTCTGTATTGAAGGAGTTGTTGATGTTTTTGTTAAGGAAAAGGGAAGGGAAGCATTTTGGTGAAGGCAGTAAACATTTCATAATTTCTTTTTAAGGTGTCAATAAAGATGTAGAATTTTGTATAAAGCTAATTCGTCCCGTCCATTTTAGAGTTATGATTCTAAATTTTGGACAAACTTTTTTTAAGCCGTTAGTAACATTTACACTTTATTTGAAGATTATATTTATATATATATACAAACCTAGATACACATAAAATGTGCCTATCTAACTGTCTTTGTATTAATCAAATGTTTCTTAGACATTTGTATAACACAAGATACAGCTGGACTATCTTGGCCTACTGTTGAAAGAACACTAGGTCTACTTGATTTTATTTATAACTAGCTGCTGCCCGCGACTTCGTCCCCGTGGAATCCCCGATTTTAAAACATTATTTATCGCTGCTCCACTCCTATTGGCTTAAGCGTGATGATATATAGCCTAAAGCCTTCCTCGGTAAATGGTCTATTCAACCCAAAAATAATTTTTCAATTCGAACCAGTAGTTCCTGAGATTAGCGCGTTCAAACAAACAAACAAACAAACAAACAAACTCTTCAGCTTTATAATATTAGTATAGATAAAAAGTTTAACTACCAGTACCATATTCTATCGCATAAGACGTACGCAAGATGGAGGTAGTCTGGTCGAAATGATACGAATTTACTGGTCATAGACCCCGGGCGTCGGGAAACGCAGGGCGATTCCCGGCCACCGTAGGCGCGGGCCAGCGGACGGCGAGCTATATAGGTGGCTCGCCGTCCGTAAGCAACCAGCGGGCGTACCATTTTTTTTTTTTTTTTTTTTTTTCTGGATGGGAAATCATCAAATGACTTCTCCCGCTCTGGGCGGAGCGGAAGGGAGTGTCAGACTCTTACTGACTAAAACCCACCCGTGATCCTTCTTGTGCCCTTTGCGTTCCAGGGCTGCGGTGACTCTTTCGAACAAAATCCGCAACCCTAGCAGGCACTGACCCTATGCGGCCCCGTCTACGTTGCTGACGGCTCTTTGAGGCGCGCGTGGAACACGACGCGCCGTCGACTCGGGCCTGGTTACTATCGGACGGCGAGCCACCCATAGCTCGCCATCCGCAGGCCCGCGCCTACGGTGGCCGGGAATCGCCCTGCGTTTCCCGACGCCCGGGGCGTCTTCTTCTATTGCGGCGGCTGGGGCGTGAGGTTTCCCTCTCACGCACGCGTTCCGCCTCCTCCTTTGCTAGCATTACTGCTTCGCAGAAGGAGGCGACCGCTTCCCATGCCTCCTCGCTCCGGACCATGGCTTGAACCAGGGCCGGACGCGAGAGGTTGCCGCCGCCGATCGCCTCGACGAGGACACGGCGGTGCTCCGCCCAAGCAGGGCAGACCTCCACCGTATGCTCCACCGTGTCCTCCGGGCGATCCACACAGTGATGACACCCGGACGCGTCCTCCCGCTGGATCCGACACAGGTACCTCCCGAAACAGCCGTGTCCGGTAAGCACCTGCGTCAGGCGGAAGGTGAGGACGCCGTGACGTCTCTCCAGCCACGCCTCAAAGAGGGGACTTATCGCCGCAATAGTGGCGTGCCCAAACCAGCGGGCGTACCATGACGTCTTAAAACGTGAGTCTTCCGAGCGAGAAAAAGGGATGGAGCTGTATAGGGTGTATAACTCTATCCCTCTTTCTCGCTCGGAAGACTCACGTTTTAACACCTCATGGTACGCCCGCTGGTCCCGACGGCGCGTCGTGTTCCACGCGCGCCTCAAAGAGCTGTCAGCAAAAAAGACTGGGCCCCATAGGGTCAGTGCCTACAAGGATTACGGTATTTGTTCAAAAGAGTCACCGCGGCCCTGGAACGCAAAACGATCACGGGTGGATTTTATACATTAAGAGTCTGATACTCCCTTCCGCTCCACCCAGAGCGGTAGAAGTCATAGATGCGATGATTTCCTATCCGGAAAAAAATAAAAGACGTACTGGGCACGCGGGGTAGATCAAGCTCTGACTCAGCAATAAGAGATGCTTCATGACGCAGATACCGCAGCCCCTTGACCTTAAATCAGCCAAATCAAATAGCGGTTACTATGGCAACGTCCAAACAAACCAAACTTCATTATTAACAGTTGCTATGGGAACCAGAATAGAAGGTCTTATAAAATGTAGACATGAGAGTGTCCCAGGCCGCTCACCTAACCTTGTACATTCAACGCTTACCTACCTAAATATCGTTGTCTGTACGTATAGCAGTATATATCTATGAAACTTCGCCCTGACACCGATATAGAATAACGAAACATAACCAAGACTGATTTGCAGTGGCAGGGCTGTCACCGCGGCCCTGGAACGCAAAGGGCATTAGGAGGAACGCGGGAAAGCATCAAATGACTTCTCCCGCTCTGGGCGGAGCGAAAGCGAGTATCAGGCTCTTACTGCCCAAGACCCATCCGTGTTCTTTCAAATGCCCGCCACGTTCCAGTGTCGCGGTGACTCTTTCGAAAAAAAATCCGCAATTCTGGCAGAAATGGTCTAGATGTAATGATTTATGAAGCAAGCACGTTTTTTTAAATCGACAGTATCTTAAAACTGGACCCGGTCTTAAGACACAAGTATGATGTTCTATTCTGTTTAAAAGAAAATGTTGTAATGCATTCAAAAATAATTGAGAACATATTAAAAAATCGAGTTATACTTCATTATTTTAACAGAATCTGGTATCTGTTCTACCAAATGCTCGTTAGTTCAGGAGTATAAAATTTAATCAAGTATTGCGTATAACCCGTTCCATGTAATCGGATTTATTTTGCTCATTCCCTTGAACAATCGAGAAAATTTTTAAATGCTCGACATTATGAAGTTGCTATTCATTTACAAAGGATGGATGGATGGATGGACTTCCGTAGTAATAAAAAACTTTTTACAAAAAAATAAAACCGACTTTTAAACAAAAAATCAAAAAGTGCAAAATAACTTTAATTTCGGAACTCGGTGTTGGTGGTTGCTTTTTCGTTTTTTGAAACACCGACTTCCGAAATTAAAGTTATTTTGCACTTTTTGATTTTTTGTGTAAAAGTCGGTTTTATTTTTTTGTAAAAAGTTTTTTATTTTTCACTTTTTAGTGGTCCCCCATCCCCTGCTCTCCCCCCACCTAAACGAACCAATCACATTGGTGTAAAAAAACGCACTGCTCCTTTGCAGAGTAAACTAAGAGGTCGTCAATGTAGGCAATGTAGATATTTTTTTTAGATTTTTCGAAAACCGCTTGGTCGATTTCGATAAAATTTTCATGGGACCATTTGGGAAGTATACCCTTTCCAACAAAAAAAGAATTTTTCAAATCGGTTGACAAGCGACGGAGTTATGCGCGAACAAACATAAAAAAAAAAAAATACAAACATCCGAATTGAGAACCTCCTCCTTTTTTAGAAGTCGGTTAAAAATATTTTTTCTCCATCTCTATATAGACTACATAGTTCCCGTTGCCGTGGGGGATATGGGGATAAAATATAGTCTGTCACCCGGGGATAGTACAGCTTCCCAACAGTGAAAGAATTTTTCAAATCAGTTCAGTAGTTTCAGAGCCTATTCAATACAAACAAACAATCAAATATTTCCTCTTTATAATATTAGTATAGATACGTCGTTGAAAAATACTATCTAATTAATAAAATAATTCAACGCTTTAAGTTACTGACAAAATCAAGCAGCACCTACCTACCTACCTAAGCATCTAGGACCTGAAAGTCTGAACCTACAAGTCGTTGCAAGTCAAGTGTGGATAAAACTACTATGCAAGCGTGCTCTTACATTGACTACAATATCGCTTGCAACCACCACTAAAATGGCTTGAAATTGCACACACAACACAACAACACACAACACAACATTATAGGCTAACAAACATTAATCATAGAAAACTCATGCGTAGCAGCCCTAAGTTCTACATTCGTACAAAGTCTAAAATTACACTTGATTAAATAAAAACGTGCACTGTCCCCATTTAAACTTTTAAGCGTGAAGTAAATAATAGAAACATTGTAATACGCGTAATAAGAGAATACAGTTGACAATGGTTTTTTATAAACATTTCTATACAAGAACTACTATCTAAAAAACTTAATTAGACACCTTTTTTAAGGTAGATTTCTCTGGGGGAGCAGTAGGGAGTGCCAGACTCTTACTAACTAAAACCCATCTGTGTTCCTCCTAATGCCCTTTGCGTATCAGGGCCGCGGAGATCTCTGTGAGGCGCGCGTGGAATACAACGCGCCGTCGACCGGAGCCTGGTTGTTATCGGTCGGCGAGCCACACAACGGTCGCCGACCACAGGCCCGCGCATAAGGTCGGCGGGAATCGCCCTCCAGTCCTTCTTTTACAGCGGCTGGGGCATGAGGTTTGCGAGAAATAGGTACAAGTCTATCAGAACGATAGACGGATAATGTTTAATAGAAAGTACTCGTATAAAGCATCATTGGAAGACCATAATGTGAAGCTATGACCTGACCGTCGGATTCTGCTGCACTGGATGCGAGACCCACAGGCTCATCCTCTATTCAGCAGCGGACATACATATATCGGCTGAAATGATGACGATGTGATTGGCGCTCGCTTCGGAAATAGTAGGTAATCTGTACCTATTAAGCTAAACTTTCTTAAATCGTAATTAATCATGGCATGGTGAAGCACGTTTGGTTCTCTACTCCTGTGATATCTTCACTTAGCTGTCATCTCATTGTATTCATCAATAATAAGTGTCCACCTTTTCTAGTACCTACTCTCCTCTTTTTCTTTAGCACAAGAACTATAATTAAACATTCGACATAAACAGAGCTAACTTGTTTTTTTTTTTAGATTGCTCTCGCCTTTGCATACAAAACTTCATACTTCCGGCCTCTTTTTATGGCCAATTGTTTTAAACCGTCATTGGAGCCGGGGGCGTCCTTGATAAAACACAAAGGCCCAGAAAAAAAATTGGGATACAGTTGAAATATTGCTAAACCCGTCTTGAATATTAATCGTTTCATCCATATATTCATGATTGTCATTTCAACTTCAATTGGTTTTACAACGCGCCGTCATCCGGTCGTTTGTCACGCTGTTAAATCATCGGCTGTTCCGGCAGCCGATCTGATTACTGTCACGCTGTCACGCATTATATGTCACTTCGTGATAGCTAGTTACCATAGAACAGACAATGGTTATTGATGAGAAGGGTCCGAAGTCACAAAACACCACGATACGCTTCACACACGCAAAGAAGGCACATGCAGCGGAACAAATTCTAGAAAACGACATAACAGGTACAATGTCAGCACAGCAGAAACAATAGTTAAACAAACAGCGAAGACATGGTTCATGGAACTGTACACAGATGGTGAAGAATCACGACCGTCAGTAATGAGGAATAGAACGCGAGGAGGCGGAAGACTAGTTAATAGGTACGTCTTATTAGTGTGTCCTAGGTCAGGCAGATGTTTGTCGTGCGGTAACAAACTGGGTTAAATTGTGCAGGATATTGTTAATTGCAATTGAGATCATGGGCAGTTGTCCAGTCAAAACGGACTGAAGGATCAAAGTTCAAACTTCTATATTGTACCTAATAATAGGGATGTTTCCTGAGTAAAAAATAAGATTCTATTTAGTACGCCAACTTTGATTAACGAAAAATATTAGACACGTATTTTTTGCTTTTTCAAATCTACAAAAGTTGACGAAGATATAAAGCATCAAAGATCAGGAGTGGGGTCACACGAGTTTTCAACGCACCGTATCGTTTTCGTTTTTTGTTAAGAAAAAATACGTGTCCAATATTTTTCTGAAATCTACCTGATGAACTTATTAATTTTTTTTCAACTACCCTATTGTATTTAAACAGGAAGTGTTTTGCAAAAAGTACAGTCATCATGACAAAGGATTTGGTATTGCATCTGAATTAAGAAACGCTGGAAGAGCGTATCACTTAAAATACAACACATCAGAAGAAGCAAGTTAAACACCGAGATCCCTAGAATGAACAAGTAGACATCTACAAAAGTACAACAAATGATATCAACCATCAAAATGAAGTCTCTGAAAGTAACGAGTATCATAATATTTTACTAGCCACATTCTGTGCCGAGGCAACATGTCATTGTGCTCATTACTTCAAAACTACAGATTGCGTTATTGAAGTCAGACATAACAAGATTTAGCGAGAAATGGAACAATTCGCGAAAGAAGACGCAACTTGTTGCTGTAGTTCGACGTAAACATTCCTAAACGCGTTTTTAAGAAGAATCAATCATATAGATCATTGCAAACAGATCAATAGATACTTAAAAATTCATTGAGTCAGGCGTTACTTTGCGGAAATCCATTTTAAATTTGAAAATGAAAATAATATATCTAGTTTTAATTTCCGCGAATATTTATGGGTTGCAGGTATGCACCTCCCTCCCGCCCGCTTTATTATGCACATGCAAGATTACAAGGCAAAAGCAAGGTTTATATGCACATGCAGGAGGGCAAAGCAAAACCCAACCCAATACCGACACGTGTTTCGCCTCTCCACGAGGCATCCTCAGAGGACGTGTTGACTCGCCGAACGTTGAGTTGCGACTGAACTCTCATTCGCGGAAATTAAAACTAGATATATTATTTTCATTTTCAAATTTTTCAATAGATACTTGATAGACACCTACATGCCCGCACAGAGCCTAATAGAGTTCATGTCAGAATGGTCTTCATTATGTTTCGCCTTTGTATATCCGCAATGATCAATATGAGGACACTTCCATTAATGTTACCTAAACATTCACGTAGTACAATCATGTTTAGGTCGGGGGTAGTTTTTTTACTAGTGCATAAAATTTTAATAAATAAGTATTTATTAAAACTGTATGCACTAGTAAAAAAACTGTACAAAGGCGGACTTAATGCCATAGGCATTTTCTACCAGTCGACCTTAGGGTAGTGCAGAGACAACATGGCAGGTGCAACTTAAATGAAAGACAAACGGAGAGGGAAATATATACAATCAGAAATACATAGATATTTTGAGCTATAACTACTGATTATTGTGATTGTCAGTCTCATCTAAGGGACATATATTTTTTCTTCGAGGAAGGTAAAGTCATTTTCACACAAATAAAGATTTATTTATAGTTCATGTACCTACAATAGTGGTAGAAAGGCTGATAAAACCATTATCAATACGACCTAAATAAACGAAGAAGAAGGAAAATTACGTTACTTTACAAGCAAAGTGTAACGAATAAGTGTAAACACATTAATCTTTCAATGCAGAAGGATTGGCTGTCGACACCACAAATTGTCGGTCCAGATTTAGCAGCGAGCCAAAATGCATTCCTCAGAGCGTTATGTACAGCTCGTAATTTCATAATAACGCTGGATACAAAACTATCCATGGAATCGCAATTTTATTTCCAGGAATTGCATAGAAACAATATATGATCTAGAGCAGTGGTGGCCGAGTGGTCGCCCGACTTACGAATTGTAGAATTTAAGCCCTATCAGGCGCGTTACTTTGTGTATTTAATTTCATCACCACTGCTCTCAAAAACGGGGAAGGAAACCGGCATGTCCTGACATGTGACATTCACCAACCCGCACTAGGCCCGCGTGCTGGATTACGGCCCATTCCCTCTCCTAGAGAGGAGGCCTGTGTCCCTGCAGAGAGAACATTAAAAAGCTGATTATGCTTATGCTTATGCTAATATATGATCTTAATTATTCTATGGAGTTTTAGAACGAGGAAATCATTGTCATTACTACAAGTGCAAATGGAGTTTGGCAAGACACATGACAAGGCGTAATAAAGAAAAGCATTGACTGTTTGGCGTCCCAGAATTGGTAAAAAGAATGTTGGTCTTCTAATAGCGAGAAGGGCTGACGACATTGTTGCTATCGAGAGAAGAACCTGGATGGGGGAGGCATAGGAACCTCAGGAAATGGGAGCTCTATGCCCAGCAGTGGGCGAGAAGTGGTTTTTCAAAGAATGGATTAGATTGATAGCAATACCTTCGTTGGTATTATCACACAACAATTGACTAAGGTGTTTACGGAAAAATAAGAGGTTATCAAGTTTACAATGTTTCAACGGAAGCCTTTATTCAGTCGAACAGTCATAAAAATAAAAGTAAAACGTGGTCACAGTAGCAGCCATGCAAACAACTAATTTGTTTCAACGCTTTAACTTTTCATTTCTAGATGAGTTGAAAACTACAACGTGTTTGTTCAAAGCACAGAGCACTGAATACTTTCGGCGGTACTGCTAGAATCAAGATAATATCAAAATCCTTTATCTGAAATATAACCTTTACAGGTACTTTTGAATTGTCATTGTCTGTCAGTTAAATACTTGAAGTTCTGCCGCGCTAGAGAATAAAGGTGGCACAGTCGACACTAGTACTAACACATAAACAAAACTTTCTGTAAAAAAAACCAAGCGTGTCAGGGAATGTCACCAATTCATACAAATTGAAGGTCAGCCACTGTTCTGATTATGGCTATAATAGCCAAAACTCGTACCTACTTATGGATGTTGTACCTTTGTACGGCCTGTTATATTAACTATTTATTTATTTGCTTTTTAGCTGCTACTTTGTCCACGTAAATTCAATACAATGATACTACGAATAAAACGGAAAATTCATGGATCGTGATCTCCTTATCACATGCGCTATAGCTGCTTTTAAGACCCATCAATATTAGTCCAGCCGTTTCGGAGGTTTGCTGGAACAAACAGGCAGAAACACACAAATTTTTTGTTAAGGACTGTATAAATATTAATTTGCATTCAGTAAAAATACAAGTGCTACTATTTTTTTAGTTATTACAAACAAACGCTTTAATTTGAGATGAACAGGGCCGCAAGTCTGCTATTACAATAGTGTCAGAATGGTCTATCATTGATTTCATAATGGTTGATTTCGACAAGTTTGGTAATCTACTAATATAAAAGCGTCACTATGACTTTCCAAAGGTCAACCACTGACACTCTATTGAAAGAAATGGCATAGAATGGTAATCTCGTACACAATGACAAATGAATGACAGACGTATGCGATAATCTGCTAAAATTTTGACAGTTCCTTTGATCAGTGACCTACCATTAGAACGTAATTTTGCAGTCATTGCTTTTAATAGCTCGACTATCAAAAAGTATTACGAGACCATTGACAGACCAATGATCGACTATTATGACTTTAGCAGATTGCGAATTGACAGCAAAATGACAATGGGATCGTAAATTTGAAAATGAAAATAATATATCTAGTTTTAATTTCCGCAAATATTTGTGGGTTGCAGGTATGCACCTCCCTCCCGCCCGCAATATTATGCACATGAGACACAAGATTACAAGGCAATGCAAGGATAATATGCACATGCAGGAAGGCAAAGCAAAACCCAACACCAATACCGACACGTGTTTCGCCTCTCCACGAGGCATCCTCAGGGGACGTGTTGACTCGCTGACCGTTGAGTTGCGACTCAACAACTCAACGGTCAGCGGAGGGAGGTGCATACCTGCAACCCACAAATATTCGCGAAAATTAAAACTAGATATATTATTTTCATGGGACCATTTGGGAAGTATACCCTTTCCAACAAAAAAAGAATTTTTCAAATCGGTTGACAAGCGACGGAGTTATGCGCGAACAAACATAAAAAAAAAAAAAAAATACAAACATCCGAATTGAGAACCTCCTCCTTTTTTAGAAGTCGGTTAAAAATATTTTTTCTCCATCTCTATATAGACTACATAGTTCCCGTTGCCGTGGGGGATATGGGGATAAAATATAGTCTGTCACCCGGGGATAGTACAGCTTCCCAACAGTGAAAGAATTTTTCAAATCAGTTCAGTAGTTTCAGAGCCTATTCAATACAAACAAACAATCAAATATTTCCTCTTTATAATATTAGTATAGATACGTCGTTGAAAAATACTATCTAATTAATAAAATAATTCAACGCTTTAAGTTACTGACAAAATCAAGCAGCACCTACCTACCTACCTAAGCATCTAGGACCTGAAAGTCTGAACCTACAAGTCGTTGCAAGTCAAGTGTGGATAAAACTACTATGCAAGCGTGCTCTTACATTGACTACAATATCGCTTGCAACCACCACTAAAATGGCTTGAAATTGCACACACAACACAACAACACACAACACAACATTATAGGCTAACAAACATTAATCATAGAAAACTCATGCGTAGCAGCCCTAAGTTCTACATTCGTACAAAGTCTAAAATTACACTTGATTAAATAAAAACGTGCACTGTCCCCATTTAAACTTTTAAGCGTGAAGTAAATAATAGAAACATTGTAATACGCGTAATAAGAGAATACAGTTGACAATGGTTTTTTATAAACATTTCTATACAAGAACTACTATCTAAAAAACTTAATTAGACACCTTTTTTAAGGTAGATTTCTCTGGGGGAGCAGTAGGGAGTGCCAGACTCTTACTAACTAAAACCCATCTGTGTTCCTCCTAATGCCCTTTGCGTATCAGGGCCGCGGAGATCTCTGTGAGGCGCGCGTGGAATACAACGCGCCGTCGACCGGAGCCTGGTTGTTATCGGTCGGCGAGCCACACAACGGTCGCCGACCACAGGCCCGCGCATAAGGTCGGCGGGAATCGCCCTCCAGTCCTTCTTTTACAGCGGCTGGGGCATGAGGTTTGCGAGAAATAGGTACAAGTCTATCAGAACGATAGACGGATAATGTTTAATAGAAAGTACTCGTATAAAGCATCATTGGAAGACCATAATGTGAAGCTATGACCTGACCGTCGGATTCTGCTGCACTGGATGCGAGACCCACAGGCTCATCCTCTATTCAGCAGCGGACATACATATATCGGCTGAAATGATGACGATGTGATTGGCGCTCGCTTCGGAAATAGTAGGTAATCTGTACCTATTAAGCTAAACTTTCTTAAATCGTAATTAATCATGGCATGGTGAAGCACGTTTGGTTCTCTACTCCTGTGATATCTTCACTTAGCTGTCATCTCATTGTATTCATCAATAATAAGTGTCCACCTTTTCTAGTACCTACTCTCCTCTTTTTCTTTAGCACAAGAACTATAATTAAACATTCGACATAAACAGAGCTAACTTGTTTTTTTTTTTAGATTGCTCTCGCCTTTGCATACAAAACTTCATACTTCCGGCCTCTTTTTATGGCCAATTGTTTTAAACCGTCATTGGAGCCGGGGGCGTCCTTGATAAAACACAAAGGCCCAGAAAAAAAATTGGGATACAGTTGAAATATTGCTAAACCCGTCTTGAATATTAATCGTTTCATCCATATATTCATGATTGTCATTTCAACTTCAATTGGTTTTACAACGCGCCGTCATCCGGTCGTTTGTCACGCTGTTAAATCATCGGCTGTTCCGGCAGCCGATCTGATTACTGTCACGCTGTCACGCATTATATGTCACTTCGTGATAGCTAGTTACCATAGAACAGACAATGGTTATTGATGAGAAGGGTCCGAAGTCACAAAACACCACGATACGCTTCACACACGCAAAGAAGGCACATGCAGCGGAACAAATTCTAGAAAACGACATAACAGGTACAATGTCAGCACAGCAGAAACAATAGTTAAACAAACAGCGAAGACATGGTTCATGGAACTGTACACAGATGGTGAAGAATCACGACCGTCAGTAATGAGGAATAGAACGCGAGGAGGCGGAAGACTAGTTAATAGGTACGTCTTATTAGTGTGTCCTAGGTCAGGCAGATGTTTGTCGTGCGGTAACAAACTGGGTTAAATTGTGCAGGATATTGTTAATTGCAATTGAGATCATGGGCAGTTGTCCAGTCAAAACGGACTGAAGGATCAAAGTTCAAACTTCTATATTGTACCTAATAATAGGGATGTTTCCTGAGTAAAAAATAAGATTCTATTTAGTACGCCAACTTTGATTAACGAAAAATATTAGACACGTATTTTTTGCTTTTTCAAATCTACAAAAGTTGACGAAGATATAAAGCATCAAAGATCAGGAGTGGGGTCACACGAGTTTTCAACGCACCGTATCGTTTTCGTTTTTTGTTAAGAAAAAATACGTGTCCAATATTTTTCTGAAATCTACCTGATGAACTTATTAATTTTTTTTCAACTACCCTATTGTATTTAAACAGGAAGTGTTTTGCAAAAAGTACAGTCATCATGACAAAGGATTTGGTATTGCATCTGAATTAAGAAACGCTGGAAGAGCGTATCACTTAAAATACAACACATCAGAAGAAGCAAGTTAAACACCGAGATCCCTAGAATGAACAAGTAGACATCTACAAAAGTACAACAAATGATATCAACCATCAAAATGAAGTCTCTGAAAGTAACGAGTATCATAATATTTTACTAGCCACATTCTGTGCCGAGGCAACATGTCATTGTGCTCATTACTTCAAAACTACAGATTGCGTTATTGAAGTCAGACATAACAAGATTTAGCGAGAAATGGAACAATTCGCGAAAGAAGACGCAACTTGTTGCTGTAGTTCGACGTAAACATTCCTAAACGCGTTTTTAAGAAGAATCAATCATATAGATCATTGCAAACAGATCAATAGATACTTAAAAATTCATTGAGTCAGGCGTTACTTTGCGGAAATCCATTTTAAATTTGAAAATGAAAATAATATATCTAGTTTTAATTTCCGCGAATATTTATGGGTTGCAGGTATGCACCTCCCTCCCGCCCGCTTTATTATGCACATGCAAGATTACAAGGCAAAAGCAAGGTTTATATGCACATGCAGGAGGGCAAAGCAAAACCCAACCCAATACCGACACGTGTTTCGCCTCTCCACGAGGCATCCTCAGAGGACGTGTTGACTCGCCGAACGTTGAGTTGCGACTGAACTCTCATTCGCGGAAATTAAAACTAGATATATTATTTTCATTTTCAAATTTTTCAATAGATACTTGATAGACACCTACATGCCCGCACAGAGCCTAATAGAGTTCATGTCAGAATGGTCTTCATTATGTTTCGCCTTTGTATATCCGCAATGATCAATATGAGGACACTTCCATTAATGTTACCTAAACATTCACGTAGTACAATCATGTTTAGGTCGGGGGTAGTTTTTTTACTAGTGCATAAAATTTTAATAAATAAGTATTTATTAAAACTGTATGCACTAGTAAAAAAACTGTACAAAGGCGGACTTAATGCCATAGGCATTTTCTACCAGTCGACCTTAGGGTAGTGCAGAGACAACATGGCAGGTGCAACTTAAATGAAAGACAAACGGAGAGGGAAATATATACAATCAGAAATACATAGATATTTTGAGCTATAACTACTGATTATTGTGATTGTCAGTCTCATCTAAGGGACATATATTTTTTCTTCGAGGAAGGTAAAGTCATTTTCACACAAATAAAGATTTATTTATAGTTCATGTACCTACAATAGTGGTAGAAAGGCTGATAAAACCATTATCAATACGACCTAAATAAACGAAGAAGAAGGAAAATTACGTTACTTTACAAGCAAAGTGTAACGAATAAGTGTAAACACATTAATCTTTCAATGCAGAAGGATTGGCTGTCGACACCACAAATTGTCGGTCCAGATTTAGCAGCGAGCCAAAATGCATTCCTCAGAGCGTTATGTACAGCTCGTAATTTCATAATAACGCTGGATACAAAACTATCCATGGAATCGCAATTTTATTTCCAGGAATTGCATAGAAACAATATATGATCTAGAGCAGTGGTGGCCGAGTGGTCGCCCGACTTACGAATTGTAGAATTTAAGCCCTATCAGGCGCGTTACTTTGTGTATTTAATTTCATCACCACTGCTCTCAAAAACGGGGAAGGAAACCGGCATGTCCTGACATGTGACATTCACCAACCCGCACTAGGCCCGCGTGCTGGATTACGGCCCATTCCCTCTCCTAGAGAGGAGGCCTGTGTCCCTGCAGAGAGAACATTAAAAAGCTGATTATGCTTATGCTTATGCTAATATATGATCTTAATTATTCTATGGAGTTTTAGAACGAGGAAATCATTGTCATTACTACAAGTGCAAATGGAGTTTGGCAAGACACATGACAAGGCGTAATAAAGAAAAGCATTGACTGTTTGGCGTCCCAGAATTGGTAAAAAGAATGTTGGTCTTCTAATAGCGAGAAGGGCTGACGACATTGTTGCTATCGAGAGAAGAACCTGGATGGGGGAGGCATAGGAACCTCAGGAAATGGGAGCTCTATGCCCAGCAGTGGGCGAGAAGTGGTTTTTCAAAGAATGGATTAGATTGATAGCAATACCTTCGTTGGTATTATCACACAACAATTGACTAAGGTGTTTACGGAAAAATAAGAGGTTATCAAGTTTACAATGTTTCAACGGAAGCCTTTATTCAGTCGAACAGTCATAAAAATAAAAGTAAAACGTGGTCACAGTAGCAGCCATGCAAACAACTAATTTGTTTCAACGCTTTAACTTTTCATTTCTAGATGAGTTGAAAACTACAACGTGTTTGTTCAAAGCACAGAGCACTGAATACTTTCGGCGGTACTGCTAGAATCAAGATAATATCAAAATCCTTTATCTGAAATATAACCTTTACAGGTACTTTTGAATTGTCATTGTCTGTCAGTTAAATACTTGAAGTTCTGCCGCGCTAGAGAATAAAGGTGGCACAGTCGACACTAGTACTAACACATAAACAAAACTTTCTGTAAAAAAAACCAAGCGTGTCAGGGAATGTCACCAATTCATACAAATTGAAGGTCAGCCACTGTTCTGATTATGGCTATAATAGCCAAAACTCGTACCTACTTATGGATGTTGTACCTTTGTACGGCCTGTTATATTAACTATTTATTTATTTGCTTTTTAGCTGCTACTTTGTCCACGTAAATTCAATACAATGATACTACGAATAAAACGGAAAATTCATGGATCGTGATCTCCTTATCACATGCGCTATAGCTGCTTTTAAGACCCATCAATATTAGTCCAGCCGTTTCGGAGGTTTGCTGGAACAAACAGGCAGAAACACACAAATTTTTTGTTAAGGACTGTATAAATATTAATTTGCATTCAGTAAAAATACAAGTGCTACTATTTTTTTAGTTATTACAAACAAACGCTTTAATTTGAGATGAACAGGGCCGCAAGTCTGCTATTACAATAGTGTCAGAATGGTCTATCATTGATTTCATAATGGTTGATTTCGACAAGTTTGGTAATCTACTAATATAAAAGCGTCACTATGACTTTCCAAAGGTCAACCACTGACACTCTATTGAAAGAAATGGCATAGAATGGTAATCTCGTACACAATGACAAATGAATGACAGACGTATGCGATAATCTGCTAAAATTTTGACAGTTCCTTTGATCAGTGACCTACCATTAGAACGTAATTTTGCAGTCATTGCTTTTAATAGCTCGACTATCAAAAAGTATTACGAGACCATTGACAGACCAATGATCGACTATTATGACTTTAGCAGATTGCGAATTGACAGCAAAATGACAATGGGATCGTAAATTTGAAAATGAAAATAATATATCTAGTTTTAATTTCCGCAAATATTTGTGGGTTGCAGGTATGCACCTCCCTCCCGCCCGCAATATTATGCACATGAGACACAAGATTACAAGGCAATGCAAGGATAATATGCACATGCAGGAAGGCAAAGCAAAACCCAACACCAATACCGACACGTGTTTCGCCTCTCCACGAGGCATCCTCAGGGGACGTGTTGACTCGCTGACCGTTGAGTTGCGACTCAACAACTCAACGGTCAGCGGAGGGAGGTGCATACCTGCAACCCACAAATATTCGCGAAAATTAAAACTAGATATATTATTTTCATTTTCAAATTTAAAATGGATTTCCGCAAAGTAACGCCTGACTCAATCAATTTTACAATGAGATCGTGTTGGAATGACAAATTTATAAAAACACTTGGGGCCCTGATGGACTGACTGTCGTTGCCAGCGCACGTTCCGTGTTCTGTGAATTGTAGGGTAGTTAAAGTCAACCTTAAAGCTTGAGGTTAACTTCAAGGCAAACCTTGTAGTTACCAAGGAAAAGGTATAATTTCGCTACAGCAAATCTATTTCGGTATTGTAGGAAAGCAAAATGCCTTGTAAATTAGTAAAATTATGTTTGTAGGTGGTTGAAATTGTGCCAATCACCGCCATATAAATACTTTGTATGAATGAAATAGCAATATTTGTTGTTGTAGATAGTTTCAGTTGTTACACGGGGCTTGTTCGTTTTAGGAAATCTTCAGTAAGAAAATTTGAACATCCCCGTATAAAAAAAGTAAAAAATAATATGAGCCACTTAGTTTAATAAAGGTACGCATATTTTGACCCAAGCGTTTAAGCGACTTAAGGACCGCATTTTTATATTTACGAAGTATTCTTTTATTTTTTAGTGGTTCTGATCTGCTATCAATATTCCTTGAAAATTATATATCCAGCTTTGATTTACATCCATCCAAAGGTTAGCTTTGTGTCACCCTATTCACGTTTATGGTGCACATCCTATAGTAGTTAGTTTATGGTTCAAAACGGTGAAGGAAACATCATATTTTCTTTCTTCTATGAGGAAACCGACATGTCCTAGAACCAAAAATTCGAAAACATGTGCCATTCACCAACCCGCACAGGGCCCGCGTGGTGGATTACGGCCCATTCCCGCTTCTAGAGAGGAGGCCCAAGTACCAGCAGTGGGACCATTAAGAGACTGATTATGCTTGTCTAGAATTTCAACATTATGATATACATACTAGTTACAACAGAAGTATTTTCGTCAATTCACATAAAGCTTAATGAATTTCATGATGCAATAAAATGCCGTAATACATAATACGTGCAAGCGTAATAAATTCAGCTTAAATTCAAACAACTAACTATCATTATCTACAGTGACATAACTCGTACGCAGTAAAACCATCACTAGCCTAGCCTTTCCCCAACTACATTGGGGTCAGCTCCCAGTCAAACCGGATTTAGCTGAATACCAGTATTTTACGTGGAGCGGCTGCCTACCAGACCTCAACAACCCATTAACTGGGTAACTCGTAAGCAGTAAAACCATTTAAAATAAAATATCGACATAAAAGCGAGGCGATCTGATTTTATAAATTCGATCACACTATAGTCCATAACAGATGCGAATCCGTCAGGATTCGCAGAAACAGTCGTTTACAAAAAACAAAGAGCTTTCAGACGTATTGTCTCTAATAAAGTGATTCACTCAATCATAATACAAATAGTGAGGGGAACGCAACAGGAAAGTGCAAAAGGACCAGCAATTTACGTTGTGGATAAAAGATTTCAATGTTCTCAAAGCTCATATATTTCTGAACTTGTTACAGAAATAAATAAATCGAACCTGGAATATTTCGTAGGACTCACGATTCTTCCGGAGGGAGGAGGCATGCTAGCGAAGGAGGAGGCAGACCGCGCGAGGGAGACCGAAACTTCACGCCCCAGCCAAAGCAACAGACGAAGACGCCCCGGGCGTCAGGAGTCGCAGCGCGATTCCCAGCCACTGTAGGTGCGAGCATGCGGATTGCGAGTTACGGGTGGCACGCCGTCCGATAACAACCAGACCCGGGTCAACGGCGCGACGTGTTCCACCCGCGCTTCAATGAGGTGTCAGCATAGTATACGATGCCTGCTAGGGTGCAGGTATCTGTTCGAAAGAGTCACCGCGGCCCTGGAAAGCAAAGGGTATTTGGAAGAACACGGGGTTTTAGTCAGTAAGAGTCTCCCTTCCGCTCCGCCCAGAGCGGAAGAAGTCATTTGATAGTTTCCCATCCAGAAAAAAAGGACTCAGATTCTAATATTGCCTTGTCTTTGTGTTACTGCTAAAGAACAATGACCATCTACTAAGACCCCTCCCTGGCGCAGCAAGCATAAGTAGCGCTTGGTTCCGGCTGTTATTCGAAAATGTTTAGCCGTTGTCCTTACAAAATGAGTAACTCGTTACTTCCTTTCTACTACTTTAGTGGGGCAGGAAAGTTAGGACACCGAAAATCTGATAACCTGTTTTGGCAATACATAACTGGGTTGTGGAGGTTATATAGGCAGTCGTTCCACGTGTACTGGTGTTCACTTGCATCCGGCTATACTAACAAGCCGACCCCAACAAAGTGGGTAAAGGTTAGGTAGATCAGTGAATTGAACAAAATGGTCCTTCTGTAGTCCAGTTTCTTCACGTAGGAGGCGAGGACCTCCTGCCCTTGAGAACTGTCTCGGGTTGCGGACCAAAGGAGGTGCGCGGGCGGCGCCGTGTGAATGGGACGGCATCTGATTAACACAACTGTTTGTTTTCCTGGAAACCATTGATATACATAAGGATTCAGTTTATAAAGTAATGGAGTTTTTTTTGGGGTTAAGCTCTCGTGGAATAAGTTTTGCGAATTAATTTAGTGTTCGCGAATTAAATACCTAAAGTTTTTTTAATTTGAATCCATTTTGCTTTACAATTTGTGTAAATGTTTTATTGCAGTTTTAGTCATGGCTAGTTCGAGTAGTAGATATACACACATACGTTTTATGTGATAAGAAGTCGCGGGTTTCGAAGAGAAAAGTGGAAGTGGTTAAATGGAAAACTCAATTTCGACTTGTGAACTTTGGATTGACAAGCAAATTCTCAATTCAAAAATCAGAGGTATGTAAGTCGAGTCGGCCAATAGCAGAATCAGATTAGTCACCTAATGTGGAGTTACGTTTTAGAATGGACCTTTAATTTGCTTCAGAAGTGCATCTTTATCCTTTTGAACGCCAGAGCATAAACGCACCGCTGTTTCCCTCAAGCCACGATGATTTTAATCCATACTAATATTATAATGCGAAAGTGCATTCAAGATAAGCTGTTGTTAGTCACATACATATACGAGGTGTGACGATGCCGTTCAAAGGGTTATGAATATTGTAGAGCATTTACAACAACCTGTTAGAGCTTCTTGAGCTTCAAGGCTCTTCAAGCTTCAACGTTCTCTACGTTGCATAAGAGAGCCTTGAGCCTTGTTACCACTATAACTCAGGCATGTAGCTACTGAGGGTGTTTCCAAGAATATTCCAACTCTCCTAAATCATGACACACCACAAACTAAAAGCTCATTTAAACCGCTTGTGAAATAGACTTAATATACACAATATCTAGTGTACAAACTTACTTATGTATGTAATTATCCAAGGTGTAGGAGGTTGGGGCAAGTTTGGTCGCCAAGCGAGGAGCACTGGCCAAGTTACTGGGGAAATCAAAGTACCACGGTATCGTTCCTTCTTTTACAGTGACACGCATTGAATATAAACAGCTCATGTCGTTAATTATTTATAAAACCCTGATATACTTCAGCCTGAAAACCTGAAAAAGGCTTTTAAATTCGCATACATGATTTTAACTGAAAATAGTCAATTTAGAAACCCGCCCTAAGTAATATTACGCTTTTATTAAATACTTAAAAATCGCTCTATCACACTGGGACCTTCTTGAAAATAAAGCAGTAACAACATAATTTAATTTGTAGTTGGCGACGTGAACGATACGTGAGGGACAAGACCTGCGGCGACTTATTCAAATGTGCTGAATACATTTCTAGAGCGGTTAGTCAGATTTTTATGAATACTTAACCGAAATGGGTGTCAATCCTGGGTGTTTGTCGAGGTAAAAGAATTGATTTGATTGAAAGGAGATTTTATATTCCACCTCTTTCGTTTGGGTTGACAGGTTTTGAAAGGACTAATAGTAAATAAATAATTTTATATTCTAACTGACAGAAAAAATTGGACACGTATTCTTTGCTTTATCAAATAAATAAAAGACACTGTTAAAGCGGTATTTTTGTTTCTGTGATATACTGAATCTGCAAATGCGTACCTTTTGTCTTTCGATGGGAAACCTTCAAAAGGCGCCCGGTCTTTCGAGGAATGAGTGTAGGATTTTTACCTCACTAAAACCACCCCGGTGAACGCCATCAGCATCGCACCAACTTGTTACAAAATTATAACGGTGTCCCCACTTCAATATTAATAATGGCTGCCTCCAAACTTCAGATGATACCACTTAAATCTTCATCTACAATATACTGTAAGACGCATGTTATCTGACACACATGTCTGATGTCTCAGTGAATTCCCAGAGTGCGTAGTTTCGGCTGGATGGTTCCAAAATTGTTCAAGTGTACCGACTGGAATGGTAATCTTGAACAAATCTCATTTATGTGCTAAGTTATTCATTTTGATATAATTTACAAGTACATATGTTCATAGGGCCTGATGGCTTATTAAAATACTAACTAGTCTTGTCTGAGCTTTTTGGTATATGACCAAATATAATCTTATGCACATTTTCACTGAAAGTAGACGAAACCTATGAGTAATTGTATATTATACAAAATAGAAAGAAATCCCCGACTGGATCTTCAAAGCCCAAGAAGCCATGAATCCAGTAGTTAGTTCATGTTGAACATTTTTGTTTGTGGTCCATTTTTTGCGGGCGACGCCTAAACCCAGAACTTAGTGCCTAAATAAAAACAGATTGTTTAGTGAAAATGTGAATTAAAATGCAAGATAAAACTATCATACTACGCTTGTATAGGCGATAACCTAGAACAATAATTACTGGAGTGGATGGCTACATTAATAATAATAACATCGTAACATTTATTAAAAAAGCGGCAATAAACCAGCTTTCAAAAACAAAGTCATAAATACAAATGAATTAAATGAACAATTTAGAGGCGCATCATGTGAAAAAGTCGTAAACTACACTTAAATCGGTTGTAAAACAAAATTCGAGTTTTTCCAGCGACCTCTCATTGACATCAGACATCTTCAAGCTTTATAGCCAATTTGCTGAATAAATAAAACTGCATTAGAGCACTGAAACACTTGAAATAAATCTAGAAACTGCAACAATAGTCAACGTTACGTTCTTCAACTTATCTTTATTTATTCAAAATGTCTGTCTAGAGCTAGCGATTCACAAGTCTCGTAAAAATGTCATATATATAAAGGAGGGTTTGGACCAAACGGACAAGTCAACTGAGCAAGAAGCTTTTTGTATGTCATATATAAAAATGCCCGCCCGCGTGATTGTCGAAAATCATCCCAAGAGAATATCCCGGGATAAAAAGTATCCTATGGACAAAAAGATCCAGATTATAATCTACCTCTGTGCCAAATTTCATCACGATCCATTCTCTAGCTTTTCATCCATAATATTAGTCAAGATATGGATAATATTTTTGTCTTTTTTATATAAGAAAAACACGTTAAGTAACTAATCATTTATTTAGCAATAAGATTAGCCTAGGTTCCATGAGTGATATTTACCGAAGTCTCCTTATTACTAATGAGTAAGACTGTTCGTCGAACGAACGTTGATCAAGTGGTAATCCACTTAACCTTGATTTTCAACTGCAACTCACGGACTAGTCCAGTAGCCAGAAGTCTATGCCCTTCGATAATTCAAAAGTTTTTAATTTTCGCTGAGTGGATAAGTTTCGTAAATTCATGGCTATTTACAAAAATGCTAACAGTTTAGAGTGATGCAATAGGTATTAAGTAGGTATTTCTTATTATTTCGTGTTATACAAATATTAGAAAATTTAAATTAAAACAGTATACGGGTTCTTTGTAAGTACTATCTAAAGGATATATGAGTGAAAATGCTAACAAATAGGTACTATGGAACAATAGAAATCTAAAAATGTCCAATGTGCACTAACGTGTTTTAAACTGTCTTTAGTAAATCGATTGGCGATGCAATTAAAACAATGGAAAAATGTTAAAGGATAACTGATGAATGATTTTTATTTTGTAAGTAGGTTGTAAAACACTTTTACACGTCAATCTGTTTTGGCCGTTATAAAAACTAAATAAGGCTGGTGTTTCCTAGCTGACTACCCTGAGAAGAAACACCGAAACAAATTCAGAGGTCAAGGTCTCTTTTGAAGTCCATGCAATTGTACTGGTCAAATCATATGAAAACCATGTAGTTTATATCTGAAGTGGTCTTTTGAGGAAAATAACACACAGATTTGAGTGGGCCTGTCCAAACAGTGCAAGCATTTGTCAGATATCGTGTAGCTCAAACTTAGAACTTTAAGGAGCTCAACGATTTGACGAATAATACTAAAGTAAGGACATTTGGGTAGGCCACATAAAGAACTCAAACCGCCAGACTAACATGAAATAAACCCCTGACAGCGATCTACATGGTCCGCATGTTCACAATACGTTATACGAGGACCATGCAGAACTGTGTCTGAAATGGTATTTTTAAGAAGGAACCACACAGTTTTGAGTGGACCTATCCAGTCAGTGCAAACCTTGGACCACCAAACCAATAAGGAGCTCAACAACCCGACGAACAATGCCAATGAAAGGACATTTGGGTAGGCTACAAAAATATTCAAACAGCCAGACATCGTTAAAAAATACTTGAAAAGGAAAAATCACATAACCCATATAGTCCTCATATTCACAATAGGGAAATAAAAAAATATAATACTTTACAAAGTAAGTATTCATGTCAAAATAAGAAATTGTAATAAAAAGAATACTTTAAAAGTAAACATTCAAGTCAAAAGTAAATGAAAATATAAAAACCAATGTCAAATTGTATAAATATCAACAAAAAGCAGACAAAAGAGAGAAATAAAAACATTGGGCGGTGTACAAAACTAAAGCAGCTCAATCCCAAGCCTACTTGTCCTCAAGATAATCTTTAACTGTATAAAAAGCTTTCTGGCACAGCTAACGTTTTACAAATAATTTGAATTTATTTCTGCTAAGTTCTTGAATGAGGCTAGGAAGTTTATTATAAGAATGTATATATTGGCATCGAAACGAACCACTTATTTTTTGAACCTGGTTTTAGGATCGACATAATTGTGGTTGTTGTATTTATGCTATGGATATCACTGTATTTTTTAAATTTGGTTTGGCTTTTCAATAAAACCAGTGCTATTTAACTAAAATTGCTATAAAATAAAACTAATTTCTTATTGGAATCTACAGGCGTCATTTTTGTACCTGAGTGTTATTGATAAAACATAATATTTACAAAAAAAAAAAAAAAACTTAGCGAAAGCAAATATTTATTCAAAGCGAAATATTATATAAAGTATTATCTTTCATTGTATACATCTTTATAAATGTACAAATACTGCATTTACTTTTTAAAAGTATGGCTACCTTAGACAACTTGTAGGGTAATTCCGAAAAACAAATATCGCATAATTATGTAAGCTACTGAGAGGTCAAATTCAAGAAATATTTATTTTTAGGGTAAAGATGAACAATGTTTGAAGAAACAAAAGTAAAAAGAAATATGTTTTTTTTATGCTCAAACGAAATAAACCCACTTTCAACTGTCATTCAGAATTATCAACAATGCTTCAAAATTTGACGTGAACAAAGTAAAATTATTAAGATTTTAAACATTTTTATCAACAATTATCAAGGAAATTCATGAACGTCTTTGCAATAGAACTTTAAGTAGTATATTCAAGTAAAGAAAGCGACATAAATTAGCAGTATTAGTTCAATTATGAGTGTTGGTTAAAATATAAACATGCCTCCGAACGGATCACAAATCCTTTCGTAACCACCCGAATGCACGCTACTTATTGAATTGAAGGAATGACCTAAAACCCGGGACAACTACCTGTTCCAGAAAAAAAATGTTGTAACGGAATCTCTACTTTCTGTCTGTTCCTCTATTACTATAACAAGTAGCTATAATAGGTATATTTGTAGTGAATGTGGTAAATTATTGAATGAGACGCGAAATCATTTCATTACTGTGTATTTTTTGTAAATGTCGTGTTTTATCAATAACACTCAAATACAAAAATAACGCCTGTAGATTCAAAGAAGTTTATTTTAGTAATATACCACTTTTTTTCTTAAAAATACAAACCAACATTTTTCCATTGTTTTAATTGCATCGCCAATCGATTTACTACGCAATAGTTAGGTAAAACGTACTCCTTGTTTTTGTTGATTAAAAAAAAACATTTAAATAAAATGACAGTTGACAGTTTAAAACACGTTAGTGCACATTGAAAAGTTTTTTTTTTACAATTTCAATTAGGAGCAAAAATTGAGAACTGCCGACTTATTTCTTTGTAAAATAAATATTCGGGCAAAACCAAATGGTTTATAATTCAGAATTACCCGAGTAGAATAATTCCAATAAAAACAAAAAAAAGCTTGAGCTAGAGTGTCCTAATCTTACTCAACAGTACACTTAAACGAAAATCTATCGAATTAAAAAACAACTAGTTGAATAATGTACATGCATCACCCCCCATACGCGGGGTTGTATTCGAATGTTGTTAGAGCAAAAAATTATGCTGAGATTTCTAGATATTTGATATTATTGGAATATCCCGATTTTCGGAGTTAGCCGAATGCACCTTACCTGTTTTTGTTTCATTATTTTTAATGTACATTTAGTGATACCTTTTCCGAAACCCGAAACAATTACCCGAAAAATCAAAGTCACTTTTTGTCTCTGATACTATAACAAATGCTGTCAACCTATTCGGACCCGTGAAACAAATGGTGCTTTTAAATTTTCATCGCACACGATACCTACCCTATTCACAATAAGATTAGACATTGAAATAAATATTTTTTTACAGTCCGTTCAACCGATTTTGACTTCTATTACGTTGGTGGCATGACAAATGGCAGCTGCAGTAAATAGTTGGTAGGTATTATAATCAAGATTTTGCTTTTAATGCCATCTTTATGCTTACGGAATAGAAATACAAATCGGTTGAACGGACTTTTAAAAAGTTTTGTTTAAATGTCTAATCTTATTTGTAAATGAAAAAAAGCACAGCTCCTTTGGGTGCATTAGTGACTAATTTACAATTACACTTGCTAGTATGGTGGCCATCACTCTGTTGTTAGTATCTACTGCTCTGAAGCGTTACGTACCGAACATGTACCTAGGTACTTTGGCAACTAAAAGCGGTCAGTAGGTATGCGGCGATAGAGACATCCCCGATCGGAGCGGGCGGGGGAGTGTTGCTACTCAGCAGCGATCGCACGCGCCGTACTTACGCGGCTCGTTATCGAAAATAGTTATTCGCAATTTAAACAAAAGCCATATTATGCATTTGTTGAAACTTTTGTGTGGTAGCAGAGTTTATTATTACGAATATACAGTGCAAACTTTATAAACTTAAATTCAATATGTCGCTAATCATAAAGAAAAAATACAATTACTCGTGAAGCCATATACTTAGTTGTTAGAACTTTTGTTGTAAGGTATAACTAATCTCTATAAGTATATAAGAAATGAATTGAAAAACTTAAAAAAATTTTTGAATGAGTTACTGGACATTTTTAGATTTCTATTGTTCCATAGTACCTATCTGTTAGCATTTTCACTCATATATCCTTTAGATAGTACTTACAAAGAACCCGTATACTGTTTTAATTTAAATTTTCTAATATTTGTATAACATGAAATAATAAGAAATACCTACTTAATACCTATTGCATCACTCTAAACTGTTAGCATTTTTGTAAATAGCCATGAATTTACGAAACTTATCCACTCAGCGAAAATTAAAAACTTTAGAATTATCGAAGGTTTTATGTGAAAAATATTATATCCCTACTGGACTAGACGCCATACTCTATTATTGTACCAAATACACCTTTGTACAGTCAAATTACTGCAGCTATTTAATTTATAAATCAATAAGCAGATAAGGCTTTATATTATTTGTATGTCTCTTGACATAACATAGCGACTTATGAACTTTAATTTAAGAATGTATTCACTACTTATGTTATACAAATAAAAAAAATAGGATTGTGATTCTGATTATTCTTTTCAAAAAGTCATGTTTTTGATACAATTTTTGTTTAAGAACTTAAGTAGGTATACAAAAATAATTTGGTAGAGTAATAATGATAGGGTCAAAGTTTCAACATTCTCTACTTGCAAGTAAGTTGGTACTGGCTTATCGCGTTGTGGGCAGTGTTTTTTTTATGGATGGGAAATCATCAAATGACTTCTTCAGCTCTGAGTGGAATGGAAGGGAGGGTTAGACTCTTACTGACTAAAACCCATTATATTATAGTATTCCTTATATTATATAGTATTCCTTATATTAGTTTTCCCCATTATATTTATTAGTATTCCTCCAAATGCACAATGCGTTCCAGAGCCACGGTGACTCTTTCACAAAAAGATGTCAAGTCTAAAAACTGCTCAAACTAAGTAACAAGATTCCCTGTTCCTCCTCTATATATAATTTGTCAACACATTTATGTACATGAAACATTCACACAAATTATATTGTTTACAATTTTACAGTTTCATGAAAAATGTACGTCGTATAAAACATCAATTGAATGCAAAACCAAATAATACGAATAATATATGTGAGCGTGAAAGTAACCAAGTAATTCTGTCTGTCTGTTTTTTACATTTTCATGTATAAACCATAGAGGAGAGGGTTTATCTCCTCAGTCACGAACACTGACACCTTTCGTCTTGCGCCGCATGTCGCCTTTACATAATATGAGGACCAGAAGGTCCGCAGCCATAAGTTAAGGCTGGGTCAGTGATGGGGCCCCGTCTTCTTTGCTGACAGCTCTTTGAGGCGCGCATAGAACACAACACCTCGTCGATCCGGGCCTGTTTGTTATCGGACGGCAAGCCACCCATAGCTCGCCGTCCGCAGGCCGGGACTATGTACCCTAACAGTCCTTTCACACGGCAGTCCAGTTTTGCCGGACGGACTCGGAAACGGAATCCTGCCAAAAACTGGACTGCCGTGTGAAAGGGCTGTTACAATGAATTTGGATATTCAGGCAGTCGAAGCCCCAGGCAGAAGTAGGTATGTGAATAGTGTTATGTTCTGTAGAATTTATAATTTACAACCTTATTATGTGCAGTGATGTTTTCCTGCACCTTGCACTGGGTCAATATTAATAAAACATTCTTTTGCATAATATTGTTGTGAAAAATGTTTCAGTAGGTAGTTGAAAATCTGCGCATAAGTAACAACGTAAATGACAATTCATTTTATATTACTGTACGTACATAAAAAAAGACGTTCCGTTTTTAGTACGTTATTGCGCGTAACAACGTAGGTACATGACAATTTATTTTGTGTTTTTACTATCTGCACCTAAAATAAATGAGGCGTGTTTTGAAGGAATGTTAGTTTACCTTGAGTACACGGTTTTTGTTTTTTTTTTGGATAATTTGACGAGAGCACTCAAATGACCACAATGAGAACAAAATATACCTTGGTAGTTTTGGATTTCTTTTCTTCTAAAGTTCTTCGTACATATAGGTAGACTGGCGAGCAATAAACTGGAATCACTTCATCACGCTTTGCTCAAAACATTTTTTTACAAACTATGGATGTAGGTATATTTTTTGAAAGGTAACTTTATTAGCTTATCAAATGATATAAAAAATATTTCAAATTATCCTTCCTGTCCTGCCTCAAATATCTCTGTGCTGCGGTTGTGTAGATGTCCATGCCAGTCAGGTGTTGATTTCGGAGAGAAGACAAGACGAAGGTGAGAATAAACCGTTCATCTCTCAACGAAGTTCACCACTGTCGTCCAGATCCCGATCTCCGGACTTATAAAGAATTAACATTATTAAGAAATTGTAAAAAACAATATTTAAAAAACGCACGATGAAGTAATTCCAGTGTATTGCTCGCGAGTGTAGCTAACGGCCGCCGCACTGCCATTGGCGGTATTTATTAAAAGCGACTCATAATAGAAACACTATTAATGCCCGACTTCTAAGAATAATTGCAAACTCAGATTTATGTTCCCAACACAGCTGCAGTAGGTACTAGGTATCCCACACGAGACTCTGATGTCATCCAATAAGTACTAAGGCGACGGCACAGCGGGGATTCGCTCGTCGAAGTACACCCACCCACGCAGCTTCAATTATCTCTTTATTAGATGCAGTATTACCGTGATGGATGCACTTGCGGGGAGGGTTGTTGAACTCTGACTCCCTGACCATGGATTGTGGGTGCCCCGTTAGGGAGATCGCAGATTAAATGATCGAGATGAATGATAAGCTGTCCGAGGTTAGTCGCCGAAAGGAGTTTAAAAGGAGCGACGACCATGGGCTAAGGTGGTCTTTGAAAAGGAATACGTTCAGTTACTGCTAGTATAAGATTAATCGTTGTTTTCTGCACTACGTTTAGGTTAAGTACTAAGTTTTTTAAATTTGAGATTCAAAGAAATGCATAGTTGTTACTATTATGGCCGGAATTCAAAAGCACGATAGTAGGTACTAGTCCGCATATCCTAATTAATATGAATGCGAAAGCTTGTTCGTTTCGCCTTTAACCCTGAATAGCTAAGCCGGCAGTCCTGCAATAAGTTATATAAGGATAGAATAATAAAGCTTATTGTAGAAGAATAAGCTAACAAAGAAAGGTCCAAGATGACCCCACCAATAGTCCGAGATAAACTCACCCAGACACCGTAGGCGTAAACACAATTATGCAACATAATCAACACTATAAATAACCGCTTTCTAAAGATAATCCATGTGGACAAAGCCCGGTAAACACTTGAACCGAACCGGTTCAAACAAAGGGAACCATTATTTAATGACGTCATCAAACGTGTTATGCAACCGATTTGTTGTTTATAAGAACGACCCTAAACTGGGCTAAAGTAGTGTCAGTAAGGAATAGACTAGTAATCGAATCAAGTAAATAACAAAAAACTACAAATTTACCACAATTTACATGCACTTTTGAATTGTCATGGTTGATCAGCCAAAAAGATGAAGCTAGCTCTTCCGCGCTAGCGACAAGATCAGAGAGAATCGTAAGTAAACCATAATCCAGGGTTGCGGAATTTGTTGGAAAGAGTCATCGCGGCCCAGGAACGCAAAGGACACTAGGAGGAACACGGAAGGATTTTAGTCAGTAAGAGTCTGACACTCCCTTCCGCTCTGCCCAGAGCAGAACAAGTCATTTGATGATTTTCTATCCTTAAAAAGGTAATCCATAATAAGCGTGGAAAAAAAATATTGACCAAAGAAATCTAAGCAATGTTACACCAATTGGCTACTCAGTTTGAGCGAAGCTTACTATGTACTTTATGGGCTCTTCATAATCATCATCATTTCTGACGAAAACCATTCAAGCTCTCGAGCGTCGCCAAATTGACTTGGTCCTGTGCGTCTCTCAAGTGGACTCTTGCATCCTCACCAGGTCAGCGGTCTATCTTGTCTTTTCTCTTAGCCTTTCTTGAGATATGCGGCCACCACTCCTAAATCAAATCTTTGACATAGGCATTTATTTCGTCTGATTCTAAACTAAAAACCCAAGCACCCAAAAGTTTGTTGAATCCCGGGTTTTAGGTGAATTAAAATCACAATCCAACAATAACTTCACAGTAAAAAAGTTTCTGCATGAATATGAACGGGCTTTATAATGCTGAAAGTTGTTCAAGCTATCCAATAGTTCAGAAACAATCTGATAACATAGTTTTGCATGAATTTATAACAAAAAGCCAACAGAAGTTTGTGAAAACTTGTTTAATTTAAATGTAAATATAACATTTCAGACGATTTGTCTAACTGTGGACAAAAAGGTGATTTATGCAGCGAGACTTATTACCGGCGTTGACATGCAGACGGAGCGCAGACGACAAAGGAAACTCACGAAATAAAGACATCCGCAGACATGTGGTAGTAGTACGAGTACCGTACTAAAGGAATGTCAGCAAACATTAAAATTGGTGGAGTTTGCTTAAGGCATTTGAACTTTTAGACTTCTAAAAACATATTTAAATAAACATCTTATTCTATGGATATTTTGTAGCATACGTACTGTCATGTAATTTAAATAACTCAGAGTAGTGTAGAAAAATAATACAAGGTGGCTAACATAAGCACAAGATTGGTTCCATGGTCAAAGACGGTAGCATCACGCTCGCAAATACAAAGTTAAACGAACAACTATTGGAGACTACAATCTTTATTACCGTACAATTTCGTAATTTGGTTGCACCCACTAACCAGCCGGTATATGACTATGGAACTACCAACAACTCTGCAACCAAATACGGAGTCCTTTTAGAATTTAACGCAACAAACCAGCCCACAATGTCAAACATACAACTTTTACCTAAGTCCTAGTCTAGTGTAGCAGCCCCTCCACAAGATTTGTCGTCACCTAACAATGCGTTGATTTATTCGTCGAGATTTACTTCCGACTACCGTTGCAGACTGCAGACCAAGATGGCGCGCTGCAAACTGCAGAGACAACAAAGGCGACGTGATTAATTGACGGGGCAGGGACCGGCACACCCTGAGTACTTGTGTAGTTAGTGAAAAAGGGGAAAGAACTAGACGAAATTATTAGGAAATGGCTGAATGGACTTTCCGTCGCTTGTCATTAACGAGTACCGGCGGTGGAAGGTACAGGCAGGCAGTCGTTCAGTCATGATAATTATGATGTGCAAAATATTGTTCTCAATAAATATTATACTGCATCTATAAGATTCTGAATATAATCAGAAAGCCGTCAGACGTTTGAACCGATAAATGCTGAAACAATTGTACCTTATATATACATAGTTAATATATCACCGACAGCAGAGGACATTATACTATACTTTAACAGACTATAATCAGCCAGTTACGATCCCACTGCTGAGATACAGGCATTCTTTGTGTGAAAGTGATTGGCGGGTGCGCGTCGGTAGATGTCGATATGTCTTCCAAGTTTTGATGCTTGATTTTTTTTTTGGATGGGATATCTCCAAATTTGTTCTCCCGCTGAACCCACCCGTGATCCTTCTTGTGCCCTTTGTGTTCTAGGTCATCAGTTTCTGTACGATTTTTTCCTGTAACGTTTTGAAAGCTATAGAAATGATATAAACAAAAAGTTTTCTTACGTTTTAGTACGAACGCACAACCTACAACTTGATAAGCCATCTCTAAACCATTTCATCTATGTAATTAAAATTATACAAGTTGCCAAACACTCAATAAGCTGATTGACGATTGATTGAGAAATAAAACCACGGAATGCCAACCAGACGAAAACCAATACACGCCAAGCACGCTTACATTTTAACCAGACCAATATTCCTGCATAACAGCTCAAACCCATTCATACAGCATAACACTCTTGTCAGACGAATAAAACCTCTATCGACGTACATTTACCTCCACATTATGGCATTATTGGCTGCACCGGAGCAGGGTGCAGTCAGACAACAAAGGAAGGCGACGAATCGCCGACCTCTCGTGATTGGCTGGCGAGACACCCAGTTATGTACGGCGAGACACCGGTTACATAAAAGCAGTAGAGTATGATATAGGAGACTGTTTAGTGGTAAAAGGTTAGATATAGAGAAATGTTTTATGATGAAAATGTGGTTATAAACGTAAATCACTTTGCTCTATTGTCAAGTTATTGGCTGTTTTCTAGATGATTTAAATCCAGCGGTGACGTGAGCAGACGATATTGCTGCCACTGCAGGTAAAACCTGGTAAAAACGACTGGTAGAGGATCGTGGTGATTTTCACAAGGAAAGAGAGGCCTATGCTTAGCAGTTAGCGAAGTCAGGCTGTGAATGATGATGATGAAGATGATAAAAATCAAAGAGACACGATATCAGTACGTGGTACATAATAGAAGCTAAGGATAAATGGCAATAACGAGACGCAGAAAATGTTGGATCGTAATAGAAAAGGAAAAAAGAAAATTTATTTCGCACAATGTAGATACAAATAAAAGGAAACTCAATTTTAAGACAGTAACATTGTATGACCCGCGGCTGCGTCAAGTAGGTCCAGGGGCCGTATCACGAAATGCAAATGCTATCATGATATCTGTGTGAAAAAGGGATAGTGCTATTCGTCTTGTATAACTCCATCTCACTCTAACACAGGAAGAATGATGGATTTAAGACGTCATGGTAGGGCTACAGTAATGCCTTTTACATAGGACTTCAATGTAGTGCCGGTAATCTAAAGGTACCATACAGGGTGTTTTAGAAGTGCGGGGTCAAATTTAAGAGGAATGTTGACTAACTGATATATAACGAAACAATAACAACAGAAAAGAAAAATACTTTCCAAAAACTACTAAAAGTTCCGAACAAATGAATTTTCAAGTAGTTTATTACAGCGATTCGCGTTTACTTTAGTTCAATCACAGATATGATGTCACCAACCGCATCAGACAGCTTGAAAACTCATTTGTTCGGAATTTTTTAGTCAGTGTTTGTGATCGAATTTTAAGAAACAGCCTTGTTTGCTGTTTTTTTTATTCATGTTCATCAGCGGTCACCATTACCCTTAAATAAGACCACGCACTTCCGGAACACCCTGTATATTTAGAGCCTTACCATATCTTCATCATCATCATCTGCCTAGCCTTTCACCAACTATGTATGTATATTGGGGTCGGCTCCCAGTCAAACCGGATTCAGCTGAATACCAGTATTTTTCCTAGAGCGATTGCCTACCAGACCTCCGCAACCCATAAACTGGGTAACAAGTTACTTCTTGGCAAGACTGGAGTCAGATTTACTGGCTTCTGACAATCCTTAACGACTGCCAAAGATCTACAAATGACAGCCGGGACCAACGACTTAGCGTGCTTTCCGAGGCACGGAACCTCACCATATCTTACCCCTCGATAAATACAGGCGTGGTGGGATGTTAGTTATATTTGCATTATTTCGTATGCTATACTATGCCATGATACACTAGGATTTATATATATACGAAATTATATCTTAGGACTTTCTTCTTGAAACAAAACAGGGTAAATAGTCCACTCGTATACCCACACAAATGTTTCCGGCACTATTTTCCTCCATAAGTTCTCCCCGCATTAGCTAGGGTATCTACACAAAATATTTGTTTTCACGCCCCTTTCCTTGTACCATTAAGTTTCTCCTAATGGAAACCAGTAACTCCTCGGAAATTCGGCACAATATAGTGAGTTCTTACTGTAATGAATTCTTCGTAACAAATATACAAACGAACTTCTCATGGGCAGCATTCTGTCTTAGTCTACCTAGCCTTTTCCCAACTATATTGGAGTCGGCTTCCAGTCAAACCGGTTTCAGCTGAGTACCAGTATTTAACGTAGAGCGGCTGCCTACCAGACCTTCACAACCCATTGACTAGGTAACACGGTTAGGTTTCTCAATCTAATTTCGAATAGCTTTGTAATGACGATAAAAAATGTTTAACTACGTACATTTGACTAATACAAAAATAAACCCTAAATAATGTCCAATGTCATTTTCATTTGTTTGTAAATATTAATCACGCTCAAACTTCCCGTTTGGTCAAATTCCTGATTCGTCAACATGTCAAAAGTTGTAAAAACAATTGAACGGAAGCGACGATTCGTCAAAATTTTAATCTTCATGCGTCCATTCCCGTTTCGTCAAACTTTTTTAGTTTTGGGTACGGTACAGTCAGCTACAAAACTTACCAAACTCTTTTTGTCACCCGACTTTCCCAGAGTTAGGCATTATGTTTTTCTAGTATGTTTAAATTCCTAAATGATATGCGTGACATGCATGTATCATTACCGGGGCACACCCTGTAGCCTATTAGCAGGCCTCCGTCACTCCATGTACTTGCGCGCTATAATTACCTACCACCCGGCCGAGCGGTCTCGGGCCGTTTGCGGACCAAACTCAGTGCGGTTTTCGCAAGCGAAGCGCACGCAAGTTTTCAATTTTAATTGTTCCATTCGTTTGTACGGGTACCTACGATGCCGTCTAGTGCCTCATGTGCAGTAGATGGGTGCAAATCAAGTAAAAGAAGATATAAACACATAACATTTTTCCATTTATCTATCAATAAAGACAGGAAAGTGATAAAATATTACTAATTTTGTCGTTTCAAAATTATTTTTAATAGGTATACTAGGCATTAGGTTGCCTTTCAGCATAGAGAATGTAACCACTAGAGAGCGTATAGGCTGATTTCTTCTAAGCACACGACTCACTACTGCGGGCCGGGGAACGAGGAAGAATGCGCGGCTGCAATTGGTCAGTTCAAGGTCAAGTTGCGTAGGTATGCCTAACGTTAGGCTTGCTACTTCATTAGGGGAAAATAATCGATATCGATAAAATGGATTTTAACATTATGAAAAATACTCAATTAAAATCATAGAAACAATATTTAATCAAAATCAATCAATTACAAAAATAAACAGACGTATCCTGTTATTATTGATTTTTAAAATGAATTATTTTGGTATATGTTTTTTGAATCAAAGTTTTAGGGTCCTTGTTCTTTGTAAAAAAGATAAACGAGCGTCTACATATCTCTGAATTATGCATCTTGCTTATTATACATTATATAATAATTGTATTATTAAATTATATCCAATCAGAGATTTTAAAACCGAACTAAAAAAATAATAAAATAACCGATTGGGGTCGGGGACAGAGAGACACAAATAAATCGAAAAACAAAGAAACTTGCATAAAAAATACTGAGGAACTGAAACTCCTCCTTTTTTGAAATCGGTTAAAAGTAGGCAGGTATTTTATCACAGTATGTGAATAGAATAAAAACAAATAGTTTTTTCGATATCGACTTTCAGCTACCTATTATTGACACCACTATTTTTCTCGATAAAAATACAAAGAGAAAAAAAGGGATAGAAGCATTAGAATTGTCTAATGAAAGAACGAGACGTTTCCAAAAGACATCAACGCGGAACTCAACAGTGTACTCGTTTACCCCAAACACCATTTTAAATAGAACCCTGCGGTGTCTCATAGTCTGATTAAATCAAACATAATTTTCGTTCGCTTCACTTATCGATGAAAAGTTATGCCACCCTTTTTGTATCTAGATGTCTTGGAATGCTTCCCGTACCATTTCACCGCGCATGAAGGCATTTGGATACGATAAAATTGCATAAAAAGTTATCAAAATTTCTATTAATCTAGCGTGCACACAGGTCTTACACTTGGTCACAACTAAAATGGTTACTCTTACCGTAGCCTATTTATAGGCGACAAAATACTAATCATTTTCGAGCGTCGGGGCACTGTATGCGCAGTCAAGTGGTTATATTGTCTTTGCCTTTCAGACACAGATTTACTTTAAACACTATTTTAACAGCGCTTAAAAAGTTATTTTTATTAGAATAAAAGGGTAATTTCCCATGATATTGCCAAAGAATCTTTTAGCTTTCCCCATGTTATAGTTAATAATAAATTGATAAATGTTAACAATCATTCAATGTATTTATAAGTAGGTGTTTTTTTATTAATAATTATACATTTTTGAGGACTATTATATATTCGTTATATCTGTGTCTGTCCGTCTGTCTTATCTAGGTACCGATCTCCTTCCTAAGACCTGTGCTATTTTATTATTTTTTAGGCGTAAAACATGGGTTGAATTGATTGTCAGGCCCGATTTAGCAAGGCTAGACACCAAAGCAAGAAGTCTTTATATGTGTTGTCTTCATTTTGATAAGTCGGGGTCCTTGTGATTATTCATAACCACAATTACGACCTGACGCTTTGCCTACAAAACTGCTGCCATCTCCACCAACTACTTCAAGTGCCAGTACTGAATCAGAATCTAAGGAAATATCGACACCTATAATTATTTTTTAGATGTATTGCACAGTTAGCATTAATTTATATAAAAAAATATTTTATAGACGATACAATTTTAAACTACTAGTCAGAACATATTCACATTTCTCACTTAAATAGACACAAATAGTCATGTTAATTTAATTTCATCAAAGAGGCAGCCCTGCGATTTTTGTGGGATTGCGCGGCGCGAACCAATCACAACTGTATGCTTGAGTATTTAGGCACATTTTAGCATGCAGCGGTTGCTGACGCGACGGAGTTATAGGCTATTATAGCAGTAGGTATTGGAAATTTTCTACTGAGTGAAGTATCTGTTACGTAGTAACTATTTAGTAATCTGTGCTATTAGTTTGATGGATTTTAAAGGGATCGAAATATTAGTCTTGATACCCTAATAAACAAAGAATGTATATGTACTGGTTTTAACCAACCATGACTAACTCAGAACCATAAGATATGTTGGGTGAAGGGTGACTTACACACTCAGTAAATGGGAGGGTGTAAGTCACTCCCGCCATGTTTTCCGTGTAAAATTTAGTGATATTGGTTAGGCAGGGGCCATAGACCTTTCATACTTGTAGGTAACCGATCCACTTTAGCCACCCAAACCCATGGTCAGATTATTTGGTTTCCTAATCTGGTCAGGGCGGCACACTTTCATAGAGCACACGGTGATAATCGTTGTTAGTGCTTTTTCATTTGAGATAGGACTTCTGTGACTTACATGCACCAATGATCGAGGACCCCCCCCGGGACTTGTATAACTTTCACGTTTATAATGTTAGTAGGATTACACGTCTTGACGGGATTTGATTAATTTGTCTCTTCGATTAAGTTCACGCAGAAGTCGTAGGCAGAAACTAATTAAAAAATATACGAGTTCACAGGGAAAACAATATTCTGTTATCACGAAATAAAAACTTATCTAGAGAACGGGTATGTTCTCTAGATAAGTTTTGATTTCGAAAGCGTGGTGGTAATAATCAAAACACTTTCCGCGCGAGCAAAGCCGCGGGCCGAAGGTAGTAAGTAGATATAATATGAACTGTGGTATTTCTTTTTACTCTTGATCTTATACTTAGTATTTGCAAAACAAAAGGTTGTCCAAACGGGAATTAATGTTTGAAGAACAATTTCTTGACGAAACGCCACTTTTGTTCATGTGTCTTTGTCTACATATGACATGTTGTCGAATAGAGAATGTGACCAACCGAGAAGTAGCCATCACGCTTACAATCAGTGAAATATAATCAGAAGAAAACTTATCTTAGGTTCTTAAATTCAATCAATCCGTTTTTATGTACACTATTGACCCAATCTACTCTTTACATTGTTTTATTGTTAATTGATTTATGATTTCCATGTTGGATAGTTATTAAGTTTTCTCTCCCTTTGTCATGTATTAATAACTTAGCATACTCAAAAAAAAAAAACTCAAGTTCTTAAAACGGGTGTTTTGGGGGACTGTCTTTATGTAAAATTCTCAGCTTAGTTTGAATAAGTGGCTTTTGATTTCGATTATAGGAATTACACATGCGTTCTTCCTGGAATTTTTCAATGCAACTGCATCTAATTTACTTGTAAATAAGTAGATTATAATATGTTTATTTATTTTATAATTTGACCTTCTTTTGTCTTCCTTCCTTCAACTGTTTACACCGGATGCTTGCATATTCAATGTGTACCTGTAAAAAAGAAAAACAATATTTTAATACTAGTTTATTTTTTATGAAAAGAGGTTCACTAAAGTCTACTTATTTTCAAACCACTTTAACGTAAATAGAGACCTCTACATAGATTTATCTATGTACAAGACAGAATGGGAAAGGAAATTACTGAAATAACCCCTTTAAAGGTCAACCACTTTGCTAGATTATGTTAATAATTTGGCAAGTTACCTAAGTATTCGCTCGAGTCAATGGGACACTGGTAGATCATATCCGGGATAGGATATAAGATATTTTTATGCCGACAAATCTATACCACGCGAGCAAAGCCGCTCTCCAAAATTCACATAGCACGCATATAATAAAATATAAAAAAGAGACACATAAACCACGTCGCATCAGTACGGACTAGTGTTGGGAATTTATCCGGATAAATACTCAAAATGGATAAAAAATAGTAATACTCCAGTAAAAACCGATATTTACGTATTTGTATCCATTTTGAGTATTTTTACGTTACTTTTATCAATTAAAACGTAATGAAATGTTGTAGCAACAATAGTTCCACGAAAAATAAAATAAACAAAGAAGACGTGAGTTAATTTGTTTCGAAAAGACTGGCCGCCATGTTGTGTGAGCGAAAAATCAAAAACCAAGATGGAGCCACCTTACACATTTTTTATGTTTTTTGGAGTCTCTTGTGGTGAATATGAACTCAAATCAAATTCCAAGATGGCTTCGACAGATTTTCCGTCATGAGTGTCATTTTATGGCCATCGTGTCATGCATGATGAAAAATTGTCAAACTTCGCCGCCGCCATCTTGGATGTTTTGCATCCATAATTGTTATTAGTACCCCTGAAACCGTAAAAACCCAGATCTTTCGCATAAAAGTTTATGCCTGCAAATAGTTTTGCGCAAATGCCTTTCGCGGGAATGTCTTTTGCGCAAGTGTCCTATTACCGGTGCAGTGCATGTGTATGCATTTACGATCGCATTTCTATTCATTTTGTTAGTTTAGTAATATCCATTGCGTTTTTTAGATGCTGACATATAAATTTACTAAAAATTAAACCTAAAATTAACTAGCAGCACCTTTTCCGTGAGAATACAGGAAAAAAATCGTTATAATCGGTCCTTATAGTAGTTTCGGAGCTTATTTGGTACAAACAAACAAAAAATCTATCCTCTTTATGATATTAGATAGAACGTATAAGGTTCATTCAAAGTTGAACTTATTTTGATCAAAATTGTGTTACACAAATGGGCTGCTGGTAAGGGTGTGACGGAAAACATAAGAATAATTAATTTAGAAAAAACACATTGTATTTGCTGAAAATTATATGTATATATATATATATATATATATATTATAAGATAACCGAGATTATGGGCTAAACTTTAGACGAACTACTGAAGAAAATCCAGGTAACAAGAAACACAACTTTATTTCTTTTCTCCGACCTTCTCGTCCAACAGCACAGTTCCAGCCAACATGTTTTTTTTCCGACCTTTTTCCGCCTCCCGCGTTTGACCATTTGCGCGGTAAAATTGAGTTCTGTGATTGGTTAACGATTTAATGTCGTCGACCAATCACAGATGACACTGATTGATTAGCCAATCAGAAGCATTCAACGACCAACTGACAAACTAAAATGTTGCCGATACAAAATATTCGAATCAAATAGTTACTGGCCCGGAAACTAGTCTTTTTGCGTTTCAATTTAGTTAGAATACAAATGTAAATTACTAAACCCTAACAATCAACCATCCTGATATCGTGTGCGTCCCTGCACACGGTACCGGGTGGGAACCCTAACAATCGGAAAGAGGTCAGTTACACAAACTTAGCAATCAATGTACACAATATTTCAAAACCAATTCAAATTATAGGCTACTATCATAAATAGTAATTAACATTCAAAAATATCTATTTATACATTTATTTCACTCATTTATTGACTATTTAGAAATGTATGAATGAATACAAAAATTGCTTTAGCTAAAAGTATTTGGAATATCGTATATTAAATAACCATTTACATATTTTCTACGGAGGAGCTTCTTCAAATTAATCATAGGCAAGGTGTAGATATCACAACGATCGATTAGTTGTTTAATCCATTAAAGGACTCGGTGTCCCAATGATCGAGTAGTCGGGATACCTGATGATCGACGATCGATTAATCGAGGGAGGCCTTGGTAACCATTCGCTCAAGCCGATCGATTAAGCTTGTGCAACGGGAGCAAGATGAGCATGTAGCTCTGGCATAGTTGATCAGACGCGAACCAATCGATTCTTGCATCCAATCTCGACGATCGATTAATCGAGGGAGGCCTTGCTAACCATTCGCTCAAGCCGATCGATTAAGCTTGTGCAACGGGAGCAAGACGAGCGAGTAGCTCTGGCATAGTTGATCAGACGCGAACCAATCGATTCTCGCATCCAATCTGAAACAACACACTATTCTGTAGATACATGCCTCACAAGGGAAACCAAAACATATATCAAGTATATCTAATTATCATCCGAGTAGGAAGCCGATTCAGAGTTCTCGTTCACATATATTGCAGCCACGTGGATCAAAGGCATCATGCGATCCGCAGCAACAGTCGTTGGACGCTTGCCTTGTGTATTAGATAAACCAGGTACTGGAGCTACTACATATCGCTCAGTACCAAAAACCTTGGTAACCCGACAAGTACCGATATACGACGGCAAGAGCTTCTTGCTCTGCCCTTCATTATTAAAGCAAGTTTTAGTCATTTTAACAAGGTCCCCTTCCGCGTATGTGCACGTGGGTTTCCTACCCTTATCGTAATACTGTTTTTGCTTGATCTGCTCATTGTCTATCCTACTTTTAACTTTCTGGCGTACAGTAGGTAAATCAATGGATTCTCGAGTTTCATCAGAAATCTCATTAAGTATGGGATTTGCCGAAATATTCATAGAGGTACCAAACATCACCTCGGCAGGTGTCCTGCAGGTCGTTTTTTGGATAGTGTTGTTTAGTCCCCACTTAATCCTTCCTAAATGGCAATCCCATTATTATTATTTTTTTGCCATATTTCACGCTTAAAGCCTTCATACAGCCGAGAATTATGCGGTTATACCGCTCGACTTGACCGTTTGATCGGAGACTAGAGACATCATTCAAGATATGTTTAATGCCCTCGTCTAGACAAAATCTTTTGAACATATGTGACATGAAATAGCTGCCGCGGTCACTCATGAGACGATCAGGAGTTCTAAGCATCCTGAATATGTCTTCTAGTACCATTATTACGTTCTGAGTGTGCGTGTTCCGAATCGGTTTGACAAAACAGAACTTTGTAAAAACGTCAATTACTACTAGCAGGTAAGAAAAACCTCGCTTGGATTTCACGAAGGGTCCGAGATGGTCAATATGTAGTGTATGAAAAGGTACCTGCACTTTCGTTATAGGGTGAAGAAGACCTTCTTTATCATTTTGATTATTTTTAGCGTATGCACATTCGATAAAGGCGCTTACGTACTTTTTAACGAATCGTGTAATTTTTACCAATAACTTTTCTTTAATCGTTCCAAAGTCTTTTCCATCCCAAAGTGACCGATATCGTCGTGATAATAATCGTCGGCATAATTGTCATCTTGCACCCTTTGGTACTACCCAACGCACATCTCCCTTGTCTTCACCTACACAATGAAATAACTTGTTGTCCTTAACGACGTAGTTTTCCTTAATATATTGCAAGCCTTTCTGATCTAAACTACTATCTAAAATATCTCTAATTCTCCTAAGTGCTGAATCTACAAGATGGAGGGTTTGTAGCCAGTCTTCGCTTGAGATGGCCATAACGGTTAGAATATTATCAGATTGATTCTCCGCGGACTCGACTACTGGATAGTGCGTCAACGTGTCCCATCTTTATGTATTTATTATATTGTTACGAGCTTCGGGTTCGTTACAATAAAATCATCCGATTAAATTACCAAAAATGACACTTTAATTACACAACACTAATTACACTATAAACTCACTAATTACAAAACACAATCGCACTATTTATCAAATCCAATACTGACTCGGTCGGTATATGTGCCAGCCTTATATAGGGCGCCGAGTAGTTCCAGAACCTTCCATTGTAGAAAGTTCCAGAGAGTTCGCGTACATATCGGTCGCGACTGACTAGGGTCCGAGAATTATAGAATGTTCTATCATAGAAGAATCTCGAATGTTCTTGACTTTACTAGTTCTGCTACTCGATACTAGATGGCGCTAGTGGTAACTAATCGTGGCGCGCAACAATATTATTTGGCCTATATTCGATTGTGCAATTAAATTCTTGCAATTGCAGCCACCAGCGCGCTATCCTAGGAATCAGATTCCGTTTAATATAGTAGACCGAAGAGCGCTGCAATCTGTAAGGATTTGAAAGTCTTTCCCTGCTGATGGATTGAATATTGCGAGAATAGGTCTATTTATCAGCCTAGCCTTTAAATCTTGAAAAGCACTTTCCTGACTATCGCCCCATTCCCATGGCACACCTTTCTTTAACAATTTGCTGAGTGGAAAATCTATCAAGCCAAAATCTTTAACGAATTTCCGGTAGGAACTTGCCAGCCCCAGGAATCGGCGAATATTTACATACATTTTTAGGCCGCGGAAAATTCGTTACACTAGAGATCTTTTTCACAAGGAAATGCATTTATCAATTTATCTTGCCATTCTTTCCAGCTGAAAAGAATGGAATTCAAGCTTTCATACCACATCTTAGCCAGACCTTGGAGTTTCTGCATGGCAAAATGAGTGGTAGTTCTGTCGTCCCAACCATATACCGACGCACATTCGTTGACCTTTTTCAGCCATACATCAATACGTTGATTTTTAGTGGAAGGGTCAAAATTTGGCAATATATTTTGGTGGTCTATCTTGTGAGACGAATGTGCATTTTGGTTATTTGGCTGTGACGACCGGTCCTCTTTAAACAGTTTTAAAACACTAACAAGATCTTTCTTAGAAAAAGATGGACTACGTGACCTTATATATTCTCCCGCTTCGAGATGCTCGCTAGAACGTGGCTCTGCCCGACGCTCAGCTTCCCGACATCCGGAGGGCTCACGATGCTCGCAGGCGCGTGGCTCTGCCCGACGCTCAGCTTCCCGACATCCGGAGGGCTCACGATGCTCGCAGGCGCGTGGCTCTGCCCGACGCTCAGCTTCCCGACATCCGGAGGGCTCACGATGCTCGCAGGCGCGTGGCTCTGCCCGACGCTCAGCTTCCCGACATCCGGAGGGCTCACGATGCTCGCAGGCGCGTGGCTCTGCCCGACGCTCAGCTTCCCGACGTCCGGAGGGCTCACGATGCTCGCAGGCGCGTGGCTCTGCCCGACGTCCGGAGGGCTCACGATGCTCGCAGGCGTGACGTGACGATGTTCGACGACGGTCCTCCGTCGCACGAAGTCGTTCCCGCTCTTGGCGTAATTCCTGCTCCAGCATCTGACCTCTCTGCCGAGATGGATTCGGGCTGCGCATACGCAGGCCGCTCCGACTTCGTGAGTGATCCTCTCGACTAGGTGTCTCCAGTTTACGGAGACTGGAGTCTCGATTTGAGCATTCCCTGCGTCTTGGTGGCTCGTCCATTATCTGAACACTCGTAGAAAAAGGTATGTTAATAACAATTACTAAAAAATATAGTGAATAACACCATATGATTCGGTTATTGAAAAAAAACGTCATATATCGGAAACGGTTAGTCCTAGGCGAATTTTCAAAAAATAAGCAAATTTTCGTACCCCGTTTAGAAACTGCCTAGTATAATACTCTCGATCATTTCAAAAGCACGTACCCACACACACACACACACAAATATAAAATAATAATAACCGTTAAAGAACACTGTATTATAAAACAATAAAACCACTAAGTTTTAGACTACGTTTAGAGCTGCCATTTAGATAGGTTTAAAGACTGTTTATCTCTAAACACCAGTTCAACGCATGTTCACTCTTTCCGTAATACGACCGTGATGCTTTAAACGCAACTACATCACATACAAACATCATTAGTAAATTTGAACCAAATATGAAATCACAGTCAATTATTAGAATGCAAAGGTGAGACACAAAAAAAGTAAGAAATAAGTATATATATATATAGCTCAGTACTTCAGAATTTAAATAATAAAAACCATGGGCGTGTACTTACGTTTTAAGTTTGGTTAACGTGTCACTTCTGATATATAAGATAACCGAGATTATGGGCTAAACTTTAGACGAACTACTGAAGAAAATCCAGGTAACAAGAAACACAACTTTATTTCTTTTCTCCGACCTTCTCGTCCAACAGCACAGTTCCAGCCAACATGTTTTTTTTCCGACCTTTTTCCGCCTCCCGCGTTTGACCATTTGCGCGGTAAAATTGAGTTCTGTGATTGGTTAACGATTTAATGTCGTCGACCAATCACAGATGACACTGATTGATTAGCCAATCAGAAGCATTCAACGACCAACTGACAAACTAAAATGTTGCCGATACAAAATATTCGAATCAAATAGTTACTGGCCCGGAAACTAGTCTTTTTGCGTTTCAATTTAGTTAGAATACAAATGTAAATTACTAAACCCTAACAATATATATATATAAAAAATGGGTAAATAATAATATTTATCCATTGGATAAATACTCGAGTATTTATTCATTGAGTATTCATCCTCCGCTCATCACTGTATGCAAAATGTAGGGGACGAGTGCATCCGAAGTTCATGGCTGCTCATTCAATATACAATTCACGTAAATTAAAACAACGACGCTTGCGCAACACAAAACCTTCATTATTTATTCATTAAATAATCACTCAAGGTCACCACGAAACAGTTAAGTTTAGAAAAAATTAAGTGTTGTATAATAGTTGTTGAAATGTCATTTTTAGCTGGTTATTTAAATATTTAATTTATGTGTTCACACAATACTTAGCATAAAATCACGCTTGGGTTTTCCCAAGATCATGTATTGAGGTATCTCTAAATAGTATAAACATAGTCGCTCTCATCGTCAGTCTGTAAACGAATTTGATATGGCTTCCATTAATAGAAATAACGATAAAGGAGCAAATATTTTGGCAGTCAGAAGCGCACCCACTGTTAAAGCACGAGCCTTTTGCCTCAAACTTGGCGCAAATTCGCACTGTAGGTTTCATGGAAAATGAGGTTCAAACCCACACCAGAGTAATTTATCAAGGAACGTTGCATGTCAGTGTCAACTGTCAGCATCATGCCATCTCATCTGCCTAGCCTTTTCCCAACTACATTGGGGTCGGCTCCCACTCAAGCCAGATTCAGCTGAATACCAGTATTTTACGGGAAGCGGCTGCCTACCAGACCTCCACAACCCATTAACTGGGGAACACGGTACTTCTTGGCAAGACTGGTGTTAGATTTTCTGGCTTCTGGCTTCTGACAATTAGTAACGACTGCCAAAGATCTCCAAATGACAGCCGGGACCAACGGCTTAACGTGCTTTCCGAGGCACGGTGAAGTCTCGTTATGTTAAGATGGTCACCCATCCACAGACCAACCTCGGCAAGCGTTGCTTAACCTAGAAGATCGACCCGTGCGGCTGTCATAATTTAGCCTCGAGCATCATGCCATCTATACTTGCATTTATTATAAGTATAGCCAATCAACATTTATGGTAGGGGTACAAAAGCGCTTGGGACCTCTACCTACATCAGCGAGGTAGTACAAACTGCACCTTTATCGAACGTTAAACCTTTTTATTTATGACTGGTTACTACTTCGAGTATAGATTTGCTATAAAGCGCGCGTCACACCGAAGGCGTATTGGCAGAGTGCCAGTGGCTTGTGGCCATATTTAGTACCTAGGCACTCCAATTATAGAGTTCGATTTGCAATGAAACTGCCAGGGGATGTGGTCTTACAGAGAGCCCACAGCCACGGTATTTGCCTAGCTTGGTGACAATTGGTTCATACTTGGAAATTGTTACTTTTTGAGGTCTTTAATTTGAAAAGAACAAGCATTATTGGTTGACATATGAAATGGTTATGTGACACTAACCTGAAAGTTTTCTACATAATGATCTGAGACGTTCCTTAAGCCTCGTATCCACTAGGCAACATTTGACGCGCAACACGTGACCCAACATCACTGCGGGGTCCGTGCGTCACTGCGGGGTGCCATCTGAAAACCAGCGCTGGGTGTCTGACGCCCAGCAAACGCTGAGGTGGTAACCCTTTCGGTTCGGACACGCTCGGCGCATTCTGTACTTTTCTTCTCCTGCAATTTGTGTTTGTAACCGTTGTGCTGTGTCTTGAATAAAAGTTTTTCTATTCTATTCTAACATGTTAAGCAATGGACACAACAAAGGGCAACGTTGCCCACAGGTGCGCAACATTGACAATGTTATTAAAAAACAATTCCTCGTTGCCATTCAACATGATGAGCAACTTGTTGTGCATAATGTCGCGCGCCATTTTTTGCCTAATGGAGGCTTTACGCAGGAAATGGTTCTCTTCCAGCTCTGAGACGTAGAATCTCCTCATAGCAGTTCTATAACAATACAAGGTAACTTTTAATTCGTAGGCGATCTTACACGAGGTAAAAGTATTCACGTAAGTAAAACTTCACCATAAAAGCAACTCTGAAATCTGCTGCTACTAGAAATACTCTTTTAAAATAAAATTTTAATATAAAAATAATAGTGCAATCGTTAAAAGCGATCTTTTACACATTACCTGGATGGATCTGGCCGATAAGGAGAAAACATACGTTAGTCAGTGGAAGATTAATGCAAGTACAGCTGCATAAGTAGATTATTAATTCATTTTTCAGAATGTATGCCATAGTAGAAATGTTAACCTGTAAACACCTACCGTTTATGGATCTGTACACAAATACTAATTTAAAACCGAAGAAGATAAATACTATACTATTAAAGAAATCTTACCTACTAAACTTTTGACCACAATTTGGCTCGTTTACCTAGATTAATTCCAATTATTTACTTTGAGAATTAGAATAATTTATAACAGACATTTGAATATTAACCTCGAGGTGGATATTCTTCATCATAATAATAGCTTGCTAATGGCTATCAAATATTGCAGACTTTTTAAAATATCTTAGGTATCAATTTGTTTCAACTTTGACTGTCTCTTTTTATTTTAATGCTAGGTAACACCTAAAAGAACGGTTATCAAATATCCGCCTTCTTCAACGTTTTCGTGTGAGAAGAGTTGTGACTACAAGCTGTCCCGCAGACAGGTACAGATGACACATGACATTCAGAGACTAAGGGAAGGGAAACCCCTTTACAGTCTCCTTAGGCATGGGCTCCAACAGGCATAACACAGACTGGGTTCCGGAGTGGTCTCTTAAGAGGTGACGGGCCCCTTCAAATAGCTGGGTCACCAAGAAAGCAAACTCTATCTGAAGAACGAGTTTGCTTTATTTTAAATCTAAGACCTCCTCGTTCCTGATGAAACACCTTTTTTGGCATCTGGGGCAACTCCAGATAACAAAAACAAAAAAGAAGCGAAATCACAATGCGATAGTGCAATCCAACGACGTTTTATAGACTCTTCAGAACAACTAAGAAAACTGCATTGTCGCATCGTTGTAACATTGTATGCCTTGTCATGCCACTGACAGGCACTGTAAGTAGTAACAAAATCAATGCGCTTCCGATTCCATTTCTCACCAATCATTTCACATCGTTACCAATTCCAGATTAAAGTCGAAACGTAACAGATCATTTAACAGACAAAAGGTACTTTTAGGAGATCGATTGAAAATTGAATTTCGATCAATCGGAATGATAGATTGAATTCGTGCTGAAAAAGGCGGTAAAGAATTAAGATCATGATGAGATTGTCCAATCCATCAGCCCGAAAACGTCTATTGAGCACTAATCGTGACGATTTCAATGGGTAGAAAGTATTAATACGACAATACCTTAGTACCTAGACCGACCTTTGAGTTTCTTTAGTAATGATGAAGCAAAATAATAATAAACATTTATTTCAGACCAAATTACAAGATCCATATATTGTTAGTAAAAGTCTGAACTTAATATTAGTAAAAAAAAAAACAAAATTGAAACGACTGACAGTCGTTTCCAGTGAACCAGCATGGGGCCGACCCACATATCATACAGTACACTCAGGATGCTGTGAGAGCTAGCACGTATTCTATCAGAACAGAACCGTTTCCGTAAAATGGCATGGAAACCATCAACCTTGGAGGCGAGGGAAGCGCTACAAAAGCGTGGTAGACCCAACAGCATTCTGAATAAATTTAAAATTTGGAATTAATCAGCAAACCTGTCCGTCAGTTCATTATGCTTATTAAAAATTGGAGTCCCGACAGACGTTTTCCATTGGGTCGCACAAATTACTCAAAACCCCCATAGCAATATATGATTCGCTGTTTTATCGCTTAATGCTCTTAGTGTTAGAAGGTGCATACTGAATATCATATGCTTATACAATACATGGACAGGTGCACTAGCTATTCACCGAGGTGTACCTATGGTGTTCATATAAATCTCTGGGGAATAAAAGCATACATGGCATGGAACAATAAGTGTGGGTTAACAAACCCATCATTGATAGTAATTATTTTTTTGACCATAGGTAACTAAACACAATTTTTCTGCGAAAACAACTACATGTGTAACATACTTGGTAGAATGAGGTCGAATTTAATAAAATATTAACTAACCGCTAATATAGTAGTAAATTAAAAAAAAACACTTTTCTTCCATCGACTATGTAGTTGTTACCAGGCGAGCATCTGCACGCAGGGTGTAACCTTTCGTAGTCCAAGTCCCTGAACCGCCTCTGAACCCAAGAAGGACAGCAAAGTGTGGATGTGGAGCAGCGTCACAAACTATGGTCCACCTCCTATTACTCCCCTCCTTTTTTATATGGTAAATTATCAATCAAATCACTTCGGAGCGGAAGGGAGAGTCAGACTCTTACTGACTAAAACCCCACTGTGTTCCTGCTAATGGCCATTGCGTTCCAGGGCCACGGTAACTCTTTCGAACAAATTTCGCAACCCTAATAGGCACTGACCCTATGGGGCCCTTTTGCTGACATCTCATTGAGCCACGCGTGGAGCACAACGCGCCGTCGACCTGGGCCTTGTTGTTAGCGAACGGCGAGCCACCCATCGCTCACCATCCGCAGGCCCGCGCCTTCGGTAGCCGGGAATCGCTCTGCGACTCCCGACGCGACACCCGGGGCGTCTTCTTGAGGCTGGGGCGTGAGGTTTCCTTTTCCCTCACGCGTTCCGATTCCTCCTTCGTTAGCATTACTGCTTCGCAAATGGAGGTGACCGCTTCCCATGCCTCGTTTGTTCCGGACCTTGGATTGAACCAGGGCCGGAAGCGAGAGGTCTCCGCTGCCGATCGCCTCGACGAGGATACGGCGGCGCTCAGCCCAAGCAGGGCAGGTCTCCACCGTATGTCCCACCGTATCCTCCGCCGAATCCGAAACAGGTTCCAAATATCTGTGTCCGTTAAGTACGTGCGTCAGACGGAAGATTAGGACACCGTGGCGTCTCTCCAACCACTCCTCAAAGAAGGGACTTATCGCCACAACGGTGGCGTGACCAGCGCTGGGTTGCGACAGTCTCTGTCTCCATAGGTACCGTCCTATTCTGCCCCTGTGCTCTAAAAAATGCAGACAAAGTGACTTTTAACAACGATGCCATGAAAGTAACAACGTTTTAGGCCAAACAAATTTAAGACACCTACTGTCATGCCAGCCACACTAAGTAGTTGAATAGGAAAAAAATATAATGAGAGAAAGCAGAGCATTGCTCTGCAATGACACAGTCCTAATCACTTGTCAAATTAATGGCTTGATTACCAATCCACTACATGGAAATCTGTACTAATATAATACCTATTACAAAGTTGAAGAGTTTGTTTGTTTGCTTGCTTGCTTGCAAAAAAATCTTTGAGTTTTGGATGGCCCATTTATCGAGGAAGGCTATAGGCTACTTATCATCACACTACGTGACAACGACCAACAGGAGCGGAACATCAATGAAAAATGTTTCAAAAACGGGGTTATTTTTTTTCTCTCACTTATGCGACGCAGACGAAGCACGGGTCAGCTATTATAAAATAAAATAACATTACGCTCATTACCAAATATTTACTCAAACGACTCCGTAGATACTTTTTTCCCCTATCCGCACGTCAACAAGTCGTTTGGACACCATTAGTCCACGCTAACCCACTTGATAGACATAACAACAGTACCCTCCATTAAACCGACATGTGCCGTTTACTGACATAACGGGGTACGGTATTAACTGATGATGACCGAGCCTATGGTGACATGATGGGAGTGTTAATTAGGCAATAATAATAGCCTTATTTGGAGGAGAGTTAGTAAAAAATACTAGAAAGCTCCAATGGAGTCAGTAGTATGAATAACAGAAAGTAAAACCGGCCAAGTTCGAGTCGTACTTGTGCACCAAATCCTTCGTTTTCGAGTCCCGTAACATAAACTTTTAGTAGCGGCAAAAAAAAATTCTCCCTCTGTGAAAATTTCAAGTGTTTACCTATTGAGGTTCATGAGGTACAGTCCGCTGGTAGACCGACCCACGCTGACGGACGGACAGCGGAGTCTTAGGGTTTCATTGGTTAACCTTCAGGTACCGAACCCTTATTTTTTGTATGGGAAATCATCAAATGACTTCCCCGCTCTGGGCGGAGCGGAAGGGAGTGTCAGGCAAGGTACAGAACCCTAAGAAAGAAAATTTAGGCCGCAATAAAGGTGTAACAAAACTTTTTGGTTGGTTGTTATTTTTATTAGGTACTATTCCTTTTAAAACCAGTAAGGTCCTGCTCTCCAATTATTTTTAGCATTCAAACAGCCAAAATTCAGCTCACATTTTAGCCAAATATTAACATTCGTGCTGAAACGAAGGGGAGTAATTATAATTATACGTGTTTCACGTAGTTAGCTGTTCGAGTCAGCGAATATGGTGTTAAAGCGGTGCGCTACTGAAAATAAACTCGACGTCGGTTAGCCGCTGAAGTGCGGTCATGAAATTGTACCCAGTGTAAGTACAGTGGTTGGTGGGAATTAATTCAGTAGTTTTTTTTCTTATGATTATTTTTTATGTTTGCATTTCAGAAGACCACTATCTTTTGCCCGCGACTTCGTACGCGCATATCCAGGTTTTCCCATTCCCGTAAGATTTCAGGAAATCCTCTCTTTGTGTTCCCCTAAACTCTCCAAAGAATCTACATGCCAAATTATAG